>JARHVA010003282.1:1267500-1917500 GCA_037957365.1 Torreya grandis | reverse complement strand
AAAACATGTGACTCTATTATCCTTGCCTAGTCTATCTACAATAGTAAGATCAAATTCTTGTAGTATAAAAAACCATCTAATTATTATATCACTAAATGTTAACATTTGTTCATTAAATACCTGATTGTAAAATGGTTATTGTGAATATTGAAAATGTATCCAACAATAGAATGCTTGAATTTATTGATGGCATACAATACTGTAAGGATTTTTTTTCATCAAGGTGTAATTGAAATTTTCTCCTTGAATATTCTTTCTAGAATTTAAGCATCTAACATAGTTCAAAGATCCTTATTTTTATCCCCATGAAAGATCCTAGTAATGTATCAAAGGCATATATATGGATTTATAGGGGTAAGTACCAATCCATGACCCTCAACACTATATTTTTTACTACTAGATATTTTAGGTCATGAAATTCTATCTAACATGCATCAATCCATATACAATCAACATATTTAGATAGTAAAAAAATAGAGGTGTCATTATTTTATTAAAGTATTTAATAAATATACATTAATATATAGTATGTACTAAAAAACTTCAAACATGTTTTTTTATATGGGGTTGATATTTTTTATTACTTCAATTATGAAAATTTCTATTTTTATCCTTGCTAGTGAGATATGGTTTCCTAGTGCAATGCCTTTACTTATCAACATGTAATATTTCTCATGACTTAAGGATAATAGGTTATCTTGATAAAATTTGAAAATTTTATATAGGTTATTTGTGGATTATTTATATATATATATACACATAGACCATGAAGTCATTCATATAAATATCTACATGATCATGGGACAAGTTAGAAAAATACTCTAGACAATGCTTTAAAAGATGGAAAGAACATTACATTATTTGAAATGGGAGTACTGAATATGCATAGGAACCCCATGGACATGTAAAGGTGGTATTATCATAGTATTTGGGTGCTATTTTGAATTTAATATATCCATTGAACCCATCCATAAATGATAATTATGAACTATTAGAGTGTGTCAAGTACTTTGTCAATGAAAGGAAGAATAAAGTGAAATTTTATGTTGTTTGCATTAAGCTCCCTATAATCCACACAAATACACCATTTTCCACCCATTTTTTATCATGATGGAAAGGGGTGATACCTAATAGTTATTAGATATAAGACAAATAATTTTTTTTTAATGCTATTTTTCCTCTATGGTAAAACCAATGCCATTAAATTTAGAAAAAAACATGTTATTTTTCCTAGTGTAATGAAGTAACTTGATAGATAAAAATGAACCATCATTTGAAGTTCATTTTCATAAGGTTGTAAACTTATAAAGAACTTATATTTTTAAGTATAATAATTATATAAATATGACATTAGGAAAAATCTTGATCATAAGGAATAATTATTCTCCATGTAGATGGAGATATTTATCTTAAGCCTTTGTACGTAAAAATAAATCACATTTAATTTACAATGAGAAGCATGTGGTATTGGACATAAATCATATTTATGGAAAAATTTATTCAAAATAATATGAATAAATGGTGAGGATCATGTATAAATACATGAAAATCCATATTATAGAGTTATAATAGGCTATCAAAATACCATCAATGTGTTGCTGACATATTGACCATGTTACTTTAATAGGAAAATAATGGGTAATTGAAAAAAGATAACTAAGGCTTGATGATTTGATGTATAAAGGGATTTAAAATTTAAAAAAATTAACTCTAAAATTGAAGGTATTTATCAACCAATTTATCCCATAATTACTAGTTATTAATCGAGTTGTGTATTAAGTGAGATTGTTGACCAATAATTACACTGAATAACTTCAAAATAGAAAATATATGCTTGCTATTGTTCAAATCTAAACACATAAAATAATATCAAATAATATATATTATGACACACTTATTTATGGATGAATGGATATTTGTTTGAGCTCAGTTATGCACACATTCAGTAAACTACACTCTAACTGACACTTCTAGCTATTTTTGGGAAGTTTCCAAATAGTGTCTAAATTTGATCAAACAATTAATCTAGGACACAACTAAAATAATTTTTTTTAAATAATAAAAAACTAATAATTATAATTCTAACATCAATTATCACGTGTTGCCATTGATATCATAGTCAACATTCCCCCATTTTATGCAAAGAGGAGAAATGCTTATCATCTCCTTAAGTCTTCCATGATTCTTCTTCAGCATTCCCTTGGTGAAAATAAGAACAAATTTATCTTCACTTCTCACATACTTAATGATTTTTTATTTAAAATAAAATAAAATTGATCAAGTCTCCAATAAAATGTTGTTTGGCTCTAGCATGGAAAATTAGATTTTTGGACAATTATATTTCCCCATTGTTATCACTAAAAAATTGTGTTGGTTCAAACTAAGCTAAATTCAACTAAGAGTCTTCTCAACCATAATATTTATGTGCAAGCTGATGTAAGGGTTGTATATTTAGCTTTAGTATAAGATAACTCAGCTACATATTATTTCTTTTAAGACCATGAAACCAACCCACTTCGTAATGTGAAGTAATAACATGAAGTTGACTTCTTGTCATCAAGAGATTCTTCTCAATATGAATTTGTGTATCCAATTAAAAAAAATTTAATTGTTGGTATAAAATGAATAATATGATCATAATTACCTCTTACATATATACAAATTAACTCGATTGCTTTCAAATGTTTGAGTGACAGTTTGTTTATAATTCTAAAAACTAGTGAAACCCCATAACTAATATTGGGTCTTGTCAAAGTGAGATACATAAAACCTCCCACCATGATTCAAGAATTATTCTCATCATTTAAAGGAATATCATCCTCTCTCATTATATTTTATCCACTTTCAATTTGAGTATCAATGGGATTAAAAAATTGAATATTGTACGTCATCAACATATCTTGTCCATATTTGGCTTGACAAATGAAATTTACTTCCTTTTTCTTTTAATGGAATTAAATGCCAAGAAATTAATTCATATAAAATTATGATTTCATATCTCTCTTGAAGATATTCAACATCTCCATAGATCTACCTATAAAGATCATGTCATCTACATAGAGACAAAAATATAAAACATTATAACCCAATGCTTAAATGTAAAGAGTTGGTTCATTTTGAATTATTAAAATCCTTCACATAATAACTAGATATCAATTATTGAATACCAATATATTAGATTTTGTGTGATCCCATAAATATCCCTATTCAACCTATATAACCAAAACTCTCTACCTTTTGGTATGAGTATTTTCAATTGGTTAAGGTTACTCTTGTGAAAAATCTGAATTGATAGGTAATGCACAACATCGATCTAAAATCTTGTGCTCTCCTCCTTTTGCATCAAAATTTCCTCCAAAATTTCATAGAAAAGTCTACAATACTATCAATTGTATCCTATTGCATCATCATCCTTGCATCATTTGGAGATCTACAAGAGGCATTAAAATTAGTTTAGCATCTCTTTCTTCATCCTAGTGTCAACTCCTTTACACAAGTAACATCTCATGGAACTCTATTTTGTTTCACATCGATTCAAATCTAAAATTCTACATATTTGAATTGAAGTTTATGCACAGAGTCTTCAACATGGTAGAGAGAAGCGTTGACCTATACATAGCTGTCATTCCTTTCTATGTAGGAAGACTTTCAACTGAAACAATAACAACATCTATTAGTTGGTCAAAAAATGACCTGGCTTGGCATGATATTGGTAGCCCAGCATTGACCTTTCCAAAATATCCTCCCTCTCATCCACGATGTCACATAACACATACAGGTCATGGTATTTTTTCTTATGTTAATTTGCTCAAAATAATAATATTTTATTCATCAAAATATTGATATGAGATATTATTAAAGGGGAGAGTGGTAAAGGATTTAGATAAATTTTATTTTAACACAAAATCCATTGCCTTATAAGCTATATTTTTTAAAAGATGAAGTAAAAATCCATTGCACACATACTGAGATAATCGAAAGGTTCATTTTTCACTTTCATTGAATTTTTTAAGTCCATGATAAAATAATGGTTCCAACAAGTGGTTGCATGAATATATTCTTTCCTGATTTATTCTCAAAAATCAATTTGTAGTATTTTTTTAATTTATTTGACCTATTTTTATGAGAAATCGAAACACTTATAACATTTAATTTGTAACTCAATTTGAGTTATACTTTTTTTTTAAAGTGCATATTTTTTGATTCTCTATCTATTGGTGTATTCAAATTGTAAAAACACCACAAACAATTGTAACCTCATTTGTTCCTTAGACACATTTTCAATTGAAACTGATGTCCAATTTTCCATTACTTGTTTGGACACATTTTAGGTAGAGTCTAACATCCATTGTGTGCTTGTGCACTAGTTTTAATCTTTGTGTATGCATTTTTAAATTTTATTTACATTTTGTAAATGTACATTTCATTTCTACATTTAACAACACACTTGTAATTTATCATACGCAACTTGCATAATATCTGGTTTTGAACCATGTTTTGTGCTCCCTGACACATAATTGCTTTGCAGTGATAATTATGCAACATGAAAAATAAAAGTACGAACAAATCTTGAGTTTGAATATATTTGGTCAGATGTAGAAGGCACATGGGTCAAGAATGCAATAGATGTTGATCAGCAACAAAAATTTGACAAGGCTAATAAAAAGTCTAAGTTAATAATCATGTTTAGAGCTTTGGATGAGGTAAAACCTCATATCCATAGTTCTACAACTATAAAAGATGCTTGGGTTAATCTAAAAATAGTATATGAAGCTAATAATCAAAATCAGATCTTTCATCTTTAGAGCCAATTACACACTCTTAAGCTCAAATCGGATGAAAATATAGAAGCATTCTTTAGAAGGGTTGTAACTTTGTGGGCTTCACTTCCATCTTTGGGCAAACCGGTGATAGATGACTCTTTGGTCCCTATAGCCTTTAGAGCACTATCCCTTGCATATAGGATCTTTGTGACCACATTGAATGTCACAAGATAAAAACCAACCTTTGAGGTGTTGGTAAATTTGTTGCAACAAGAGGAAGATATTCATAATTCATAGGAAACAGATGATGATCATGCACTCACATCAAATCCAAAGGGGAAGAAACCCATGAAGGGTCCAAAGCAATCTCTAAACTAGAATAAACAATAAAACCAAGAAGGGAACATATCATGTTCTTATAAATCATGTTAAATTTGTGGAAAACAAGGACATGACTTAAAACATTGTTGGTACAACACATTTCAATAGGGATCATCAAGCAAGAATACCTCTTTAAACAAGTCACCAAAAATAGAAAAGAAGCAACCAAAACAATAAAATAGATGGAAACAGAAAAATTCCAAGCCTAAACAACATGGCAATGTTGTTGAAGACAATGATTCTTCAAATGAAAACTATGCTTTATCTACTCAAACACATGAGTCTACCAATCATCCAAGTGTAGTTTGGTACTGTTGGTTGAATATTTTGTTGATCAGCATATTGATAAACAAAATAGGTCTGATCATCCAAATTAGGAAGATTGGTCTGCCAAATGTGTAGGTTTACCACATCAAAAGGAGAATAATCTCTCTTCTCATCAAGGGGAGGTTCCCTATATATATATATATATATAAAATAATACTCAAGGGTAGAAAAAACCACCCATCTCTCTTTTTTCAGAGATGATGCATGCAAATCAAAGGAGAAATTTTAGGGATAATGACATAAAGTACTCCTCTTTTTTCAGAAGTACCATTCAGCAAACCACAAGAATCTTCCTAGTAGTAATTGCAAAATGTAACCAAGGACGTGGTAACCAACAAATTGAGATGTAGCACAAAGTCTCCACCTAAATTGCCCAAGATTGAGATATGAAGGAAAATGTGGGCACAAAGTCGTCCCAAGGTCCTTTACACAAAAACAAAAAAGAAAACACACTAAAGGCAATTGTGAGGGCACAAAGTCTCTCCATAGATGGCTTTAGGACAACTTTCTAACTACTTTCATTAATTTTGCTTATTGAATTAAAGGAACAAAAAATATATTAAGGAAAATGACATAAGAATAGTTTCCCCAACAACAAAGTTATCACAACACAAAGTCTAAAAATTTACTTGATTTCTTATTCTAATCACAAAATATGATCAACAATCTAATCTCAAAGTCTCAGTAATGCCTTTCCATTTTGGCAAATTTTAGTTTCTGATAATCAGAGAGAGAGATCCCTAAAACAATAAAAGAGAGTCCCTTATATAGCCTCTTCAAGAAGGACATGGGAACAATAACACATCATGCTACATTAAATTTTGTTAAGAAGACATGTTGGAATTTAGAGGCATTTACCCATTTTCTTTTCTCAATGCAAGGAAATGGGTCACACCATTGAATGTTTGCATCCTTCTTTATATCCACCTAGCAGTGTGCTTCTAAAAATATATCTGATGCGTAAATGTTTCTGGTCCTTCTTCATCATTCCTTCTTTTCTAGTTATCTGAATCGGGTCTTCAATTTAATTTGATGCTCTGTTCCTTAGTGACTTTCTATTGTCTTTAGCAATTGACACGTGACACATTCCACTGCAAAATAGAAGAGGACATGTGGAAAATTTTGTAGGACTTTGAGAGACGCTTATTGATAGAGGCTTTGAAACCTATTAGAAATTCAAAATGTGGGTGTAGACACTTGTCACGCTCCATGGAAATAAATCGGGACATGTGGCATATTTCGCTTGTCTTTTGAGAATCCTGCAGAGGATGACACTTGGCACGCTCCACTTACATTAGTAGCTTAATGAAGGCTTGCTACAATCCTTAGAAAAAAATATTTAAAGGATGAAGTTGCAGACGTTGACACGTGGTGGCTTCCATCGAGCTTTTGGATACTTTTGAAAAGTCTTCGAGACTTATATTAGTTTCCTGCGGAAGATGACACATGGCAACTTCCATTGTATTTGATGAGAGATACATGGCAGCATAGAAGGTTTTTTGTTTCTTCAGACTTTTCCTTCAGAGAAAAAGTTTGAAGAAATTCTTTTCAGATAATTTATCCAAAGGAATTGTCTATTTGTCACATTTGCTGGGGGAACTTTTTCGAAGGTAATCCCTTTATTCTTTTGGCCTTTGAATTGGTCCATTTGCCCCCTTCCTGCCCTTCACAAGGGCAGTTTGAGCTCCAAATTAGCCTTTCGAGTTTTTGCAACAATTCACTTTGGCTTCTGAGTGTCCTCTGAAAGGGTTGTTTGTCCCTTGGAAATTTGCCTTAGTCAATTTTATGTGAATATCGAATTGTGACATGTGGTAGCATCTGTTGTGAAATAGGTAAGGACACATAGCAACATCCATTGAACTTGTAGAAGCTTTGGATGCCTTCTGAAAATATTGTGGAAGAAGACACTTGGTGGCTTCCGCTACATTTTGGAAACACTACAAAACCATGTGGGATTCATTTTAGATTCATGCAGATGATGCCACTTGGTGTGTTCCACTTAACTTACAAAAGACACGTGGCAACATTCGTTGCTCTTAGAAACAAAGTGAAATAAGGCTCAGAAGATGACACTTGGCAGCATCCACTAAGTTCTGCCGGGTTTTTATTTCCTTAGTCACTTTTGTTGGAAATTCCTTCTGCAAGGGCACTTGTGTCTTTGATGCTTGGGGCACTCCTTTAAACTTGTCGCTTAAATTGACCGATTGAACCAACTTTGGTTCAACAGTTCAATGGTTCATTCCCTTGTTTCTATTGATCGCTTGAACCAAGATTCTTTGAAACAAGCCTCATTGAACCTATTGAACCTTGAACCCGTTGAACCTTTTGAACCTTGAACTAGTCCTGAAAATGACTAAGTGTCATAAAATTGTTATTTTGATTGAACCTACCTATAGAAGCCTTTGAACCTATTAAACCATTAGTCTATCACTTCCTTGTTCTTTCTAAGCTCTTTGATCTTCATCACACTAGTTGAACCTTTGAACCTGTGAACTCATTGAACCCTTTGGTTCAAGGTTCAATGGTTCAATTGGTTCATTCTTTTTATTTGACTAAGTCCTTTTGATTTTTTTGAACCAAATGTGTTGAACCATTTGGTCGTTGAACTTGTTGAACCATTGAACCCGTTGAACCTTTGAACCAAAGTGGTTCAATGGTTCAATGGTTCAAGCCTTCTTCTCTTTGATAAGTGTTTTGAAGCCGTTGAACCTTAAAGTGGTTGAACTTTGAACCTTAACAAATTCACTTAACTCTTACTATTGATGCTGAACCTTTGAACCCATTAAACCCATTGAACCAAAATGGTTCAAGGTTCAATGGTTCAATGGTTCAATCCTTGCTTAAAAGCTTGCCGATGAACTCTTTTGGTTGAACCTTATCGTTTAACCAACTTTGAAATCATCTAAGTGTTGAGAGCTTGCTTCTTTCCTATAGAGTCCATAGAAATCAACCTGTGAAGCCCGTAGAACTTGGCCTCCAAAGTCTGTAGATTTTCTTCCTATAGAGTTTGTAGATTCAAGCTTGAAGAGTCCATAGATTTTTAAGAAGATTGAAAAATGAGAAATTTGAATGCTCAGAACAAATTTTATGAAGGGAAGAGATTATTTTGGTTTGTTGAACCAAAATAGTTCACATGTTGTCCCAAAAATGAGAAGTCTATTTTTGGGGACAACAGTTGGTTCCAATTGGGGAACTTCTATCAATTGTAAAAAAGAATTGAAGGGAGTAGAATCTAGAATCTCCATTATCTTCATGTGTACCATTGGGCTATAGATTCATGTTACCCAAAAATGGAAGGCATCAAAAATGGAAACAAACAAAACAAAATAGAATAAAAAACTATACAAATATACATATGTATAGATAAAATGATCTAATACTTCAAGAGTTGAAGTGTTTCAGATGTTGCCCACTGTGAGGTAGAGAAAAGAGTGTGCCATCTTGATATTTTAGTAGAAATCTATTTTCACCATTGTGTTGATGAATTATAAATGGGCCTCTCCAAAGGGAGTCAAACTTTCCATGCATCCCTTTTGGTTCTCTCCTTTTGTCCCACAACAGGACTTGATCCTCAATCTAAAAATCATGATTTTTGGCCTTCTGGTCAAAGAGTTTCTTTACCAGACTTTGATGAGCAGCAATTCGGTCCACCACCATGGTTCTCTGTTCATCTAGCTCAGTCAGGCACATGATTCTCTTATCAAGAGAGCTTTCATATGTCTGATCTTCAATTACCTTAGCCAATTTCAAGGCTAGCAATTCTAAGGTGATTGGTATCTCAGCATTGATACCATAAAGAAGTTGGAAAGGAGACATACCAATTGCCCTTTTTGGTGTGATTCAGTCTACCCATAGAACATCAATCAATGATTTATGCCATGTCCTTTGATTGTCATCTGCCAGCTTCTTGATGATAGTTACCAGGTTCTTATTGCTTGATTCAGCTTGTCCATTCCCTTGTGAAAAATAATCAAAAAAATGGGAGAGTGTAATCCCATAATGGAAACAAAATTGTGTAATCTCCTGGGAAGTGAAACAAGCTACATTGTCAGTAACAATCTTGGTTGGGACTCTAAACCTAGAAATAATATTCTCCTTGAGGAAATTGCATATAACTTTTGAAGTAACATGCTTGGTTAGGATTGTGTCTACCCACTTGGTGAAATAGTCAGTTGCTATAATGACATAATCATGTCTAGCACTTGAAGATGGGTTTATAGTCCCAATAAAATCAATTCCCTATTGCTAGAATGGTTCTTCAATGATCACTGGCTTGAGAGGTAGGGAAACTAACTTAGGTCTTCCAACAAATTGTTGGCAGAGTTCACATTTTTTCACCCATTTATATACATCTTGGAAAAGAGTTAGCCAGTAATACCTAACTCACAGAATCTTGTGGGCAGTCACAGGAGCAAAAAAATGTCCTCCATAGGCTAGATTATGGAAATATTTTAAAAGTTGGCTTTGTTGCTCTTTATCTACACAGCGAAGGAATACTCCATCTATGCTTCTCTTCTACAGGCCATTGTTCCAAAGGACAAAATTGACAGCTTTCAACTTGATAGTCCTCCTTTCTTTATAAGACAAATGAGCAAGACATTCACCATAAGTAAGGAAATGAGAAATACCTAAATACCACTCAATGTTTGTGGAGACAAAAAGGACTGTTGGTGTGTCTTCCACTTCAGCTTCTTCATGCTGTGTATCTTTTGACTTGTTGTCAGCAATTAATTGGCATAGGCCTTTTCCCCTTAACAGCTTTGTTGGCTTGATGTCTAGATCAAACTCTTGGATCTTTACAATATAATTGCCTCTTTTTGTCCCAAACTCTTACTGAGTTAATAGGGACTTGACTGTAGTGTCAGGAACTAAGGCAGTAGTGTGTGAATTCAGGATATAGAAGCGGAAATGTTTGACTGCTTTCACCACTACATAGGCATGCTTCTCTATGTTTGAATACTTTAACTCATGGGTTTTGAGAGGAAAACTCATGAAAGAAATAGGAGATTCCATACCTTCCTTGTCTTGTTGAACTAGAATTGCTGAAAGTGTGTGTTCAAAAACATAGCTGTATATGATAAAATCTTTGTTGTAATCAGGACAAACCAAGGTAGGGGCGTGGGCAATGGTAGTCTTGATATCCTGAAATGTTGACTTTCCTTCTTTAGTCTAGCTGAAGGTGGTCTTCCCTTTCATCATGTTCACAATGTGTTTAGTCTTCTCAGCAAATTCAGGGATGAACCTCTGTAAGAAATTCACCTTTCCAAAGAAAGAGTGAACAACATTTTTACTTGTAGGCAAATTAAGTTCTTGAATAGACTTGACTCTGTCTGAGTCAATCTTTATGCCTTCTTTAGACACAATGTGTCTAAGGAGTTTCCCCTCTATTACTCCAAAAATATACTTCTTGGGGTTTAATAAAATACCATTCTGGCGGCAATGCTCCAGCACTTGTTGCAAGTGGCATACATGGTTAGAACAATGCTTTTAAAAGATAGTCAAGTCATCAAGGTATACCACAATGAACTTACCTATCTCATCTTTGAAAGCCAGGTCCATTGCCCTCTAAAAGGTGGCACCATCATTTATCAAGCCAAAAGGCATTCTTTTATATGCAAATGTACCCCAAGATGTGGTGAATGCAGTCTTGTGTTGGTTTGCTTTACCAACTTCAACTTGATTATATCCTGAGAAGCCATTTAGCATTGATAACATCTCTGAACTTGTCTTTGATCCATAATTGGCAAAGGGTAATTATCTTTCAAAGATGATTGATTCAGATTTCTGAAATCTACACAAATGCAAATTTTGCCACTTTTCTTCCTTATAGGCACTATGTTTGCAATCCATGTAGAATGATGGATTGGGAAGATGATTCTAGCATTTAACATTTTTTGTATTTCAGACAAAATAATACCTGATATTTTTGAATTGTACTGTCAAGATTTTTCCTTATAGGGCATTGAGTCAGCCTTGAGAGGAATGTCATGGCAGATTTCATCAGGTCTGAGAGACTTCATGTCATCATAAGAATATGCTAAGACATCCATGTATTGATGGAGTAAAGTGGTGAACTTGAATATTTCTTCATGGGTGCAACACTTACCAATGTTAACCATCTTGGGATTTTCTTTAGTAGTCATATTTACTTGATTGAATTCCTGAGAGAAGCTTGAATCTATTTGCTATTATTTGATGAATCTATCATGCTTGTCAAATAGTTTCTTAAGAGAAACCAAGCCTTTGGGAATTTTATTTCCTTTTAGCTGTAAGAATTCTTCATTTATATCTGAACTAGATTCAAAGGCTGATTCATACTTTTGAGATTCACTACCTTCAAAACGTAGTTGTTCAAAATTGCCTTTTCATTCTTGAAAGGCAATAATTTGATGATCATCATTGAATACTTACCAATGATCAGTATTGTGAGGAACACTTGGTCTATAGACTAGCTCAATAGTATACCTATCTTCTTTGAAATTTGAGTGAGGAACTAAGAGAGTTCTTGAAACAACAAGTGCATCAGCTCTGTCATTAGATTCCCTAGGTATGGCAGAGATGTTGAAAGCATCAAAACTTTCAATTTGGTCTCAAACTAGGTTGCGGTAGTGGTGCAATCTTTCATTCTTAGTTTGGTATAAGTTTCTCACCTGAAAAACCACTAATTCAACATCTCCTTTGGCATGAAAGAGTTTGATGCCTTTTTCTTGAGCAGTCTTCAATCCAAGCAATAGAGATTCATATTTAGTTGTATTATTAGTGTTGCTAAATTTTAATTTGTAAGATGAAGGAAAAATATCTCCTTGAAGAGATATCAACACAATCCCAGCTCTTGAACTGATAGAGGAATAGCTGCCATCAAATTCCAGAGTCCATATTTTATCAGATACTGATTCTTCTTTAGATTTTCTTTCATTAGAGAGGGAAGATCCTTCTTCATTTGTATTGTAACCTACTAGTTCTTCTGCTATTCCAGTTGAACTAATTTCTAGGTTGACACTTTTAAAAACTTTATCAGATGCTTTATGCACTTCATATGTAGATAGAAAGTGGTTACCCATACTTGAGGATTCAAACAAAATTTGAGCTTCAGGGGCTAATATTTGAGTGACAATATATTTTGATTCCTTTTTAGGAAGCAACCTCTGCATGGTGCCTTTGACAGGGATTCTTGCTTTAGATGGGTCCATGCTCAATTCTCCACCAACATCTTTGTAGAAATTTTACCCAAGTAGGATACCATAGGATGCTAGAACATTAGCCACCAGAACTATCATCTTGATTCTTTTGTCTGGAAAGGCTATAAATGCAAATTGGGCATCCTTGATTTGTCCCAGTAATGGCACTTGCTTGTTCTCCATGGAGAAACATCTTTCAAATGTCTTGGTCAGTGTGAGATCAAGAGATTCAGCTACTTTAGCAGGCATGACATTGTCAGATGCACCTTAGTCTATAATGCAATTACTTAGCTTGTGACCATTTATTAATACGGAAACATAGAAAGGTTCTATTTTCTTAGGGGAAATTAGAGGAGTAATGACAAGATTATTTGGAATGGGCATGTTCTTTGGGGAATCAAGAGTTACTTTCTTAAACTCTTGTTTTGTAGGGATGGTTTGGTTCTTGATGCATTGGACCAACTTATCTAATTGATCAAGATTGGATTGCAAATATTCAAATTTAGATAATTAAATTTTGGTCTTTTTGACATGATCAATTATGTCAAATGGCTGAATTGGACTAGGAACAAAGGAAGGCAATTCAACCTTTTAAGTTTTAGGAGGGATGGGAGGTGGGCTGATTTGTGAAATTAAAGTAGAAGGTGAAGGTGAAATTGATGTACTTACCTTTTGGGTGATCATCATATCCTTTGACTAGAAAGTTAGAGTGGTTCCATGTTTAGCAATTATAATTGCTAGTTGAGGTTGTTCCTCTATCTTCCCTTTATCAGCTTGCTAGATTGACTAGTTCTTGGACCTGGTAAACACTGCATATGATCCATTAAAAGCTTCTCTTTTGCTTATGGGTTCATCTTGGTAGTTCAAAAAACTATTGTGGGAGTCGCCAACTGATTCTTCTTGATTTTCTACAAGGATATCAACATCATTTTCTTGATTCAATTCAGGCTAGAAAGAGAACTCTGATTCTGCTTCAAGATATACCATTGTTGAATTGGTTGGAGGAGCTTCTAGGGCAAGTTTCTCTTGTGGGGGAGGAAGATGATTTTGTTTCCCTTGATTCCTGATAGCATTGTCTTGATATGACTAATTTGGAAATGTCCTTCTTGGCATATCTCTATATGAAGGAGCAGAAGATATTCCTTGTGCCATTTGCTTTTTGAGAGAAAGCAACTCGTTTGCCAACTTCTACACCATTGGATCTGTGGTCCCTGTAGATGAATATTCAAAAGATGATGAGGGTCTATTTTTATTTGGATCTCTTCTTATCTTCCCTGCTAAGATCAGATCATCTTCTACCTCAGTGGCCAAATGTTGAGTTGCAACAAGATCTATTTGACTAGTATGTCTCAAAAGAAAACTTACTTCAGGTAATTGAGAATTTATGAAGAAGCATTTGAGATTCTCAGCTATAGGTTGAGAAATTACAAGAATTTTGTTCCTCAGTTTGTCAAACTTGGCTATGAATTCCCTCATTGGTTCATGAGGTTCTTTCTTCATCTATGTAAGTTGAGCCAGAAGTGCATGTGCATCTTCTGTAGGTTTGAATCTGGCTTCAAACTTAGCTTTGAGGATATTCCAATCAGTTATTGACCGAGCCTGCAGATGATAAAACCAATCTATAGTAGCACCTTGTAATGTTTCTACAAATAGCCTGACTGCTACATCTTCAAATTCTACTGCAATTACACCACAGGCTATGCTAAAGGTTGCAATGTGTTCATCAAGATGAACTTTTCTATCACCATAGAATTTAGGGAAATTCTTCTTTGAACTGCGTGGAAGTTCATATAGAGGTGGAGTAAGATTGAGAGGACCAAAAGAATTACCCCAGGGGCCTTGAGCTGCCATTATATGACTATTAAAAGAAGGAAAAAAAATCTCAAAGGAGTAATTATTGGTAAAGCTTTATCAATAGCAGAAGTGGATACTTCGTTTGGCAATGGAGATCTGACTTTAGTAAGAGGAAAGCTCTTGGTTCATTGGAGGTGAGATGGTGAAGGAAATAGATCAAAATTAATTTATTGTACTAACTCTAATATAGGGTCAATAATAACTTTAGCCCTTTGGCTTCATGTATACCTTGAATCTGCTAGATTGTGAAACAAAAATGGAAAATAATTGACCTTGCTTTAGTTTGAAGCTTGAGGCTTTAAACTACACGTTCTTTCCCAGTTAGTGTGGAGGTGAATGGTAAGGTTATAATAATATTGGGTAAAACACAAAAATGGAATGGAGTCTATAATGGATAATGGTAGAGATTGATTCCATCTGAAACTTGAGGTTTCAGAATGCACATAATTATATCGCCAGCAGAGTCGCCAAAAATTATTGGTTGAATATTTTGTCGATTAGCGTACTGATAAACAAAATAGGTTTGATCATCCAAAATAGGAAGATTGGCCAGCCAAATGTGTAGGTTTACCACATCAAAAGGAGACTAATCTCTCCTCTCATCAAGGGGAGGTTCCCTATAGATATGCTACATACATACATTATATATATATATATATATATATATATATATAAAAAATAATACTCAAGGGTAGAAGAAACCATCCATCTCTCTTTTTTATAGATGATGCATGCAAATCAAAGGAGAAATTTTAGGGATAATGACAAAAAGTACTCTTCTTTCAAAAGTACCATTCAGCAAACCACAAGAATCTTCCTCGTAGTAATTGCAAAATGTAACCAAGGATGTGGTAACCAACAAATTGAGATGTAGCACAAAGTCTCCACCTGAATTGCCCAAGAGTGGGATACGAAGGACAATGAGGGCACAAAGTCATCCCAAGGTCCTTTACACAAAAACAAAAAGAAAACACACTAAGGCAATTGTGAGGGTAAAAAGTCTCTCCACAGTTGGCTTCAGGACACCTTCCTGACTACTTTCATTAATTTTGCTTATTAAATTAAAGGAAAAAATTATATATCAAGGAAAAAGACATAAGAACAATTTCCCCAACAACAAAGTTATCACAACATAAAGTCTGAAAAGTTACTTGCTTTCTTATTCCAATAACAAATTATGATCAACAATTTGAGCTCAAAGTCTCAGTAATGCCTTTCCATTTTGGTAGAGTTTAGTTTCTGATAATCAGAGAGAGAGATCCCTAAAAAAATAAAAGAGAGTCCCTTATATATCCTCTTCAAGAAGGACATGGGAATAGTAACACATCATGTTGCATTGAATTTTGTTAAGAAGACATGCTAGAATTTAGGGGCATTTACCCATTTGCTTTTCTCAATGCAGGGAAAGGAGTCACACCATTGAATGTTTGCATCCTTCAATATCCACCTGGCGATCTGCTTCTAGAAATATATCTAATGTGTAAATGTTTCTAGTCCTTCATCATTCCTTCTTTTCTAGTTATTTGAATCAGGTCTTTGATTCAATTCAATGCTCTGTTCCTTAGTTGCTTTCTACTGGTCTTTAGCAATTGATGCGTGACACATTCCACTGCAAAATAGATTAAGAAACGTGGCAATTTTTGTAGGACTCTAAGAGATGCTTATTGATAGAGGCTTTGAAACCTATTAGAAATTCAAAATGCAGGTGTAGACACATGTCATGCTCCACAGAAATAAATCGGGACATGTGGCAGCTTTCACTTGTCTTTTTAGAATCCTACGAAGGATGACACTTGGAATGCTCCACTTACATTAGTAGCTTAATGAAGGCTCACTACAATCCTTACTTAGCAAAAAATATTTAAAGGAAGAAGCTGTAGATGTTGACACGTGGCAGCTTCTATCGAGATTTTGGCTACTTTTGAAAAGTCTTTAGAACTTATATTAGTTTCCTATGGAAGATGACACGTGGAAAATTACACTGTATTTGATGAGAGACACATGGTAGCATAGCGGATTTTCTATTTCTTCAAACTTTTCCTTCAGGGAAAAAGTCTAAATAAATTTTTTTCAAATTTTTTTTTGAAGGAATTGTCTCTTTGTCACTTTTGCCAGGGGAACTTTTCCAAAGGAAATCCCTTTGTTCTTTTGGCCTTTGAATTGGTCCATTTGCCCTCTTCCTGCCCTCCACAAGGGTAGTTTGAGCTCTAAATTAGCCTTTCAAGTTTTTGCAATGGTTCACTTCAGCTTTTGAGTGTCCTCTGAAAGGGATGTTTGTCCCTTGGAAATTTGCCTTAGTCAATTTTATGTGAATTTCAAATTGTGACACATGGCAGCATCCACTGTGAAATAGGTAAGGACACATGGCAACATCCATTGAACTTGTAGAAGCTTTAGATGCCTTTTGAATGTCTTGTGGAAGAAGACACTTGGCAACTTCTGTTGCATTTTGGAAACACTAAAAAACAATGTGGGATTCATTTTAGATTCATGCAGATGATGCCACTTGGCGTGTTCTGCTTAACTTATAGAGGACACGTTGCAACATCTGTTACTCTTAGAAACAATTTGAAATGAGGCTCATAAGATGACACTTGGCAGCATCCACTGAGTTCTATTAGGTTTTTGTTTCCTTCCTTAGTCACTTTTGCTAGAAATTCCCTTCGTAAGGGCACTTGTGTCTTTGATGCTTGGGGCACTCCTTTGAACTTGTCACTTGAATAGACCAATTGAACCAACTTTGGTTCAATGGTTCAATGGTTCATTCCCTTATTTATATTGACCACTTGAACCAAGATTCTTTGAAACAAACCTCGTTAAACCCATTGAACCTTGAACTCATTGACCCTTTTGAACCTTGAACTAGTCCTGAAAATGACTAAGTGTCAGAAACTTGTTCTTTTGATTGAACCTACCTATAAAAGCCTTTGAACCTATTGAACCATTAGTCTGTCACTTCTTTGTTCTTTCTAAGCTCTTTGATCTTCATCACACTGGTTGAACCTTTGAACCTATGAACTCATTGAACCCTTTGGTTCAAGGTTCAATGGTTCAATCAATTCATTGTTTTTATTTGGCTAAGTCCTTTTGATCTTTTTGAACCAAGTGCATTGAACTACTTGGTCATTGAACCTGTTGAACCATTAAACCCATTGAACCTTTGAACCAAAGTGGTTCAATGGTTCAATGGTTCAAGCCTTCTTCTCTTGATAAGTGTTTTGAAGCCATTGAACCTTGAAGTGGTTGAAATTTGAACCTTGACAAATGCACTTAACTCTTGCTGCTCATGTTGAACCTTTGAACCCATTTAACCCATTGAACCAAAATGGTTCAAGGTTCAATGGTTCAATGGTTCAATCCTTGCTTAGAAGCTTGCCGATGAATTCTTTTGGTTGAACCTTGTCATTGAACCAAATTTGAAATCACCTAAGTGTTGAGAGCTTGATTCTTTCCTATGGAGTATGTAGAAATCAACCTGTGAAACCCGTAGAACTTGGCCTGTAGAGTCTATAGATTTTCTTCTTGCAGAGTCCATAGATTCAAGCCTGTAGAGTCTGTAGATTTTTGAGAAGCTTGAAAAATGAGGAATTTGAATGCTCAAAACAAATTTTGAGAAGGGAAGAGATTATTTTGGTCTGTTGAACCAAAATAGTTCACATGTTGTCCCAAAAATGAGAAGTCTATTTTTGGGGATAACATGTATGTCAATTCTAGGCATAAAAGACTAGTTTTCTACTTTGAAAAAATTAGAATCAAATGGAAATATTTCAATTGGAGATGATACATCATATATAGTTCAAGGTAGTGGTGACATCAAACATCAACTTGAAAACATAAATAGCAACATTTCAAATGTTCTAGGGCTTACAAAAAATCTGTTGTCTATCAATCAGCTACTTGACCACAACCTCATGGTTGAATTTGATAATCAAAATGGTCAAAATTTTTGCCACATCAAAGACAAGTCTAGACATTTCAAAGTGATTGCTAAGGCTTCCAACATTGGCAAAATGGTTCATCTTGATTTTGTTCAAAATGATCATCAAGAACTTGTGGTCAAAGATACAAAACTAGGCAATTTATGGCATAGAAGATATGGTCACTTGAGTTATGGATATTTGGTTTGATTGAGAAAATAGGATATTATTCATGGTCATCCCAAACTCAAACAATCTTTTGATATATGTACCAATTGCTTAGCAGGAAAATAATGAGAGCTCCCTTTAGAAAGATTGAGTATCAGTCACTTGATAAGTTGGACTTGGTGAGTACCGATCTTTGCAAAAATTTTACTCCCAGTCTTAAAGGGTACTATTTTAATCTAATTTTTCACTTTTCTTAGTTTTAAAGAAGAGAAGATAAAACTTAAAAGAAGGGTAGTGGTTATGAGAACCTAATAGAAGTGAATGTGTTGATCTAGATGAAGTATGAGAACTCCTCTTTGGCTAAGAATAATGTCTTGCAATAAGAAATAACTTAAACAAAACATGTTTGCTAGACAAAGAGTAAGGTGGATTACCTAACAGATCTAGATCCAAGAAAGGTTGAGCTATCTATGATGTTGTCAATACACCTGATTTAAACAATTAAGTTTATAAATGAAAAAGAAAGTACTTGCATTAAATAATAGAAAATAAATGAAATTAAATACAATAATGCTTGCTAATGAAATGACTAAAATAAAATAATGATTGGTCAAAACTAGTGCTAAAGTTGGTCAAGTCAAAGGTGTGGTTTTTTGGTTTGGAAATGTGACAAGGGTTGAGAAAAGATGTTTTGGTTGGGGTCGGTATATGGTTAAGGTTTTAAAATGATTAAGATGTCAAAATGGGTAAATGGTGGTCCAGAAGGCATAAAGGGTAAATGGGGGTCAAGAAGGCCAAAGGGTAATTGGTGGTCAAGAAGACAAAAAGGGGTAAAGGGGTAAATAGTAAGAAGGTTAAGGTAAGAAATAAGGGTAAAGAGAAGAAGAGATTATGGGGTTGAGGTTTTGAGGTCAAGAAAATAAGAAGGCCAAGGGGTAAGTTTTGAGGTCAAGAAAAGAGAAGGCCAAGGGTATAAGAAACTAAAATACAAGAAATAAAATGATATTACCTTTGATATTACATGAATATGTTGTTGATGTTAATGTTTTTGTTGATGATTTGTGATGGCTTGTAATTTTTTAAAAGTATTGTTGCTTTAGGCTCCTCTCCTCTAAGATGAATGACCTCTAAAACCTGAAAGATGAAAATAATCCAACCCAAGACCCCCTAAATGGATGAAAAGGGGGTCATATTTATAAAATTTCATGCCAAGAAACATGACAAAGAGTGGAATGGTGAAATGTGGTGCCATTTTTCAAGTGGGCTCATAAGTGGGTTAAGGGGATAAGGGTGGTGGGATTCCCACTTTGATAATGTGTCCAAATTTAGTGGAGATAATGCACATGGACCCATACGAGTCCAAAAGACATTCCACCAAGCTAATTTGTATTTTCACTTAACAAGGAGCCCCACATATGTTGATGCCACTTTTGTGCATGAGGGAAAAAGCACATGCTTTAGGATGGTCCCATAAGAAAAAATGCACCATACTTCAAAGGGTAGACCGTGTGATGCTTAATGATGTCATTAAGCACCTTTGGCAAGGGTCTTAAGTGGGGTATTATGTCCCACTCCAAGCCACCTCACTTCTAATCCATGCCACTTCCATGTCACCATGAATAGTGACATGCCATGTCATCATGAATAGTGCTAATGAATAGTGACTTGGAATAGTGTTTTTAAATAGTACTTTTGAATAGTACTATGTGAATAATGATAGATGAATAGAGACTTGGCTAGGTTAAAATGGTTGGGTTAAGGATCAAGAAGGTTTAGGTGGTCCCTAGGGTGGGGCTCAAGGCATTTAGACATCTAAAACTACTTGTGTGTAGTTTTCTAGTGTCTATAAGTATAAATACTTTTAGCTTTTTGTTGATGATTACTCATGAAAAATGTGGGTATATTTATTGAGGACTAAGGATCAAGCTTTTCAAGTCTTCAAAAAATTCAAGGCCATGGGTGAAAATGAAACTAGTACAAAATTCAAGAACCTCCACTCAAACCGTGGGGGGGAATACACCACTAA
The DNA here is from genome assembly GCA_037957365.1 of Torreya grandis. Classification (NCBI taxonomy): domain Eukaryota; kingdom Viridiplantae; phylum Streptophyta; class Pinopsida; order Cupressales; family Taxaceae; genus Torreya; species Torreya grandis. Next base: position 1,896,886 of record JARHVA010003282.1, on the reverse strand, counting down.
AGAATTTTTAGCCTATCTTAGTGAGAATGGAAGCAGTTGGTAATTGACTACTCCATATGCACCTCAATAGAATGTAGTTAAATAATGGTGTAATAGAGTCATTATGGAAATGTTTCATACCATGATTGAGGATGAAAAATTTCCTAATATATATTGGGTAGAAGCTTATCATGCTGTAGTCTACTTGTTGAACAGGTCACCCACTTAGGCTTTTGATGGAATCACACCACATGAAGCTTAGACAGGGAATAAACCAAAGGTGACTCACCTTCGAGTTTTTGGTTGTAGTTTATATATGCAAGTTCATAAGAAGAAAATAAATAAGTTAGATAAGAAAACAAAGGAATGTATTTTTGTGGGATACAGTTCACAATCAAAGGCATACAGGCTCCTTGATCCTAAAATAAAGAAGGTACTAATTAGCAAAGATGTAGTGTTTGATAAAAAGAGTGGAATCAATCCACCTTATACATAGGCAAATGATACAAGCAAAAGTCCTATAATGTTTTCAAATAGTGATGGTGAAAGTGAAAAAGAAGATGATCAAACAGGACCTCCAACACCACCACCTATAGTTTAGTGTATGCCCAAGTGGTATACAAGTCCTATATGAGATGCTAACTTGAATGGAGTACTAGATACATCCACTTTAAGACTGAAGACTTGAATCATGGCTCAAGAAGAGGTTAATATGGCCTTTATGAGCATTGTACAAGAAACATATGAGCCCTCTACAATAACAAAAGGCCTATAGTCTAGACCCTAGAAAGATGGCATGGATGTAGAATATTAGTCACTAATGAAGAATAACAATTGTCAAATTATTGATCTTTCAGCAGGAAAGAAGTCTATAGGATACCAATGGGTCTTTAAGACCAAGTGAAAATTAGATGGTAGTATTTATAAGTACAAGACAAGCCTTTTTATAGAAGGGTATGCTCAGAAAGAAGGCATTGACTATGAGGAGACTTTTACTCCCACATCTAAGATAAAGACTATTAGAATTATTTTTGATATGGCTGCATAGTTTAGATGAAAAGTCCATCAAATGGATGTAAAAATTGTCTTTCTCAATAGTGATTTGAAAGAGGAAGTCTACATGACTCAACTTAAAGGATTTATGGCACAAAATCAAGAATAAAAAGTGTGTAGGCTTACCAAATCTCTCTATGGGCTGGTTCCCTAAGCCTGGTGCATCAAGATTGATGAGAATCTTATACAACATGGATTTAATAAGAGTCCATATGATACTAACCTCTACCTCAAACAACATGGGGGAGAGGTTATTATAGTGATTGTTTATGTCAACGATCTAGTCATCATTGGGAGTACTATGAAGATGATCAATTTAACTAAGAATGATCTCAAGGGATCATTCAACATTATAAATCTTGAGTTGCTTCACTATTGTCTTGGTTTGGAGGTATGACAAAAGGAACATTACATTTTTGTTTCACATATGAAGTATACCAAGACATTGCTCTATAAATTTAGTATGATGGACTATAATCCTATTACAACACCTATGGAGACAAGACTTCAATTGTCTCGTACAAATCCATTATCAGAAGTAAATGAACTCTTTATCAATAGTTGATTGGGAGTCTCATTTACTTGACATATACTAGGCTAGATATTAGCTATGTTATCAACTATCTTTCTCATTTCATATAGGAACCAAAGGGGTCACATTGGAAAATGGAAAATTAAGTATTGAGATACATTAGAGGTATAATTGAGTTTGGCCTAGAGTACAATAAAAATGATAAGTTGTTATTGACAGGATACGTGGATGTATATCATGCAACTTCTTTTGATGATAGAAAATCCACATTTGGATTTGTGTTCTTTCTAAGATCTAGTTTGATTTCATAGGGAAGTAAGAAGCAAAATTATGTTTCTAAATATTCCATAGAGGTATAATATTTCACTACAATAGGAGCTATTTGTGAAGCGATATGGATATGTTTCATTCTTTCAAGATTTAGAGTTCCACAAACTCAGCCTATAATTTTCAATTGTGACAATCAAGGTGTTCTACATCTTGTTCACAATCTAGTGTTTCATGAGAGAAACAAACACAAAGGTTTAGTAAACATGTTCAATATCACAACATATAACTCCAGTATTTCCCCACTCAAGACTAGTGTGCATATATCTTCATGAAGTCACTTGCACATGATAAGTTTAAGGCATTCAAAAATTCTCTCTCTTCTTCTCATCAAGCTATGATAAATTAATGAGGGGAATGTTAGAATAATTAATTAATCCTAACCTATTGTAATAAATGTCTCAAGGTATTACACCTTGGTTGACCTAGGTTAGTTAGATGGGGGTATTTCCTAGATGTGTGATCAATTATTATGAGTCATAATCTCCTACAAATTATAATATCTAATCTCACTTAGTATTGTATAAATAAACACCTCTTGTAGTGCTTTTGTTAATTTAGTTAATACAATTAATTTTGGATTTCATACCCCACATATACTTCTTGTTCAATCACTCCATTTAGGAATGTATGTTTTACATTCATTTTATGAAATTTACAACCTTTATGGGAAACTAAAACAAGAATTAGTATTATAGTATCTTGACTTGAAATGTCAGGAACCTGTATGACCCCTTCTCTTTACTTTGTTAGTATATTATTTTCTATGGATGCATATGTTTTATAATTCATCCTCTGAGCATTTTATTTTATCCCACGTTCATGGGAAGTAGTCATTGCTTAGATTAGACTTAGTATACAAGTAAGTGTTGAGGCCAATATAAGCATCCACAAATTATTTGTATTGAGCTTGCTCAAAGGAGGTTACCCCTTGAAGTGGCTTATGATTAACATAATTCCTTCAGTGTTTCTACTAATCACAAAAATTTGCTATTTCATGCATTTTTAGTAAATTAATCTACTATTTTGCATATTTTCATTAATTTGTTGTAGAAGGATCCTCTTATCTAGTATCAATATAATTTCTAGGGTCATTTTTTTTCCCTTTAGAAAGACTTAACTCTATTCTACTACATAATTAATTTAAGTAACTATCTGTATCAAAATAATCTATTGTGAGGAGTACCATAGAAACCCAATGTAATTGGCCTATTGAGATGACCTGCCAACAAAATAGGAAACAACCCTTTCTCAATTGAGTAGTTTCCTTCTATGAGGAAAACCAAGAGTTGTCACTGAGAGATAAATCAGTGATCAAATAATTGCTGGAGAATGATACTCATTTAGATGGCATTTGTGGCCAGAGTGACATCTTTAAACCCCTAGGTAGCCATAGAAGCTTGGAGACCATTTCTATTAGTTTCAGAATATTATCATGGGTATCAAAAAACTTGAAATATAAGATATTTAGACTTGACATACCAGTTTCAACATATTACCAATAGAGTATCAAAAAACTACAATATCATATTTTTAGCAGAGTATCAATAGACTTTCTATACTAGTTTTAGCATATTACTAGCAGAGTATCATAAAATTGTCATATCATATCTATAGACTTGTTATATTAGTTTTTGCATATTCCTAGTAGACTTGTCTTATAAAATACAGTGACCAATTTTTTTTTTTTTTTCCATATCTCTCCATCTACAACCCCGTTAATCCTCAAATTTTATCTAGACACCTAAAATTCCATTTCCCACATTTTCTTCCTTAAGGTCCCATATCCTAATTCCACTCCTAATTCCTATAAATCTCAATTTACCCATTTTTGGGTTTTTTCCATAACTTCTATTTTTGTACATTTGCCTCAAAATTTCTAGTGTTCATCTCCCTATTCTACTCTTTTGAAACTTTTGGATAATTTTTTTATTTTTTCCATTTTCACTCCTAAAATTGTCCTCCCTTTTGTCATTCATACTCCCACTATGAGAAAAAATAGTCAAAGTACCTTTACCCATTTTGTTTTTTCCCAAATTAAAGCATTTCCTTACTAAATATGTTTTAAATCTAGTTTTCATACCCATACCACCAAAAAAAAATAAAAAAAATCTTATTCTAGTCATGATAATAACTTGAATAGGAGAAAAAAATATTGAGGATGAAATTGTCACCCTCAACCCACATCAAATATCTTGATGAAAAACTTCTTGACCTCAATCTCTAACATACAACCATGAACAACAAACAACATCCAGAGTCCTCTTTAGACATAGGGTTTTCTTCTTCTAGCAATTTTCATTGGTCAAAGCTTAATTTTCCTCGATTCAATGGTGAATATCTAACTGGATAGATCTATTAGGTAAAACAATATTTTAGTCTACATAATACTTTTAATGCCAACAAGGTCCCACTTGTATCCTTTCACTTGGAATATGAGGCCCTTCAATGGTATCATTGGTATACCAAGGCTCATGATGAGCCCATATGGACCAATTTTTACACCCTTAGTTTTTAACAGTTTGGCCCTAGTGCTTTTGATGACTTCACTAAAGAACTCACTAAAATTTTCCAAATAGAAACCATGAGAGAATATCAAATAGAATTTAAAAAACTGGCCAATCACATAGAGGGATTGTCTAATGAATTCTTTAGGAGTTACTTTATTAGTGAACTAAAAGATACGATTCACTCAAAGGTTAAAATGTTTTGGCCTTACATAATGTGGAAGCCATAGGGGTGGCTAAGTTAGCAAAGGACAAGATCACAACTCAACAATGATTCAAATCTAATTTTTCCCCATTTATAAATACAACTCCACAATAATTTCAAATAATGCTAGCCCCTAAAATCAATCCTATCAAGCATTTGAATGAAGCAGAGATGCGAGTCCATAGCGAAAAAGGACTATGTTATAGTTGTGATGACAAATTCACTCAAGAAAATTGATGTGTATAGAAAGATCTCTATCTACTAGATGTGGATTCTCTACCCAAAACTAAAGTTTTCAAAGATGCTCAAGATATAATAGATAATCTAGAAGAAGCTCCACCAATTATGGAACCTACTTCTTAGGAGGACCAACCACATATCTCTCTCCATGCCTTAGTAGGAATCACCATCCCATAAACCATATGAGTTAGGGGTTACTTCAAAAAGCTCCCTCTCAAAATGCTCATTGATTTGGGTAGCAACCATAGCTTCATTGACCCTCAAATCTCCAAATAGGCTGATTGTTTTATCCATCCTTGCTCCAAATTTGAAGTCATGATTACCAATATGGGCACATTACCTTGAAAAGGGAGGTGTTTTAATGTGCATATCTCTATTAGAGATTATAAATTGTGCTCTAACATTTTTGCCTTGCCCTTAGGTGGTTGTGATGTTGTTTTAGGAGCCCAATGGTTATGCATACTTGGACCCATCTTATGGGATTTTTCTAAACTTTAGATGCAATTTTTAGACAATGGGCAAAAACACACATTGAAAGGCTTACAACTGGGATCTATTAACATCATAAGTTCACATTACATGGAAAATATTCTTAAGAATAATTCATATGGCATTATTTCCTAGCTCTATTCCATTCAAATGCAACCATCAGTGGTCTCCAGTACTATTTCTGATCTACAAAACATTCTATAGAGGTATGCAGGTGTCTTTGCTGAACTAGTGGGATTGCCACCTTCATGACCCAAGGAATATCATATTCATCTCCTTTTTAGAAGAAAATCTCCCAATATCAGGCCTTACTACTACCCATTTTAGTAAAAGATCAAGATTGAGATGCTCATTCAAGACTTACTGAAGCAAGGAATTATTCGCCCTAGTACCAGCCCATATTATTCCCCAATTCTCTTTGTCTAGAAAAAATATGGGTCATGGCATATCTACATTGAATTTTGTGCACTTAATCATAGCAAAATCAAGGATAATTTCTTGATTCCTATTATTGATGAGCTTCATGGCACTTAATTTTTTTCCAAGTTGGATCTCTGCTCTAGATATCACCAAACCCAACTTCATGAAGATGATACCCCCAAGATAGCTTTTCATATGCATGATGGTCACTATGAGTTTTTTTTCATGTCCTTTGGCCTCACTAATGCTCCTTCAACATTATAGGCATTGATGAATAAAATATTCTATCCCTACCTATGGAAATTCATTCTAGTCTTCTTTGATGATATCCTCATCTATATTAAAACATCATCTAGGCATATCCCACATCTCGAGCTCACACAACTTCTCTCTAATCATTATCTCTATGCAAAACAATCCAAATGTGCTTTTGGCTAGGATGAAGTGGAGTATCTTGGGTATATTATTTCAGCCCAAGGGGTTCAAATGAATCCCCAAAAAATAGTTACCATGATAAATTGGCCTCATCCTCAGACACTCAAGAGCCTATATGGTTTTTTGAGGTTGACTAGATACTATCATAAGTTTTTCAAGGATTATAGGAAGATTATGGATCTGATAATAACTATGCTAAAAAAAGATGTTTTTAAATGGACACAAGTTGCTGAGTGTGTATTTGAAGAATTAAAACAAGGTATGTGTACTACACGTATTCTAACTATGCCATATTTTGCCAAGACCTTCACTATTGAGAGTGATGCTTGTGGTAATGGACTTGGTGTTTTTCTCCTCCAAGAAGGATGCCCCATTTCATTCACCAACAAATCCCTTTCTAGCATGAATTTAGTACTCTCTAATTATGAGAAGGAAATGATAGAAATTTTGCATGCAATACAAAAGTGGCAACCATACCTACTAGGGAATCATTTTTGCATAAAAAATGATCACCAAAGTCTAAAATATGTTTTGGAACAATAGGTCTCTACCCCATCACAATAGAAATGGGTCAACAAACTCATGGGTTATGACTATGAGATCACTTACAAGAAGGGTAAGGACAATATTGTGGTTGATGCTCTATTTCACACATTTATGGACCAAGGTTCCCTTTTAGCTATTTCCATGCCTATTCTAATTTTTTTGGATAGTGTATAACAAGGGTATGTCAATGACTCTTCATTAGCTCAAATCATTTAGTAGTTAGACACTAACCCCTCTACAATATCACATTATTATGAGGATAGTGCTTCTCTACAATACAAGGGTCATCTGGTGCTTTCCTAAAGCATATATCTTTAACAAGTTGTATTCTATGAAATCTATGATTCTCCATCAATAGGGCACTCAGGATTTCTCAAAACTTATGAGCGGACATGACGCAACTTCTTTTGAAAGGGAATGAAAAAGGTAATTCAATAGATGGTGGCTAAGTGTCATACCTGCTATTGCAATAGGGGTGAAACCACACTCATATCTAAGTTTATCAATCCCTTGCCCATCCCTACCATGATTTAGATAGATATTTCTATATATTTCATTGAGGGGATCTCTAAATATGAAGGGAAAACAATTATCTTGGTTGTGGTTGATTGCCTCTCCAAATATAGTCATTTTTATTCCCTCAGCCATCCCTATACCACCTCCATAGTTGCACAAATTTTCTTGGACCAAAATTTCCATCTTCATGGAATTCCTTCTTCTATTGTCTTAGATCATGATGCAACCTTCACTAGCCATTTTTGGACATAAATATTTTGATGAACTAACACCCAATTGAAGATGAGTTCTAGGTATCATCCACAAACAAATGACTAGACTAAAATTGTCAATAAATACCTAGAAACTTTCCTTCATTGCTTCACCTTAGAATAAAAACACTAGTGGGAAAAGTGGATTCCTCTTGTTGAGTAGTAGTACAATACCTCCTACCACACTTCAACTAAAATGACTCCTTATGAAGTAGTCTATGGTCAAGCACCACTAGTGCTCCTTCTGTACACCCCTGGTAGTTCACCAATTCAAGTGGTCAACATGTTTCTCCAGACCTAGGATCAGATCCTCCACACCCTATAGGACAATCTTCATATGGCACAAAATAGAATGAAACATTAGGTTGATCAGTACCATTTTGAGCACATATTTCAAGTAGGTGATATGGTTTTTCTTCACCTAATTCCATACAAGTAATGCTCCCTAAAACTCAAAGGGCATCATAAGTTGGTCCCAAGGTCTATGGGACATATAAGGTTCTCCAAAAGATTAGGTCAGTTGCTTATAAGTTGGATTTCCCACATTTTTCCTGAGTTCATCTAGTATTTCATGTCTCTTGTCTAAAAAAAGTTCTTGACACAAACATTACAGTGTAGACTATTATAGTAGAACTTGATAATGAAGGATCTATCCTTCTTGAATTAGAGGCAATCTTGGATAGGCCCACACACCAAATTCACTCCGACTCCATCACAAAGGTATTAATTCAGTGGCATAAATGCAACTAGAGGATGCAACATGGGAACCACTCTTTCATATTTAGCATCAATTTCCACATCTGAATCTTTGAGGATAAATATTTTTTTGAAGAGGGAGGGGATGTCATGAACTTGTGTGACCCCTTCTCTTTACTTTGTTATTATATTAGTTGTTATGGATGCATATGATTTATAAGTCATCTCGTGAGCATTTTGTTTTATCTAAAATTCATGGGATGTAGTATTTAATTAGATTAGAGTTATTATATAATTAAGTGTTGAGGCAAATAGAGGCATCCATAAATTATTTGTATTGATCTTTCTCAAAGGAGGTTGCCCCCTTGAAGTGGCATGTGATCAATATATTTCCTTTAGTGTTTCTGCTAATCACATAAATCTATTATTTCATACATTTTTAGTAAATTAATATTATATTTCATGAATTTTCATTATTTTTTTGTAGGAGGATCCTCTCATGCAATGGGTGCATAGGTTTCCTCATAGTCAACCCCATATGTGTTTACAAACCCTTTTGCAACTAGTCTAGTTTTTAAGTTGTCAATTGTACCATCAACCTTGAGTTTAGTTTTGTAAACCCAATTGGTTCCAATAAAATATTTATTTAATTAAGGATAAAAAATATTCCATATACCATCCTCTCAATTTAATCCCTCTCTAATTTTAACATCAACCCATTCTTTCTTTTGACTAGATTTTGGATAACTTCTAGGTTTACTAGCCATAGATGACAATGCAAGCATAATATTTTCATAATAAGCATAATAACAATAATTAAATTCTTATTATTTAAGACTTGTGATCATAATTTAATAGTTTTTATCTAAAATTTTATTTTATTTACATATATTCAATAGGAATTTGTGTTTTCTTGAAGCTGGTAAAGATGGATGACTAGTATGTTGGGAAGAGCTAGTATTGTTTCCTATTGAACTAGAAACATGTGTATGAATGTTTAAACCCTAAAAATAAAATTAAATATTATTACCACATTAAATTATTAAATTTATGTATCTATGATCAAAATCAACATACACCTCATTTCAAAAAAATTGTGGCTTTAGTAGTAGGATTTTAAAACTTGTATGTTTTGATTTCATCAATATACCATATGAAATTGTGATCAACACTCTTAGTATCCATATTCGGAGGGGAAAAAAATCCTTTATTTAATCCATACCTTTAATTTTGGTTATTTTCATTAGGTCATTTATTTCAATTTGGATGGAGTTTCCATCTCCCAATTGCACTTGGCTTTAGAAGGAATTGCCTAGCTTGTTGAAACCAACTTTGTGGCTTGTCATGTGATTTGAGAAACCTAAATCAAGAAACCAAAAATTATTTGATTCTTATATTCCCATATTTCATGTGAGATAATAATTTTAGTGTTCTTGAACATTAATTTTTTTAAAATCTTGGAATACCTTTTTTTTACCCTCTTGATTAGTTTGATTCTTAGTTGTCAATATCTTATAATATTTTATCGTGTGTCCTAGTTTTTTATACTAATGAAAATTATAGTACTCCTTTATTTTAATTATGAATTTAGATTTAAATTTACCCTTTTAATTTGAGTTTTTTTAACACAATTTATTTTAAGTTTTATTTTTCTCATTCGTATTTGAAACCTTTGTGTTGGTTTTGAATTATTGTTCTTGATCTCCTATACATAGTCTCACCTTCTACTCATGAGACAAGATATAAAAAACCAAATAATAAATACTAATAGTGTTCATTTCATTATAATCTTCAATATATATCATAATAATCATCCATTTTTTAGTCAAATATATCAAAATTTTCCTTATTGCAACACTAAATTGTATATTTTCTCCATAAACCCTCATTTTATGCACACTGTCATTTATCCTTATGAAATATTGTCCAATCCCATCATTATTTGAATTTTTTAAACTTTAAAAATTCATTTTAAGAACTAATATTTTTAATTCTCTTACCTTAATATGTCCTTCATATAAATTTTTTAATGTATTCCAAAGATAGAAGAAAGCTTTTGCATCAACCTTTTATTCATCTTTTTTTGTTCTTTTCTGATTTTGAGTCAAAGTATTCCAATATATGGGTGGTGTGTACCCATGGATAAAATTATCCAAAAGTCTCTTCCAAACAAGTATTATTTTCAGCTGATCTCTTCAATATTCAAAGCCCACCTCATGCCACATTGTGAAACAAATGTTTGACAATGTTTTGAGAGAGGTTTCCAAAAACAATGCAGTGTTGCATATTTTGGGTGGGGTTTCTAATACCAATGTCACTAGATGACATAATTCATAATTAGATGAATTTTTGATAATATCATGCATATTGTTTCCCAAATAATATATATCATGTGATTTGGGTGTTGCATATTTAGGGTGGGGTTTGCTATACCAATGTCATTGGATAACGTAATTCACACTTGGAGGAATTTTGGAATTTTTTTTAAGTGGGGTTTTAAAAATAGTATGTGATGTTACATATTTTAGGTGGGGTTTATAATAGTAATTCCATCTTGTGGTGTAATTTTAGGTGTTTCATATTTCACATCTTATAATACAACTCGGGGATTTGTTCCCAATACAACTTGAACACGCAATGCAACTGAGGGATTTGTTTCCAATGCAACTCATATTCATGATGAAATTTGGATTTGTGATGCAACTTGATCTCATAATATAACTCTAGGTCACAATGCACCTCAAAGAGTTTCTTTGTGAACTAAGAATACAAAATGCAATGTAATTATTCCTAAACTACACTAACCTATTGATATAATAACAATAATAAGATAAATTTAAGTAATGAAATGCTTATAACACATGAAATGTGTGTTCATCACCTTCTCCATTTTGTGATCAATGATATATTTGTGCTTTATTACTTGATGTGGGTGCTTGAATCTTCTCAAAAGAAAGGGAATTGTGCATTTGATGGTTGGATTTTATCTCAATGCATTTAAAAAGATAATTTGATAGAGTTTCTATTGCTTTAAGGTGGGTGATTTGAGTGGAGGATTGCACATAAATTTATATGATTGAAGGTGTTGATATGAATAGTTGAGAATAATCTAAATTTTTTAAATTATTAAAATAATGAATTGTTGGATTTGAGTCCTCATCCCAATGGATGATGACTAATTCTCATGTGTTGAGAAGAAGGGGTAGAGTTAGTTATTAGTTATGTGACTCAACATAAATGAGTCAAGATGGTTGAAAATTAAAGAGATGAATCACAATTTAGTTGAAATGTTCTAATATAATTCATAAGGTGATTGAGGAAGGTGGTTGGATGAGTCAACATTTAGTCAAGATAAACATGGAGGATGTATAGATGAGGTGGAAAATTTGTAATTTTAATTAATTTTGAATAAAATAGATGTGTATCATTAAATTAATTAATTATAAATTAACCAATTATTCACAATTTAGAGGGAAATGATGTTAATATGAATTTGAATTGGTGAATGATGAAGGGTTAGTTTGCAATTTTAATAAAAAGTTAATTATGACATTAAATGGGTATAATTTAGGAGTCTATATTTTCCCCTCTTTGAAATGGTATTGAGTCTAGAAGAATTAATGTAATTTTGAAGAAATAAAGAACAAAGTAGAGTGAAGATGATTAGAGATAAAAATATGCCCCAAGTGGCTATGAATGAGTGAATGATTCCCCCTCAAGTGTTCATGATTGAAAAATGGATGTGGGCAAATGCAAAGAAATTTTTGAAGGGAATATGATGGAATGAATATATTTAATACCATCAATAATAGAAGTATTATTATAGATAAAAAACTTGTAACATTATAGGTAGTATGTGTAAAATGATTTCCCCTAGTTGTGTAAATGTTAGAGAGTAGATTTGAAAAAGAATATTTATCATTTTTAAACTACACACTTGGATGTGCCCTAGGAATTAGGGTTTTTGAGAGAGGATGTGGGAATGATATATTTAAATGGTCACATAGAGGGCATAAAATAAAAAAATAGATGATCTGATATTTGATAAAAGTTTACAAGTTAGATAGTTGCAAGTAAAAATAAATATTTATAGTAATTCGATTAATTATTGTTATAAAATTTGGATAAATTTGGTATGAAATGTGAAAATAGTGATTTGGGATGGAAAACACTTGAATGATGGGTTTGAATAAATAGGGGTAGGGGTACTTTGAAATTCATTTGATTGAGTTGTTTTACTAGCCACTGAGATTAGTTGTTTTATTTTGGGTTACAAAGAGAAAATGGATTGGATTCTAACTGATAGGCATCATAGTGAGCACATGTGTATGTACCAAATCCTTGAGGGGAGGATTATTTAGTAATTCACATTTTTGAATTTTGTGCTTAGCTTTTATTAACATTTAATTCCAAGAAAAACTAAATAAAATGATTTCATTGTTTACTAAATGGTGAATTCAACATCGATTATGGTGAATTCATTGAGGTAAATAATGAGATAATCTAAAATTAACATTTAGGCTAGGTTTGATGAATTCATATAATGTCACAGTAAATTCATTGAAAAGTACAATGAATTTGTTGATAAATTTGGTCAAATCCTTTAAAATAGTATCAAAATCATCATTAAAATGATGAAACCATCATATATATTGGTGAAATTATTTGAAATAATAGTGAAATCATCATGGAAAAATAATGAAATCATTTGAAGGGGATAAAAAAAAATGACATGTAATAAAATGATTACAGATAAGTAGATGTGTGATTGGTAAGATAAGCATGTAACCAAAATAAAATTAACATAATGCTTGTTTAATTATTTACAAGAGATATTGCCAATCCTATGCACACAAGAGAGGCACTAAAGAGATATGTAGCTAATGGAGAGATTTATAGATTGAAAGGTTGGGATATTAGGGGAAACATGACTAACATATATAGCTGAGATGATAAATATATGGGTAAAAAGGGCTTACTTGACTACATTGGTAGAGCACTGTCATAGTGAGAATATCACATTTCACCTATTGATAGGTGAGATGAAAGTTACATTAGATGATATAGATTATAGTTGGGTTTAGGGATTAAATCTAGGGTGACATCATAGAGATATGCACATTTAGAGTAGTGACTTTTCATTCTAGGAGGGATGTGGTAGATGTAAGTGTGATAGATAAATATGCCACATGGTGGGATCAATATTGACAATTGAGGATGATAGAGCTACATGTGCCTACTAGGACATGGAGGTAGAGGTTAAAGGTTATATTTAGGGCACACCCATGGAGTATAGGATTACCTTTGAGGATGATGGGAGTTACTCTAGCATAAGGTGGTGGAGGGAGATGATCTAGAGATGGTAAGTAGATGTACGGCATAGAGATAGGAGAGGTTGAAGGAGTTTATATGCATGAAATAGAGATGGGAGAGGATATGGGAGATGAAGTGGGAGGAGATACTCCATTGGTTATGATTGATATCAATAGAGAGGGAGATGGAGAGAGACAAGATACAGTTATGAGGCCTACACCAAAGGTACATACAAACATAAGAGATAGATTAGGGACAACATAGTTAGTTAGGTTAGCATAGGATGAGGCCTTGATTGTCAAGCTACATGAGAGATTAGAGCTTGAGATATTAAGATATCAAGATTATAGGGAAATATAGGTGGTAGATATAGACATACTAAGATTAGATTGATGGATATTAATAGATTATAGACCAAGGTAGATAGGATGCATGCATAGATTGATAGGATCATGAATAAAATATATGGTAGAGAGGGAGGGTTTCTTACTCAATAATAATATACTTAGTTTATATATCATATAAGTTTGACACATAAGTACATGAGAGTGAGATGTACTACATGTAAATATTATGAAGATGAAACAACTACTTATAGAACTTGGTCATCTACATACATTAGATAATGTGGCGAGATCTATGGAAGATGCTACCTATTATAAGAGTTTTTATGATAAGGTAGTGCCCCTAGGGTAGTGAGCACCATCTTTCCAAGGGTGTTATTCTAGGTGGACAACATTTGTGAGGATAGGATATACTATGGCTTTAGAGATATCTTTGGGACAGATAGGTCATGATGTTATGGGCCCTCTGAGTATGCCATAATGGTATGATTGAAGACCATTTATAGATACCCCATTTGATGGATAAGGAGATAATTAAAGACATGACATGATGGCGATTACACATTTTTGAGATGTATCTTTTTATTGATAGACTTTGACACATTTCGTGTGTGTGTATTATATACATATTATACACATACATACATACACACACACACACACACACACACACACACACACACACACACACATACATATTATATATGTGTATTAGATAATATATATGTATATATAATAAATAATAAACACACACACACACACACACACACACACACACATACATACATACATACATACATACATACATATATATATATATATATCTGTGTGTGTGTGTGTGTGTGTTTATTATATATTATCTAATACACATATATAATATGTATGTATATATATATACATATTATCTATGTGTATTAGATAATATATATATATATATATATATATATATATATATATATATATATATATATATATATATATATATATATATAATATGATACACACACACACACACACACACACACACACACACACACACACACACACACACACACACACACACACACACACACACACACACACACACACACACACACACACACACACACACACACACACACACACACACACACACACACACACACACACACACACACACACACACACACACACACACACACACACACACACACACACACACACATATCTTAGATGATGTAGATGGGTAGGTGTGACTTGTATATGAAAATTTATTTCTTGCTTTTCATATATTTGTGAAAACAATATGCGATTGTGGAAACAATTCCTTACAATAATCAAGAAAGGAAAATATACAAACAAATTTGAACTTGTTACATGATTAAAATAAACACATACAACTAAAAGCATAAGCATACCATAACATGTGATTACATGGGGACAACCCTTTAAAAAAAAAAAACCCCACACTCTAAAGCATATTAATGTATTATTCAAATCACCAAGATTACAACACACTTGTAGAGCAAGCGTTCACAAGAGCACCACCAGTATACTACACATAGGAGAAGAACTAGTTCCATAGAGCTTCAGTGCCTTTACACAACTCTCTAGCTTGCAAGATTCTACAAATCTTAGCTACTTACATTACAATATTCTCACAATCTTCATGCTTCATTCAATCTTAATTAATTATATTACATTACAAAGGAGAACACTTCTTACTTATAAAAGTTACAAAGAATATTAAAATTGGAAAAAACTTCATGGGCAAGGCAAAAATGCACCACAATTTAATGGCAATACTATTTATTAATAGTGTCAATCTAGTAGTCTTGTTTAAGATTCAAAATTGGATCCTCCACTTGTGACACATCATCCTCCACTCTCACATGTGACTCCAATATAGAACATTAACCTATTCCCCATTATCCCATATGACTCCACATGCTTCCAAGAGGTTCTCTATCAAATTTTAACTTCTCTTTCCATTCAAGATCATGAGGCCTACTTATAAATATTCCCCATATCCATTCTTGTCATTTTAAACCAAAATAAAAATCATGTGCATCACAAAAGACAATAACTTCTCTCCTTAGTGGAGTGTTATGACCACTTCCAATCACATGCACTTACATCATGTAGATTCCTCTATGCACCATGCCAACTCATCACAAACCATATCAACACTTACATCACCTACCATACCACCTACATATTCATTACCAACTCACCACTACCACCTCATCACATGAATAGTGGTCGTGATTAGTATCTCATGAGTAGTATCCTAACTTTTCAAGGTTGAGACACCTCATTTCCCAACATTCTCACACTTATCAAATACCTTGATAGACCCAAAGGAACCATAACAACATGAACTTAACATCTATGGGCCAAGAGGCCCATAAACTCCAAACACCATCTGAAATTCTCTATGCTTACGGGTTTAGTTTATGAATTCACAATATTCATCAAGGTCTATACCTTCATTGGCTCCACCTTTCCATACTCGATCATGTCTCTTACAAAATGATAATTTACATTAATATGTTTAGTCTTGGCATGAAAATTTAGGTTCTTTACTAGGTAAATAACACTCTAACTATCACAATAAACTGTCACTATACCTTTTTTCAACCCAATATCTGAACACAATCTCTTAAGCCAAATGGATTCTTTAAAGACATGAGTTGATGCCATATACTCTACCTATGTAGTGGAAAAAGAGACCACATCATGTTTCTTACTCTAACTTTTTTCACTACCAAAGAAAGTAAACACATAAGCACTGGTGGATATTTTGTTATCAACATCACCTATCCAATTTGAATCCACATAACCAAGAATGTCAAGAGGATATTTATCTCCAATCATGTTACCTTAATAACATAAGGAATACTTTGAGGTATCCCAAAAATATCTAAAGACCCTTTTAGCTACATCCTAATGAACTTTACCAATATTAGACATATAAAGGGAAAGAACTCCCATTGCTTGGGCAATGTTTGGTCTACTGTAGACCATATCATACATTAGACTTCCAACTACGCTTTAGTAAGACACTCTTCTCATGTCTTCCATCTCTGATGGGGATATAGGACATTGTGTAGTAGATAAATACATTCTAACTAAAAAAGGAACACATAATGGTATATAATCTTGCATGTTAAATATCTATAATATATAATTCACATACTTACTCTGGCCAAGCCATAACTTTTTGTTCTGTCTATATATTCTAGTCTCCATCCCAAGAATGTGTCTCACAGCACCAAGATATTTCATCTTAAATTTTTTTGAGAGTTGAAATTTAAGATCTAAAATAAAAACTTTCCCATTGACAACAAAAAACATATCATCAACATATAAGGCAATAACCAAGAAATGATCACCGTCAATTTTATAATAAACACAATGATCAGATTTAGACTGCTCAAACCCCCAAATCAATACATATGTTTCAAATTTTTGGTACCACATCCTAGGACTCTGTTTGAGACCATATAAGGATTTTTTAACTTTAAAACAAAATTTCTTTTACCTTTCACCTTTTAGTGCTCTGGCTATGTCATATAAATTTCCTCTGCCAAATCACCATGAAGGAAAAGAGCCTTCACATCCATTTTCTCAATCTCTAAATCATAAATAATAGAAATCAAGAATCTAATGGATGTCATTTTTAAAATATAAGAAAATATCAAACCATAACCAATACCCTCAACCTCAGAGTAACCTTTTACAATAAACCAAGCTTTGTACTTCTCAACATTGCCATCTGAACTAATATTTTTCTTGAACACCCATTTGCATCCAATGGAATTACATACTTCAAGAAATGTTACAAGATCCCATGTATCATTATTCTTCAAAGGTGCCATTTCTTCTTCCATAGAAACCTTATAGGACTCTACATCATTCATACCTAAAGCTTCTTCTGCATATCTAATTTCATCAATGTTAGTACTCAAAGCAAATATACATCTCCAATCATCAAGAGAATACCTTTCTGGTAGTTGTCTACTCCTTGAAGAAATTCAAAAAAGTTGAGGTGGAGGTTTTTATTAATCTAACTCCTCTTCAAAATATTTAGATCTTGAAAATCTCTCCTAAAATTCCTATCTCTATCATGGCCTTGACTCAAATTTCTCAATTTTAGGAGGAAGTTAAATCACATCTTTATTTAATGTTTTATCTAGATATAGTGTAACAAGAGAAGGCTTAGTTTCTCTAAAAATAACAATTATATAATATATTACCTTTTGTGTTATTGTAACCCAAAGCTTGTATCCTTTCACACCATAATTATACTTGATGAAGATACATTTCACATCCTTGTTCTTCAACTCTATCTGCTTCTCCTTTGGCACATGTGCACATGCCTCATAACCAAAAACTCTAAAATGTCTCAAATCAAGATTACATGTAAACCATTAGTCCATAATAACTTTATCAATAATCTTTGATGTAGGAGACATATTGATCATGTATTAATCAGTGGCTACAACTTCAACCCAAAAACTTTGTTCTAGTGTAGCACTACTAAGCATACTCCTAGCCTTTTCCATTAATGTCCCATTCATTCTTTTTGAAACTCCATTCTACTAAGGTAGAGATGGAGTTGTCTTCTGTCTCTTTATACCATAATCTTTATAGAATATGTCAAAATAATTAGAACAAAACTCACCACCATTGTCAATTCTCAAACACTTAATTTTATTTCTAGTCTACAACTTAGCCATTACTTTAAACTCTTTAAATTGACTATAAACTTTAGATTTACTCTTTATAAAATAAACCCATGTCCTTCTACCTTAATCATCAATAAATGAAATTATTGACCAAATTTAACTTATAGTCAAATTGAGACAACTCATACTATTTTTAAAATTTTGAATAAGTTTTCTTGTGTCCTATGGGGTCTCTTATTGCCTTATATGTCTCACTTATCCTTCCCCTAGTCCTTGTTCAAGTCCACCCTCCTTGTATTAGGATAGTCAACTAAAGTCAAAGGTTGGTCAACCTTGGTAAAATATGGTAAAAGCATCAAATTATGTTTAAAATTTCCAAATGTGGTCCTTGACATGTTTTAATGTGTTTACAAGTCATAAATTGATCACTTTCTAGGTTTCATATGCCAAAGGGGTCATTTGGCCACTTTTCTAGCTTAATTAATGACATGTACAAACTTTCCAAAAAAAATATTTGCCACCAAAGTGAATATAAAAATGGAACAGGTCATAAAATTTTAGGATAATTCAGGTGGTAGTTATAAAGTTATTTATATGTAGGAAATGGTAGTTTCTCCTTCAAAATAGGCCATTTATAGCACTTGTAAAAACTTCTTGAGTTCACTTGTAGCTAAAAACGTGGGTAGAGTGCCTATCCACCTCCTCACACCCATTTAAATGTTTAGAGTATAGATATTTCATCAAAAATTTCATTTCTAACTTTTTTCCTTCCACTTTCTCTTTGCAAGCCAAGGAGGGTCAAATTCAAACACTTGGTGTGGGCCGTACAGTTAGAGTTGGAAAGAATAGTATTGGGGGTGGATAGTAATCTGAGTATAATTAAAATCCATAGTAATAAATTTCAATTTGGTGCCTCCTCCTTTATGAACAGTTACTAACACTCTAGGTAGCTTTTTATGCATGTGCAACCATGAGGGATCTTCTTTTTGAGCCAGTTTCTATTTCTTATGTTTGGTTTGATGGGTTTAATGTTTTCACATGTTTATAATGACCTATACATAGTTTATCTATTATAATTATTGTTTTTTTAAATCTCAAGTGCCTAAGGAAGTCTCTTATAGGCTTGTATATGCTTCTAAATTGCTCTTGTTCATGCTTACAGCTATCTCAAGCACCATGAAGAGATTTATCACATAGGATGGAGGAAAGGGACGTTTTTAAAGATGTTTTAATGCTTAAGGATACATTTTAAGGTGTTGATACTAGTTTTTAATCCATAAAATGATAAAATAATGTTCTACAAAGCCATGCTTATCTTCACTATTAACCCTTTATAGTCAACATATGTGTTTAGAGGTGTTTTACACATTGGGAGTTTTGTTTTGAAAATTTTCTCAAGGTGTCCTTGATGGATATTATCCTTGTGAAATTCAATATATGAATTTAAAGTATTAGAAGGCATCTAAGCAAGCATGACAACACTCAAAATGCCTTACAATTCAAGATATGCACTTATAGGCCTGAGAAGTGCCACCTACATCTGAGACAAATAGTGAGATGAAAAAGGGGGCTTAGGTGGAGATATAAGGTCTTCTAAGTAATTAAATAGATCTCAAACAGCTACTCAAGATCTTGGAAATCATGAGTAGTTCCTATGCAACATCTACAAGGCCTAACTGTGGCCAAGAATACACCTATAGGGGTCAGAACAAGAACTATTACAATCAAGGAAGGTGTGTCCTAGTTAAGACCCAAGCATATAATTGATGTTGGATTGAGGTTTTATAAGTGAATTAAAATCATTAAGATAGTCTCATGACCTAATAACATGAAAAGGAAGTCCATAGTCATAGAATAAAGCTCAAACTAGACCTACAGACAAGGTCTTAAGGGTGTCTCAATCCATAGCAGGCAAAAGGCCTAATCTTGGGAATGAAAGATACATTAGTTAAATGGATTGAGCTTAGACTTTTTAAAAAATGTGTATAACCACCTATATGATATTTAAAACATCATATGAGGTTTTTATTGTGCTCTTAAAACCTAGACCAAGCTCAAATAACCTACAGGTAGGCCTAAATAGTGGTCTCATTCTAGACAAAGCTATAGACCTAGTCCATGTTTCCAAAAGCATAGGAAGTGTTTAAGAGAAAAATAGGCTAGAATATGGTTTTAATTCATTATGAAATCTGAATAGGCCCATCTTAAGGACCATGTAGCAAAATAGGTCTCAAACAAAGATGCAAAACTTAGTTACCCTTCAAAAACCCTGTAGATAGTGCATTCCTATAAGTCTATCTTGGCCTTTGGAGGTTTTGGAGGGTCAAATGGACAAGCTAAAATTTGGTACAGAGTACCCTTAGGAGTTAAATAATCTCCTCCAATGGTCAATTTTCCAAGGCTAATAGGGATAATACCCTATGTTTTGTCTCAAAGGAGGGGCAATTTTCCTATGCATAAGACTAACAATTTAGAGGAAAAGTGGTAAAGTAGGTGACCATAAGGTAATTAGATCTCAAATTAAGTTATTTAAGCTAGAAAACACCTAAAAAAACTTTAAAAACCTTCCTATAATCTTTGAAGGAAAACAAGGTGCCCTAAGAAATAAAGGTTATAGTCATGTTTGAGGAAAATCCTTAACCTTAGAAGCCAAGTTGAGGGTCATATGCATTTTAAACCCTATAAAAGATTTTGACTTGGCTAATTCATTATTTTATAGGTATATTATAGGTTTTGAATCCATCATGAGGTAGGGGAAACCATTTGGGAGTCATATTAGTCTTTGTTGCAAGCAGATCATTTGGAGAAGGCCTAGGCCTAGTTGCTAAAAAAGTGTCATTCCCATTCCTAGATATTGAAGAGATATTAAAACTACTAAGGCATATTTTTTAGATGTATATAAAGGTGTTTTAACCTTTATTAGACAAGATATTCATCATAAAGCCAATTCTTGGCCTAAATACACTTAAAATGCTCACAGAATGCATGAAATGGACTTGAATGCCAACTTGAAATGCTTGAAAATTTCATGAGATTATTCATGGGACCTTTGATGAGCCTTTAGTGGAATTTTTAGATACTTCTAATGTATAGCCTTTATGAACAAAGACTAAGAGCCCAAGTGAACTCAAAACCCTTAAAAACCCTATTTTGTGACCCAATGGAAGAAATGAGGCTCAAAGTGCATCCAAATGAACAAATTTGAACCTGAGAGTAAAAGATAAGTTGTTTAAAACTTCATGATGATCAGATCCTTAGAGATATATTGTATGGAATCCATATAGGTCAATCATAAATCAAGTTTCTTTGATAATTTATTATGTTTTTCAAGTCCTGAAGAGGATCATGGGATACCAATCACTTGGAAGGGTATCTTGGGAATTGAACCAATTATCTATGCCATTTGAAGAGTTTGGAAATGATCACAAGTGTCCCTACTAGGCATTTTACTTTAACTAGTGTCCAAAGTGACACAATAAAAAGAGTGGTAACCTAAATTTAGAGGCCTTTTAAGATGTGTCTGATGAATCCTAGTGTATGAATTGTCCTACCATGTGTCATGAAACCCCTAATATGGTTCGGTTAGGAAGGATAAAAAGATACTAGTACCAATTGTCAATAAAAGCATATTGGAGAGTGATCATGGTTGTAGATGATGATTATGCTTGTGTAAGAGAATGTCAATGACTTAAAAACCCCCCAATGCATGTGGAGACCTATTTTTAATGTCCTCTCCTCATACACATGATATAATTGTCCCTAATATACTTTTGAATGCTCAAGGCAACCCATGATGAAGGCAATTTCTAAGAGAGAATGATTAAAGAGATGTTACGCCACCTTTAGAGAAGAGGCTTATTTGGGATAGAATCATGTGAAAATCAATTTCCTAACTTCTTTTACACTTTATCCACATGAATTTTAACTAATTTTGATCTTTTGACACTTTTCCTTGTGCCTCTTGAACTTCTCTTTTCTCTCTCTTCTTCCAAGTTCTATAATGTGAGCCTTTTAGCTATGGTATGGATCTAACCATAGCGGGTACGGCAAAGCCCTACTAGAATGACATTACACTTTGTCTTTGAACATTGAATATAAGTCTAATTCTAAGTTATGAACATTTTATCTACGTGTGTGAGTGATGATTAGTGGATCCAAGTGATAGTATCATCCTTACTCCCTTTATCCTTCATGTTTAAGCACTGATTTTAATAGGTCATCTATAATGTATTGATTGTACTAGACTCTTTTTCAAGCAAACAATTGTCTCTATGGTGTGAAATATACCCCTAGATTAGTTATCTTATACATTGTCCCATGTATGATACCTTCACATTGAGGCAATTATGTTAGAATCCTTTAATGCCTAGAATTGGTCTTGGAAAGCTTTGTTTCTTAGTAAGAGTTTGATAGTCTATGGGATACGAATTGGTGGATTTTTTAGTATTGTTTCCATTTTATTCAAGTTTTTAACTCTTTTCCATGAAATAGCATTGGATTAGGTAATAGGCACTTAAAGATGAATCTAGGGATCTAGCCCTCATAAACTAGAGATTAATCTCTCTTACAAGTTCCCCCACAACTTCAGAGATGATTCAATGTTGAATCAAATTGTAGGAGCTAAATAAAGTGTCCTAGGGTACACAATTTGATGCCAATAGAAACATAATATGTGTATTTTTAAATTAGAAGAACATCAATAGGACCAAAAACAATAGAATGAATTAGATCTAATGCACCACATGATTTTTGAGAACTTGAGTAAAATTGAACATAGTTTTGTTTACAATAAAGATAATGCTCACATAAATCAAATTCAAGATTGCATTGAATCAAACCTTCCACAAGGTTTTTATTCTTCAAGGCCCTAAGACCTTTTTACCCAATGTGGCCAAGTCTTTGGTGCCATTGTAGTCTTCTCTAAAGGCAATTTTAACTCCATATAATGAGCACCCTTAATTACCTAGAAACCAAAACCATACACAAAAATAGTGATTACCTCTTTATCCAATGGAGTAGTCTCAAATGAAGTATTCACATAATTACTATTACACTCAATTGTACATGCATTAAGCTTGTACAAAGTGCCAATCCTGACACCTTTAGCTATCACCATAACACTTCTAACCATCTTACAACTTGCTTTAGAAAATACATCTCGCAAACCCACATGTATTAGTTTGTTCATAGATAATAAATTATGAGCTAGCCCTAAGATATGAAACACACCATCAAAGTGTTTAATCATTCCATTTGGAAATCTAATTTTAACTGTACCATGGATAACAATGGCTAGAAAATAATTATCACCCAAGTACACTTACCTCCATCAAAATCTTTATATTTAGAAAACCAATTTCTATTATAGGTCATATGGTAAGATGCACATGAATCAATTAACCATACATAATTACTTGTATGGATTACCATGGATTTAATTAATAAAACACTATCTTCCTTTTCATATTTAGAATCAGAATCATACTTCTTATTTTGCTTTCTTTCTTCTTTACATTCCAATCAATAGTGATCAAGTTTTCTGCAATTCCATCATCTCACCTTGAACTTTCTAGGAGATTCAGATCTCCCTTAGGACTTGCTCTCTGAAAATGTTTCAACCTTCATTTTCCCTGATGTGCTTGCCATATTAAAATTACTATAACAAATAAATCCATATATCTCTTGCATAAGCTCCCACTCAAAACTAGACTATGTCAAAACATCCAACAAACCAATAATTAAAACCAAAACTAGCCACACTCTAATACCACTTGAAATGAACACAAGATTGTAGAAATGATTCCTTACACTAACCAAGAGAGGATAATATGAAAACAAATTTGAACTTATTATATAATTAAAAAAACACATAAATAAAAACATAAGCATACCATAACACATGATTATGTGGGAAAAAACTTTCAGGAAAAAAAACCCCACTCCAAAGCAAATCATTGTATTATTCAAATCACCAAGATTACAACACACTTGCAGATCAAGCCTTCACATGAGAACCACTAGTATATTACACATAGGAGAATAAGTGGTTCCATAGAGCTTTAGTTCCTTTACACAAATGTCTAGATTAAAAGCTTCTACAAAGCTTAGCTACTTTCATTACAAGATTATTACAAGCTTCATGCTTCATACAAGCTTAATTACTTGGCTTACATTATAAGGTAGAACACTTATTACTTATATAAGTTACAAAAAATATGACAAATGGAGAAAACTTCATGGGCAAGGAAAAAATGTGCCACCCTTTAGTGACAACAATATTTATGAATAGTGTCAAGCTTGTAGTCATGTGTAAGAGTCAAAATTGGATCCTCCACTTGTGACACATCATCCTTCATTCTCACATGCCTCCAAAACTATATCCCACTCTCACATGCACTTCCAATCTAGAATATTAACCTATTCCCCACTATCCCATGTAACTCAACATGCTTCAAAGATATTTTCCATAAACTTTTGACATCTCCTTCCACTCAAGATCATAAGGTCTACTTAGAAATGTGACCCATATCCATTATTGTCATTTTTCACCAAAAGAAAAATCATGTGCATCACAAAAGACAACAAATTATCTCATTAGTGGAGTGGTATGCCCCACTTCCACTCACATGCACTCACATCATGTATATTCCTCAATGGGCCATGCCAACTCATCACAATCCACATCAACACCTTCATCACCTACCATACCACTTGCACAGTCATTTCCAACTCATCACTACATCCTCATCACATGAATAGTGATTACAAATAGTGTCTCATGAATTGTGTCTTGACTTGTCAAGGTTGAGACACCTCATTTCCCAACATTTTGAGCACATATTAATCAATTCAACATTTATTATGATATAAATTGGAATGGAACAATGTATATATGGATGATTTGGATAGATACCTTTATTTATTTACTTTGTTTGGAGTTCCAACAATAATTCCAACATTGATAATCAATTAAGAGTTGAGAAATATTTGTTTGATATAGTGTAAAATAAAATGCACCAATAGTGTGGAAAGAACATGATGACTATTGTGTGATATGTGTAATGATTGATTGATTCATTTTTTCAAGACTTAGTGCATCATGATATGGGAGACCATAATCACATTGTTTTTAATACACATAATGATCTTGACTCATAAGAAATAATAATAATGAAGAATTTTTGTAATAAAAAAACATGTATTATGACAAAAAAGGAAACAAACATTTCATAAGTAACACACAATATATAAAAAATAAAATTACACAAAAAATATATGTAAACAAATAGGCAAACAAATGATTAAACACACAAAAGTGAAAAAATGACTTTGAAAGCGTACAAAAAAAGCAAATGACACACAAACTAAGTAAATGACTTCATGAATGTCTTGGGCTAGAATGGATCCTTTGATAATTAAGATCCATGGTAATATTAAATATCTAATGAGGAAATCCTTAGGGATGGACAAATAAATTGTTATTTTTTTGGATGGGGATGAGTAAATTATGGTGGTGGTTGTTGAGTTGACCATAGAGTCCCCATATCTATAAGTATTGCCTACATTGTCCACCATGGATAAAGCCCGATGAAAGTATTAGGCCAAATGCAGTCCTCCCAATATGAGAATGGATGGAAAAGTGAAGATGTAATATAATGTAAATATGAGGATATGGTGTATTTACCTCCTAGGAAATGAGTGTCTAAGTGAGTAATGATTAATTTGTGGAGAGATGTAAGTTGTGTTGTGATATGGATAAATAGATAAAGTATTATTGGATGAATGGATAAGTATTGTTGAGATGATATACAATATGTCACTGAAATGTGAGTAATGATACATTGATAAAACAAAAAATTTCAAACCTTAAACTAACACATCATGGTCAAACTAAAAGATGTGATGTGTTCAAGTGAATAAAGAGATGCAAATGACTAATGGATATATATATATATATATATATATATATATATATATATATATATATATATCCATGAATAGTGTGATGAAATGCCCCAAAGTAACTAGGATGTGTGTATAAAATGGATTTACACATGACACCAAAAACTTGTATTCACCACGGTACTTTTCCAAAGTGCCTACACACACACACACACACACACACACAGATATATATATATATATATATATATATATATATATATATATATATATATATATATATATATATATATATATATATATGGATTTACACATGACACCAAAAACTTGTATTCACCACGGTACTCTTCCAAAGTGCCATACGAATGGTTTTCATTTTGGATGGATTTTTTTCTTTTTTCTTTTTTCTTTTGACATATGACATATTTACAATAACACTATAGTAAATTAGGATTGAAAACACTTGAGTTTCATGATGTTAATGGGTTCATCAATATCTTTGCCATCTATCATGGCCAATTTTTAAGCTCTAAATGCATATTTTACATTGATTATGTATGAACCCAACCAATTAGGTTTGAACTTTCATTTTCTCTCTCGATCAATGTTGGTGTTTAGTTGATTTTAATTAAGAAAAATATCTCTGATTTTGAAATCTCTTGCTTTAATCCTCTTATTATATCTATGGAGAAGGTGATTTTTGTAGACTTGTAAATGGTTTAAGGAATTAAGGCATTTCTCATGAAGAAGGTCGAGCTTGTTTAAGTGTGAAATGTGATAATATTCATCATCAATTAAGTTTTGAAAGGACATGTGTAAGGATGGTATCTCAATTACAAAGGGTAATATGGACTCTATTCCATCAACAAGGGAATATGGGGTTTCCCTAATGGGTGTTTAGACACTTGTGTTATAGTCCCATAGAGGAGGATAAAATTATAAGTCCCAATTATTACCGACTTCATTGACAACTCTTTTGAGGATATTTTTATTTTTTTCCTCAGCGTGTTCATTACCTTATCAATAGTAGGAAGTGGAAAAATTGTGCTTAATGTGATAGGTATGAAAAGGACCTTGACATCCTTGTTCTTGAAGGATTTTCCATTATAAGAAATAATAGCAGATGGAATTCCAAAGTGATAGACAATGTGGTTCAGGTGAACTTTGAAATTTTCTTGTTGATAACATAATTTAATGGCATGGATTTAACCCATTTGTAAATGTATGTGGTAGCTGTAATGATATGTTTATGACCCTCTGAATAATTGGAATTGATTTTTCCAATGAGGTCTAACCCCGATGTGTAAAATGGCTAAGGTGTAGTTATAGGTTGTAAATATTGTGATAGGCCATGGATAAGGTCACTATGCTTTTTTCAAGGCACACATTTCTTAATATATTTACAAGAATTAGATTCCATTGTAGACTAATAGTAATCAATGAATAAAATATTTTTGGCAAAGACTATTCCACTTTTGTAAGAACCACAAATTCCATCATGAACCTCCTTAATTACTTAATTCGCCTCTTCAAAATTCCAACATTTTAACATAGTTCCATCATATATTTTTTAATATAGGGTGTCTACAAGGATGGTGAAATGTGAAATTATTTGGATGAAGGATTTCTTTTGATTATGGGTTAATTTGGGTGGATTGATGTTATTGTGGAGATATACATAAATATCATGGTACCATGGGAAAGTGGGACCAAAAACCTCACAAAACATCTCTAAGTATAGTATATCATATGCAGGTATCACTAAGTCCTCTACAAGAAAATAACTATGTTTAGTTTGTAGGTTGAAAATTGAACTAATTGTAGACATTGCATCCACTACTTTGTTGTTATTCTGAGGAACTTGTTCAAATTGTGTAGATTGGAAGCATGACTTGAGACTATCCACCATCCATTTGTAAGATATTAAATTTTCATCCCCTCCTTGAAATTCATATAGATCTTGATTTATGATAAGTTTAGAATTACCAAAGATGAGAAGATTTGAATACCCCATTGTATGGCTAGATTGAGACTAGATATGAGAGCCTCATACTCTGTTATGTTGTTGGTGCAAGGGAAATCTATTTTAAATGCCTTAAAAATTAAATATCTATTAGGGATGACTGGTAAAATACCTACCATTGATCCATTATTAGTGAAATAACCATCAAAATATAATTACCAAACTAGAGATTCATCTATAGACATACTTGATTCATATATAAAATATGTAGTGAGAGGTGTATGATCTACTAGAGGAAGTTATTCCAAAATATCTGTAAGTCCTTGTCCCTTGATTAATTTTTGGTTGACATACTCAAGATCAAACTCACTAGGAAATATGATCCACTTAGCCATTTTCCCCATCAAATCTATTTTGAATAAGAGATATTTAAGTGGATCAATTTTATAAATGACATTTTTTAATTGTTGAGCATGTAGTGACAAAATTTTTGTGAATAAAAAATAACTAAAATACATGATTTTTAAATTGTTGAGTAATTGAGATCATACGACACCAAATTTATGCTCAAGTAATAGACTTCTTATTCACCCCACTTTTCATTATGTTGTACCAACAATGACCCTAGTGCATATTATGTTGCTGATATGTAAAAATGAAATAGTTTGCCTAGGGTAGGTGGCATTAGGAATGGTGGATTGGAAATATATCATTTAATATTTTCAATTTATTTATGAAAATATTCATTCCAATGTAAAGGAGTGTCTTTCTTAAGTATAAATGTAAATAGGTGGCATATGTCTACAAGATGCAAGATAAACCTTTGGATTGTTTGAACTTTACCTTAAAACCTACACATATGCTTGAGATTTTTTAGTGGAGACATATCCATGATTGTTGTAACCTTTGAATGACCAAACTCAATTCCTTGATGTAATACTATGAATCCAAAAAAATATCCTGAAGTAACCCCAAATAAACACTTCTTTAGATTCAAATAGATCTTGTACTCTCATTCTTTCAAATATCCTATGGAGGACCTTGGTGTGTTCTACTCTAGTCTTGGATTTATCCATGATTTCATCTATATATTCTTCATGATGTCATGAATAATCACATGGAATATGAATTTCACTGATATTTAATAGGTATATCCAATGTTTTTAAGGTAGAAATGCATTACTTGATAGTATAAAGTTCCCCAAGACATTGTAAGTACTATCTTGTGTTGTTCCTTAGGAACAATTTTAATTTAATTCTTAACCCAAAAATCCATCCATCATGGACAACCTCTCATGAATTTTAGTGGTGTATACAATCATGTCCATGTTTGGCAATGGAAAATCATATTTTGGACATGCTTTATTGATGTCCCTAAAATATATACAGACTCAAATTCTTACTCATTTATTAGATATTGTTACTATGTTGGATATCCATTTAGAGTAGTCAATAAGACATATGAAATAAACCTCTAGTTCAAGTTTCAATTGATATTTCCTAATTAATTCTATTTTAGGATGCATCTTTCTAGGTTTTTTCTTGACTAGTTTGGCATATTTATGGATAACAAGATGGTTCACAATTACTAATAGAAATAATCCTGGCATGTCAGCATATAACCATGCAAACACATCTAAAATTTATTTGAGGAATAATGTGAAAGTTGTTTTTTCTTCTTGATCAATTGATGCAACAAGTTTCACAATTTTAATATCTTCATTTATCCCAATGTTAACCTAAATAATGTTTTTAATTAAGAGGGTTGATTCTTCACAATACTTTGTACGAGGTGGAGGAATATTGAATTCCCCTTTATGTTTTTCATGATTTTTATAGGTTTTTACTATATTGATTTGATGTCATGATATGAATTTAAAATCTCCCCAAAGTATGAAAAATTATCCAAATGAATGGAAAATCCCTATTTATTGTCCCCTATTGGGATGTGATCTTGGATTCGCAAAAAATCAAATATTGCCTAATCTTCTGAAAATTATCCATGGGAGGTGATGGTTTTTGGGTACCATTTAATAAGGTTTGGGTGTTTAATTTCAATCATTATAATTAAATTATCATGGAATAGGTTAGTAATGACAACATCTTTGAATTGGCTATAGATGAAACATGTTTTGATTTCTGAAGAGACTTACTCAAACTCACTAGAAGGATCAACAATGTGAAGTTTAGTACTCACATTAAATTATTTAAATAGAATAACATGTAGGACTTAATGAGATAGAATAATTATTGATTCTAATGTTCCTTATTCATGGAGAGAAAATACCTTACCTTTGTAAGTCATGATGTTGTACGTTATGGCTTTAGCAAAATGATATTAGCTATTTAGGAAACATGTAGCTTGTTCATCTAAATAAAACCATGAAGAGTTCAAATCCCTCAATTTTCTCATCAGAAAGGAAACCATCTTCTATGAATGATGTCTTTCCAAAGTTACAAACCACTTGATTATCCTTTCTATAGTGGGGGATGTAGTGATTATTAGGAAATATGTGTAATTTGCCTAAGTAAGGAGTGTCATAAATTTCATATTCACCCATTCATTTATCCAAAATGGTGAACTTTGATGGAGGAGATGGCATGGATTATGAAGTGTAAGGTTCATTTGTATATGGTTGACTTATGGATGCTTGGCTTGTAAATGGAAAATTTATGAATGGTTGAAGTAACTCATTGGGATGAGCATAATTATCTAACTTTGGTGATTCTTCAGTAGGAATATAAGTGTCTTCAGTAATGAAGAGATAATTGGTTTTTTGATAGTTTCATAATAATTTGAAATATTGGAAGGGTTGAGGATCACCAGTGATAGTTACTTCAATTCCATCATGAGAAAACTTCAAACATTGATGTAGAGTGGATAGAACAATGTTCATGGTATAGATCCATAGACATCTAAGGAGTAGATTATATGGAATATCTAAGTCAAGTATATGGACTAAAGTCTCTTGAATGATAGGCCCCACCATAAGAGGAAGATAAATAGTTCCCATAGACTTATATTCATTGTTATCATGCTCCTTAAAGGTGATAACATTAGGTTATAGTGTTATTTTTAAATATCCTAGACGCTTTATTAATATGAATGTAAATAAATTCAAAGCCAAGACATTATATATAAAATCTTTTTTAATGTGGGGCTAGAGATTATGACTTATATATACAAAGGTAAATTATGTGTAGATCCCATGGGGGAGGCATCATAATGATCAAACGTAACTTGATTTTTAGCAGATAATTTTCCTTCTAAAACTTAAAAATTGAATTATTTTTTGTCATGACACAATATAAATTCTTGGAGGGATTTATACAATATGTATTTATATATAGGCGATGCCTTGAAATGATATAAGATGGATATATGAGCTTGTGTCTTCTCAAGTTACTCTAGAATATTATACTTACTATCAATGATAGTTGATGAAGCACTGAAAGTGGTAATCTTAGTGGACCTTTTTATAGTGACACAATCTTAGGATTTTACTATGATAGTGGAGTGTAGACACTCAAAAATTGCACATGATATTTTTAGATGTCAAAGGAGTGTAGACACTCAAAAACTGCACATGATAGTTCTAGATGTCAAAGCACCTTGACCCTCATCCAATTTCGAGTCTAGTTGACCACCTAGTTAACTAAACTCTTTACTAACTTAAACCTATAAAAACACTAACTTAGCACTTTTAACCTAATATTTTAAAAACACCCCTTTCTTGATAAAATTTCCTTAGACACTCAACCATCGATGGTCAGCCTAACCATTGATGGTTAGCCTGCCCATCGGTAGTTAGGTCATCAACCTATTTTTAAAACACTTATAGCTATGTACAAGATAAGCATGGCACAATTTATCAACTTCCATTTTGTGATGTTAACAATATTTAAATCCACATCCAAGCTATCAAATCTTCTTGCACATAGGTATCTAACCTTCCTTCAAAAATTAAGTAAAAATAATGGAGATCCAAACCTCTATTCAAGTTTCTCTTGAGGCCAAAGTACTATCACTTTAGCCAAATTTCTCTAGACTTCCATCATTAACAATCTAACAAGTCGCATGCAACTTTGTACTTGTTTTTTTGTTTTATTTCATTTCTAACCCTCCTAACTTGATTAGACTTATTTCCTAGCTTCCCACCTCTAACCAAACCCATATTAAAATCCCAACCTAACCATTTATCTAATTTTTAATTCCCTTTTTTATCATTTCAAAAAACACACAGGCAATCATCGATGGTTATCCCAACCACTAATGGTCACCTCAATCATTGATAATTACCCAATCATCGATGGTCCAACCAATCACTGATGGTTCACCCAACTACTGATGGTCATTGTGGCAAAAATAAAAAGTTATTTTTAGTCCCTCTACCTCAACTAAACGCTACTTTATATGTTCTTACCTGTTCACAAAGACTTCTATAACTTTCTAGACCTGACCCTAACTATCTTAGCATGAGTATTAACCTTCTTCTACTACATTTAGTAATTTTATTTAAACAAACATTTTAAATTCTTCTTCTTTCATTCATTTACTTTCATGTTATTAAACTCAATTATTCTTTCTTTTCATCTATATCAACTTAATTGTTATCAATAGTGGATTGACAACCTGCTAGCAAACATACGCTTCTTAGATCTATGTGATGAACCTCCTACAACAGATTACCTCCTACTATAGATTTAATCAAAATATGTGAAAATAAAATAACTCTTACCAATAACAAAAACACAAAAATCTTATATTGATCGTAGGCCACTTTGAGGGGGCAACCTCCTTTGAGCAAGCTCAATACAATGAATTTGTGGATGCCTTCATTGGGCCTCAACACTTACTTATATACTAACTCTATTATAACAACAGCTACTTCCATTGTATGTGGGAAAATTCAAATAAGCTCTAAGGGACAACTTACAAAGCATATGCATCCATAGCAAATATTACACTAATAAGGGTAAGGCACAGGTTCTTAACATCCCCTCCCTCTTAAAAAAAAATCTTTGCCCTCAAATCTTCGGATGTGGGAATTGTTGTTGAATCTGGGAGAGTGGTTCCCATGTTGCATCTTCTAGTTGCATGCCATGCCATTGGATTAAGAATTATGTGATGGAGTAGGATCAAAGTTGGTAGGTGCACCTGTCTAAGATTGCTTTTGGCTTGAGAAGGATGGAGCCTTCATTATCAAGTGCTGGTAAAACTATCTACACCTAGATGTTGGATCCAAGAACTTGTTTCAAACAGGAGACATGAAAGATGGGATGAACTTGGTAGGAAGGTGGAAGCTCTAGCTTATAAGCAACTGACCCAATCTTTTGGAGAACCCTATATGGCCCATAAAACTTTGGAGCAAGCTTTTGGTGCCCTTTTAGTTTTAGTGATGATTTCTTATATGGTTGCAGATGAAGAAAGACCATATCACCAAGTTAAAAGGTATGCTTAGAGCCGTGCTGATCAACCTGCTACTTCATTCAGTTTTGTGCCATGTGGAGATTGTCTCACAAGGTGCAGAGAATTTGATCCTAGTTTCAGAGAGTAGTGTCAACTGCTTGAACTGGTGAGCTACCAGGATGATATGGAAGAAGTGGTGGCGGTGCTTAACCATAAACTGCTTCATAAGGATTCATTTTGGTGGAAGTGTGGTATGAAGTATTATACCACCATTTAGCTAGGGGAAGCCACTTGGCCGATTGATGTTGTTGTTCTGAAGCAAAGCAATGAAGGAAGGTCTCCAAGCATTTGTTGACTATTTCTATCTAGCCATCTATTTTTGGGTGGTACCCAGAGCTCATTCTCAACTGTGTGCCTATGTGATGAAATAGTTATGTCCAAAAATGGCTAGTGAAAGTGGCATCATGATTTGAGACAATTAAAGAAGGAATGCCATGAAGATGGAAGATATGATCCAAGAAAACTTGTGCAACTATGGAGGCTATGTATGGGTGGCTGAGTGCACAAAAATGACTATATTTGGAGAGGCGATCGACTACAACTAGGATCACTATCTTTCCCCCAGATTTAGGGAGGCCCTCAATGAAATCCATGGAAATATCTATCCAAATCCTAGTAGGAATGGGTAAGGGCATGAGCAAATTGGGAGTCAATGTGGTTTCACCTTTGTGTCATTGGTAGGTATCACATTCATCCACCATCTGTTTAATTTCAACTTTCATGCCTTTCCAAAAGAAGTGTTGACGTGCCCACTCATAGGTTTTGAGAAACCCTGAATGCCCTACTAAGGGGGAAGCATGGATTTCATTGGAAGATAGCCTGATGCAGGTCTAGAATTTGGGGAAGCACTAGATGACCCTTGTATCCCAGAGAAACATCATCCCATGAATAATGCAATAATGCAGAGGGGTTAGTGGCCAATTGATGAATGAGGTGGCATAAGGAGGGATCATTTCCATACCCTTGTTAAATAGATTCCAACCATTTAGGAATGGGCATGGAAATGGCAAAGAGGGAAGGCTGGTCCCTGAAGGTTCTTGAGAGAGCATCAGCCACAACATTGTCTTTTCCCTTCTTATAGGTGATCTCATAATCATAACCCATGAGTTTGCTGACCCACTTCTACTAAGCTGGGGATGAGACCCATTGTTCCAAGAAATATTTCAAACTTTGATGATTAGTTTTGATACAAAAATGGTTTCCCAGTAAGTAGGGTCTCCATTTTTGTACTACATGTAAAATTGCCATCATTTCCTTTTCATATGTAGACAAAGCTAAATTGCGGCTAGAAAGGGCTTTGCTAGTGAAGGCAATTGGTCAGCCCTCTTGGAGAAGAATAGCACCCAAGCCAATGCCACTAGCATCACTTTTGATGGTGAAAGTTTTGGTGAAGTCTGGCAGTGCCAAAATTGGTGTGCTACATATAGCCTGTTTGAGTTGGACAAATGCCTAATCAGCTGTTACACCCCAGGTGAAAGCATCCTTCTTCAATAAGGAAGTTAAATGAGCTGTGATCTTTCCATAATCTTTGATAAACTTGTGATAGTATCCTGTCAGGCCTAAGAAACCACAAAGGCTCTTGAGGGTGGTTGGTTGAGGCTAATTTTTCATAGCACTAATTTTTCTAGGTTCGCATGAACCCCATTGGCTGAAACAATGTGCCCCTGATAGTCGATTTCCTCTTCATTGAATGAAAACTTGGATTTATTGGCACATAATTGATTATCTGCTAAAAATTTTAATGCCTTGTCAATATGTTGGAGATGCTCGGCCCATGTGCAGCTATAGATCAAAATGTCATCAAAGAAAACTAAAATAAATTGACAGAGAAAAGGCTAAAAGATTTTATTCATGAGTGCTTGAAAAGTGGAAGGGGCATTTGTAAGGCCAAATGGCATGACAAGGAACTCATAGTGAACCCTCATGTGTATAGAACATTGTCTTAGGAATGTCATCAAGATGCACTCGAATTTGATGATAGCCAAAATGTAGATCCAACTTGGAGAAGAATTTGGCCCCATGGAGCTCATCAAGAAGCTCATCGATGATAGGAATTGGGAATTTATCCTTGATAGTGAGGTGGTTAAGGGCTTGAAAGTCAATATAAAGGTGCCACGACCCATATTTTTTGTGGATGAGAAGCACAAGGGAGGAATATGGGCTGGTGCTAGGGTGAATGACTCCAAACTTGAGGAGTTCCTGAACTAAGTTCTCAATTTCAATCTTTTGCAGATGGGGGTAACGGTATGGCCGGATGTTGGGTGGGATGCTTCCTAAAAGGAAAGGAATGCAGTGATCTTTAGGGTAGGAAGGTGGCAAGCCTACTAGTTCTAAAAAAATGGTTGCATGTTTGTTGAGTATGGCTTGTAAGTCTGTAGGGTGGTTAGTAGCAGTGGGGGACTGGAGTTGAATGGAATGCAGCTGTGTAATGACCCCATGTGAGCCTTTCTTCAAAAGTTTTTCCATGTGATGAGAAATAATGATGCTATTAGATCCTAGTAATAACCCTTTTAAGGTGTGCTTCTAACCATTATCTATGAACTACATCCAAAGCTTAGAGAAGTCCCATAAAATAGGTCTTAATGTGTGAAGCCACCATGCCCCTAAAACCACATCACACCCTCCTAAGGGTAGGGCAAACATATTAGAGTGAAAATTATAATCGCTGATTGCAATACACACATTTTGACACTTCCCTTTACATGGCAATGTGCCCCCATTAACAATCATGACTTCAAAGCTAGAACAAGGGTATATAAAGTAGTCTGCCACCTTAGCAATGCGAGGATCGATGAAATTGTGAGTACTGCCTGAGTCAATGAGGATTGTGAGAGGGATATTTTTGAAGCACCCTTTGACCTTCATGGTTTGGGGAGTGGTGACACCTGCTAGTGCATGCACTGATATCTCAGGTTGAGTCTCTTAAACCACTAGGTCCTCTTCAGTGCTAGGTTCTTCTTGAGCATCTTGAAATTTTGGAATATCAGGCTCACTGTCTTGCTCTGGTGGTGACTCCACATATAGAAAGTAAAGTTTTTATTTGACACACTTGTGACCCTTAACCCATTTTTCATCACAATTGTAACATAATCCTTTCTCTTTGTGAGCCCACATCTCTGCCTCAGTCAAGTGCTTGATTGGTGTGGTTATGGTTATCCATTGATTCACTGTGTTCTTTGTTGGTAAAAAGGTGGGAGGTCAACGTTGTGTGGAGAGTTTATCTTCTACTAACTTAGCTAGACCCAAAGCATCCATCATATTTTTAGGTTGAAACATTTTTACCTCTGAGCGAATCGGCTCTCTGAGGCCACTAACAAAGCAACTTTTGAATAAGTCATCTGACAACCCTTCAGTGTGATTAGTGAGTTTTTCAAATTCAATATGATATTCATGAATAGTACCTATTTGACGGAGTTTGGTGAGAGATCTTATGAAATCCTTGAATGCTGAGGGACCAAACCTACCCAGAATTAAGGATGCAAAATTTGACCAATCAAGTTCATCATTTGTCTTGAGATACCAATGGTACCACTAAAGTGCTTCTTATTCTAGATGAAAGGAAGCAATTGGGACTTTATTTACAGAATAAGTATTGTGGAGATTGAAGAATTGTTCAGCTCGATATATCCATCTTATAGGATCTGTACCACTAAACCATGGAAAGTCTAGCTTAGGTCCATGGGAGAAGTTGGAAGAAAAAGAGTGATGCTCTGAAGAAGACTCCTCCTTTTGCACTCTATTAAGCAAGATGCTATTCTATTGATTCAAGCCACACATCATATTGGTTAACTCTATAACCTGAGATTTTAATGTGGTGATTGCTTCCTCCATGATTTTTGTACCTGCACAAGTGGTGACCATAACCAGTGGTTAATAGTTAGGGATCCTTCGTGAAATTTTTTTTGACTTTTTTTTTGTGGCTATTTTTTTTTGCAGCTTTTTTTATAATTGTTGCTTTAGAAATGGATTGTCTATAACTATGTGGTTAGAAATATCTTCAACTGTGGATATGCTGTTGTATGCTCTCTGAACCTAATAAGTTAGATATGGACCCTAGGTTTGTTTGGCTGCCTAAAATATTTTTAAATTCTCTCTGGCCACCAAAGCTATCTAATCGAGTACCTCTCTCCAGAAATTTCTAGCTGCAGGTTTACCCCTTAACGACAACTTTTGGTTTACCTCACGGGTGGGAACTAGTCAATCAGGATGGGGTCATTGCCCTTTTCACTGGCAGGTCCTCTCAATGGGCCAGCTACTTTGGGGTTCCTGTGGTACTCCTCACAATGAGTTTTAGGGCTTATGCCCAAGCACTTCCCACAATTAAGTGGATAGGTATTTACCCAATCTGTAATGACAGAACTTGCAATGAAAAAAATTCTTGCTAGGAATAGTGTAGCTCCTAGAAAGCCCTGCTTTGAAAATTCTTTTTGCTCCAAATCTACCCACAAAGCCAAGAAAGTGCTTTGATACCAGATGTGATGAACCTCTTACAATAGATTACCTCCTACTATAGATTTAATCAAAATATGTGAAAATAAAATAATTCTTACCAATAACAAAAACACAGAAAGCTTATATTGATCGCATGCCACTTTGAGGGGGCAACCTCCTTTAAGCAAGCTCAATACAATGAATTCATGGATGCCTTCATTGGGACTCAACACTTACTTATATACTAACTCTATTCTAACAACTAATAATTCCCTTATATGTGGGACAATTCAAATAAGCTCTAAAGGATGACTTACAAAGCATATGTGTCCATAGCAAATATTACACTAATACGAGTAAGGCAGGGGTTCCTAACAATCTAGCTTATGCTAGGAAGTTCACTCAACTATCTCACTAATGAACCCATTTTCTAGTGTCCTTAAATGTAGGTTATTCCTTCCAAGAAAAAGATGAGTTCCCATCATCATGTGGATCACACAAACACTTTTACTAGGTATTCCTTTACACACCCCTTTTACTAGTTTCTTACTTGCCTCCAAATTAAGAAATGAACAAAAATTAAGAGAAATTTTTTGGCACACCCGGTGGGACATATAATCCCTTTTTATTCATTTATTTTATTCTCATCTAATGAAAGCTAAACTTTCTTTTGGGCTTAAAATAAACCTTTTGCATACATTGATTGCTTGCTTGTTTTAGTTTATCTAGTAACTTAAAAGCAAATAATTAATTGTAGATTTCACTCTTGTTATCACACACTTTTTAAAAACCACATAACCAATCAACACATCAAAAAAAACATGAGATAAGTCATGAACCTAATATTTCATCACCTAGCAGTGAACCTTACCCTTTCCCAGCAATCCTACCTAGAGGTCACTACCAAGGGGAGAACTAACTTAGTTTTCTATTTGAGCATAAACTCTAAAATTTAAGTATATTCTTGGCTAAGCACACAACACCCTTATTGTTATAGTGTGTGAAATGAGGGGGTAGACCCAAATATCAAGCCATGTACTAAAGATCAATACATAATTTCTCTCTTGATCACCTAAACACAACCTAGAAACCAACCCTAGATTTCCTCTTTAGTACCTGATCTACAAACCAGATTTCCTCTTCACACTTTCTAAGGCATAAGCCAAAAATGATTTAAAAATAACCCTAGGTTTTTAAACCGTACTTGTAGTGTATGTTATAATTTCCTTGAGATCTTTTCCTTTGGCTAGTTTTATGTCTGATTTGTGAGT
Organism: Torreya grandis; assembly: GCA_037957365.1. NCBI lineage: Eukaryota > Viridiplantae > Streptophyta > Pinopsida > Cupressales > Taxaceae > Torreya > Torreya grandis. The sequence goes on along the minus strand of JARHVA010003282.1, from coordinate 1,857,326 downwards.
TTCATTATTTCTTTCCTATTCCTCTCATGATATTTAATAGACAACAACTGAGGAATCAAACCAACCAAAAACCACCTTCTTCTTCTTCTTCCTCCATGGAGTATACTTTTGATGTTGAGGGTTCCCCTCATTTTTCTCCCCTTCTTACTAGGTCTCTCAATTATTATTGAGGGTGATCTGGATTTCACTACCTTTCCTTGATAACAACCTCCATGGATCTTTAACATGATCTAAACATGCTTTATCTAACCATACCACTTTTGCACTTTGGTTCCTCCTATGGTATTCCTCCCCATCTTCTAGTGGGTGCACCTGTTTCTATTCAAAATTGTTGCTTTCTAGATTTAAGGAGAGAAGAAACTTAAAGAAATGGTCAAGGCTTGTGAAGTACCTGGATAAAGTCTGTGCACCGTAATCCAGACGCTGTGAGCACTCCTCTTTGGCTGTGAAGGAATGACACCTGCAAAGAAAGAAGACTTAGACAAAAAGGCGTTAGATAGATAGATGGTGGGTTGCCAAGCAAAAGCTTGTTCCCAGAAGTATGAGAACTTCCTTAAGGGAGGTCAACCCACTATTTGATAAAAAGGTAATGACTGATAAAAGATAGAATGCTTAAAATGACTGAAATGATAACAAATTGAAAGAGAAAAGGAAACAAAAGCTTACCTGGAAGATGCTGTCAGCTTAGTCACAGTTGCCGACGTCGGTGGTTCTTCTGTCGTCGGTGGTCTATGTCTGCCAACGTCAGTTAGTCTGCCAAAGTCGGTGGGGGTAATGACCGGCATCAGTCGGGGCCTCTGGACGGGTCCGGCCAGCCTCTGGTCTGTGGATGGTTCGGGCTTGGTCCAGGTTTGTTTGAGAGGTCTGTGGATGAGTCTGAGTTTGGTCTTAGGATGGTCTTAGGTAGTTAGAGGGTCTAGACAGGGATGCAAAGGAGTCAAATGAGCAGAAGGGTAAAGGAGGCCAATCAGGGAGATAGGAATCCGGGTCTGGGTGACAGTCAGGTCTGAGGGTGTGCTAAATCTAGTTTAAAAGCAGACTAGAAAACACAATGAAACAAATAAAATACATACTATGTCCCTGTGGTGAGGAGTGGTGTTGATCTGGTGTCCCTGTTGTCGATGATGCCAGATGTGAAGCCCTGTTGCAGAGTCGGGTGATGCGAGAGAGAGAGAGAGAGATGCAGAGAAGTTGGTTCCAGATCCCTGAGTAGCTCTGTGATTGAAAAGTTGATGTCTAGTTGTGATTCGCAGTCGTGATTGAGAAATTTTGCTTAGATTTGTGATTAGGCAGATCTCGGAGGAGATAGAGATTCATGATTTTATTGTGATTACCCCAAAAAGAGGAAGAGAAGTCAGTTAAGTATAACCGACGTCGGTGACTCCGTCGGCATCGACCGATAGGTGGCCGACGTCGGCGGGGTTAGAATGGGCAGAACAAGCCACCAAGCCCATTTTTTATCCGCCAAGTGTTCTTATGCGTTGGAGAATGCCAAGGGTTGTGCTAAATACGCACGAGAGTTTGTTAGGAGGTTAGAAGAATTAGGGAGAGATCTTGAGTGAGTCATAGGAGGAGAATTAGTCTAAGGTGAGGTGTTCAAGTGAGGTGTCCTAGGCGAGGTGTCAAAGGAGGGAGGGGTAAAAGGGGTCTTATTTAATTAAAAATAGATGTTTATTTTTAACTAATAAGACTTAGGTGGGTTAGGGACCAAGAAGGACTAGGGGGAGAAAGGACCAAGGGTTAGACACTTTTTCTGTGTCTACAATACCACCTCAACCCAACCCATACTCACCCAAGCCTCTTCTTCCTCTAATATCCCACCTACTACCATTACCCAAACTCCATCCAACATCCCAACCAGTAACCAAACACCTACTATCCCAACTAATACCTCCAACATTAGATCAACCTTACCTCTTGCAACTATAATCCTACCATGGGGTATAGTATACCCTTATTTCTACCATTCCCCTTAGTTTAACCAACCCACCAATTTCTACCTCACTTAAAAGTTTAGTACTTTCCATACCTCAAGCACTTCTACTTATTAGCACTAGAGTTACCACCCATGAAAAACCAATTAGGACTTTCATACCTCCAACCCAATCTACATCCATACCACCATCCACCAACCCAAACATACCTCTAAAGTAGCCCATATCAGCCCCCACAACAAGTACCCATGACATCTTACCCATATGTTTCTAAACCACAAGGATACATAGCATCTTCTACCCAACCATTTGTGCCAATCAACCCTTATGTGGCACCATCCCAACCTCCTATGATCACTTACCAATATGTGGCTTGTTCAACACCCTCTATCACTTATCCATAAATTATCACCACCCAACCTCAACAAATCTTACCACCTAGTTATGTAGCTTCCCAACCTTAAACAAATTCAGTTAAAATGATAGTGGACAAAATGACTAATTTGGAGTCATCTATCTCCAGGTCTCATAACCTTTTATCCTATGATAAAATCTATAATGAACCCATCCATCCATCCATTCCTATCCATTATTATCATCCTCAATGGAAATTACCCAATTTTTCTAAATTTTAAGATAAGGAGAACCCCCAAAAACATTTAAGAGCATTTCATCATTCTTGTTATTTCATTGCATATGATGATGATCTCCTCCTTTGTACCTTCCCCATGTCCTTATTAGTACTATCCCTTGATTTCTATAGTTCTCTTACCAAGCACTCCATCTTTTCCTTCTCCCAACTAGCCCAAATATTTTTAGAGCATTTCACAGTAAATATATCTAAAAAGGTTTATATTACCAACCTTTATTTAATTAGGCAATTTGATAATGAATCAATTGCTGATTTTGTATCCAGATGGAGAGGTCTCATCAACCAACTTTCTTTCTCCTTACCCCAACCTAGGTTGATTGAGATCTTCTCTCGAGGTTATGCCAAACATATTGCCCTCACTCTTCAAGTTCAACTTTTAGAACTTTTGATGAGGCATTCACCATTACACATAAACTTGAAAATTAAGCCATTGATGAAGGGAAATTAAAACTATGGAACAATAATTCTATATTTAAATACAATGATCCTCCCTCTACCAAAACCATAAACCAATCCAACCATCCTAATACCAAGATAAAAACATTCACAAAATTAGTAATCTGAAAAACTACTCCACCACCAATTGTCTACCAGCCCCATCAAACCAATTCTTCCAACCCTTCCTACCAACAAAACCAAAACTAAAACTAGGATCCTCTAAAATAATATACCCCCATAGGGGAGTCTTATGCTTTAGTTTTGGATAAATTACTCAAAGCTAACCTCATCAAACTTCCACCTATCAAACCACCCTAACAATTTGATGCTTCTCACTCCATTTCTGGTTAGTAAAATGAGAATGACCATTGTGCCTTTCATTAAGTTATAGGAAATGATTTTATTAGGTGAAATACCTTCAAAAGTCTTGTCTAAAGCTTAATTAATAGTGCAAAACTTACATTTGATAATCCCAATGCACCTCCTAATTAGTCCCTTAACATATTCCATAAACCTTTTTCTTAATCATGCCCCTTCCACTCATCACCATGACAACAAATGAGAATCATCTCACTCTTATGAGGCACATACCACTAACATTATTATTAGTGAGTCCATTGTTAAGGAGACCACTACCAAAACCACTGCCTCCTCCATTTCACTCATGAAAATAGTGGACTCACTTTTTATTCCTTTGGAAACCCAAATGAAGGAATCAACCACCCCTCTCTCTTCAATTGATGAGACCTTAGATTTATCTACTTCTCTTTTGATGGAAACACTAAAGGAGACAACCTTTGCTTTAACCATCTCTTTTTCTTCCACTCCACCCATTGAAGTGGTGGATCTACCTTCCATTCCTTTAGACACCCAAACAAAGGAGGCAACCATGTCCATACCTTCATTGGAGGACACCATACCTACCTCTCCCATCATATAACCATCCATTCCCTCTTTGAAAACCATCCCACAAGAGAAGGTTACCTCATCCACCCAACCACCAATTTTGTAACCTTCCATTAAAAACAAGGATGGAGGAAACATTCCCTCTTCTCCACTTAAGGGCTTAATTTTTGAAACTAATGACCAAAAAACCAAACCCATCTACAAGCCCTTTTCTAAACTACTTCAAAGTTTAGAGTTCACTTCTCAACCCAAATTTTATAGATCCACCTTTTGACATCATCTATAGCTCCCTTATCAAAACAAATTTGAATCCTCAACCTCATTTGAATCCACCCTTAACCCCATTATTACCTTTTCATCTAATACCTCTTCTTCCAAAACCATAAGTGAACCATCCCAACTACCTCCATTTAATATTTCCAAATCATCTTATGCTTCTCTTACAAAACCTATCAAGAATCTAGGAATTCTTCCTATACCTAACCATACCCTCCCTTATTTGAAGTTGGACTTAACCCCATCTTGTCCACCAAATAAACCCCAAGCTAAACCAATTAAGAAGGTAGAGTTACCCAAACATATACCTCTAACTAGACCCATACCACCTCCTTTCTACTTACCTTATATCTTAGGACCCCATCCTTCTACCATCCCAACTACCTATTCTTCCTCTAGTAAACCATCCCCCTTTTCTCTACCTATACCTACACCTATCAAACCATCTATTTTTCCGTCATTATTAAATAACCTATCTACCTCCACTAACCCACCTATATCTAACCCCTCATCATCCAAATCTTCCACTCTCAAATCATTTACCTTGAAGCCAACCATAACCAAGCAATCCTAACCACTATCTAAAACCATTCCACCACCTATAACTTCCAAGGTGAAAACTACTTCTACAAAGGCTCCCATCCCTAAAACTATAAAACCATCATCTCCAACACCTTTGAATGAATATTATTTAACTATCCTATAAGGGTTTTTGAAAATTTCTCCCATTAGCTTACCACCTATCAAACCATTCTATCCTTATAATACCAAACCCTCCTGGTTTAATGATAACTTGATCTATGCATATCATAGTGTACTAAGATATGACATGGAGAATTTCAAAGCTCTCCAAGAACTCATTCATAGCATATATGATGAAGATGATCTATTATTAGATGATCCTCTCTTACCCCCATTACCAATCCAAACATTAACTCAAGCTATCCAAAATTTACCTACTCCCCTACTCTTACCCAAGATTGAGGAGGAGGAATTGAAGCAACCATCAAACCTAGAAAATCCTCCCATCCATACAATTCATATGGTTACCTGATCTCAAGCCTAATGAAAATCTAAGTTTTCCATTCCATGGACATACACTTTAACCCCTCAACCTTATATCCAAACCCAAACACCTACATATTCACCTATGCCACCACCAAAACCCAAAGTATCCATAAGGGAGCCTCTTCCTCCAACCCTTTCGACTCCATCTAGCGTATCATGTTGAAACAACTTCACCATAAATTAGTGAAAATGAACCTTTATGAACTGATCAACACCTTACCTCACCATCATCAAGCATTGATAGAGGATCTACAATCTATAGAGGTTCAACTAGATGACCCTCAACCTCTTGCACCCTTTTTTGGAGCCCTCCAACTTTCTACCTTTATCATCTTTCAGGATTCTGAAATACCTCCTATCCATCTCAAGGATTCTAATCCTCCCCTCTCTATCACCATATACATCAATCAAATTTGCATCAAAATGGTGATGATTAGTGGATGGTATAGCATCAACATTATATCCTACCATGATTATGACCAATTCAACTATCCAAAAACATCATGTCAAAAAATACAATGGTCTTTCACTCCTTTAATGATACCATGGCCACTACCTTAGGGATAGTTGTCTTCCATATCTGTTTGGGACATTGTACCATCCTTGAATTATTTTATGTTATAGATGGATATTTCCAATATAATGTGTTAACTAGATGCCCTTGGATCTTTGTCATGAGTTTTGTCCATTCTACTTTATATCAATGTGTCAAATTTGAGCATGAAGGTCAAAATTTTATCATCAAAACTAACAAAATATGACATATTGGCCTAGTGATGTTCTTCTTCCTTCTTCATCCAACTCACCATTTATTGCTAATAATACACCTCACCACCAAAACTCATGTCCATATCATTGATGAAGCTTCTACTAGCTCATCCATCCCTTCTTCCTAGATCCTCAAAGAGGACCCCTCAAAACCCACATTCGAATGTCTCTTATTTGGGGAATATCATCTTTTAGCCTTGGATGCTTTCCCTAATCCAAAAGAGTATGGGAACCTCAAACATGACCCTTCCTATGATCCCAACATTGGAACCATCATCCCTTTTAGGATCCCCAACAATCAAAAAAATTTCATCTATGGGGGACTTAATCAACCACTTCTCACTCCCACCACTATCTCATCCATCCAACTATTCACCTCTGACTTCTCTTATCTCAACAAACCAACCTTTGCCAAAGCTTACCTTTATAGGTGTGCTTGGAAGGGGTTTATCCTTGGCCTTTATGAACAAGGACCCCATGAGTTACCCACAATCAAAACTAAAAACCCTTGTGAGTTATTTGGCCTTGTATTCATACGATCAGAAGAACCTACCTCACCAAAACCCATCACCACCATCAATGAGGATGTTCCATTTTCACCAACCCCATCTCCCTTAAACACTAAAGACTTAAATATCATCCCATATAACTTTTTTTTATCAATACTATTAGTTTGGGCCCCTTAACCTACCAAAAGGATGGCCAAACTAAAACCCTTCCTCTCATCCATCCTAAAATGATAGAGAGAGATTCTCCTACCATCAACACCATCCAAAATTAGGATGATGATTCCATTTTCACCTACCTCAGTATAAGGGATTCTTATATCCATAAATATATTCCTCCTAAGAACTAAACCAAGTTGAATGAATCCACTATGAGTATCAACTTGGGTACTTAGGATAACTCTGTATCATCAAAATTAGCCAATCCTTAAATTATATGGAATAACAAGATTTCCCTTCTTTCCTTCATGACCATAGCATAGTGTTTTCTTGGTCCTATCAAGATATGCCTAGGATTGACCCATTTATTTCCATCCACAACATTATCACCCATCCTAAGTTTAATCCACTACCATGAAATCTTTGTAGGATACATCCTCATATAGCCCTTCTTATCAATTAAGAAATTTAGTGTCTCTTATTCATAAACTTCATTCATCCCATTGACTATCCACAATGGGTTTCTAAGATCATTCTCATCACCAAGCCCATAGGTGGACTTCACCTTTGCATCTACTTTTAAGAGCTCAACCTCACTTGCCCAAAGGATGACTTTCCTTTGTCAAACATCGACCAACTTGTTGATATTAAAGCTGGCCATGAAATGTTATCTCTCATGGATGGTTTCTAGACATATAATCAGATCTTGATTTCCCCTAAATATCAACATGAAAATTCCTTTATCACTCCATGGGGAACCTTCTATTATAGGGTCATGCATTTTGGTCTAAAAAATGATGGAGTAACATATTAGTGTGTCATGACCTACATATTTCATGACCTCATCCTTAAAATTGTAGAGGACTATGTGGATCATCTCTTTGGGAAATCCAAACACCACAAGGAACACCTAGCCATTCTCACAATCATCTTCAACTGTCTAATCCATTATCATGTCAATGTCAACCCCAAGAAATGTATTTTTAGGTTCTTATCTAGAAATATTATGGGATCTATCATCTCTATTTAAGGAATTGAAGTGGATCTCACTAAAGTTAGAGAAATATTAGAGATGCCTCCTCCTAATAACCTTAAGCAACTCCATAACTTATAGGGGAAGCTCCAATCCATTCATCATTTCATTTCCTAGTTATTAGATAAATGTTAACCCTTTCACCATCTCCTCAAGAAAGACACCTCTATTAAATGAACCAAGGATTATCAACAAGCCTTTGATTCAATCAACGAGTACCTTCTCTCTCCACTTGTCCTCATCCCTCCTAAAGAAGATCAACCCTTCTACCTTTATATATCAACCATAGACCATTCCTTAGGGGCAATGTTCACTCATCATGATGAATAGAAAAAAATAAAAATCCATCTACTACATTAACCACACACTTATAAAATATGAGACTTGGTATAATTATCTTGATAAAATTTTCCTTGCCTTAGTCTTTGTGGCCTCCAAACACCATCATTACCTTCTTAATCACAAAATCTTTGTCATCACTAACACTGACCCACTTAGGTACATGCACTCTAAACCATACCAAAACCAATATATGGCTAAGTGGCTCATGATTTTAGATAATTTTGATCTTTATTTCCTTTAACAAAATTACATTACATGGCAAGTCATAGTCAACCAATTCGCTAGATCTCCTCTACCAGACAATCAATCACTTCTGTTAAATTTCCAGATGAGTCCATCACAACTCTTTCTCAGGAGAGACCCATATATCAAGTTTCCATGTTTTTTGATGGCTCTAAATGTCAATGTGGTGGAGGTGTTAGATTTATTCTCATTCCCCTTAATGGTGAACCTCTTCCCCTTTCCTTTAAAATTGACTTTGAAAGCACCAACAACATGGTTGAGTATGAAGCCCTAGTCATAAGTTTTCAAACCTTCACCACCTACAATTATACCTATAAAAACCTTTAAATACACTTAAAACACCTCTAATATTCACATATTAGGTCCTTAGGGCACCACCTACACCTATACCTATACCTATACTACCATCTGGTGGAGGTCCACCTGATCTACCTACCTAACCCATTATAAAGGCCCATTGTCTTGAAGTAGCTATAACTGGACCACCTACTAAGCTGTCCCTATAATTTCCATACTACATCTCTAATGTTAACTATTACAACATTATTGGATCATAATATCTCAACTCCTTAATAGTAGATAAAGACCATGTCATTAGAATCATATCTGGTGATCCTCCTAGAGATGCCCCTACTAGTGCTGCTACCACTCTTAACCTCTGTGTCAATGAATCTCTCTCATAAGTCACTAACCTAAGAGAGATCCTCACTTGACCTCGATCTCTTAGTTACATCTCCACCATCACCACTAGTAATAGGTATGGAAACTGGTCACTACTTGAATCTACTAAAGTGAAGCAGGACACCCCCATCATGATCATAGTCATTAAACATTGGTCCCTAGGACCCTGATAAATGAGATTATATGATGTCTATGTTTTTGATTTTAATACTAGCTTGCATACTGATGATGTGAGATTTATATGAGAAAGAGATATTGTATACATTATTACATGTGTTTCTTTTGATTATGATGAATTTGATGATTGTGTTTTATGATATTCATAATTGTATAGATGTTGATTATGTTCATGATGTGGTTATGATGTTGACTATGTGTATGATGTGTTTGATACTTAACACTTATGAGATGTTGAATCTTTCTCTTAGCCATGTGATGATGTTTTATAGTTATTTTTTATAATCTTAGATGATTTTATTATGTTATATTCTGTGATTGAAACAAGATTACGATGAGATGTTTGACCTAATGATGAATATATGTGTTTAGTTTAGGTGATGACTAGTTTATTCATAGTTGGTGATGTGTGTGTATATATATCTGATTATAGACATGTGATTGACATGTTGATTTTGTTTATGTGATGATGTGGTTTATAAAGATAATTTTATATGATGATGTGGTTCATAAAAAAGAATTATGGATATGTGATAGCTGATTTATTCATGGTTATTGATGATGTTTAGGATGTGATGCATAGATGTATTAAAGTATTGGTATGTGTATTGTGAATTAAAAATATGGAATGATGTTTGTGATGAATTTTTTAGATATGACATTGTTTATGATGTCTATGCTATGATAAATTATTATTGTTCTGATGAGAATGATGCTTGCAATGTGATTATTAAGGTTTTATGGTTTTGATGTGTTGTGCATGGATAGGGTATGGTTTATGGATGTGGTTCATAAGGTTATGATTTATAGGGATTATTATGTTGATGAGAATGATGTTTAGAGTTATTTGATATGGGTATATAATAAATGTACCTAAATTGGGTTTAGATAACACACGAAATGTGCAAAAGAGAGAAGAATCATAAGACATATATCAACATGAACTAATGAATAGAGGATAAGAAAAAGGCATGATGCATTCATTTTTAAGGGCCTAAAAAAATTGAATTTGGATTGACTTAATGAAAATAAGCCTTTCAAATGCTTCGCATGATCATGCTTTGATTGAAAAAGAAGGTAGCTTGATTACTTCATGTTAAGTAATCTCATAGTCCCATGACTTTAGAGAGGGTATGAAGAAGATTCTCTACGATGTCAAGATTTTATATATATATATATATATATATAACATAAGATAAGGGTCACAAAGGGGTTATGACTCAAAGATGGGTGAAAGGGCTCATCAAACACTAAATCCAAAAGTGGATAGTAGTAACATGTGGCACTAATGTCCTTAAAATGAAACTAATGTCTGAAGGCTCATAACATAGTGAAAAATGGTGATGACAGACTAGGGGCCCTTGGGACTAGGAAAAGGTGATGAAACATAAGTATTAATATATGTACTTAAGTTTACATCCTACCCTATGCTTTCACCAAGTGGTATTAGAGTGAGGTATTTTCCTTATGGGTTGTGTGTACAAAAATCCTATGTGAGTTTTGTTTACATTATGAAAGTTAAAAAAATAAAATTTACAGTGATACTTGTTGAATTATCGAAGACTAATTACATCTAATTATTGAGATGAATGAATGAAAAACTTTAATAAAGGGATCAAGGGTTGATAGAATTGTCTTGTAATACAATTCTTTCATATGAGAGTTGTCCTTATGATTATGCAAAAATTCACCTTTTTTTGATGCTATTTTTTCTATTATAAATCTTGATTAGAAAATTAATCTATAACATGTTTTGACATTTTCGTAAGGGAATGACATATTGTAGTGATAATTGTGACATAGAAGAGTTGAAAGTATAAATTTACTACCGTTTACACAAATCTTCTCCAAATCATCTGGTATTGTTCATCGTTGTTCTATTGTTGCGGTTCTTCAAGTGCATCTTCTTCAACGCAGACACAAGTTTGAAATTAGAGAATACTATTTATATATACAAATATCTAGATTTAATTATGAAGAATTATAGATATGGCATCTTCTTTAATGGAGTTATAGCTTCTTTCTAAATCACAAAGCCCTCTTGAATTAGTTCACAAAATATGGTGGAAATTGCATAATTTTAGTTAACTCAATCATGTTTTGAAAGGTATGAATCTCTAATTTTCATTAAGGTTTCTTTTTTCTCTACGCTTTATTTTCATGGGTATTGTATGGAAGTGGATGTGTTGGGTTTGTTCTCACTTGAACACTTCACCCATTTTAGTGAGTGTAGGGAAATTGATGGTGCACAATCCATTGCACAAAGTAGATCTAACAAAGAGTGATGGGTCAAAAGATTAGTGAATCTTAAGAATAGATGGATGAAATGGTGAACACTTGAAACATAAGTGTTAATATATGTACTTAAGTTTACATCCTACCCTATGCTTTCACCAAGTGGTATTAGAGTGAGGTATTTTCCTTATGGGTTGTGTGCACAAAAATCCTATGTGAGTTTTGTTTACATTATGAAAGTTAAAAAATAAAATTTACAGTGATATTTGTTGAATTATCGAAGACTAATTATATAAACCACATCAATTTAAAATTAAAATAGTCTGTTTCATCAAGTAAAGTTCATATTAATCAAAACCTATCTTTATGGGTTGTATGTGGAAATTAAGGTGGGAATGGAAATTTCTAGAGGGATAATTTCCTAAATAAAACTTAAAATATATGTAACCATTAGATAATAAAAAAAATCTATTATTTTAAGAATTTTTTATTCTTTTTTGATTAAAATTTTATTCTATATTATTGTCATTATTTTCAGTGATATATTTGTGTAATTTTTTTTAACAAAATTTACTTCTTATATATTTGAATGTGGGTTTTACCACCTTATTAAGATGTTTTTCTTGTGAAAAATTAGGAATAAATTGAGTACCAATTCCTCCTCAAATTAAAGAAATATATTTTTCCTTTAAGCATGATCAATTTCACCTAGTGGCCTCTTCTTATGGATAGGAGCAATTGTATGCTTGTGTCTTCTAGGTGATGTAGCTTGGCCTCCTATCAACATTCTCAGATGTATGGATTGAAGGTTTGAATCTAAGACCCAATAATATTCTTCTTAAATAGTTCTATATTGCATTAGGAGTGATAAATATCCTTCATTCATATATAGATAGTGACATATATCATCTTCATTCAATGATGGCAGATCAGCTAGCATTCTTGTCCTAATGTCTTCATTAAATTCAGCTCGAGGTGGGGATAAACTACCAATATTTATACCAAAACTTTTTGAGTCATCCTAAAAGGACACCTTATTTTTCCTATTTTTGACACCCCTAGTAGTCATAGGTCACCTTTTCCTAGTCCCAAGGGCCCCTAGTCTGTCATCACCATTTTTCACTATGTTATGAGCCTTCAGACATTAGTTTCATTTTAAGGACATTAGCGCCACATGTTACTACTATCCACTTTTGGATTTAGTGTTTGATGAGCCCTTTCACCCATCTTTGAGTCCTAACCCCTTTGTGACCCTTATCTTATGTTATATATATATATATATATATATATATATATATATATATATATATATATTCACATAGGATTTTTGTGCACACAACCCATAAGGAAAATACCTCACTCTAATACCACTTGGTGAAAGCATAGGGTAGGATGTAAACTTAAGTACATATATTAACACTTATTTTTCAAGTGTTCACCATTTCATCCATCTGTTCTTAAGATTCACTAATATTTTGACCCATCACTCTTTGTTAGATCTACTTTGTGCAATGAATTGTGCACCATCAATTTCCCTACACTCACTAGCCTTGTTAATCACCATGCACCATTATATCTTAATTCGATTCAGCCTTACCTCAACTATAAATATGGCTCCTATTAAAAATATCTAATCATTTTACCTTTTCAAAAATAAGATGTTAAAATCTAAAATAGAATATCCACTATATTTACATAACCTTCAGTAAAAATATTAAATAATTCATTAAAAATATTAAACAATTTAAACATTTAGTAAAATATTAATAAATCAATAAAAAATCATAAAATCTGATTTTGTAGGTCTTTGTAGGGGGTTGGTTGATAGTGATATGTGTATGGTATGTAAATCTACATGTAACAGTTTGGAAAAATATTGAAATAATAATTTTTTTGGTGATGTATTTAATTGATTTAATAAATATTTTAAGCTTTAATTACATACTTTAAAAATTTGGTATTTAAATAAAAACATGATAATTCTTGAGCTAACATATGAGGAGCTTAATAAATCAATAAAAAATCATAAAATCTGATTTTGTAGGTCTTTGTAGGGGGTTGGTTGATGGTGATATGTGGATGGTATGTAAATCTACATGTAACAGTTTGGAAAAATATTGACATAATAATTTTTTTGGTGATGTATTTAATTGATTTAATAAATATTTTAAGCTTTAATTACATACTTTACATTATATTTACATAACCTTCAGTAAAAATATTAAATAATTCATTAAAAATATTAAACAATTTAAACATTTAGTAAAATATTATTCATTTTCATAACAAAGTGGGTAAGATAATAGAGAGTTGAGGAACTATGATTATGGCTTACTTACTTTGATTTTGACATAGGGTTATTTGTTGCTTTTATTTTTTGATTGGGTGGTGAATCTAATCAATATGGGAAGCTTCAAATGTTTGTTTTTACAAACTTAATTTAGCCATCTTTCAAAGGAGTGGTCTAATGTTGGATTTTTTATAGCTATCCTTCAAGGGAGTAGTAAAAATTTAAGAAATTTAGTTGTTGGACAGTTATCCTTCAAGGGAGTAGTTTGTAATTCTAGAGATATGGACCCAAGTGATATTTGGGTAATCCGTTTTGATTTTGAATGCTAGGTTTACACATAAACTAATCTATTTAATCTTAAAGGTCTACTATCATGGAAGCAAGGATTTTAGCACAAAAGGTTAATGATAGATGAGGGAAAGTGGTTTGAGAGATAATTTATCATGGGATTCCATCTGATTAGAGATGAAAAGTATCCATGAGAACCATGTCATGGGTAGATCTATGGCATTCATCCTTAGGATTAGGCTATAACTATGACATTTGATCACATGGTCCTATGTTGTAATCAATTGTCCCCAAGAGGAATAAGGGGAAAGTGTAAGGAAAGTGAAAATCTTGTAAACCAAGGAATGAGCTTAAGTTAGACACAAAGGTGAATGTGATCTTTCTCTAACAAAAGAAAGGATGCATATGCAAAATGTTGAGAGGCTAAGGTTTTGGTTTGCCTTTGAGAGAATAAAAATGATAAGCTCTTGATCCATACTTATGGGTTATGATGTAGGGTCTAATCCAATTCAAAGAAAATTTTCCTCTTTTGATTTTCTCACATTAGTTACATGATGGTTTTCCTTAAGGACAAGGTCTCTGATATTGAATTATAAGTGTTTACTATATGCACACTTTATTCATTCTTGATAGACACAAAGATTGTTAAGCACTGTGAGGTGATATTCATCAAGGAGTTCAAGATGAGAGACACATTCCTAATGATAAGCACTCTTAGAAATGATCTAGAATTTGAGAGATAAGACTGCCTCTGCTCCAAAGATGAGAGAGAAAGGGTAGCACCCATAGAGGTTTAAATGTTAGTGTGATAGGTCCATAAAGTGAAAGGTATGTGCAAGTGTCAATCCTGACCTGAAGCACTTAATACTTTGGTTAACATTTTGGTGAGGGTTTTATTAGAGGACTCCACTTGTCCATTTGCTTATGGATGATAGGGTGAGAAGAAGATTAATCTGATGCTAAAAGCATCATAAAGAGCTTGGACTTGTTTGTTCTTAAAATATTTATCATTATTAGTGATGATTTTATGGGGAAAACCCAAGTGATAGATGATATGATGGGTGATGAAGTCAAAAATATTTTTGGCTTTGGTTGAGATAAAAGGAATGGATTCCACCCACTTGATGAAATATTCGATAGCAGTAATGATGGATTGGTGTCATTATGAAGAATGAGGATTGATTTCCACAATAAGGTTGAGACCCCATTATGAGAAGGGCCAATATTATTTGGATACTTAAAGGCCATGGGAAGGTGAATGATGTAAATTAGCATGCTATTGACATTTGAAACACTTCTTCACATAATCACAACAATCCTAATTGAGGGTGGACCAATAGTAGCCAAATCAAAGGACATGTTTAATGACATCTATACCACTAAAGTGTTCCCCATAGATTCCATCATGTGTTTCCTTGATAGTGTGGGAAGTTCATGACTATGCAAATAATGGAGAAGGAGGTCATCGAAGCCATGTTTATAAAGGATTCCCCCTAGTATGGTATAATGAGAGGTACTATGCCAAGGGATCTTCATGAACTCCTTGAAAGGTTAGGAGAAATAATGCCAAGATTAAGGTAGTTAAATTTTTTGTCATACCAAATGTCATAAGTAGATGCTTCCACATTAAAAAAGGTGAGAAGGTTAGAACTAATATATGAGGGTATGATAAAATAATGTATGGTGACAAATAGTTTATATTCATCAGGTTGAGATGGGATTTGGTATGCAAGGGAAGCCATCATGTCTATGAATTTTTTGGTAGATGAGGAAATAATTGGATAAGGTAATGATTTAATGATTCTAAAAATATGTCTATGAATTGTTTATACTTCAATAAAACGTCATTTTTACATTGGTAGGGTCTGTTGACCTAGTTGATGAACAGTTGGGAATCACCAAAGACACTAATGGTTCTGAATCCCAAAGATATAACAATTTAGAGATCTATGAATAGGGATTCATACTCATCCATGTTGTTGGTGCATTTCAATTCAAGTTTAAAGGAAAGGGGAAGAGGTTCACCATTAAGGGGAATGAAAATAACTCTAGCACCTCTAACATGTTAACATTTAGAGCCATAAAAAAACATGGTCATTTGGTCATTTATGGTAAGTTAATGGAAGAAGTTTACAACAACCTTTGTAGGATGGTTGAATAAGATTCATTAAAAGGTGTTGGAGGTGATGGGTTTATAGTTTTAGGAATGGTATCCTTCTTAGAATTAGTTTTCACCTTAGAAGTTATAGGTGGTGGAATGGTTTTTGTTGGTGATTGGGATTGATTAGTTATGGTTGGCTTCAGGGTAAATGATTTGAGAGTGGAATATTTGGATGATGAGGGGTTAGATATAGGTGGGAAAGTGGAGGTAGATATTTTAGTTAAGAACAATGGAGAACTAGATGGTTTGATAGGTGTAGGCATAGGTAGAGAAAAGGGGGATGGTTTAATAGAGGAAGAATAGGTAGTTGCGATGGTAGAAGGATGGGGTCCTAAGATAGAAGGTAAGTGGGAGGGAGGTGGTATGGGTCTAGTTCAAGGTAGAGGTTTAAGTAGCTATACCTTATTAATTGGTTTAGCTGGGGGTTTATTTGGTGGACTAGATGGGGTTAAGTCCAAATTTAAAGAAGGGTGGGTACAGCTAGGTTTAGGAAGAATTCCTAGATTCTTGATAGGTTGGGTAATAGAAGCATAAGGTGATCTAGTAATATTAAATGGAGGTATTTAGGATGGTTAAATTATGGTTTTGGAAGAAGAGGTATTCGATGAAGAGGTAATAATGGGTTTAAGGGTGGATTCAAATGAGGTTGAGGATTCATATTTATTTTGGTAAGAGAGCCATAGATAATGCCAAAAGGTGGCTCTATCAAAGTTGGGTTGAGAAGTGAACTCTAGACTTTGAACTAGTCTAGAAAATGGCTTGTAGATGGGTTTGGTTTCTTGTTCATTGGTTTCAAAAATTAATCCCTTAGGTGGAGAAGAGGGAATGGTTCCTTTGTCCTTGTTTGTGATGGAAGGTTCCAAAATTGGTAGCTAGGCAGATGAGGTAACCTTCTCTTGTGAGATGGTTTCTAAAGAGGTAATTGATGGTTCTATGATGGGGGAGGTAGGTGTAGTGTCCTTAATTGAAGGAACAAACATGGTTGCTTCCTTTGTTTGGGTGCCCAAAAGAGTGGATGGTAGTTATACCACTTCAATGGGTGGAGTGGAAGAAGAAGAAATGGTTAAATCAAAGGTTGTCTCCTTTGGTGTTTCCATCAAAGGAGAGGTAGATAAAACTAAGGTCTTATTAAGTGAAGAGAGAGGGGTCATTGATTCCTTTGTTTGGGTATCCAAAGGAATGGACGGTGAGTCCACTACTTCTGTTAGTGAAATGGAAGAAAAAATGGTTGAGGTAATGGTCTCCTCAACAATGGGATCACTAATAATAATTTTAACTATATGTGCCTAATGAGAGTGAGATTATTCTAGTTTGATATCATGGTAATGTGTAGAAGGAGCATGATTGGGAAAAGGTTTGTAGAATATGTCAAGGGACTGGTTAGGAGGTGCATTGAGATTATAAAATTCAATTTCTCCACTATTTATTAAGCTTTAGACTAGACTTTTGAAGGTATTGCATCAACCAACATCATGTCCAATAACTCTATGAAAGATGCAATGGTCATTTTCATTGTACTAACCAGGCACAAAGCTAGAAGCATCAAATTGTTGGGGTGGTTTGATAGGTGGAATTGGATGAGTTTAGATTTGATTAATTTTTCCAAAACTAAATCATAAGACTCCCCTATGGGATTATATTATTTTGGAAGAACTTAGTTTTGATTTTGACATTGTTGGTAACAAGGGTCAGAAGAATTGGTTTGATGAGGTTGGTTGGTAGTTGGTGGTGGAGAATTTTTTAGGACCACTGAGTTTATAGATGCTTTTATTTTAGTTGTGGGGTGGTTGGGTTTGTTAGTGGTTTTGGTGGAGGGAAGATCATTGGGATTAAAATTATAATTTTTATTGCACAGTTTCAATTTCCCTTTGTTAATGGCTTAGTTTTCAAGTTTACATGCCATGGTGAATGCCTCATCAAATGTTTAGAAAGTTTAAACCTAAAGAGTGGGGGAAACATGTTTGGCACAACCCTAGGATAAGAGTTCAATAAACTTAGGTTGGGGTAAGGAGAAATAAAGTTGGTTGATGAGACCTCTCCATATAGCTACGAAATTGACAGTTGATTCATCATCAAATTGCCTAATAGAATAGAGGTCAGTAATAGAAACATTTTTAGATATATTTACTAATAAATGATCTAAAAATATTTGGGCAAGTTGGGAGAATGAAAAGAGGGACTTTTATCATCACTCAAAATGTAGACACTCGAAAAATACACACAATAATTTTAGATGTCGAAGCACCTTGACCCTCATCTGACTTCATGTCTATTTGACCACTTAGTTAACTAAACTCATTTGTTAATTTAAACCTATCAAAATCCTAAATCAACACCTTTAACTTAACCCTTTAAAACACCCCTTTCTTGAGAAAATTTACTTAGGCACTCAACCATAGACGGTTAGCTTAATCATCGATGGTTAGTTTGACCATCTATGGTCAGGTCATCAACATATTTTAAAGCCACCTATAACTATGTATGAGATAAGCATGACATAATTTATCAACTTCCTTTTTTCAATGCTAACAAGATGTAAATCATCATAAATGGTAAACTTATCTTCCATCCTAATTAGAATTTTTTTTCTATTGGTAATGAGAAAACTTCTCATTTATCCAGGATCTATCCAGCATGCCATAACCACAACCATATAAACATTGCAAACAGAGGAAGAATAATTTATTATCTACATGAAAACTTTTAGTAATATAATGTTATATAAAAAAATTACTAGATTGCCTATTAAATAGGCTTTACAAAATAATTTTCAAACAAAAACTATTTGGACAAACTCTACAAGAGACCAAATTTGAATAACAAATTTGGTTAAATAATAAATTAAATAACTCCCTAAATATGAGTTTAACCTAGTGTAAATGTAATTTATTATTTAATATCATAAATAATAATCACATTAACTTATTTACACTAACACCCTCCCTTAAATTAATATTAGGGAGAAAATAAATGAAAATATGAGTCCCGACTACTAGCCTAATAAGGTACCCATGTACAAAAATCAACTAGAATGAATTGTTTCAAATAGAAGATGTGGTATGCCAAGAACTAACAATAATGACACTTGAAGTAGTATAAGCACACCCCTCCCCCATAATGTTGAAATGAATAGAGTGATGTCAAATAATTTGTATGAGCGGACCAGTCCCACTACTCGAACTAACAAGCTGACATTGGGCTTCACTAGAATAACTACACTTCAAAAGGAGGGAAAGCTCAAAAACATGCTAAAGAAGACTATCAACTTGCAAAAAAAATCCAAAGATATAAATACAAAATCTCTCAAGTATATGGCCTTGGTGGTGATGGGGTAATCTAGTAACTAAAAAAGTAAATTAGTGCTCAAAGAATTAGAAGACAAACACATGAAGGTAAAAAAGGTATAACTAGCAAACCCCCCATGGTACTTTATAATTTAGTGTGATTAAAAATAAACCCATCAAAGAACACACCAAATGATTTATAAAACAAGAATGATATCAATATTTTTAAGATGCATTCTAAAAAAAATGAGATTCACTCCAAAAAAACACTTCTAATAGCCCAAAGCTCAAATACAAGAGAGCTAAAGGGGAAGAAGGATCTATGTGCAGATCAAGACACTGAAAAGTGGAAGAACCAATCCCTGTAGATTCCTCACCAAGAATGCTTACAACTTCACCATAATGATGAGATAACCACCCATATGATTAAGGCTATGGAATGTGTCTATGGGCTCCATGTGTGCAAATGAGGGAATAAATGATCAATGACCCTCCCTTAAATTAAAAAAAAATTGAACGTCGGACTCTACCAAAAATGCATCCATAATACAAATTACAACAAGGAATAAATAAAAAAAATTATAAGGGGATATGAACACTATAATATTGGGCCTCCTCCTCTAGTCTTCGACACAAGGAAAATAATATGACCTCCAACAATATTGAATGCTCCAAAAAATGAAAATGCACGTAGGAAGGCCAAATGAAGGTATTTTTTCAAAAAAAAAAAAATTCAATTAAATTGACTTAAATGTGTCAAGAATGAAAAAATATCAACTTTTGTAAAAAAATGGCACTTAATTCTGAGTTACTATGCAAAAGTTATTAATATTTCAAATTCTTGTAAAATAAGCCAATTTTAATTAAAAATTGCTCACTGATAAAAAGTTAGTCAAATCTGAGGGAAAGGTGGTCGTGTGACCACTCATTAGAACTAGGAGGAAACAAGGATCTCAAATCTAACCTCCATTTATGAATATCCCTCTAAAAATATTAATTAGGTCAAAAATGCATTAATTGCCCCCAAAATGCAATTATTTTGACAAAACTATAGAAAAATATTTTTTTCTAAAACTATAGTTTTATAAAAAAATTTAATCAACTAATAAAAAATGGCTGTGCATGGTAGTGGTATTGAATGTATTTTTTGAAAAACCAAATTAACTTATGGAAATAGCAAATTCCATGGACGTAGCCACTAGGGGTTTTGAGATTCATTTCATCCACCAAGATGTAGTCAGGGTCTATGATTTGAATAGAGTATGATAATGAGAGTAACATTGCCAAGAAAACCAACACTGTATATAAAAATTCCTCACAATCTACTGCTGCACAATATGCCAATGTGACATGAAATTCTTAATTTAACAAATCTAGATGATTTTTGAGCTACCCACATATTGCACAATGATGGTAAATCTAATGATGTAGATGTATTGAATAGAGATCAAATCCCACAAATGTCAAAGAAGCTAGGTCGATGATGTTCCTCCTCCCATGAGATCTAAGGAAGCGCAGGTTGATGTAACCATATAACATGCCAAACAAAGAGGTTGTGTGGAGGCCATTCCAATGACTTCAAAGAAAGAATATAAAATTAAATGACCTTTGTTGAAAACAAATCTAAAATAGAATACCTATATAACCTTATTCAAATCAACAAAAACATTGAAAATTATCTAGGCTGAGTAATAGATGTAAGGCCCTGCTCTGATACCATGTTGGAAATGGGAAAGTTTCTCATTTATCCAGGATCTATCTAGCATGCCATTACCACAGCCATATAAACATTACAAATAGAGAAAGAATAATTTATTATCTACAAAAAAACTTTTAATTATGCAACATTATATAAAATAATTACAAGATTGCCTATTAAATCAACTTTACAAAATAATGTTCAAACAAAAACTGTTTGAAAAAACTCTATGGGAGACCAAATTTGAATAACAAATTTGGTTAAATAACAAACTAAACAACTCCCTAAAAATGAGTTTAACCTAGTGTAAATGTAATTTATTATTTACTATCATAAATAATAATTACATTAACTTATTTACACTAACAACTTCTTCCTACCCAATTAACAACCTCACATATAAAAGGAGAGAAGTAAGAAGTGAAAAGGATCTAAAAATCCACAAATCCATGTCTAGGTTATCAAATCTTCTTGCACCTGTATCCAACATCCCTTCAGTAAGCAAGCATCAGCAATGGAGACTCAAACCTCTATCCAAATCACTTTTGAAGGATAAATTACTACCACTCTAGCCAAATAGCTTTATCCTTTCGAACATCAGCTATCTAGCAAGTTGCAGGTATATCATACTTGTTTTTGTTGTGTCATTTGATTTCTAGCCCTACTGACTTGACTAGACCCATACCAAAACCTCTACCTGACCATTTACTCAATCTTTAATCCCCTTTCTAAACATTTCAAGAATACACAAGTAACCATTGATGGTTAGTCCAACCACTGATGGTCACCTTAACTGTCGACAGTCACCCAAGTACCAATGGTTAGCCCAACTATTGATGATTTGCCCAACCGTCGATGGCCACTATGTCAAAATAATAGCAAGTTATTTTTAGTCCTTTTACCTCAAACAAACCTTATTTTTTGTGTTCTTTCCTATTCATAGATACTTTTTTGACTTTCTAGACCTGACCCTAAATATCTTAACACAAGTATTGACACAATTTTGCTACATTTAGTCATTTTATTTAAAGAAGCATTTTACCTTATTTTTTCATGCATTTAATTTCATGTTATTTAATGCAATTATTCTTTCTTTTCATCTATATCAACTTAATTTTTATCAATAGTAGATTGACATCCTCTCAACAAGCATACAGTTCTTGGATCTAACTCATGCTAGGTAGTCCACTCAACTATCCCTCTAACAAACCCCTTTTCTAGTGTCCTTATCTGCAAGTTATTCCTTCCAGGCCAAAGAGGAGTTCCCATCATCATCTGGATCACATGTACACTTTTACCATGTATTATTTCACACCCCTTTTAATAGTTTCTTAATTTCTTACAAATTAATAAATGAGCCAAAATTAAGATAAATATTTTGTCACACCTAGTGGGACCTTAACATCCCTTTTTTTTCATTTATTCCATGCTCATCCAATGAAATCTGAAATTTCTTTTGGGTTTAAAAAAAAAATTGTATACATTGATTTCTTGCTTATTTTAGTTCACCTAATAACTTAAAAATAAAGTAATTAATCATAGATTTCACTCTTGTTATCACACACTTTTTCCAAACCACATAACCAATCAACACATCAAAACAAACTTGAGACAAGGGCCAACTAGGATTTCATCACCTAGTGATAAACCTCACCCTTTCCCAACAATCCTACTTAGAGGTCATTACCAAGGAGAGAACCAACTCAACTCTCTGATTGAGTGTAAACTCTAAAATTCAATATATCTTGGCTAAGTACCGAACATCCTTATTGTTGTGATGTGTGAAGTGAAGGGGTAGACCCCAATATCAAGCCATGTACTAAAGATCAATACAAATTTTCTCTTTTGAGCACCTAAACATAACCTGAAACCAACCTTAGATTTATTCTTTAGTACCTAATCTACAAAATAAATTTCTTCTTCACACTTTCTAAGGCATAAGCCAAAAGTGATTTAAAAAGAACACCAAGTTGTTAAATACACTTTAGTGTGTGTTAGATTTCCTTGAGATCTTTTCCTTTGGATTGCTTTGTGTTTGAGTTGTGAGTTTCATTATTTATTTCGTATTCCTCTCATGCTCTTTACTAGACAAGAACTAAGGAATCAAACCAACCAACAACCACCTTCTTCTTCTTCCTCCATGGAGCATGCTTCGAATGTTGAGGGTTTCCCTCATTTTTCACCCCCTCCTACCATGCATCCAATTGTTACTAAGGGTGATTTGGATTTTGTTGCCTTCCTTGATAACAACCCCCTAGATCTTCAACATTAATTGAACACCTTATCTAACTGTACCCATTTTGCTTTATTTCCTCCTATGGATCCTCCCTATGGTATGGATCCCCATCTTCTAGTGGGTGTCACCTCAACCCAACACATGCTCACCTAAGCCTCTTCTTCATTCAATACTCCACCTACTACCACTCCCCAAACTCTATACAACATCCCAACTAGTAACTAAACACTTACTACCCCAACCAATACATCCAACATTGGATCAATTTTACCTCTTATCACCTATAATCCTTCCACCATGGGGGTATCTTCTACCTCTATTTCTACCATCCCCCTTAGTTCAACCAACCCACCAATTTCTACCCCACTTTAGAGTTTGGTACTTTTATACCTCCAACCCAATCTACATCCATACCACCATCCACTAACCCAAATATACCTCTCAACTAACCCATATCAGCCCCCCAAAAAGTACCCTTGACATCTTACCCATATGTTTCTAACCCACTAGGATACATATCACTTTCTACCCAACCATTTGTGCCAATCAACCTTTATGTGGCACCATCCCAACCTCATATGACCACTTACCAATATGTGGCTTCTTCATCACCCTCTATCACTTATCCATACATTACTGCCACCTAACCTCAACAAAGCTTACTACTTAATTATGTATCTTCCCAACCTCAAATATATTTGGTCTAGATGTTAATGGAAAAAGTGACCAACCTAGAGTCATCAATCTCTGGCTCTCATAACCTTTTATCATATGATCAAATCTATAATGAATCCATCCATCCATTCCTATCCATTCTTATCTTTCTCAATGGGAATTACCCAAGTTTTTTAAATTTTGAGGCAAGGAGGACCCCCAACAACATTTAAGAGCATTTCATCATTCTTGTTATGTGATTGCATATGATGATGCTCTCTTATTTCATAACTTCCCCATGTCTTTATCAAGACTAGCCCTTGATTGGTATAATGATCTCACCAAGCACTCCATATTTTCCTTCTCCCAACTGGCCTAAATAGTTTTAGATCATTTCTCAATAAATATATCTAAAAAGGTTTCTATTACTAACCTATATTTTAATAGGCAATTTGATGACAAAAAAATTATCAATTTTGTATCCAGATGGAGAGGTCTCATTAACTAGATTTCTTTCTCCTTACCCCAACCTAAGTTGATTGAGCTCTTCTATAAGGGGTGTGCCAAACATATTTCCCCCACTCTTCAAGTTTAAAATTTTAAAACTTTGATGAGGCAATCAGCATGGCACGTATACTTGAAAACTGAGCCATTGATGAAGGGAAATTGAAATTACAGAACAAGAATTCTAGATTTAAATCCAATAACCATCCCTCCACCAAAACCACTAACCAATCCAACCATCCCAATACCAAGACAAAAATCCATGAACTCAGTTTTCCTAAAAATTGCTCCACCACCAACTGTTAACCAACCCCATCAATCTAATTCATCTAACCCTTCTTACCAATAAAAATAAAGCCAAAACTAAGCTCCTCCAAAAAACTACCCCCTTAGGGATTCTTATGATTCATTTTTGGACAAATTTCTCAAATCTGACCTCATCCAACTTCCACCTATCAAACCACCCCAATAATTTTATGCTTCTTGCCCCATGCTTGGTTGGTACATCTAGAATGACCATTGTGCCTTTCATTGAGTTAAAATACATGACATTAGGAGGTGCAATACCTTCAAAAGTCTTGTCCAAAGCTTAATATATAGTGGATAACTTACATTCAATAATCCCAATACACCTCCTAATCAGGCCCTTGACATATTCTACAAACCTTTTCACAATCATGACCCTTCTACCCATCACCATGACAACAAATCAGAATCATCTCACTCTCATGTGGCACATACCATCAACATTATTATTAGTGAGCCCATTGTTGAGGATACCACTACCACAACCACTACCTCCTCCATTTCACTCATGAAAGTAGTGAACTCACCTTCTATTCCTTTGAAAACCTAAATGAAGGAATCAACCACCCCTCTATCTTCAATTTATGAGACATTAGATTTATCTACCTCTCCTTTGATGGAAACATAAAAGGAGACAACCTTTGATTTAACCATCTCTTCTTCTTCCACTCCACCCATTAAAGTGGTAGAACTATCTTCCATTCCTTTATACACCCAAACAAAGGAGGCAACCATGTCTATACCTTCACTAGAGGACACCATACCTACCTCTCCCATCATAGAACCATCCATTCCCTCTTTAGAAATCTTCTCACAAGAGAAGGTTACCTCATCCTCCTAATCACCAATTTTGGAACCTTCCATCAAAATCAAGGATGGAGAAACCATTCCCTCTGCTCCAGCTAAGGGCTTAATTTTTGAAAACAATGACCAAGAAACCAAACCCATCTACAATCCAGTTTGTAGATTAGTTCAAATTATAAAATTCACTTCTCAACCTAGCTTTGATAGAGCCACCTTTTGTCATAATATAGGGATCCCTTACCAAAACAAATTTGAATCCTCAACCTCATTTGAATCCACCCTTAAACCCATTATTACCTCTTCTTACAAAACCATAAGTGAACCATCCCAACTACCTCCATTTAATATTGCTAAATCACCTTATGCTTCTTTTACTAAACTTATCAAGAACCTAAGAATTCTTCCTAACCTAAACATACCCACTCTTCTTTGAAGTTGGACTTAACCCCATCTAGTCCACCAAAGAAACCCCCAGCTAAACCAATTAAGAAGGTAGAGTTACTCAAACCTCTACCTCTAACTAGACCCATACCACCTCCCTCCTACTTACCTTCTATCTTAAGACCCCATCCTTCTACCATCCCAACTACCTATTCTTCCTCTAGTAAACCATCCCCCTTTTCACTACTTATGCCTACACCTATCAAACTATCGAGTTCTCCATCATTCTTAACTAACCTATCTACCTCTAATTTCCCAACTATATCCAACTCCTCATCATCCAAATATACCACTCTCACATAGTTTACCCTGAAGCTATCCATAACTAAGCAATCCCAACCACCAACTAAAACCATTCTAGCACCTATAACTTCTAAGGTGAAATTACTTATACAAAAGAATTACATCCCTAAAACTATAAACCCATCATCTCCAACACCTTTGAATGAATCTTATTCAACTATCCTACAAATGTTGTTGCAAACTTCTTCAATTAGCTTACCACCTATCAAACCTTTCTATCCTTCTAATACCAAACCCTCCTGGTTCAATGATAACTTGATCTATTCATATCATAGGGCACTAATACATGACATGGAGAACTGTAAATCTCTCCAAGCACTCATTCATAGCCTATATGATGAAGATGATCTATTATTATATGGGCCTCTCTTACCTTCATTACTAATCCAACCATAAACTCAACCTATCCAACATTTACCTACTCCTCCACCATCACCCAAGAGTGAGGAAGAGGAACTAAAGCAACCATCAAACCCGAAAAATCCCCCCATATACACTATTCATATGGTTACCTTATCTCAAGCCCAATAGAAAGATGAGGGAAAATCTAAAGTTTTCATTCCATAGACATACCCTTCAAATCCTCAACCTTATAACCAAAAACAAACACCTTTACCCTCACCTTCACAACCACCAAAACCCAAAATGTCCATTTTAAGACCCTCTCCCTCTAACCCTTATGAATCCATCCAACGTATCACATTGAAATAACTTCACCAAACACTAGTGAAAATGAGCCTTTATGAACTGATCAACACCTCACCTTACCATCATTATGCAATGATAGCAGCTCTACAATCTATAGAGGTTCAACCAAATTACCCTCAACCTCTTATACCCTTTTTTGGAGCCCTTTAACTTTATACCTTTTTCACCTTTCAGGATTTTGTTATACCGCATATCCATCTGAGGATTTCAATCCTCCTTTCTTTGTCACCACGTACATCTATAAAATCTACATCAAAGGGGTAATGATTTATGGAGGAGGTAGCATCAACATTATCTCCTCCTATGCTTATTACCAACTTTAGCCACCCAAGAGCATCATGTCAAAAATTATAGTGGTCCTTTGCTCCTTTAATGACATCATGGCCACTACTTTAGGGAAAATTGTCCTACATATTTTCTTGGGACCTTGCACCATTCCTAAATTATTTTACGTTATAGAGGGATAGTTACAATATAATTTTTTTCTTAGACACCCTTGGATCTATGCCATGAGTTATGTCCCTTCTACCTTACATCAATGTGTCAAATTTGAGCATGAAGGTCAAGTTGTTACCATCAAAGCTGATCCTAGTCCTTTTACCTCTTGCAATATGACATATCGGCCTAATCATGTTCTTATTCCTCCCTAATCCACCTTACCATCAACTACTAACAACACTACCTCACCACCAACCAAAACCAGTAACACTCCCACCCATACCTTTGATGAAGCTTCAACTAGCTCATCTATCCATTCTTCTTAGATCTTTGTAGAGGACCCCTTAGAACCCACATTCTAACATCTCTCACTTGGGGAGTATCACCTTTTAGCCTTGGATACTTTCCCTACTTTTTAATAGTATGAGAACCTCATACATGACCCTTGTTATGATCCCAACATTAGAACCATCATCCCTTTTGGGCTCCCCAATAATCAAACAAATTTCATCTATGGGGGACTTGATTAGTGACTATTCTCTCCCATCACTAACTCATTCATCTGACCATTTACCTTTGACTTCTCTTATCTCAACAAACTATCATTTTTCAAATCTTACCTCTATAGGTGTGCTTAGAAGGGGTTTGGCCTTAGCCTTTATGAATAGGGACCCCATAAGTTACCCATAATAAAAAATCAAAAACCTCATGAGTTATTTATCCTTGGGTTCATACCACTAGAAGAACCCACCTCACCAAAACCCATCACCACCATCAATGAGGATGTTCCATCTTTACCAACCCCATCTCCCTCAAAGACTAAAGACTTCAATATCATACCATTTAACGTTTTTTTATCAAAATCATTAGTTTGGGCCCCTTAACCTAAAAAAGGATGGCCAAACTAAAACCCTTCCTCTTATCCATATTGAAATGATAAAGAGATATTATCCTACCATATACACGATCCAACATTAGGATAATGATTCCATTCTCACCTACCTTAGTGTGGGGGATTCTTCTATCCATAAAACTCTTCTTCCTAATAACTAAACAATGTTAAATGAATCCACTATCGATGTCAACTTGACAACTGAGGATAACCCCCATATCATCCAAATTGACCAATCCTTAAATTTTGCCAAAAAGCAAGATTACCCTTCTTTCCTTCATGACTGTAACATAGAGTTTTCTTATTCTTATTAGTATATGCCTAGGATTGACCCTTATATTTCCATCCATAATATTCTCCCATGAGTCAGGTCTTTTAATTTCATAAATTTTCACAAACCTTCAAACACACTTAAAACACCACCTTTTTAACGTAACTTTCCATAGATCTTTTGGTCATCAACATTTACTCAAACCATCAATGGTCCCTTCAGGACCATTTTCCTAGGTGTTCAAATATTGATGGTTGGGTTGAACTATCAACAATCACTTTATGTGACCATTTATGGAGCAAACCTCAAACCCTAGACCTCATGAACATAAAACACACTTAAATGTAAATAATAACCTAGCTACCATTGTTCCCTAGCCCATTTCTAACCTAAAACACCATCTAACTATCACTTTCATCCACACATTTGGTTTAACTCAATAAAACCAAATTTAGGGTATCATTTCCCAAAACCCTAACCATATAATTCCCAACTATGCAAATGCAACTTCAAAATCAACAAAATTAAACTAACTCTCAAATTTAAAGCAATGCCTACCTCATTCTATGATCACTGACGTGGTCAAAGCCCTCATCTTACTACTCATCCACCCTTAATTGAATCATCTCTCATTCAAATATGCACAAATAATCAACCAATCAATCACCTCTACCTTAATGAGATCAAATGCCAAAGAGAAATCTCCAATTATCCATTGGTAAGAATGAGTTCATATTTTTACATTTAATCTCTTAGTTGTTTAGGGTTTTTCCTGACCAGTAATGATCAGGGTGACTGTTGACGATCAATATTAGGGAAAACTCCCTAATCATCAATGGTCACGATCCTCAACCCTTTTCAAATTATTGTAAAGCACCCCACCTAGGTGCTAAAATTTTATGATATCACCTAGTCCCCACCTCAACCAAACATTACACTCTTATAATGTACTTGGAAACCCATTTAAAAATGACATATTTTTGTGACAACCTTGCATTGGTCATTTTAAATATCTGACCAACCTTGACATGTTAAAATTTTATAATTCACACCACCTTGTGTGTGACCTAATCATTTGTTTTTTTCAAGTGAGTGCTTCCTACCCTAGATACCTACAACAAACATTGACCCTATCTAGAGAACTTGATAAGAATGACCCAATCAACTATGACCAATGTTGTGGACCAGTTACCCATATCATATGTTTCTCTAGAACCAACCTTATTTTTACCAACATTGACAACTTTAGTATTTATGTGATCTTGACTATTATACTTAGTCACATTTTATGCACATGTTTGTGTTTCAAATAACCAATCCTTTTGTGTCAACTACCTTATCACTCACCATTTATCAAACCCCAACCTAATTTTGGTTTCACCTCATTGACTCCCAGTTTAAGGGGGAACACCTCCTCCCATACATAGGGCACTCAGACCTTGGCCAACAATCTATTAATTTTTATTTTTCCACTTGTTAAATCAAAGCCACATAATAAAAATGGAAAAATGTAGACACTAAAAAACTATACATGACAGTTTTAGATGTCAAAGCACCTTGACCCTCATCCGACCTTGAGTCTAGTTGACCACCTAGTTAACGAATCTTATTTTTTAACTTAAACCTATCAAAACATTAACTAAACTCCTTTAGCTTAACCTTTTAAAAACACCCCTTTCTATAGAAAATTAACTTAGACACTTGACTGATGATGGTCCACCTAACCATTGATGGTTATCTTGACCATCGATAGTCAGGTCATCAACTTATTTTAAAGGGACTTCAAGCTATGTACAAGATAAGCATGTTATAATTGAAAAAAATCCCTTTTGTGATGTCAACAAGCTTTAAATCATTGTAAATGGAAACTTTATCCTAATATCTAATTATCAACTTCATCCTATAAAAGGAGAAGAGTAGGAAGTGAAAGGGATCCACACCTAAGCTATCAAATCTTCTTTCACATAGGTATTTAGCCTTCCTTTAGCAATAAAGTAATAATAATAGAGATCCAAAACTCTATCCAAGTTGATCTTAAGTCCAAAGTACTATCACTCTATCCAAATTACTACAGAGTTCCACCATTAGCAATCTAGCAAGTTGTAGGTAACTTTGTACTTATTTATTTTATTTTATTTCTAATCCTCCTAACCTGATCAGACTTATCTCCTAGCTTCCTACCTTTGATTATAACCATATTCAAATCCATACTTAACCATTTATCCAATCTATAATTCTATTTTTGATCATTTCTAGAAACACACACATAACCACTAATGGTTAGCCCAACTACCAATAGTCACCTCAACCGTAAATGGTTACCTAACTATCAATGGTCAAAATAATCACCAATGGTTCACCCAAATACCAATGGTCACTATGGAAAAAATAACAAGTTATTTTTAGTTCCCCTACCTCAAGAAAACCCTACTTTCTATGTTCTTACCTATTCACAGGTACTTCTCTAACTTTTTAGACCTGACCCCAACTATCTTAGCATGAGTATTGACCCACTTTTGCTACATTTAGTTATTTTCTTTAAACAAGCATTTTAAATTCTTCTTTCATGCATTTAATTTCATGTTATTGAATGCAATTATTTTTCTTTTCATCTATATCGACTTAATTATTATCAATAGTTGATTGACAGCCTCCCAACAAGCATACACTCTTGAATCTAGCTCACACTAGGCAGTCCACTGAACTTCTCATTAACAAACCCATTTTCTAGTGTCTTTCTTATTTACAGGTTATTCCTTCTAAGTTAAAGAGGAATTCCCATCATTGTTCGGATCATGCATGTACTTTTACCAAGTTTTCTTTTACACACCCCTTTTACTAGTTTTTTACTTACCTCAAAATTAAGAAATGAGCAAAAATTAAGAGAAACATGGAGTTATGATGATTCATATAGTCAATACAATTAACTATATAATCAAAATGGTAATTACTTTGATTGACATTGCTATTTTGGGCTTAATCTTTACCTTGTTTATTATGCCCTTGCTCATGTTTGGGAAATGGATCTTTATATATACCCAAATTTTGATTTGTTGATGATGAATATTGGTTTTCAATCACAATTTCCCCATGATTGACAAGGTATTGAATTTGATATTTAGGCTTCATGTAACTATTTTTTGAATTCCCTTTAATCTTGTGGTATTCACAATATTCATTTTATTGATACCACTCAAGTTTACAAACATTCTCAACAAATGGTTTATGTTAGGGAAAATAACAATGTTTGTAGTGACCAATTTATGAAATACCACCTCATAAGGTTCTCCTAAAGGATTAAATTTGTGCTTATGATATTATTGTCTTGTTTGGCTACTTGGAATAGTAATGTTTTTGATAGATTGATTGTTTTGGACTTGTTTCATATCAATTACACCACCATCTACAACATTTTTATTTTTGGAAAATAATTTGGGATTTTTTATGAGATTATAAGTGTTATCTGATTTAAAGATGTTAATTATACCCTTGGAAATCAAAGTTATCTCAATTTGAATTCCTTTTTATGATTTCATAAAATGATGTGGGACATTGAAGTTATAATTGATGTGCCAAATTTGAATTAAATATTGTTGGTAAATATTGAAATAAGTTTGTTTTGAGGTGTGGTCCATGGAAAATGACTCACCAACGATCATCTTATTTGCAAGAACGAGGCAAAATTTTCACCATTTCATTATTTGGTATTATTTAAGTCTACCATGATAAATTCCAATTTAACATTCTAAGAGAAGTGGTGCACAAATATTTTTAATTAATATTCAAAGGTAGTGATTGATCCTTTAGGTAAGCAAAGAAACCAATCCAGGGCTTGATCCCCTGGACTATGTGGAAAGAGTCTTAATAAATATTCATTGTTATAGGTGATGTCTACATAAGCCATATAAAATTCTTTAATATGTTCCATATGACCCCTTTCATTTGTATTTATGAAACATAGGAGGTTCAAAGTGTGTAGGAAAGGGTGTCATCATGTTCTTAATGTCGAATGAACATGAAATTTTTTATTCAAACTTAATGTGTTCTTGTTTGGAAAAGGTACCATCTTCTAAACCTTGGATCCTATCTTTCATCTTTTTCCACTCATGGATAAATTGTGGTAAGAATTTATTATTTTTGTTAGAAGTGGTAAAGGAATTTGTATTTGGAGATTGATTTGTGAATATGTTTTGATTCAAGTTTGTATTTGAAATTATATTTAATATTGAAATAAAAGGGTGTTATTTATTGATATTAGGGTTGAATATGAGTTGAGATTGAAGGTTGGATTGGGGGTTGTGAATGAATTAAAATTGGGGTAATTTAATTTATGGATAGATTTGAATTAAAACTTGAAAATTAATTTGAAGTTGTAATGAAAACAAAATTGGGATGTTTATTAGTGATTGGTGAATTGAATGAACATTTAAATTTAGTTTTTGATTGATTTGTGATTTTGAGTATGTATTCAAGTTTGATTTTGAATGTGGATTAAAGACAAGTGAATTTGAATGAATATTCGAATTGGGATTTGGATTGATGTGTGAACTTGAATATGTATTCAAGTTCACTTTTTCATGTTATTAGTTGATTTGTGAATTTGAATGAACATTTAAAGTTGAATTTTTAATTGCTTTGTGAACTTGAATATGCATTCAAGTTTAGATGTATATGTTGATTATTGATGAGTGACTTTGAATGAGCATTCAAATTTTTATTTGGATTTATTTGTTTGATGGGTGAGGTTTAATGAACATTAAAACTAAAATTTATACTAGATTTATTGATGGATAAGGTTGAATGAACATTCAAAATTGGATTTTGATTGATTATATTAAATATTTTTGAGCTAGTAATGGTATTAAACCTCTAGTTTGAATAATGATTAATGATGGGTGTAATAAAATATGCATTTGAGTTTATATTGGTTTGAGTATATCCTATATTAAGACTATAATTACTTAGGTTTGGATTTGTATATTTTTTGACTAAGGGATTGTTTATGTTATTGGCTTGAAGATTAACAATCTCTTTTCTGAATTGTTGTATATGGGTTTGACTAAAAAACCCATGACTTGGTTGAGGAGTATCTTCATTCATGATAGTTTACCTCATGTCCATGTAATCTTGGGAATTATAATTAGTCGGAATTATGATAACCTTTATATTTCTTAAGGAACCATGGGATGTAGCTTAACCTTATATTGGGGATGTTACTTCATTCCTAGTAATCAAGTGATGTAAATTTTGGACTTCAAAATCCAAAAGAATATTATCCCCTACTCTAAAAACATGGATCAAGACCTAATATTTATTGGTTAGGATATATTTGTAAATTTTAGAAATGGGAAAGATGGTTCTAGGGCTATTATCTTCTTGATAAGGTTGCTCTTCTTCTTCTTCATTATCATGGATCTCATGGATTTCAACTTGATGTTTTGATTATCAAAGTTAAAGGTACAATTACTAAATGTTTCCTCCCTCAACCTAGGGTTTTTTAACTTTGACATGTGCCTAGTGATAGGTTACATTGCTAAAAATGGATTGAATCAAAGGTAAAAATGATGAAAGACCAAGACTAGAAAGTACTATGATTGACAATAATTTTTTGAGTCTGTGACTTTAGAATTTTCTTGAGTTATAGTTTTGGATATGATTTTGGTTTGAATTTTATAACTCAAATATTTTTTTTATCAAATTTTTTTAGCACGTGGTTTTCACAAGGGAGAAAAATAAACAATTTCTAACTTTAAACACATATACAATTCAAAAAAAGGGATAAAACTAGGCAAAAAATATTTCAACAACTTTTAATCTTTTATTTCTATTTGCTTTCCTATTAAATAGTGTCAACCTAATATTTTAGGTCACTGACTATGGAATATGTTCCATTCTGATATCCCACCATACCCAATTTCAAGGGTATATGGAAAGTAACTTCTCAATGCTCATTGTTAATAGATGCATCAAATTTGAATGGAAAAATGGCTCATCTAAGCTTAAGGGTTTCACAATATTAACTAAGGGATTCATTTAAATACCTCTCTATACGTGAGGCCCAAAATTGTGGAAGAAGTTGATTTAACAAGCACATACAAATGGGTCTAGTCCCAATGTGCCTAATGTATCTTTAATATTTTAGTAGGTTTATGTCAAAAAACTCAAACATTGAGGCAATTATTGAAATTATGGGTATTAGATCATGGAATTCCCTCAAATCATGATGTGCTTAAAATACAACACCACTTAGAAATTTAAAATAGTTTACACACTCAACTTGTATAACCCACCAGTACATAGGGTTTGTCCTACCATGTGGTTTTGAAATCCACAGTTGATATAGCCCATAGAAAAATAAAATAATAAATTTAATGTTTGTATCTAATTCCCAAGTTTTTTCACTAATGTGACACCAAGATAAGTGCATACACATAAGGAAAAAATGTATAACACAAAATTTTCAAAGTTATTTTTGATTCCCAAGTATCATCACCAATGTGATACCAAGGGAAGAACATACACAACCTTACAACACACATAAACAAAGTGATTGAAAAGAAAGGATTAATTAACATCAAAATAAAATTTTGAGCTAACTAGTTTGGAAAATAAATACTAAAATGATTTCTTGTAAAAAAAGACAATATTAGTTTAGAAAACTAAAAATAGAAATAAAAATGGATTAGAAACAAATGAAATTAGTTTTTAGATTCTTTTATATGTTTAAAACTTGGACTTGCAGCCTACAAAAAATAGTTAGAAGTTTTTTGGAAGCTGTAAGAGCAAGGCAACCTATAAAATCAACTAAAAATAAAGATAAAGTATTAAAGATTATCCTATGGAATGATTTCATTGTTATACAGTCAGTAAAAATAGTGAATTCATTGGTAGATTAAAACTATATAAAATATAAAATATAAAATGAAAAGTGGACACTTACAAAATGATTTCATTGTTTTGAACAATTTTTCTATTTACTTTGATATTTCCACTATTATGTATACTAATTTCATTATTTGTTTGGACTATTTTAGTATTTTCTTGGGTGATTTCACTATTTTCTTAGATGATTTCTTTATTTGCTTGGATGGCTTCATTATTTTCTAGATGATTTCACTATTCATTCTAACAATTTTGTTATTTTTAAAGAATGATTTAAACATAAAATAGAAACCAAAACAGAGAGCATAATTGAAATAAAAAGGGGTTAAGTAAAAAAACACATAGAAAACTATTAGAAGACTAAAAAATTACAAAAGTGTGATAAAAGTGTTAAAGGAATGAATATGTTGTTTGCTCCAAAGAATTAACTACTATGTAAAATAATTCACCATTTCATAGGGTAATAGAAAAAAAGCTCATAAACTTAAAAAATTATCCTGTAACAACAAATTAAAAACTCCAAGACAAAGTTTAAATGTATGCCAATAATAAAAATAATAAAAAATAACTGAAATAATTTCATAAATGCACCTATGATCTGAAAGATGAGGGAAAGGTCCCACCGATCACGTTAGAATATATAATGTGAAATTTATATTGTCAACTAATAAAACAAAATGTAATACAATTATTCCTAAACTACACCAACCTCTTGCTAGAGTAGCAGTTCAATAAGATATTTCCAACAAATGAAATTCTCACAACACATGGAATGTGTGTTCATCACCATCTCTATTGTGTGATCAATGGTATATTTGCTCTTTCTTTCTTGATGTGGGTGTTCAAGTCTTCTCCAAACAAATGGAATTAGGCATCATGTGGTTACAAATGGATTTGACCTTAATAGATTCATAAAGATAATTCAATAGAGTTTCAATAGATTGAAGGTGGATGATTTGAGTGGAGGATTGCATGTTAGTTTATATGCTTGAAGGTGGTGAGATGAATGGTTGAGAATAATCCAATTTTGTTAAATTATTAAAATAGTCAACAGTTAAATTTGATTTCTCATCCCAATGGATGATGATTAATTAACATATATTGATAATAAGAGGGAGAGTTGGTAGTTAACTGACTCAGCATGAATGAAATAAGATCGTTAAAAATTCAAGAGATGACTCAAAATTTAGTTGAAATTTTCTAAGATGACACATAATGTGGTTTAAGAATTTGATGAAGGTGGTTAGATGGGTCAACATTTTATTGAGACAAACATGGAGGATGTCTAGATGAGGTGGAAAATCAAGATTTTTAATTAGTTTTGAAGAAAATAAGTGTGCATGATTTAAACTTATGTGGATATACACTTAACCCACAGGATCAATACAAGAGATAAAACCCACAATAAGAAACTTGCAAGAAAAATCATATAAAACAAATAAAGTATAATTATTTATTCAATCACTCAAAAACAATAGTTGATCTCCCATAATTCTCTCTATTTCTCTTTGTATGTAATCTATTAGATTTAAAAAAGTATATAACATAAATAATTTATTGTGTGTTAATTTTTTTTTCATTATTGCACTAATAGAGAAAACTAAAAATATTTACTTTTAAGGTATTACATGCAAAATAAGGTTGAGAGAATCTCAACAAAAAAACTACCCTAGGTAAGGATAATTAACCCTAGGTAGAAAAATTAGCCTAGGTAAGCTTAAACACACATTATTCCAACATCCTCACATAAGTGAAACATATGGAGTATAAAGTAAAAATGGGTCCCAACTACTAGGCTTGAGAAGGTACACATGTAAAAACCAATCAAAACATAAAAATAAATCAAGGTAGGACTTCATGTGAAATATTCCTCCAAGTACAATTTTATTCACCCCAATCATCTCTCGCAATTGAGGAAAATGATGATAAGACAAAGGCTTAGTAAATATGTTGGCAATATGCTCAATTATAAGAACGAACTCCATCTTGAATAAGCTAGTGAATGAAGTGCATATTAATATCAATGTGTTTGGTGTGTTGATTATCAATAGGATTGCATGAGATATTAATCATACCTTATTTATTTTTATCAATCAAATTTTCACCCTTTAGAATGTAGTTAAAACCTTCCAAATTTGACGTAACATAGAAACACCTCAAGTTTGTGGGTACCCTATTTGAGAGGTGAATATCTAGGTTAAAAGAATATCTCTCCTTGATGAATCACTTAGGATCAAACAATAATCTACCATTTATTAGGAAAAGAGAGATAAAACTACTCTAATGGAGGTGATGCACCAAATATGATTTTACCACCACCAACTAGATTTAAATGTGCTTCAAACAAGAGACTAACCTACACATGACACTAATCCAAATCCACCTTTCTATATCAATGTTTTTCATGAAGGTTGTGAAGAGTGCTTGAGCTAAGAGGACTAGTCAAGAGGTCATGACATGTCACTATTGAAAATACTACTCACTAAACACTATACACTTCATTTGGAAACTTTAAGAGACTTACAAAAAGGATTCCAAACTGAACATGAATTCTAAACAAGGATAAGCATGCCAAGGAAGCAAGACTATCACTTAACAAGATCAACTAATCAAGCATGCATATTAAAATTAGTCCATGGAGAAGGTAAAACTAGATTATTCTCATTGATCAAAGGTTGAAAATGGGCATGGATTCACCATACCTAGGTGAAGGATACAAAATTACCCAATTAAGGCTGAATATATAGAGAAAGTGAGAGAAGTAGGAGAGAATGGCATAGGAAAGAGAGAGAGAGACAAGTGTATAAAATGAGTTAAAATAGGAATAAAGTATGAAACTTCTCCATCAGGTACTTAAATTCAAGTGAAAGTATTATGAATATGGTCTTCTCTTACAAGTGGCATGGAAGTTTCAAACTTTGCTTCACACCTTGCCTAACTCTCCAAAACTACCCCTTAGATAGTGGAATGATAAGTGGCCTTCTTGATAGTCATGCAATGTTGAGTTACATATTTAATCTAGTCTTGAAATCTTTCAAATGATCTCTATAGGTTACCTTATACATGTCACTTCATTCTCGTGTTAGGTGTGTAGAAGTCTCTTCATCTCACTAGGCCAATCTTGCTTACAATTGTCAAAACTAGAAGTTATCTTTTCCAACTAATTTTATCTCCATGGATGGCCTATTCACATCATATAATACCTTCAACAACTCATTTTAAAGTATTAAACCACCCCTAATAACTCATTATACACCAAAAGACCTCATTTGGCCTCATTACTTGTAGACCTAAAAATGTGTAAACCTCCTTTTGTATAATAATGTACATAGGTCATTTGGAAATTGAGCACATATTTGAAGACCTAGTATGGATTTACAACTCAATGTCAAATTTCATGCCCTGAATCTAGGTGGAAGTGTCCTTTTTTTTCTTTTCTCTCTCCTCAATTAAGCCTCCTTACCTAGAAACTTGATTTTATTTTCCATATCTCTCCCACACATGTGAAACCACAAAAAATCATGTGATTAAATTTACCTATCCTATCACTAACTTCCATGTTAAATTTGAGGTCCTGAGACCTTATGTAAGTGTGAGAACCATGAAATGGCTTTGAAACCTAGTCTCATTATAGGCTTATTTGAGAATGCCTTGAAAAATGGAGTTTGTTCCAAGATGTCCTATGGAGAGTTTTTGGCTTTAATATAATTTAATACATCTTAGGGTACCTCTTATAATAGTTTTCAATTTTTCCATTTCTCAAAACCCATATAAAATACTGAAAACCATGAAAAATAGTGCATTTAGTATAGTCAGTACAACTACAAGTAAAGACAAGGAACACATAGAGAATATGCTTTGAGTATTGAATAATGCTCATGAGATTTCATTAGAAACCCAGGACATTTCATGCACTTTAGGAGCTGATCTCTCTCAATTGGTCGTTACTAGGGTTTTATGAGGGTTTATAGTGGTTTTGGTTCTTAGTGTTTGTTCATAAACCTTGTGCTTTCAAAACCTAAACCAATGACATAAATATAAATTAAACTATCTCCATCAACTATCCATATGAGCTTATGTCACCATGTATATTTGACCATATAGTTATGAGTGTGAGAAGTTGACTCTTGGTCTGTAAACTGACCATTAAAGATGGGTTGATGGTTTTAGATTTATTTATGAATGTGAGAGGCTCAATCCAATAACTGATGCCATAATAATTAAGTGTGAAGACCTCAATACCATCTTGGAAACCCACTTAGATCCATGCATTAGGTTAAGGTTATGACAAGTGAGATAAAAATGGTCTTAGAATCTAGTCACCCATTGGAGAACTTGAGAGCCTAAATAACACTTTTCAAGATTTTCCCTTGTTTATATGGCATTATAGGACTTGTGAAAACATTTTACATTAACTATTTCACTCATAATCTCATGTCACCTTTGTCAAATCACCCTTTTTATGATTATAATATAGGTCTATCTGTGTATGTTGGACTTATCAGGTTTAGGTAGGGTTTTCGTTATTTGACTATTGGGGATGATAATATAAATTAGATACTACTATCTCTATGAAATAATTTTCAATTTGTTTTCCTTTCCTCAACTTCTCATAGGCCTTAAACTCTTTAAAAAAAAATAAAAATCTCATGATGCAACTATCCCTATAGGTTCATGACTATGTATGCAGGGTTTTGGTGAACTTGTCTTTGATCATCTCTTATTTGAACTATACTTTAGGTAAATTGGGACCTAAATGACCTCTTTAAATTTTTTATTAATCAAAGTTAGGATCAAATTCTCTTTTTATATGTTCTATGCCTTCTCTTTTCAACCTTAAACTAGACTGATCTCTCTAGCAAACTTGTAGGTCTCTCCAACTTCCATTGCTGAGTTTTCATTTTTTTATCCTAAAGCACCAAGATAGTTTGAAAGTGTTTTATATCAATCATTATTTATTCACTAATTCTAATTGGAACCCAAGACCTCACTCTTAATTCACATTGTCCCCCTCTTTACAATTTTGAAAGGAAACTTAACTGTTTAGTCCACCTGTAGGTATGTATTTTGGGGTCTTAGCTATATCTTGGGGTTTCAATGGAATTATATGATCATTTCAATAATCCTTACTAAACTATTGAAGAGTAAGTATTCTATTTTTAACCTTCTTAGTATTTTTAAGGTCTCAAATTTACATAAACACCCCTTGTCTCTCTCATGCATGCTCAGGATTGTAGAGTGCAATTTTAGGATTATTAAGATTTCATATGACACTATCATTATCAATTAATATATATTTGAAGTTATTTATATTCATAATTAGGTATCAAGGATTCAATACATTTTTTCTTACCTATCTCAACTTCAAACCTTATGCCAATATCACATCTTCTCTTGTCAATGTTCAAATTTAGAAACCTCTTGGTTTTAGGTGATAGTTGAGAACCTATTGAATATCATTCTTAAAATATTATCTTTCCAATTAGGTAATTGATACTTGATATTACATGAATATCATTTAAGGTTTTCCACACTTTTATCCTATCTTGATGCAACTTATTAGCACCTTTTATTTCATGTATTTCTCTCTCCTACTTTACCTAAGCCTATAGCTAATTATGAAGGTGACTGAATGACTTTTGAGCTTCAAGGTATTCAATGTAAAATAATGAGAAAATTAAAGAATTTGTCATAGTCTGAGGGTTTAGAATTTTTCCTTAACACTCTTAATACATCATGCCTCTATAAGCATACAATAATTTTCTTACACTTATATAATCCTAGTTATAGGTGACCTTTAAGAAAGAGTTATCATGAAATTGGAGGTTGGTATTCTATACTAGATAATATGTATTCAAGATTTTGTGTATTTATTTTGACCTTCACATCTTATATGGATTTATGTTTCTAACCAACTCTTTTTTCATAACAAATGGTTTTGTTAAAAAGAGGGCCTACAAGCTTGTAGCCTATAGGTCTCTTTTCTTGCTTACATGGACTTGTTAAAACAAACCCTTGAGTCTCTTGCTTAGATATTTTGTTAAATCATATTCCATTTCTTATTACCTTCTCAAAAAATCTGTAAATAGTTTTCCAAATTTTATGCCACTTTAAGCTTGCCCATACTTGTATGGACTATGCATATAGTCAGATCATGTACAAGGCTTTGCATTGAAAATTGGAGTTTATTCACTCATGATTTTGGTGATGGAATTAAATTATATCATGGTGAAATTAATGTATATGATTTTTTGATCCTCTCCCCATTGTCAAGATATCTCAAACATGAACCCAGACTTATGAATGATCACTCATAGGTCTACAGACCAGTGAGTGACTAAAACACTTATGACCTTTGTTTGAGAGTATAGATTTGGAATTTCACTCTAACTTTATTAAACATCCAATTTTCAAGGCGATCTCTCATGAATACAATTGACTTCTCATTGCCATTCAAACCAAACATTGGTACTCAAAATTGTAGAAGATTGCTACTACACAGACATGCCTCCAAAGAGCAAAAAACTTGAAGCCTATATACAAAGATATCATTTTAAGGGGAGAGAACATGAATATACTAAATTTAGATATACTTAATGTAAATTGGGACACTTGTAACTTCATAAGGTGAAACAATCTTAGACAAACCAAAACACACTTGCAGTAGGGTGATAAGTTGACACACTTGAGACAAATTTCCTCTTATTGAAGACACATAATAAGGTTGAGTTTCTTGATTAAAAAAAAATTAAAATTTATATTTTTACCTCTTAAATAATACCACAAAACCATTCTTATCCATCAAATTTTTAAGTGGATAAACATGAGCAAAATCAAACCCTACTTGGATAGACAAGACATAGTGACGTGATGTCACTCTTAGCTATTATTCATTAATGAGGGGATATTAATATGAAATTAAATGACACTAATTTCAATCTCATTAGGACCCCTAACAATGGATACATTTTTATCTCCAAAATTTATCTCTCGTGGTTGTATCATGCATCAGATTTTTGGGTTTCTAAGCTTGTGAAGGCAACGATGGAGGAGATAGATTGTCTGATGCATATGTCCAAATTAAAACTTTATAAAAATACTAAAACTTATATGAGGAATCCAAAGGACACTATGAAACCATGTTCATCTTTAAAATGATCTTCTAAGGTCATACAAGTGCCCAAAAGTGCTTGTAAATGAGTATTTTTCCTGTTTTAGGCATTAAACCTAAACAATTTTTAGTATCTAACCATATATAAACCTTATCTAATAAAATTTACATTTTTTAACTTTTAAAAACATTTTAATTTGAATTTTTTACATAAAAATCCTCAAAAATAAGCCAAAAAGTGACCAAAATGACATTTTAGCCCATAATAACATAATAAAAGGTTAATACATGATGTTATGACCTTAAAGACACATAAAAACTTAATACATGATGTTATGAAATGATTTTATGATGTTAATAAATTATGTTATGATTTTATGACCTTTTATAATTACTCTAAACCATATTAAAACTTTGACCATATTTGAAAACACCCAGACCTTATGAATGACCCCTAAGACTAGACAACTACACATGAGACCAAACCATGGACAAGGCTAGACAATGACTAAGTGACCATATGGAGAACATTTAGGACCATTTAAGACCAAAAAAATACCTTAATTTTTTTTTTATAACCCTATGAAAGTTTCAACCTATAGGGGTTGACCATTTCTAACTTGGGGTCAAAAAATTGTCAATAAATTGGTGATTCATAAGGGTAACATACCTGCTATGATAAATGGACCAATAGTTGTTTCCTTCCATTAGGGAATGGATTCATTTTCACTGATTTTCATAACTTACCTAACCTTTACCATGACAAGACAAGATGATTTGATCTCCAAAAAC
The DNA here is from genome assembly GCA_037957365.1 of Torreya grandis. Classification (NCBI taxonomy): domain Eukaryota; kingdom Viridiplantae; phylum Streptophyta; class Pinopsida; order Cupressales; family Taxaceae; genus Torreya; species Torreya grandis. Next base: position 1,813,844 of record JARHVA010003282.1, on the reverse strand, counting down.
ATAAAACAAAGACAACACACACAAAGCAAACAACAAGACACACACATGTTTCATAAAACACTTAGGGAACACAAAAAATAACAAAACAACTAACTATATACAACTAACCTGAAAATAACCTCAAACCCTTCTTCATGTGTGGTTGTGTGGAATTGTAGAGCTAAATTTTTATTGCGTGAAACTATATTTTTACCTTGGATTTCTATTTTGTGGCCACTGTGCTGACCATTACCCAATTTTGCACGGATCGGTGGTTTTTTCGGTGATATTTTGAATGCCATGGCGGTGATTCCTCTGAGCAGAGCGGGTGATCTCATAGACATTTGGGTGGATGGAAAGGATGGTGGTGGTGATGGATTTGGGGGTTTTGTTGGTGGTGCTATCAATTAAGGGTAGTACATTTTTTGGGATCCATGGTGCAGGTGCACGATGTATAAATGTGGAGATCTTTATTTGCATGATATTTTATTTTGCTTCAGTTTGCCTTATTGTAGATGGAACTTGGGTTGGATCTCTAGCCTGAGTTGGACTACCATCCTAATTTGGTTTGCAAATAAAATAGTGAACAAATGGGGGAAACTTAGTTTCCTCTGGAGATAGAGAATGAGCCACGATGCCCTGGTCAGGGAAAAACAGAGAAACCCTAAGCTGTGGAGGAGCCCTACTCTTTAAAAATGATAGGTATGGCAGGTCTACTTACGCCATGATGGCACTTAGGGAGGAAGGTGTGCCTTGCAAAGTAAAATATTAACAGCTATCGTTTGTGAGTAATTCCATTGACTTTGTGTTCTTGGGGTTATTGGTTTGAACTTGGGAGCCTACTCTATTATTTTTGGAGTTGGGCTTTGGTGTCTCCATAAACTTGTAAAACCTAGTTTTTAGGTTGTTTTTCTTGGTTACATTTAGGTTTCAGGTCCTTGGAAAACATGGGGCACTTTTAATGGTTTATATTGTTGGTTTCAGGTCCCTGTAAAACCTAGTTTAGTTACTGTTTTTCAGTGGGTTTGCCTTTCCTGGCAGTTTGTAATGTTTTATCTTTCTTAAACTATTAAAGGGTTTTGGGGCCCCTTCAAAACTTGCTTTTACCTTAATCTAAAAACTAACCTGAAAATAACACATTTCTCATAGATCAAAAGGGAATATTATAATATATTTTTCTCTATTAGATGAAAAATGGAATGAAGAAAGGTGTCTCTTGTGCCTTTGTCTTGTTATCTTAATCCTTTCCTTGAATCAACTCCTCTAAGCATGCTCTCAGCTAGAATGACAACTGTAAACCAATTACCTATGAAGATGAATTCCTCTTGTGTTTAAATATCCTTCTCATGATGATCCTTAATTTTAAATTCATCAAATGATACTCCAAGCATGCTTCTTGGGCCTCAATAAAATCTTGAGTAAGATCATACTTAATACCAACTATTGCAAACTCATCAATCTCTTTAAGGAATTTGCATACTCACTCCAAGTTTCATCATTTTCCTTAATGGGCATATCTTATTCAATCTCCTCATGAGAATGGTCTTTAATAGGCAACATACATTTTCAAATAATTTAAATCTCTTGAAGAGACTAAAGATATTGTTGACAATCATCCTTGTCCTCTTTTCTTTGATCAATATGAGTAAAACCAACTAGAAGAGTACATTTTTCTTTCTCTTCAAGAACCACAAAGATGTCAAGAGTTTCAAATCCTTATATGTAGTCATGAGGTTATTGCAAAGAAACTTCTTTAATTTTATCTTGTTTCTCATTGTGAGCTATGCCAACATCATTGAAGACCTTAGTTTGCTTGTTTAGAGAGCTTTTAACCTCAATACCAGCTACAACCTCAACAAAGTTAGATAGAATTGGATCTTATTATAGAATCACACCATCAATACCATATACAAGAACATCATACTTGAAAACTAAAATGCCTTTTTCTTCCCCAAGTGGAGTACCAATGGAAATCTCTTCATCAAGTTCACTTGAAGAATATTCATTAGCTACAAGTATAACTCTTTCTTCTTCATTACCTCCTATAGTATAGGTTCCTCTTCAAGAAAGGATGTGGTGAGAGGTTGATGGGTAATATCATCAGTTATAGAGGGAGTATGAGGTATATTGAATGGCTCATGAATGGGATTTAGAATGTATGGATTAATTTTGAAACTTGGGGTTTTAGATAAGGAGGATTCTTGAAGGAACTCTTGAAGGGAAAGCAAGTTGAGCTGGGCAATGGACACCTAATTCTCTTCAACAAGAACCTTATCTTTTTCATGACCTTATTGAAGTTCTTCAATAGCTAAAAAATTAACTTAAACCTTATCAATTAGAGTCTCTTTCTTTTTTTGAAAACATTATTGGATATACTTCCAAGATGGACAAGATAGAGATTCTTGGGGAGAGGGAAATGGAGCTTGAGTAGGCACAAATATTTTTTTAGTTTCAAATTATTGATTTTAGCTTGGTTCAAGCCCTTTCATCTTAAACTCTAGACCTTCAATTTATTTGTCTATATTATCCTAGTATATATTTTTTTGAAGATGGTTAGTAGTTCATGAGGATAAGGGACACACAAGGGATGATATAAGGTACATGAGGACTCTTAAGGAGGGATGAGAGAGACTTGCATAGGTTCAAATTATTCTTTGACTTCAAATCCCCAATCTATACTTGTATCACCTTACTTAATCATGACTTCACCACTTGATTCTAGCTTGGAGTCTTGAAAGACTTTTTGGGTGGTTATTTAGGAAGAGAAGTAGCATTTGGATCTCAAAAATGGGCTTCTCAATAGTAGTTTCCTTTTTCCTTTGAATGCTCTCTTAGATGGAATTCCAAGAAGGAAAATTTTGAGGAACACATCAAGGACTTGTAAGACTTGGAAGTTCACTTGAAATGGTTTCTTGGGGAAGAATGGGTGGCATATTTGAGGGCTGAGGTGGTGTGTATGAAGACACAAAAGGCTGATGTATTTGGACATGTTGTTCTTTATGGTTTCTTAGCTTATCCTCAATGCTTTTAATGAAACCACTTTCATCCATCATCTCATTTGATAAACTTTGCAAATTTTCTCTCAGTAAGTGACCATTCTTATTTCATTAGCTTCAATAAATCTCTCATTTCATGAATGATATGACTAGGGATATATTTATCATCTCCCCTTTATGTATTGAGGTCTATCATTCACCTATAATAGCCTATGATGAATTGCTTCAAACTTGAAATTGACAAATTTGAGAAGAGACTATGTTATCTACGAACATTTTGAGCTTGATAAGGTTGGTCATATGACTGGTATGACTCATGACAAGGTTGATAAGGATCATAGGACTGATATGGATCATAGTGAGGTTGATAAGTCTCATCATATGACTGATGGGGAATATTATAGGCTTGAGTATCTTCACCAACTTGCATGGAATTGAACTCTACTTCAAACTCAGCATAACAATCTCATCAAGACAATGAAATGAAACACAACTTAATTTGAATAGTTAGTGGGATGATAGAATGAATTGATCATGCATACAGTCATAATTAATGTTTTGAGTGCCTTTAAAGGTTGATAAGTAGAAGAACAACACCAAGAACTCTTCCACAACATTGGACCTTAGTCGTATCGAATGTGCCAAAATTGTTATAAATCAAATTTTCACCCTTTGGAAGGTAGTTCAAGCCTTCCTAATTTGATATAACATGGAAATGCCTCAAGGTTTTTGGTACCCTATTTGCAAGGTGAATCTATAGATTAAAGGGTTATCTCCCCTTGATGAATCAGTTAGGCTCAAACACTAATCTACCACTTTCTAGGAAAAGGGAGAGAAACCTACTCTAATGGAGGTGATGCACCAAATATGATTTTACCACTACCAACCAACTATAAATACACTTAAAATAAGAGACTAACTTACACATGACACTAATCCAAATCTACCTTTCTACATCAATTTTCTCATGAAGGTTGTGAAGAGTGTTTGAGCTAGGAGGACTAAACAAGAGGTCATGACATGACATTATTGAAAAGAATACTCACTAAACACTACATACTCCATTTGGACACTTCAAGATACTTGTAAAAAGGATTCCAAACTAAACATGAATGATAAACAAGGATAAGAATGAAAAGGAAGTAAGACTATCACTTAGCAATATTTAATAATAATGTATATTGAAACTTATTATGGTATGTTCCTATTGTTGGTGTTGAATCATTTTTGTTGTCATTGATGTCAAATCTAAGATAGATCTCACTAATGTCAACATTTGAGTTGAGGCCATGCATGGTGAGAAGATATGTATCAAAAAAGTCTCATAACATGAGAAAATTTGAAGGAAACCTTTTATCTCTCTATTGATAGAGATTTTGAAGTTAGACTGGTAATCTTTCTAAAGTTGATGGCATGTCAAAGTCAACATCATGGTACAATGTAAGCTATTGTTGTGTACTTGGTGTCTTGAGAAGCTTAGTATATCCCTAAGAGAAGGTGTATGCATGAAGCATAGTAAACATTGGTGATTTGTGTCAGCATAGGAATGAGATAGTATACAAAGCTATGTAAACATCAGAAAGAGGCAAATAAGCCTTCATATGAGTTCCAAGTTCAAGTTTTGAGGCTTAGTCCTTACTTGAGAGACACAGTAAGAAGGCATAAGCCTAGTATCATAATTAGTTAAACATTATGAGACTTGTGTGAATAAGTTTAGAAGTATGTGAGCATGGTATGAGTTAATTTGAAATTTTTATGAGTTTTTGGGAATAGTACAACAATTTTCAAGGTATGATAAAGGTCTAAGTATGACTGACAGTTCAAAGCCTAGTGTGCAAAGAAGCCTAATGTGGCCTAATGAGGGGTCAATATAATTTACCAAGGTGATATATATCTTGAGATAATTTTTATAGGTGCGATATGTTGTGTTAAATGTGTTTACTAAGTTTTAGGTCATAACCTAAAGGATAATGCATGAAACTTTGTGTCAAGGTTTTCTATTTGTACAGAATGGGGTGTTGCAGACACGAGAAGGAATTTATTATGCTCATTGGAATGTGAAAAAATTTCATGAGATCATAATTATTTAATGTAAGTTTTGGAGGTTTCCTATATTTAATTTCCTAGCATTATTATTGGAGTTTAGGGGCAATCCTTTATGAATGATTTCTAAGAAGGAAAACTAGTCAAAACCCTCCTAAAACTCTCATAATGACCCAATAGGAAATATCTTGTTGGTTATGGATCAAAATGATTTTTTTGACCTATTTTGATATTTTAAACATGTAAATTACTCTTCCAATTTTCTCTAGGTGGTTTTGGTTTGTCATAAGAGTGAGTAGAAGCTACACGAAACCCCTTTGTTTCTTGAAATTTTGATATAGAAGATAGGGTTGACCAAGTCAAAGCATATAAATGGATGGAGTATTATGTGTGAGAATTTTATTTTTTTCCCATGTAATTAAATTATAAATTTTTGGACCTAAAATGTGCAAAACTGGTCATTGAAGTTGGTCTATTGCTAAGAGGGCCTAATGAGCAAGATAGTGAGAAAACTAGGCAGTAGTGAAAAAGAAGAATATGGATTGGTTACAGAGGATTAGGTATAGATAAAAATTCATGGATTAATTTTTAAATACATATAAATCATATACACTTTGTGTATAAGTTTTTTTAATGCACATAAACATGCTAAAAGCTATTCTCAAAGTGATCTATCTAACATAGTGAAGTTTGTGTAGAGTAAAGATGTGAGATTGGTATGTAAGATTAATATTGATATTAAACCTTGAAATATATATTTTAAAAGATTATATAAGGATTATTAAGGTTAATTTAAAAAAAATTAATATCATAAATTTTTTTCCATAGGTTTTCTAATACTTTATCTTCTTGATTGTGTTTTTGGTGCTTCAAGTAGTTTTCTATGTATGAGTGAGAATGTTGTTTCTGAGTATTTTTTAGTAGAGTTTATGAATAAAATAAACTTTAAGTTGTTAATGATGTATAATAGGTTAATTTTATAAAAAAAATTATTCATGATAAACTTTTATGAAGTGTCAAAATTCAAATTCTTTTGACTAGGTTCTTAAGGCCTGTGTGCAGTTATGAGCGAGCATATGAAATTGATCAGTTAGAGGTATTTTTCCATATTAGATAAATTATAATGAAAATTATACTTAACCTGAGGTAATTTTTATTATATAAATGTTATTTTTTAGTATGTTTATGTTTCAAATTTTATTTTATGATTCATATTTGCAAGATAGACTTTCGGGCACTAAGAAGGCCTAATGACGAGTAGACCTAATTATGTGGTTCAAAGAGTGAAATGAGATAAATAGTGTTTGGTACATAAGGTGAGATTATAATGGGTATAAATTAATTATGTATGAATTTTTTCATCTATTTTTTTAGTTTTAAGTTTCTCCAAGGAGGTCTAAGTGAAATGTGTACTTAGAAAAGGCCTAATTGCATTAGGTCTCTATTAGGCCTAATATTGGTTTTGGTCTTTAAGGGTAATGAAAGACATATATAATGGGTGTTAAAAATATTATTATTATTATTTTTTAATAATATTTAAAATGTGATCTAATCATGTTTAGGTTCTTTTCTGACCAAGATGGGTAAGAGCAAGAGTCAAATATAAAGAAAATGTCTAATAGGCCTAATTTGACTAGATAGAATATTTAGCATATGAGTGAATGATTTAGAGTTTTGAAAAAAAGGTAAATGGATTTAATATCATCATATATGTGTGATGGATATGGTATTAGGATCTAATTTTTTTTTTACAAGTGATGATCAAGGTCATTTGACCTAATTCTATCAAGGGAAGGGATAGTTGAGTGAGAAGGCCTAATAGGCTATTTAAGAGAGATAGAAGGATGATAAGAGAAAAATAAGGAGGTAATATATAGTTTGGTGAGAAATAGATGTTCAAAGGTGATCATAGTTTAAGGTAACTAAGTTTTTACTAAGTTACTTAGAGGGTTGGATCCTCCTTACAAGTTGGTGCTTGCTAAAGCACTAGTCGAGTTGGTGATTGACTAGTGAGGGTTGGTGATCCTTGTGGGGTTAGTGATTTTTATCCCCAAAGAGGGTTTCCCACATATATCCTATGATATTATGATTTTTTATTTCATATATGCTTGTGTATGCATTGGTTAATGTATGTATGTATATGAATGCTTCATGGATGTTAAGTGAAATAGGAGGATTATTTTAAGACAACTAATTAAACCCCCCTGCCCCCATTAGTATATTTACTTCCAAAATTTGGTATCATATCAGGTCTTTTGAAGGATGTATAATAACCTAAAGGAGATTCTAAGAAAGTGAAGATGGATAGTCAAGAATAAGGTGGTTTTTCTACAAGCAAGGCTCCATTGTTTAATGGATCCAATTATGCTTTTTGAAGTATCAAGATGAGGATATATTTGATTTCTCAAGGTCATGATATTTGGTAATTATTATTGGATGGACATATTACACCCCTATTCCTCCTATAGATATAACATGTAAAAAGGCTAGTGACAATAATTTAAAAGTAATGAATGGTATTGTGTGTGGCCTATCAAAGGCAAAACTTGTGAAGGTGATGCAATTTATATATACTAAATAAATTTGAGACAATTTGAATTCTATTCATGAGGGATAATCCAAGGTCAATTTGGATAAGAGTCAAACCCATAAAATATAATTTGAAATCTAAAAATGAATGAACATGAGACTATTTCAACCTACCTGTTGAGGGTTGATGAAGTGGTCAACATCATAAGAGGACTCTGTGAATAATTGAAAGAGTCTAATGTTGTTCAATTTTTTTTGAGATATTTAACTCCAAAATTTGATTCTAAGGTATTTTTTGTTAAAGAGATGTAATATCTACACAAGATAGATATGAATGGACTTCATGGTACCCTAATAGCCTATGAGATGAGGACAAGTGAAGAAAGACCTACAAATAAGGAAGCTACATTCAAGGTATAAAAGAAGACAAAAGAGAAGACATAGGGTAAGAAAGTTAAAGATAATGATGAATATGATATTTATTATGATGAATCGACAACTATGTTTGAAATAAATTTGAAGATAGGCTCAGGTAAATACAAGGGCAAGCTTCCCTTTAAGTGCTTCAATTATGGAGAGATTAGACACTTTGATAACAAGTTCCCTCATAATAATATGGTAAAGGATGATTAAAATCATTATGAATGTCATGATGATGATAAAAGGTCCTATAGGTCTGATAATAGTAAGAAAAGTTATAGAAGATATGATGACAAGAAGTTTTTCAAGAATAAAAAAAGTTTCTACTCCAAAGAAGATTGTAGCTCATCTGATGAGAGTGAGATAAGTGATTCTAAGAGTGAGAATGAAGGTGATGTCCTTGATTTCAATGAATTTATCTTCATGGTTGAAGAATCAAGTTGTTCAAATCAAGAATATTCCATATAGATTGGAGGTGCTATTGGTGATTCAGATGAAGAAGATGATGAGGTAGACTTTGAGACTGAGTTAATGAATACTATAGAATAACTGAAGATTTTAAATAAGAAGAATAAGGTGATGAGGTATCTTATCAGATACTATGAGGAGAAAATAATCTTGTTTAAATCTAGACTAAGCAACAACTCCAAGGAACAAGAGGAAATAGTCAAATATGTGGAGACTCAACTCAAAATTGTGACTGCTAGTCTAAAGACTAAAGAAGAAGAATGTGCAAGGTATGTAATTGAAGTGGAGTCATTGAGAGTTGAGTTGGATGAGATATCAAGTATTGTTAAGTCTTTTGTAATTTTTAAAAAGAGTACTAATGATATATATAACATTTTAAGTAGTCAAAAGATTGCTCATGACAAAACAAGCCTTGGTTTCAATAGAGATAAAAATAAGAACACTAATGTCATCAAGAAGGTCAATGATCAATTAAAGAATGAGGGTGCTATAAAAATAAAGGATAATAATATCAATAATCCTAATACTATAAGGTATCATAACCCTTTCAATGGCTATTATTATTCATTTAACCAATTTGGACATAGAGCAAGGCATTATAAAAGGACCTCTAAGAATGAGTATGCATAGAATTATGAGGAAAATCATCAGTCAATAGATATGTGTTTCTCTACATTTTTGCTAATTATATTCAGAAGAAGAAGAAACTAAAGTTAAGGGTCAGGGGTTTGATTGATACCCAAATTAAGTTGCGCACCGTATCTAAGCATTGTAGGAGCTCCTCTTTGGCTATGGAGGAAACACCTATAGATAAGAATGAAACTTAAACAAATAAAATGTCAGATGAGGATATGGTGGACTGCCAAGCTATATGCTCGGTCCTGGAAGTGTAAGAACTTCCTAAGGGATGACAGTCCACTATTTATGAAAAAGAGTGTTGTATAAAAAGAAATGGTGAAAGACTAAAAAAGAGAAATAAAGATAACACGTACCTGTTCTCTGCAATCAGTCTATCACAGTCATTGAAATTGATAGTCTTGCTGATGTCAGCTGGTCAATGGTGCCAATGTCAGTTAGTCTACCAATGTCGATAGGGGCAATGGGCCTTAGACAGGTTTCAGGGTTATGTCTATGGTCGATAAAGGAGTCTGGGAGTTTAAATGTTTGTGCAGGGTTATAAGAAAGTGAATAGGGTATCAGGAAGGGCAAATGTAGAGGGTAGGTTGAATAGGTGGGTAAGAATAAGAGGAAGGCTTTTCAGCCTCTCTGAGAATAAATTCAGGTCTGGTTGATAGTATTTAGAAATAGTAAATATAAACTAATTACTAATGTATTCTAAATACTAAAACGAGACAAAAAAATACTTAGCTCTGCTTGATGAATAACCAAAGATGTCAGGATGCTTATTCCTATTGTGACTAATGTCAAAGACCTCGTACAATGTTCCAATCCAATATTTGGAGTGACTTTTGTAGAGTTTCTATAGTCAGGAGAGTGATAGTCAAATTCTAATGCTGGGTCTCAGAGTATGCGCATCGATGTCCAAGAGTCTAGGGGCCAGAGGGAGAGGTGTCAAGGTGACATGTCTAGGATGAGGTCATTAATTTAAAATAAATAGTTTATTTTAAATTAATAAGGTGTGTAAGTGTTTAGAAGTGGACCAAGGGGGGGTCAACACAATATTGGTGTCTACATTTTCCCCTTTTTGTCTTGTTGGTTGTTCTGATGAACTACAAGACAAAAATATGAGTAAGTTACCCCAAGTATGGGATGAGGTATTCCCCCTCAAAGTGGGAGTCAAGGGAAGGTAACTTGATATCGAGTGCTAATTTGATAGGCAGTGGATGTGTAAGGTGAGGTTTGAATGTGAACGCTGCAAAAGTTGAGATTGCACGTATACCACCTCATGTGATAAGTAGGTCAAATTGTCACAGGTAAGGTCGAGGAGCACTAAAATTGAATTAACTAGTCCCCAGCTTATTAGTGGTAGCTGATTAGGTTAAATAATCAAAGCTATAGCTTTAATGGTCAAGGAGGACTAAAATCAAAGTAATCAGGCCCCAACTTATTAGTGGTAGTTGATTGGGTTATATCTATCAAAGTTGTATCTTTAATGGTTGTCATGTTCCAAGTATCCTAGGCTAGGAAGTGCTCCTAGAAAACACAAAAATGTCACAAATATTGGGGATCAACTTGGTCACGGTCCCACAATAGGTGTGAGGGTCATAATATGGGGTGCGTAAAATTTTGCTAACTATTCGTGAGGTAGCATATATGCAATCAAAACAACCAAGACAAAGTTGTCTCAAAAGTGGTCATGGTCTGAGGAGATAGTCACGATCTCCAAGGTCATTTGTCGAGTTAGGCTAAGATATAAGTGATCTCAAGTGTAGTTTGTTGTGGTCAAGGAGATATATGTGATCTCTAATGTGCCCCATGAGGAGTCTAGGTGACTGCTATAGTGTCAAGGCTTGTTGTTTGGTCATGATTTTGGGTTGGTTTAGATATTTGGTCCATTAGGTAGATGAACCAATGAATGGCTGAGCTAACCTCAGAAGAACCCATGTCAATTAAGTGCTGCCTACATAGCCCTTGTTTTAAGGGCCTCAGGCCAATGTAGTTCTCCCCAAAAGGGAAGAAGAGGGTAGGTTATGGATTGGTTTTGACTAGGTTAAGTCATGGTTAAAGGTTATATGGTTGGTCCATTAGGTAGATGAATGAACAAATGGCTAAGCTAACCTTAGAAGACTCCATTTCAACTGAGTGTTGCCTACATAGCCCCTATTTTAAGGGCCTCAGGCCAATGTAGTTCTCCCCAAAAGGGAAGAAGAGGGTAGGTTATGGATTGGTTTTAACTAGGATAAGTCATGGTTAAAGGTTATATGGCTGGTCCATTAGGTAGATGAATGAACAAATGGCTGAGCTAACCTCAGAAGACTCCGTGTCAACTGAGTACTGCCTACATAGCCCCTGTTTTAAGGGCCTTAGGCCAATGTAGTTCTCCCCAAAAGGGAAGATGGAGTTAAAGAGGTTGACATTTGGTTTGGTCATGTTAGTGTTTTTAGCACTTCCTATATGTCTGATGGTACATGCTTGAAATGATGAGTGTATGATGATGTTATAGCCTTTTCCATATTATGTGATGGTGTATTCTGTAACATTGGTTATGTGGTTTTTCATTCCTAGCAATTTTCCATATTAGTGATGGTGTATGCTAAAAATGAAATGAGTGATGATGTTATAGCCTTTTCCATATTGTGTGATGGTGTATTCTATAACATTGGTTATGTGGTTTTTCATCCCTCTAAATTTTCCATATTAGTGATGGTGTATGCTATAAATGAAATGAGTGATGATGTTATAGCCTTTTCCATATTGTGTGATGGTAAATGCTTGACATAAATTGTGTTTGGTTGATAGTTTCCATGTGTATTGGTTTCCATAGAAACTTATGTGAATGGGCTATAATAATTCATATAACACAAATTGGTATTTGTATAAAATAAATCATGATGTTATGTTAGTGGTTAGAAAATGTTTTGGTTGGCATGTTATTGGTTTGGTTTGGTTGTATGTGATTAAGGCGTATAAGAAGTAAAAGGCACGTTGCTCTTTCATTGACAAGGACTATAATGATAGCATAGATAAGGCTTGTTGCAAACAAAATCCCCATTCATGCATTACATCATTAACCATTGGTTTGTGTTCAAGAAGTAGTCTAATCACTTGACACTAAGTGAGCTCAAAATCCCTTGAGTATGTTGGGGTAATAGGTGTGATTATGTGATATGTGAGGGTGATGTAACCCCTTTTTTGCAAGGATAACTTTGCCCCTTTTATAGGTGACCCTGAGAACGACTATAGGCAAGTCCATGACTTAATAGTTTGTAGACTGATCAATGTGGGAAGTCTTCTTGGGGATGTTGCTTTGTGGTCATGTTGAAGCTGATCAGTGCGAGAAGCTTCTAAGAGGATGCTGTGTATGTAGCACAATTTAGGCATAGCCATCCTTCGAGGGAGTGGTCTATAATTTGCTTTGTATGTTTGAATGTCTTTGAATAGCTATCCTTCAAAGGAGTAGTCTATTAATTATAGCAATGATGCAGCTGTCCTTTGAGGGAACAGTCTACATTTATAGTTTATGACCTTGGTATATTAGGCATCCCAGTTTTATATGTTTTTTTGTTGACTAAATTTTTAGTCATGGACAAGACTATAGAGGTTTGGGGGTTTCCCTTTTATTAGGATAAAGCATTCATGCTTTTCAAAAGGGGTTAACTAATGTTTGTAGGAAAAAAGGGTTAAAAAGAATAGGAATGAGGATGACAGAGGTTGCTCAAGGGACGAGCTCAAGTTAAACATCAAGTGAATGATTACTTGGTTAACAGTAGAATGGTCATAGATGTAAGGCATTAAGGGGCTCAAAATCTGGCTGGCCTTCAAGAGAATATAGACAATAAGTGCCTGATCCATACATGTGCATTATGATATAAGGTCTAAGCCAATTAGGAACAAACTTGCCTCATTTGCTTCTTTCTATATTGGTTATGTGTTGGTTTTCTTTAAGGATGAGATCTTTGATTTTGAAATATCACTCTTTCAGATTTTTTTTTTAGGCACACTTGATGCGATGTTAGACGTGAAGTAGGTTAAGAATTTGGTTGATGTTTGGTCGATGCTTGGTTGAGGTCATGATAGTCAGTATAAAGTAAAATTCCCCCAGTTGCTTTTGTGACAGGGACGATGTTTGACACCCATTGTAGATAATCAATGGATTTGATAAATGAGATAGAGAGAAGATATTGAAGCTCCTCTTTGATAAAGAGTGTGATGCAAAGATGCATCTTATGAAGCTTTTGTCTTACAGGGCTAGTTTAAGAGGGCGGGATCTTGATCTTCCAAGTGGTAGTTTGGAATTTTAGAATCACTGAGGGTGATGGAGGCAATGGTGGTAATGATTTGACTAAGGCAGCCAATGGTTGGGGGTCTTCAGGTTGGACCTCCACTACTTGTAAGGCCTTGATCAAGGCTTGATGATGTTATGGAGAGATTTGAATTAGGTCATACAAAGATGTCTTCACAGGGGTTTAGTGAAGTTGTTTCACCATGGAGTCATGGATTGTCTTCAAAGATGTTGGTTGGGATGTGCCCAAGATTGAAATCTTGGGTTTTGGTGGTTGAGAAGGCTTGACAAATGGATATGTCCAAGGAATAGAAATCTTCTCTTTTCCTTTATCCTTTAGAGTTTGAGACCTGGTGGCCACATTGATAGTGTTGATTTCAAACAAAGGGGGAGAAGGTGGTAGAGGGACCATAATCTTACATTGGGATCCCGATTTAGGTGAGGATGTTTGGGAGGCATGCGATGGTGTCGATGGTTTGTCAAAGGGGTAGTCAAGAGGATCCTTAATGAGAAGGGTATCCTTTTTAGGTGTTGATGAACGACAACTTTAAGAGCACAGCAACGCTCAGTGTCATGCCTAGGTGTGTGATGATATGCACAAATTTTAGTGTCGTTGAACCAAGATAGTTTTGATTTGAGAGGTTGGTATGGGTTGATAAGTGGGAGGAAAATGCTAGAAGACTACAACAATTGGCATAACAGTGAAGCATAGGACCCCACTAATAGGTTTGCATTTGTTGTTGCAGTAGGGGTTGACAACTTTTGTTTAAGAGTTGTAGGAGGAGTTTTTCATACCATCTTTTTGGTTGGTGGTGTAGCCACACACGTAGATGGCACTTTCTTAGTGGGAAATGTTGGATTCTTAGGAGGAAGTATGTTTTTGATGGGTAAAGGGAGCAATGGAGGCAATTTTTTTTTGTTAGGTATTAGAGTAAGGAGCACTCCTATTAAAGTAAAAGGGTGTGGACCCAAAATAGAGGGTAATGGTGAAGGTGGGGGAGGAGTTTATACCACCTTTTTGGTTGGGGGAAGAGTACACCAATGTGGTTTAGCATCCTTCTTTAGTATGGTGTGAGAACCACTACTATGCGAGGTGAGGTTCAAGTCTACCTTCACTTGTGGGTGAGTGAGGTTCGATACGGGGTGAACACCGAGAGATGTAATCTATTTTGGCATGGTGGATGCTTGTGATGGTTTGGGTTCAGATGTAGATGATTGAGCTTTTGATAATTTAGAAGTAGAAGCCTGATCTTTTTTAGAGACTTTGGGTTGAGTAGTCGTAAAAGGATTGGTAGTATAACTTGAAATGGGATGTGTAGGATAAGAAGCCTTAAGTCGCTCCCATAATGCCTCATGTTTTAGGTTCCTAGAATGGAGAAATCCTAAGTTTTTAGCCAATCGAGAAAAGAGTTTAGGTGACGTCACATGAGGTCTTGCAGTCAGTCTTATAGAGGATTTGGGTGATTGCGAGAGCAAAAATGTGTTGGACGTAATGATCTCGAGCCAAAGGTGAGAAAAAACCATTACTGGATCTTCCTCAGTCGAAGTGGGTGTGGTGGTGAGTTCTTCTCTTGGTGGAGAAGGGATTATAGAATGTGGCTCTTCGAGAGGATAGAACGCAGGGATGATCATGGCTTCTGCATGTGGTCAAGGAGTAGGAAAGGTATGATCCCCCATTGATAATAAGAAGATTGAGGGAGGGACCATTGGCATTGGTATCATCAAAGCATCCTCCACTATGGGAGAGGTCAAAGTTGACTCTCTTATGTGTGAAAGGGGGCTAGATGGAAGACTATCCTCTATTGGTGGAGGAAAAATAGGAGAAGAAGGTTCTTCTACCCATGGTGGAGAAATAGGTTGACTAACCTCTTCAGACTATGGGAGAGGTTGGTTAGGAATAGACACCATGTCGACCATGTGTATATTGTGCTCTTGAGGGTCATCGGCCATGGTCTGGACATTATTCTGACTTGGGGGATGGTTAGGGAATGGTTGCCTAAAGATATCTATGTTTTGGTTAGCCGGTGCATTTGGGTTATCCAAAACAAGATCCCCCTTGTCTAACATGTCTTGAATAACATTTTTGAAGGTTTTACAATTGTCTGTGTCATGACCTTTGACACGATGATAGTTACAAAAGTCATTTTCCCTATACCATTCAGGGATGGATTTTGAGGGGTCAAATTGGGGTGGTCGAATTTGGGGTAGGTTGTGGACCCCCTACTTCACTAATATATCCAACACGGAAGCGTATGATTTTCCAATTGCAGTGTATTGATGTTGTATATAGCATTGTTGGAATTGTTTTGTGATGTATTCTGATGTGGAAGGCTCAGATTAGTTGGTTGTGGTAGAGGATGATGACCTAAGTACCACAACATTTGCTGATCCCTTGGACTTGGAGTGGGAAGAAGAAGATTTGGAAGATGAAAGGTCATTGATTTTGCGTTGGTATTTTTACTACTCAATTTGACTCTATCCTTTTCAACTGCATGGAGTTCAAGCTTTCGAGCCATAGTGAAAGCTTCATCAAATGTGAAAAAAGTTTGAACCTACAAAGTGGATGAGATGTGCTTGGCACATGCTCTTCAAAAGAGCTCAATGAACTTAGGTTGAGGTAATGAAAAGGAGAGTTGGTTAATCAAACCTCTCCAACAGGTAATGAAGTCAGCTATTGACTCATCGTCGAATTATTTAATAGAATATAGGTCTGTGATGGAAACCTTCTTAGTGATGTTGATTGAAAAGTGGTCGAGGAAGAGATGAGCTAGTTGAGTGAAGGCAAAGAGAGAATGACTGGTAATTGAGCTATACCAATCAAGGGTGGCACCAGAGAGTGACATTGGAAATGTTCAAAGTAATAATGCATCATCGTGTGCTATAAGGTAGCAAGCATGTGTAAATGCTCTAAAATGTTGTTGTGGGTCCTCTTTACCCTAAAAGTGAGTAAAATTTGGGAGTTCCCACTGGTTAGGGTATGGTCGAATGGGAACCGAAGGGTGAATGGGTTTGTTGCAGATTTGTTCATATGAAAGAACATTCTTCGAACCTAAAATAGATGTCTCAAGGTTGGACATCTTATCCATCAGCATCTTTATTAGATCGTCAGATGGATTGGCATGAGGGGCACCCCCTAGGTTATAGGGTACCTGAAAGGCATTGGGAGGGGCGTATGATGTAGTTGGTTGCATTTGTGTAGATGCAACATATTGATAGTTTGTCATAGGGGCCAATGTTGAGGCCAAGGGGGCTTATGCCATGAAGTTGGAGGGCACAAATTGACTAGATGCTTCCAAGGGTGGTTGAATGGTGGCAACACTGGTTAAAGGATAGGTAGTCACTCTTGTATTTATATTAGCAAGAGTGGGTGGGGTAGAGACAATCAAGTTTTGAAAAGGTGTTGAATTTGGTTGAATTATTTGTGGTTGAGGGGGTACAAAAACCCCAATGGAGGTAGGTCCAAAAATAGAAGGGGAGGCCAAATATTGAACATTGGCCATGGTTGGGTTAATAGTTGAGGTAGTGGCTTGAGTGGTCATAGGTTGGGTAGCAGACGATGTTGATATTGTTGTTGCTTCAGTGAAAGAAGTTGGCATCCCATAAATAGGGTTACCCTAAAGATCTCACATTTGGCTTCTAGTGAGATAGTGTTGGAGAGCCTTGACATTGTGGTCAAGAAATCTCTCAAAGTCTTGATCTCCTTTGAGAAAAAATGGAGGTTGATTAGGAGTTGGTTGGATAGGAGTATGTTTAGTATCTGAAGTATGCTCCATTAGATGACTTGGTGTGAAGGGCGAAGGTGAAAGTGGCTATTGCCTTGCATGGTCAACAAGAGATTTGGCTTGACTGCATGTCAAAACCATCCAAGGTGAAATGGATTCATGTTCCAAAAACTATGTGTTTTAGTTTTAGAAAACCAGAAGTTGTGTTGGATAGCAAGAAAGTCAGGTTTTAAGCTTGTTGTTTGGAAAGAAAATTTATTGACAGCGACCAACATCAATTTACTAATCGATGTCAGTTATGAAATGTTGCTGAAATTGGTAGAAAAATTGGTGTCGGTGAAGATGGGTTGCCAATGTCGGTAGTATAACTAATGTCAGTGAAGATGAGTTGCCAACGGTAGTAGAAAAACTGATGTCGGTGTTTGTGTATTTCCAAAAACTCAAAAAACTAGAAGTTTTTGGAATAAAGGAGAAATTCTGAGTTGTTTTTGGACCTCAGAATGATGCAACCTTACATGCTCAAACAATCAAATAAAAATAGCAGAAAAGGTGATGGCAAGCAACCTCTAAAATGTTAGATTCTTAGGAATAAATTTTAGAGTCATGGTGGCTTATGCCTTAGAAGAATGTGTTTGGGAATTGGGATTTTAGAATAGGTCCTAAAGAAGAAGTCTATGGCTAGTTTTAGGTTATGTTTTGGTGCTCAAAAATTTGTGTTAGGTTTAGTACGTGGCCTAGTGCTGGGGCTTACTCCCTTCACTTCACGAACCCAGAGCTGAGCTAGGCTGCTTAGCTAATATATACTTCACCTATAGTTTATACTCTGCCAGAGAACAGAGTGGGTCCTCCTCTTGGTGGTGAAATCCAAGTAGGATCACCAGGAAGGGTAAGGTATCTGCTATGTGATGAAATCCTAGATAGGCCTTGTCTCAAGTATGTTTAGATGTTTAATTTGATGTGCTTGTGGTCTGGTTGTGTAACATTTATGCACTATGATTTATTCATAATGCATTTTTAATTACTAAGTGAGTAGGCTAAGTATGCATTCAAGCAAGAATGAAATGCAATAGTTTTTTTAACCCGAATTGAAATGTTTTGTTCAGATGCAAACAACAAGAGAAGAGGTTATGAGTATGAATTTTCACTACTCTAAGATGCAGGCAAGAAGTGATAAGAAGAAAAAGAAAGATGTTATTTTTAACTTGTGCTAATGGTTTCTTTTCGAAATAAAGAGATAGAAGAAAAGGATGCAAGAAGAGAATATTTTCTTAATGCAACTATATGAAAATTTAATTTTTCAAAGAATGAACCCAAGGAAAACTCCAGGGTCCCACCGGGCGTGCCAAAATGTTTCTCTACATTTTTGTTAATTATATTCAGAAGAAGAAGAAACTAAAGTTAAGGGTCAGGGGTTTGATTGATACCTAGATTAAGTTGTGCACCGTATCCAAGCATTGTAGGAGCTCCTCTTTGGCTGTGGAGGAAACACCTATAGATAAGAAAGAAACTTAAACAAAGAAAATGTCAGATGAGGATATGGTGGACTGCCAAGCTATATGCTCGGTCTCGAAAGTGTAAGAACTTCCTAAGGGATGACAGTCCACTATTTATGAAAAAGAGTGTTGTATAAAAATAAATGGTGAAAGACTAAGAAAGAGAAATAAAGATAACGTGTACCTATTCTCTACAATCAGTCTGTCACAGTCACTAACATTGGTAGTCCTATTGATGTCAACTGGTTAATAGTGTCGACGTCAGTTAGTCTACCGATGTTGGTAGGGGTAATGGGCCTTGGATGGGTTTCAGGGTTATGTCTATGGTCGATAAAGGGGTCTGGGAGTTTAAATGTTTATACAGGGTTATAGAAAAGTGAATAAGGTCTCAGGAAGGGCAAAGGTAGAGGGTAGGTTGAATAGGTGGGTAAGAATAAGAGGAAGGCTTTTTAGCCTCTCTAGGAATAAAGTTGGGTCTAGTTGATAGTATTTAGAAATAGTAAATAGAAACTAATTACTAATGTATTCTAAATACTAAAATGAGATAGAAGAATACTTAGCTCTGCTTGATGAAGAACCAAAGATGTCAGGATGCTTATTCCTATTGTGGCTGATGTCAAAGACTTCGTACAATGTTTCAATCCAATATTTGGAGTGACTTCTGTAGAGTTTCTATAGCTGGGAGAGCGATAGTCAAATTCTGATGCCAGGTCTTAGAGTGTGCACGTCGATGTCCAAGAGTCCAGGTGCCAGAGGGAGAGGTGTTGAGGTGAGGTGTCTAAGATGAGGTCATTAATTTAAAATAAATAGTTTATTTTAAATTAATAAGGTGTGTAAGTGTTTAGAAGTAGACCAAGGGGGGGTTGACACAATATTGGTGTCTACAATATGGGTCATGGTTTGTTTCGATGAAAAGGTTGGTCATATTAAAAATACTATAAGCATGGTTTTTCAAAATAAAACAATAAAGTTGAGGATCCTAGAGTATAAGAAATAAGACAAAGAAGTGAGTGGAAACCCAAGGTATCTAAGGTTGATGACCAATCTACAACTCTAAGTGGACTATTTTGCATTGTGGAATATAGTCAAGATGCAAAGGAATGCCAAGAATTATCTCTATCAGTTCAGTTTGTTGATGAATGAGTTAATACCAATAGACCAAGTCAAAATATTATTCAAGAGCAAATTGAAGAGGTCAAGATAAAGGGACTATTCAAGCCTACAAGTATCATGAAGGAAAGTCAATCTAGTAAGGACATGGATTTATAGGAATCTCTTAAGTTTATGTTTTTCTAGTTTCTTATAGTAGAGGTGACTCCATTAGGCTTCATGGAGGAACTCATCCTATAAGAAATAAGCATGAAAGACACTTAGTCATAGGGGGAGTTTTGTGTTCTTTGATGACATTTAGATTTAAGGTTCAGTTAAGAGTCCACTGCAGGTGTGATCATGAGAGATAGGTTATAAAGAGTTTGAATGATGACTTGATCAAGCCAAGTCATAGTCTTGATAATGTTTGAATTTATCATGGAGATAAGGGGATCCAATCATGTTCCAAGATTAGGTATGTAAGCCTAATCTATTTTAATTTTATTGAGGAAGAAAGGTGTGTTATTTTAGGTCCAAGGATCATATAGTTTCCAAGAAGATGACCCTTTGTAATTAATGTCAAAGGTAGATAAAGTTCATGTTTGGGAGAAAGATCAAGCATTGATGAAGATCTAGCTTGAGGAGTTGTAACTAATGATCAATTTTGTGTAAATGTGTTCATCAATGACAAAGTGGGATATTATTGAGGTATGTTCCTATTTCTAGTGTTGAAGCATCATTGTTGTCATTTATGTCAAAGTCAAGATAGATGTCATTAATGTCAAGGTCAGAGTTGAGGCCATATATGGTGAGATGATTGTCAAAGTAGTCTCATGACAAGAGAAAATTTGAAGGAAAATTCTTGTCTCTATATTGAGATAGAATTTTAAGGAAACTTGGTAATCCTTCTAATATTGATGGCATGTCAAAATCAAGATCATGGTACAAAGTAAGTTATTGTTGTGTACTATATGTCTTGAGAAGCCTAGTCTAGCCTTGAGAGAAGGTGTATGCATGAATCATAGTAAATATTGGTCAGTTGTGTTAGTATAGGAATGAGAGAGTATACAAATCTATTTAAACATGAGTAAGATGTGAAGAAGCCTTCATATGTGTTCTAAGGTCAAGTTTTGAGGCTTAGTTGTTACTTGAGAGACCTAGTAAGAAAGCATATGCCTGGTATAAGAATGATTTGAGAATTATGAGACTTGTGTGAAGAATTTAGGTAGTATGTGAACATGGTATGAGTTCATTTGATATGTGGATGAGGTTTTGAGAATAGTAAAATAAGTTTCAAGGTATGATCAAGGTCTAAGTATGACTGGCAGTTCAAGGCCTAGTGTGGAAAGAAACTTATTGTGGCCTAATGAGGGGTTAAGATCATTTTAAAAGTTTATATATCTATTTATATCATTTTAAAATGTGTGATAGTTTATGTTGAATGTGTTGACCAAGTATGAGGTCATAGCCTACAGAAGAAAGCATGAAAACTTATGTTAAGGTTTTCTGTGTACATAGAATGGGGTGTAATAGACCTGAGAAGGAATTTATTATAGCTTTTGGCACATGAAACATTGGAATGAGATCCTAATAATTTCATGTAATTTTTTGAATGTTCCTATATTTAATTTATTTGCATTAGTTTTGTATTTGAGGGGCAATCCTTATGAATGATTGCTAAGAAGGGAAACCAGTCAAAACCCTCATAATGACCCGATAGGAGAGATCTTGTTTGTTATGGCTCAAAATGGTATTATTGACATATTTTTATGTTTTAAACATGTAAAATAGTCTTAAAACTTTATCTATTTGGTTTTTGTTTATCCCAAGAGTGAGTAGAAGCTACAAAAACCCCCTTGTTTGTTTGATTTTTGATGTAGGAGACAGTGTTGACAAATTTAAAGCATGCAAATAGATGGAAGATGATGTGTGAAACTTTTACTTTGTGACCATGTAATTTTATTATCATTTTATAGACCTAAAATGTGCTAAACCAGTCATGGAAGTTGGCCTATCGCTTAAAGGGCCTGCTGAGCAAGAAAGTGAGAAAACTAGGCAGTAGTGAGAAAGAGATTAAGGATTGGTTGTAGAGGTTTAAGGATGGATAAAAATTCATGGGGTAATTTTTAAAGATATATAAATCATATAAAAAAAATTAATAAGTTTTTTTGATGGACACAAACATGCTAAAATTTATTCTCAAAGTGATCTATCTAACACATTGAAGTCTATGTAGAATGAAGATGTGACATTGGTCTATAAAACCAATATTGATATTAAGCCTTTTGATATATATTTTTAAATATTATATAATGATGTTTAAGTTTCATGTAAACCCATTTTAATATCATATATGTGCTCCCATAGGTATTCTAAGACTTGATCTTCTTGAGTGTGTTTTTGGTGCTACAGGCAGTTTTCTATGTATGAGTGATAATGTTGTTCTTGAGTATTTTTGCTTAGAGGTGATTAATACAATGAAATTTAAGTTTTTAATGAGGTATAATAGGTTATTTTTAACACATTTTTATGCAATATAAAATTTTATGAAGGTGTGAAAATTCAAAGTCATTTGACTAGGTTCTTAAGGCTTGTGTGCATTTCTAAGTGAGCATATGAAGTTGATCAGTTAGAGGTATTTTTAACTATTTGATGAATCATAATGAAAATTATTTTAAACCTAATGTAATTTATATTATATATATGTGATTATTTATTATGTTTATTTATAAAATTTGAGTGTATGATTCAGATTTGCAAGACATACTTTCTGGTAGTAAGAAGGCCTAATGGCAAGTAGACCTAAATGTGTGGTTCAAAGAGTGAAATGAGATAAATGGTGTTGGGTAAATAAGGTGAGATTATAAAGGTTATAATTAAAGTTTTTATTAATTTTTTAATCCATTTTTTATGGTCAAGGTGTTCCAAGGAGGCCTAAGTGAAACATGTTCTTAGAGAAGGCATAATTGCATTAGGTCTCTATTAGGCTTAATGGTGGTTTTGGTCCTTAAGGGTAATGAATGACATATGTGATTGGTGTTACACTTATGAAACATGATTTTTATATATTCCAAATGTGATACAAGCATGGTGAGGTTCTTTTTTTACCAAGATGGGTAAGATCAAGAGTCAAGTATAAAGAAAAGGTCTAATAGGCCTAATTTGACTAGTTACAATATTAAGCATATAAGCGAAAGATTTAGAGTTTTAGAAACTAGGTAAAGGGATTGAAGATAATTAGAGAGGTGTTATTAATATTTCATGAATATATAATTGTGTTTATATAGGTTATGATCAAGATCATTTGACCTAATTCTACCAAGGGAAGGGCTAGTTGAACGAGAAGGCCTAATAGGCTATTTGAGAGAGATAGAAGAGAAAAAGAATGAGATAATATTCAATTAGGTGAGAAAAAGGTGTTTAATGTAAATCATAGGTTAAATTTATCTGATTTGGTGTTGAGTTACCTAGGGGGTTGGAGCCTCCTTGCAAGTTTGTGCTTGCTAAAGCACTAGTTGAGTTAGTGCTCTTTGTGGGGTTGGTGCCTTACTAAAAATTTGATTCATTTCTTATAGGAATATATTCCAAGTTATGAATCAGTGGATTTATCTCCCAAGAGGTTTTCTCACATATATCCTATGTTCTTATTATTATTTTCTTTAATATATTCTTTTGTATGTATTGGTTAATGTACGTATGTATATGAATGTTTCATAGATGTTAAGTGAAATGGAAGGATTATTTTATGACAACTAATTCACCCCACCCCTCAGTAGTTGTAATTCCATGGATAAGGTAAAACTAGATTATTCTCATTTATCAAAGGTTGAAAATGGGTAAGGATTCACCATACCCAAGTGGAGGATACAAACTTAGCTAATTAAAGCTGATTATATACAGAAAGTGAGAGAAGGAGGAGAGAAAGGTGTAGGAGAGATAGATAGATAAAAGTGTCCAAAAGGATATAAAATAAGAAGAAGGTATGAAACTACCTCATCAATTCCTCAAAGACAAGTGTTAGTCTTTTGAATATGCTCTTCTACTCTAAGTGGCATGGACATTTTAAACTTTACTTGGCACCTTGCCTAGCTCTCCAAAACTTCCCTTTACCTTGGTTTGTAGAATGACAAGTGGACTTATTAATGGTCAGGTCATGTTTAGTTACATATTTTATCTACTCTCAACACCTTTAAACTGATCTATGTAGGTTATCTTTAACACATCACTTTATTCTCTTGCTAGATGTGTAGAAGTCTCTTCATCTCACTAGGCTAATCTTGCTTACAAGTGTAAAAACTTGAATTCATCTTATCCAAATCATTATCTCTCCATATACGGCCTATTTACATCATATTACACCTAAAAAATTGATTTTTAAGTCTTAAACTACCCTCAACAACTCATTCTACACTAAAAGGCCTATTTTGGCCTCATTCCTTGTAGCCTTAAAAATGTGTAAACTTCCTTGTGAGGAATAATGTACAAATGTATTTGGGAAATTAAGAACATATTTTAGGACATAGTATGGATTTATAGTTTAATGTCAAAAAAATTTCCCTGACTCTAAGTAGAAGTGTCCATTTCTACTCTTATCTCTCTTTAATTAGGCCTCCTTTTTTAGAAGCTTAGTTTTTTCTCCAAATATCTCCTGCACATGTGAAACCACCCAAAATCATTTGATTCAATTTTCCTATACTTTCACCAAACTCCATGTCAAATTTGAGGTCCTTAGACCTTGTATAAGTGTGAGAACCAATAAATGGCCTTGAAACCTTGTCTCATTTTAGGCCTATTTGAGAATGCCTTGAAAATGGAGTTTATTTTATCATTTATAGGATGTCTTATGCATATTTTTTGTCTTGAATAGATTAAATACTTCTCAAGTGACTTATTCCAATATTTTTCAAGTACTCCATTGCTCAAAACCCATGCATAATACAAAAAAACCATGTAAAATAGTACATTTCTTATAGTTTGTATAACTAAAAGTATAGAAAAGTATCCCTAGAGAATATATATGAAGTCCATAATTTATAGGAGGTTTTAGGGGAAACCCTTGTCATTTCATGCACTTTAGGAGATTATCTCTCTCAACTAGTCATTACTACGGTTTTAGGAGGGTTTATAGTGGTTTTGGTTCTTAGTGATTATTCATAAATCTTGTGCCTTAAAAACCTAAACTAATGTAACAAATATCAAGTAAAATATCTCCCTCAACTATCCCTAGGATATTAGGTCACCATGTATCTTGACCATATAGTTCTAAGTGTGATAAGTTGAATCTTGGTCTATAAACTAGCCATGGAAGATGGGTTGATAGTCCTATCTTTGTTCATGAAGGTGAGAAGCTCAATCCAATAATTGATGCCACAATAATTAAGTGTTGAGACCTTAATACCATCCTTGAAAACCACGTAGTTATATGCATTAGGTTAAGGTTACAACATGTGAGAGAAAATTGGTCTTAAAATGTTGTCACCCATTAGAAGATCTTGAAATGATCTTCAGAGCCTAAATGACAAATTTATTGCTTTTCCCTATTTGTATGGTCTTATAGGACTTGTGAAAAAAATTTAAATTTATCAGTGCACTCTGAATCTCATGTCACCTTTGTCAAATCACTCTTATTATGATCGTAATATAGGTCTACCTGTGTATGTTAGGCGTACTAGGCCTAGGTAGGGTTTTCATTATTTGGATATTGGGTCTAAGGATCCAAATGATATCTAACTATCTATATGAAACCATATTCAAATGTTTTTCCTTTCCTAAAATTATAATAGGCCTTCAACTCTTTCAAAACAATAAAAATCTTTCATGAGGCAAGTAGCCTTGTAGGTTCAAGAATGTTTATCCAGGGTTTTGGTGAACTTGTCTTTGATCATCTCTTCTTTGAACTTTCCTTTAGGTAAATTAGGCCATCGATGACCTATTTAATTTTTTAATAATACAAGTTAGGCTTCAATTCCCTTTTTATACATTCTTTGCCTTTTCATTTCAACCTTAAACTAGACTAATATCTCTAGCAAACCTGTAGGTCTCTCCAACTTCCATAGCCAAGTTTTCCTTTTT
Organism: Torreya grandis; assembly: GCA_037957365.1. Lineage (NCBI taxonomy): Eukaryota > Viridiplantae > Streptophyta > Pinopsida > Cupressales > Taxaceae > Torreya > Torreya grandis. Next base: position 1,788,130 of record JARHVA010003282.1, on the reverse strand, counting down.
TTGATCCTAAAGCACCAAGAAAGTTTGAAAGTGTTTTATATGAGTCATTAGTACTTTAATAATTATACTTTCCACCCAATACATCACTCTCAATTCACATTTTCTCCCTCTTTACAAGATTAACAGATAACTTGACTATTCAATCCACTTGTAGGTATAAATTTTGGGGTCTTAGCTATATCTTGGGGTTTTAATGGAAGTCAGTGACCACTTAAATAACCCTTGATAAATTATTGAAGATTTAGTATTCTCTTTTGAACCTTCTTAGTCTTCTCAAGGTCTCAAATTTTAACAAACATCCCTTATCTCTCTCATGCATGTTCAAAACTATAGGGTACATTTTCAGGCTTACTAGGATTTCATATGGCATTGTCATTATCCATTCATCTAGTTTTTAAGTTCCTAAAAGTCATACTTAGATATTAAGGATTTAATAAATTTTTCCTTACCTATCTTAACTTAAAACCTTATGCCAATATCACATCTTCTCTTGTCACTATTCAAACTTAGAAACCTCTTGGCTATAGGTGGTAGTTGAGAACCTCTTGAATATCATTCTTGAAAATTGGTCTTTCTAATTAGATAATTGATACTTAAGAGTACCTAAATGTCATTTAATTATTTTCCAACTTTCATCCTATCTTCCTATAAACTAGTAGCACCTTTTATGTCATGAATTTCTCTCTCCTACTCTACCCAAGCCTGCAAGTAATCATGAAGGTGACCAAATGCCTTTTGAGCTTCAATGTCTTCAGTGTAAAATAGTGAGCCAAACTCAAGACTTTGTCATAGTCTGAGGGTTTATAAATTTTCCTTGATACTCTCAATACATCATGCCTCCACAATATACAATTTTTTTCTTACACTTTTATAAGCATGGCTCTAGGTGACCTTTTAAGGAAGAGTTAGCATGAACTTGGAGGTTTCTCCTCTCAACTAGATAAGATGTGGTCATGAGTATATGTAATTATTTATATATTTTCATCCTATATGGCGTGATGTTTTTAACCAACTCTTTTTGGCATAACAAATGGTTTTGTTCAAAAGAGGTCCTACATGCCTATAAATTATAGGTCTCTTTCCTTGCTTATATGGACTTGTTAAATCAGACCCTTTTGAATTTTTATTAGATATTATGTAAAATACTAAACCATTTCTTATTACCTTCTAATTTTTTTTAAAAATCTTTTACTAAATTTTATTTCACTTCAAACTTATCCATTCACCTGAACAAACTCTGCATATAGTCAACTCATGTACAAGGTTTTGCATTCAAAATTTGAGCTTATTAATTCATGATTTTGGTGATGGAATTAAACTATATCATCACAAAAAAAATTTATATGAGTTTATGATACATGTTCCCATTGTCAAGACATCTCAAACATGAACCTAGACTTATGAAGGCTCACTCATAGGTCTACAGACCTGTGAGTGAATGAAACACTTATGACCTTTGTTTGAGTGTACATATTTGGAGTTTAAATCTCAATTTATTATATATACAATTTTGAATGTTCTCTGTCATGCATAAAATTTACTTTTAATTACCATTTAGACCAAACATTGGTACTTAGATTCTTAGAAGACTGCTACTACATAGATCATGCATCCAAAGAGCAAAAAAATTGAAGCCTAAATACAAAGATCTCATTTATGGGAGATAACATGAATATATGGAATTTATATATCCTTCATAAAAACTAAGGCACTTTTAAATTCATAAGGTGATAAGCATCTCAGATAGACCAAAAAATTATAGTAGGGTGATATGCTGACACACTTTAGACACTTTTCCTCATGTTGAAGAGACATAATAAGGTTGAGTTGATTGATTAAAAACTCATATAAATTGATATTTTTACCTCTAAAATAAACCACAAAACCATTCTTATCCATATCATTTTGAAGAGGAGAAATAGGAGCAAAATTAGACCCTACTTGGATGGACAAGGCATAGTGACCTGCTATCACTTTTAGAAATTGTTCATAAATGAGAGGATATGAATATGAAAAATAATGAAACTAATTTATATATAATTAGGGACCCTAACAATGGCCAAAGTTTTAGCTCCCAAATTTATCTCTCCTAGCCATACCATGCGTCATATTTTTGCCTTTTTAATCTTGTAAAGGTAGTGATGGAGGAGAGAGAGTGTTTGATTTATCTGGATGACTTGAAACTTTATCCAAAGCATAAAAATAACTTCAAAAATACTAAGGGACATTTTGAAACTATTTTTCTAAAAAATAGTCTTTTAAAGTTGTACAAGTGCCTAAAATGCTTCTAAAGGAGTATTTTTCTCATATTAGGCATTGAACCTAAATTTTTGTCAATATCTAGCCATTTATGAACCTTATCTAGCATCATGTACCTTTTATAACTTATTTAAACATTTACCTTTGAAGTTGGTATGTAAAATTCCTCAAAAATAGACCAAAAAGTGACCCAAATGACATTTTAGCACATAAGAAAGTAATAATAGTTTAATACATGATGTTATGACCTTAAAGACACATTAATAACCTTTTATAATTAGTGTAAAAAATATTAAACCTTTGAACATATTTTTCACCACCAAGACCTTATGAATCACCCTTAAGACTAGGCAAGTACACGTGAGAATAGACCTTGGACAAGGCTAAGCAATGACTAGTGTGACCATATGGAGAACATTTAGGACCATTTAAGACCATAACAAGACCATAAACAAGTTTTCATAACCCTATTAAAGTTTCAACCTATAGGGGTTGACTAGTTTTGACTTGAGGTAAAAAATGGTAAATAATTATCACACCAAAGAATCATAGGACCCTATTGAGTGAAGCCAAACTCTCCAAGCAATTATCAAAGCTCTAGTATATATTGACTAGATTTGATGACACTTCAATAATTTGACTTAGTGGATGATAATGAAATAGTTATGTAATTTTGCCATGACTAAGAAAATGGACCAGAATAAATTATGAATACAATTCTACAAGTTGATTTATGAGTGTCAACATCACCATGCCAATCGGATCTAATATATCCAATAATCTATGTATAACTTTATGGTGTGTACTAAATACCAAAGTGTGTGGTGTCCTAAATTTAACACAAAATAAACTTACATAATTGTCAATGAATCTCATAAGACTCATGTGAAAATTAGGAGATAAGGTTCACATCAAATGTGATATCAGGACATGTATGAGTTAGGTATAAAAGACTACCTACAAGTTGTTGATACAAGGTCAAATCAATAGGAAGAGTCAACATAACACCTAACTAATATAGAGTTGGAGAAAGCTTATAATCAACCATGCCAAACCTATGAATAAGAAATGTTGCATACTTTTGATGTCCAAGAAAGATACACTCAGAATATTGATGAACTTTAAGGCCAAGAAAATAATGCATAAGTCTCAGATCTGTCATGTCAAACCTATCTGCTAACTTGTTCTTGATGCCCTACATCATAGAGTATAAACTAAAAGTTAGGATAAGGTCATCAACATCCAAATCCAATATTACACTATCATTACCTTGCTTCAAGATGTACACTTTATGATTTGACTCACAATTGTGGAAACCATAACTCAAAAGAAAATAATCCATCTTCTCATATCAAGCTCTAGGAGATTATTTGAGACCACAAAGAGAATGATAGAGTCTACAAACTATTGATGAGTCTTGTACAAATCTTGGAGGTTATTTCATATATATCTCCTCCTAAATATCACCATTGAAGAAATCACTCTTCATATCCATATGAAGAACTGACCAATGATGTGAAGTATCAAGAGAGAGGATAAGCCAAATAAAATATATACTATATACAAGGGAATTTTTTTTAGAGTTGTCAACTCCCTCAAATTATGAAAAACTCTTAGCTACTAGTCTATATTTTTACTTATCAACTAATCCATATGCAACATATTTGATCTTAAAGGCCCATTTATGTTTTACAATTTTTCTTCCCTTATGAAGAGGGACAAGATCCCATGTATTGTTCTTAATCAATGAATAATATGTGTCATACATTATATCATCCCACTTAGGTTTAATAATTGCCTTAGAAAATAACACTAGATCATCAGTAATTGATTTTCCCATAACAGAAATACCAAACATTTGTGAGCAAGTGTGATAAGAATTAAATGGATAGACAACCAAGGAGCCAACTGCCTGTAGATTTATTTATGCCCACTTGGGCATAGATTGTGAATAATATGGTTGTGTTGGATGAACAAGTGCAAAAAAGAAAATCATCCTCATAATGATAAACAATAAAAATTAAGTATTCACTATAATCTATAGAAGTAGGATAAGGATAAAAAGTATTAGATTTAGACCCTTATCGAATGGCTAACTCATCAATGCATACATTGCATTAAAATAAAACATCATGTGTGATAGGATAAAAAAGGTGGTAAGCTTTTACATCTTCACAATAGCTAAAAAAATGAGTGGTTGGAATTTTTTTTCTAATGATTTTCATTTGTCATCAAGAACAAATGCCCATGTTTGATTCCCAAAGACACAAAAAAATGAAATATCAGGCTCCTTCCCAGGCCAAAATTCTTTAGTTATCATATTATGCACAACTTTGTAAAGCATATGGTTTTAAATGTAGTTTGCATAGTTTATTTCATCGAACCAATATTATGTACCCAAATTTTTAGAATGAATCATGAAATTTGCCATGTCTTTTTTTGTTTGATTCTTCCTCTCTACTACATAATTTTTTTGGGGAGTGTATGATATAGTGAACTGATGTTATTTTCCATGCTCAATATAAAAATATAAAAATGCATTAGTGTCATATTCCCCCATAATTAGTGCATTTATTATTAAGAAGAAGAGATGATTATTTTTCAATAAAGGCTTTAAAATCCTTAAAAGTCTCAAAGACTTCACTTTTCAACTTTAGAAAATATACACAAGTTTTACGATTGAAAACGTTGATGAATGTGAGAGCATATTTGGCCCCTAAAAAATAATGAGTTGTAAAATTCATAAAATGACTATGAATGAACTATAAATGTGCATGTGCACGTGTGGCCTTACCTACTGGAAATGGATCTTGGTGTTGTTTACCAACTATACATCCAAGATGCATTCCATCAATCTATGAAACCTTTGGAAGGCCATTCATGAGATGTTTTGCATTCATTTGGTACATATATACATAACTAAAATGACATAGCCTATGATGCTACAATTTGTTGAGATTATCACCACATGTTACACTTGAATAACCAAAAATACTATAAGAAGACTCAAACTTATCAAAAGTGTAGAACTTTATAGTATTATCTACTGTACTTGTAGCCAATATCTCACTATGATCATTACCTTCTTTTATTAAAAAATCATTTAGAGTAAACTCCATAGTTTTCCCAATACCAGATTTACATATTTGATATACAGAGAGAACATTAGAAGATATTTTGGGTGTAAGAGATACATCATTAAAAAAACCATATATTTTTTTCAATTAGGCTTGATACCAAAACTTACATCTATGAATAATTTTCCATGTAAATATGTGAGGTACTACAATCTAAAAGATATTTCAAAAGATCTTGATAATGTGTAAGATGGTGTGAAGAACTTGAATAAAAAATACACTCATCATGACATATAGATGCGGCTCTATCTGAAAGTATTTTCCCTTTTCCCATAAAAGGATTATAAGAAGATGGATAAGGAACTTAAATATTGTGTTGTTTCAATGCTTCCTCTAATTCTATCATCCTCTTAAAACATTTATCTTCATCATGATTAGGACCACCACAAAAATTACATAGATCAAAAGTTTTCTTATTTTTTTTTAAATGAAATTTTAGTCTTAGTTTATTTAGAAGATTGAATTTATTATGTGGTGGAGGTTCTCCTTTAGAAGAATTACCAATTAATGCATGACTTGGATTAGGTAGAGCATCTAGGACCACTAATTTTATTTTCTCCCTCATCAATATTTCAAAACAAAAGTTCAAAGGAATGTCATTTGAATTCTTCACCTAATGTTTCCATCATGGTATACAAGGTAGAATAAAATATACCATAACGACCTTTCAATTTCAAAAAAATTATGAAAATTCACTCCTTATCACTTTTATCCTTATTGCTAGCTTTCAACTGTGACCTCTTAAACTTCATTTTTTCCATAAATTAATTTATGGATGGAAAATCTAAAGGGGAAAGAGTACTCAATTCTAAATCTAATTGAAACGTTTTGAACTCATCCAAATAGGTTATTTAATTATCTCATATCTCTTTTGGTGTTTTAGCATATGCTATGTGAAATTGGAGGATGTCTAAAATGTTGAGGCTAATAAATCCAAGAGCCTCATCCTTATTACAACAATATTTGTACTTGTATTTTTAAAAAGTGAACATTGTGGGATTTGTATCATAAACAAATCTCCAAAATATTTTTGAATGGAGGACTTTCTACCTTTTAGGCTTCCAAACATGGTAATTAGTGATGTTGAGAGGTCCAAATGATCATGATTCCTTTCCTAAGGAAGAAGATGTGGATAAGAATAATCTATACATTTCCTTCCTTATATAACTTTATTCAAAAAAATACCCTCCCAGTTACAATTTAACATCTTTTGATGAGATTTTTACCCCTCTTAATACAAATACTACATCTAGTTAAAATAATGCAATATTACATTTTAGAAGGTAATAATAAGTGTTTTACCCTGAAAAAAAATTTAAATGTTATTTTTTTTTAAAAATAATAAAAGATGGTTTTATGTAAAAAAAGGTAGTGGGTTTTGACCTCAAAACCTCCACTCTATCAATGTTTTAACAAAAGTATCCTAGCCATTTTACCAAAGTCAAATTTGTAAACATGAAACTATAATCTTTGTTTCAAACCATATTTAAAGGATAAATTAATGAAATAAAACCAAAACAATGACTCCCATGTGTGATATGGGGATGTGGAATGTTGTATTTATCATTAAAAAACTTTCTTTCCTCCAATAGTGTGTGGTTTTTAGGTAGAAACCTGAAGAAAATTCATTAAAAATGGCCAAAGACTCCTCCAAATGCCTTAAGAATAAGATCTATAAAATATTCCAAAAATGTCATATGGCCTACTACATATCTATATGTCATATTTGCACATTAATTTAATGAAATTTATTTATGTTACTATACCATCATATTTCAATTTTTCATACTATACAGCCTATAAATAGAAGAAAACCATACAGGTATTTAGAAGACTTGGATACCTGATAATTCTATATTAAAACAACTAAAAAACACTATAAAACCTAATAATAAGTGGTACATAAATGTCTAAGATACAACTTAGAACAATTATCTAATGCAATGTTTTTTTAGATTTAAAAAAAATGATCTATATAGCCTATGGTGAGAAAAATCATACTATGGGTATGGAGATGCTTGACAACTAGTTAGCATGTTTAGATATAAAAATACTATGCATCCTAATTTAGGATGGTCTATCCAAAATTTAGAGGAAATATAACTCAATTCCCTATAACCTTGTAGTTTCCAAATCTTTTTTTTTGAACTTGTATGACCTAAACCTTCAAAAAAATGTATAAACTTTCCCAGGAAAATATTCCAAACAAGAGAAATCTTGTCAGAGAATAAAATATTTTTAGAATACAATAATAGAATAATAATTTTTATGTGTTTAGATCTGAAATATGTTAAGAAATGTAGGGAAGATTATATTCAACTAGAACTTCAAGGTTTGAAACCATGTAAAAATGAGTAGGAGATACACAGGACCCATATGATCAATCTAGGAGATATAACCCACAACAAAAAACCTTCAAGAATAATTTCTATAACAAATAAAGTACAATTGTTTATTCAATCACTCTAAAATAATCTAATGTCCCCTAATTTTGTCTTCATCTCTCTGTATGTAATCTATTATATTACAAAGTATATATAACATAAATAGTTTGTTGTGTGTGAACAAATTATTTGTTGTTATTGCACTAATAGAGAAAATTGAACATATTCAATTTTTGAGTATTACGTGAAAAATATGGTTGAGAGAATCTCAACAAAGAAACTACCCTAGGTAAAGGTAATTAAACCTAAGTAACAAATAATTTATTATAGGTAAAATAAATTAACCGTATGTATGCATAGACACACATCATTCCAACAATTAATTAATTATAAATTAAACAATTATTCTAAATTTTGAGGGAAATGATGTTAATATGAATTTGAATTAAGGAATGATGAAGGGTTAGTGTGTTGATTTTAATCAAAGCTAATTACAACACTAAATGTGTAGAATTTAAGTGTCTACACCTAGTATGGTCGGCCCATGAAATAATCGAGGCTATTTTATATATATATATATATATATATATATATATATATATATATATATATATATATATATATATATATGTATGTATGTATATATATGTATATATATATATGTATGTATATATATGTATGTATATATATATATATGTATATATATATATATGTATGTATGTATATATATGTATATATATGTATGTATATATATGTATATATATGTATGTATATGTATATATATATATATATATATATATATATATATATATATATATATATATATATATATATATATATATATATATATATATATATATATATATATGAGGTAGTGGTTAGTCATTTATTATCATATTACACATTATGATCTTATTGCATTGTTTTTGAAGTTTCCCCCTCAAAGTGACCTAGTCATAATTATCAATTATTCTTCTCTTTTGAAAATTATTGTTGTGGATCTGATTATTCTAATCTTAATTTTGTGATATATGATTTTATAATTATGAAACATCTATGTAATTTAATTTCAAGTGGTATCAAAACATCAATTTGGGCCATTTTTACAACACTATTTTTTTATATCGGGTGTTGTGGTAATCAAAAGAGTTTAAGGATTTTAAAATAAATATAACTTATGATCTGGAAGAATTTAAAATTTTCACCAATGAATTATTTTTTGAAAAAAAACTTATTTTTTCACCCTTGTGCACATCAGCAATCATTACATTCATTTCAATGACACAATTGCAATGGTATAATATGGTGGTACACTTTTTTGGGCCTAAAACCTTACATCTTAAGGTTTTTACATGGCTAATCCTAACACTTAGGGATGAAAAAAAGGCCAAGACACTCTAAATACTCATCACAAAGATGATAGAGAGTCACGTACTTAAAATCCATTAGTTTTTGTGACTACTATTTTAGCTCAGTTGACTACTATTTTAGCTCAATTGACTACTATTATAAAAAGGATCAATTATTAAATCTAAGGGCTCAGTTGACTACTATTTTAGCTCAACTTATAAAAAATAATCCCCTACTATTTTAATTGAGCTCTAAAAATTAGGTTAAATTTTAGTCGCGCATTTATAAATTAACTTGGGTTTTTTTGTCAGGGGAAGTCCAAGAACAAACACACCTGTTCTGATTCCTCTTGTTGGATCTTGCTCCTCAGAAAGAGCATAGTATGATTACCAAATATATAAGCAATTAAATATGCGGAAATAACCAGAAGCACAAGTAACTAGAATTCACCAATAGCACAGAATATGAGAGACAATACACTATCTTGTATTAACACTATACAGAAAAGAATACAACAAAGAGCCGCCACACTCTTTCACCTTACAGAAGTTCGCCACACCTCAAGTGTTCAGTAATTCTTCTCACACACACTCTCCTACACAAAAAAGGGTCCCAACAACCAACTCACAAACTGAATTGGTGTTCACCTCTCCAACTAGTCAGTAATAACCCTGCCAGTACATCAAGCACTCTATAGCACTTCAAGCTGATCTCCCATGAACCTGCAACTTGAAATTCAACAGACCATACTCACATGTGGATCTCCTATGAGCTTGCAACAACCTGCAACTCAATGATTATACACACACACAGAAGGTACTTCCTTGCCTTCCTTAACTTATGCTTATACAATACATGCCAATGGGTCTATAAATAGATCCCTAACTTAAAAACTAACTTAGACTCTTAATTTAGACAATTATCCACGCAGCTCAAGACTCTAACTGGTCTTTACATGCAAACTCTTCATTCACTTAACTAACTGTCCGTGTAACTAGCACTTCTGGAACACACAGGTGACCGATGCCGGTCCCTGCTTGTCTGGTTCTGCCGATGTCAGCCGACTTCCTACCGTCGCCGGTGGCCTTCAGCACTGCTCACGACTGACGTCGGTCCTGCTGCCGATGCCGGTTCTCCTAGATCTCAGCAACCATCTTGTTCCTTCTATTTGCAAAGGGTTTGAAGCTTTTAGCTCCACAACCTAACAATCTCCCACTTGGAGATAAACAGCTGCAACCTGTACATGTACCTGTACTCCGTCTAGTTTGTTCCCTTGGCTATGTATCCATCTTCAAAATCACCCTTGAAGACCAACCACCACAAAATCCATGGTGCAAAACCTGTCATCCAAATCACCTGCCACATCCACATCTACAACCATGTAGAAAATCAACTGAACCTGCATAGCATGTGCACCTGCTACTAGTCCCTGTAAGAATCCACTGAAGTGCCCTCTAATGGTTCTCTCCCAGATTGGCTCCTAACTTGTGATAACTCCCACTGCTTGGGAAAACTCAGGTTTAGTACATACCATGCACTCAACCTCATTATGTGAATCAAGACACCTATTCATAGAACTGTCTAACCATTAGCGTGCTAATCGGTTTCACATAATCATCCTGAAACAAAGTCAACATATGACCTACCATGTCTCTAGAACACACTCATGCCAAAGAATCTTGCTGCTCTCAAATTCTCCATGACAAACACCTGAACTAGCTTTACCTTTAGTTCAGCAATACCTGTATATATAACCCTGCAACAAGCACATCATACAGAAATATGATAGTGTAGCTAATACTATCCAACTTGGTAAAGAGAAACACAATGATCAAACCTCCATTGCCCTGTAGCTAATACAAGATCAAATACCCTGATCTTCCATCTCACGTATCCATTTCCAGTCTTCTTTATCCTTAACATCCATTCGTCTCTCAGTGCTTACTTCCAGCTGGCAACACTACCCAAAACACTTGTTTGGTTCTCCTCCAAGGAATCACATCCTCATTCATGCCTAGCTCCCACTATTTCTTGGATCTACCTATTCTGCTTCTTCAATAACTTCTTGGTCCTATGCCATAAGTGAGCAACAAGTAGTGTAAAGAAGGGAAATGATGAATTTAAGAACTTACTTACACCTTCAGTCCTCCATATGGGCGCTTGAGACTCCATGACAGCTTGCTGTCCACCCAAAATTCATCTCAGTAATCGATGCCAGTCACATCTCAGTCTGCAGCCAACCAATGTCAGTTTCTTGTGACTGCCTCCTTGCCGACGTCGGTTTCCCCTGGCCGACGCCGGTCATTCTCTGCCCTGAGTCACCGACGTCAGTCTGTATATAGCTGACGTCGGTCCCTGTCTGGACACCGACGCCGATTTTCCTGTCGACGTTGGTCTCTGTGTTTTTCTTGTGAGACCTGACTTTTTCCTGTGAGTTCCTTTTGGATCAAACCCTTGTCCAAATCACCCTTGCTCTACTCAAAATTCATCTACACCTTGTGCTGAACTCTGTCTGTCACTTTCTCCTTGAAAACCAAGGCTTTCCTGTTCTTGTCACTAACATCAGATTCCTCGAGAAACGTCACCTTCTTCTTCTGCATACAGAAATCATGATCCATACCTTCCAAATCTGAAAGCATATCCATTGACTCAAGAACAAGCATCTCTTTCTTATCTGTGTGACCAAGCCTATCAAGCCACATCTCTGAATCTACAGCTGAAGTAGATAACCCAGAAAGAGAATCAGTAATACAAGTAGATAGATAGAGCGTACCTACTTTCTTACCTCTAGCTACAACAAGTGTACCCTTGGTAACCTTCCAAGAGTCCGCTGTGAGAGTTACTGTGCAACCCTCATCACCCAAACTTCTAATAGAAATCAAGTTCCGCTCTAGAACTGGGACGTGCATGACCTCCTTTAACACCCATGTGTTACCTGTCTGCAGTTTCAGCTTCACTTTCCCTTTGCCAACAATCTGACAAGGCTTACCATCCCCTACACAAATTTTTCCAAAATCTCCCTGGACATACTCATGAAAAAATTCCCTATGTGGGGATGCATGAAAAGAGGTACCAAAATCTAAAACCCAAGATTCTACTTTATCCAAAGAACATACCAGAGCATCATGTGCAACGTACTCTACAACATCTGCTTCTTCTTCATGTCCTTCATGCCGATCTTCACCTGATCTGCAATCTCTCTTTATGTGCCCTTGCTTTCCACACTTCCAGCAGGTTATTCTACCATACCTGGACTTGGATCTCTTGCCTGTCTTCAACCTTGATCTCCCATGCTCTATCTTTTCTCTTTGCCTTCCTCTGCCTTCAACACTCAAAGCATTTCCTGATGATTCACCTGTGTTATTCCTGCGTATCTCTTCATTCAAGATCACGCTCAAAACATCATCCACTTTTAAGACTTTTGAAGGAGACACAGTATTAGAAACTGCCATTACCAAACCTTCCCAACTTTCAGGTAATGAACACAAGATTAACAGAGCTCTTATTTAATCATCAAATACAATATTGACTGAACTTAACTGGTTTACTAAACCATGGAAATCACTAAGATGGCTATGAACAGATCCACCTTCCAACATTTGCAAATTAAATAAACGCTTCATAAGAAATACCTTATTCAAAGCTGAGGGTTTTTCATATAAATTTGCCAAAGATTCCATCAACTCCACCGTTGTCTTACACTGTGATAAGCTGGAAATCACAGATGATGCAAGACTCAATCTAATAGATCCCAGAGCCTTCCGATCAAGAACCTCCCATTCTTCATCTTTCATATCCGAGGGTTTGCAACTAACCCCTCCCAACGGTAAGTACAAATCTTTTTGATACAGATAATCCTCAATCTGCATCCTCCACAGTTGGTAGTTCTTGCCATTAAACTTTTCCATTCTTAGCTGACTGTCTTCTGTCATTGCTCAACTCCCACTCAAATAGAAACCCTGTGAGTACCCTGTAATCAAAACACACTACCCAGATCTACACCAATCTGTTAGTATTCCAACCTAAAGCTCTGATACCACTTGTTAGGTATCAGCTTTTGAACCTACAACCAAGGCTCTGATACCACTTATCAGGGGAAGTCCAAGAACAAACACACCTGTTCTAATTCCTCTTGTTGGATCTTGCTCCTCAGAAAGAGCACAGTATGATTACCAAATATATAAGCAATTAAATATGCGGAAATAACCAGAAGCACAAGTAACTAGAATTCACCAATAGCATAGAATATGAGAGACAATACACTATCTTGTATTAACACTATACAGAAAAGAATACAATAAAGAGCCACCACACTCTTTCACCTTACAGAAGTTCACCACACCTCAAGTGTTCAGTAATTCTTCTCACACACACTCTCCTACACAAAAAATGGTCCCAACAACCAACTCACAAACCGAATTGGTGTTCACCTCTCCAACTAGTCAGTAATAACCCTGCCAGTACATCAAGCACTCTATAGCACTTCAAGCTGATCTCCCATGAACCTGCAACCTACAATTCAACAGACCATACTCACATGTGGATCTCCTATGAGCTTGCAACAACCTGCAACTCAATGATCATACACACACACAGAAGGTACTTCCTTGCCTTCCTTAACTTATGCTTATACAATACATGCCAATGGGTCTATAAATAGATCCCTAACTTAAACACTAACTTAGACTCTTAATTTAGACAATTATCCACGCAGCTCAAGACTCTAACTAGTCTTTACATGCAAACTCTTCGTTCACTTAACTAACTGTCTGTGCAACTAGCACTTCTGGAACACACAGGCGACCGACGCCGGTCCCTGCTTGTCTGGTTCTACCGACGTCGGCCGACTTCCTGCCGTCGTTGGTGGCCTTCAGCACTGCTCACGACTGGCGTCGGTCCTGCTGTCGATGCCGGTTCTCCTGGATCTCAGCAACCATCTTGTTCCTTCTGTTTGTAAAGGGTTTGAAGCTTTTAGCTCCACAACCTAACATTTTTGGTGAATCACTAAATATGTGTTTCAAAAGGCATGTGAAAGTTAATAGATGGTATTTAAGTGAGAAGGTGAATAGATAGGTGAATCATACTGGGGCATAGAAGCCATATGTGCATGCAACTATACATAAAACCCATACACAAATTGTACCTTATTTTTCTATGGATCACAACTATTTTCCCAAAAATGACACGTTTGATGGTGAACAATATCAATGTTATCGAATGATAATTATGTTATCATCTAACAGTAATTATATTGAACAATAGAAATGTTTTCATTTGATATTAATACTATTAAATAATAACAATGCTACCATTTAATAGTAATGTTATTGAATGGTAACAATTTTGCCATTTCATAGCAATGCTACCAAATAACAACAATGTTGTCATTTGTTATTAAATGATAGTATTAATATCATTCAATAGTAATGTTTTTGTTTGTTAGCATTGCCACCATTCAACATAATTACTATTGAGAGTCATCATTGTTGTCATTTGACAAGATTACTATCATTTTATAGCTTTGGTGTTACTTGGCATCATGTTGTCATTTAGTACCATCACCTGGCACTTCCTTCATCCCTTTCCTACTATTGAAAGATGATATTATGAGTATATGGGTAGATGCCTATTTAAATATAATGGTAAATAAGCTCATATTAACTTTTTATGGAGTGGTGAACTATATTTATATGTATGATATTTATTTTAAATAGTAGGTGATCCAACCTGGAAAACTAAATTATATCTAGATAATTTAGGTGAATCTACATTATTCACCACCCCTTAAAATAGCCAAATGCCAATTTTGAAAACTTTGTTAATTAATAAATAATATCCACTAAAAATTACCTTGCTCCAAATCTAAACAAGCACAATTCCAATACTAATCTGAATCACATACTATTAAAAATGGAAGTGCACAAATTTGATGTTAAGGATCACTCACTTGGATGAATAAAATAGAAAATTTATTTGATCTAAATTAGGCCCGATGTGAACAAAAGGTTATCATGAAATATCTCTATCTATAACATAAGAATTTCATTTGGTATAGGTGGTTACGTTATTAAAATAAAAATAAGGGCACTTCTATTACCTGTTCGATGTTTATTGAGGACCTATAGATGCACTATCATAACATTAAAAAAACTACTTCAATTAGTTAACAAAGTTAAAACAAATAGATATTATTAAGGATAGTATTAAATAACTCTAGAATCAGTACTGGTGTGTGGATAACATCAATGAGAATAACATGACTGACATGTTCTTGTAGGGTCTTAAGGATATTATCAAAATTAAGGTTCACATGGTTAATCTAGTGTATGTTTTTAAAGCCATACCATTCAGGCACTAGGCAAAGAAAAAAATAATTGGTCAAAATAAGGGATTTCACACATGGCCTTGACCTCAATTTCACAGAACTATCATTTTCATAACCTTCAAGATTTACCCTCAATAAACTAAAGAGAGAAGCATGCCAAAGGGTTATGTTTTAGTTGTGACAATAAGTGGAGAAAAAGAAATAAATTTACTGAAAAAGAAGTTATCCTACATTGAATAAGCCAATGAAGATGAAGAATATGATAAGGCTTTAGGTGAGGGTATGTAAGAGACAAAGGTGGAATATAAATATTCTCACCATAGTATCTCATGCCATTCCCTTTGAGGTATAATCACTCCTCAAAATATTAAGGTGGTGGGATTCCTCAAGAAATAAAAGGTGACAATGTCAATTGACTCAAGAAGTAAACATAATTTCATCAACAATATGTTGTCTACTTGTTTGAAATATTTTATTTATCCAAATATAGAATTTCAAGTCATGATTTCATATGGTTTGATATTCAACTATTCTAAAATATTCCATAGTATTCATATTTCCATGTAGAACTATTTGTTGAATTATCCTATGTTTGTTATTCCCATGGATGGGGATGACCTTTTTTTGGGAGTACAATGCCTCATGACTTTGGGCACAATAGAGATGAATTTTAAGGAATTGTTAATATTTTTTCATTTTGAATGTAGCAAATTTGAACTATGGGGATTATGGGAAAAGTATCCACAATGGGTTATTCAGATTAGATGATGAGAATTCTTAAAAAGTAGGTTAAAGGATTTAAAGCACAATATTTTCCAAATAAGTTTAGCCAAAAAATGTGTCTACACATCCTGATTTACAAATCATTCTTGATGACCACCCAAAAAATTTTGTGTTGAAAAATTAACCTTAATTTGGGTCCTTCCTATAGTTTTTAGGCTTATCTTAAGTCTTAAAGTGTATGTGGATTTTTTATTTATGTGAATTATAAATTTACATAAATCCATATTCCATGAGGTATCACTCACCTCTTTGTTACCCTTTATGATTTGAGAGTTAGTTTCACAAGTAATTCCTTCTCTCACGTGGCACACACTTCCTTCCACACTCTATGGGAATAGGCCATAAGTGGCACACATAAAAGAGGCTTATAAATTAATCATGGGATTCCTTGTAACTCCCCATTCCTTTCATCTTACTCTGTAAAAGAGCATTCCTCTTCTCATTTCCTCACCATAAACTTCAAACTCTCTCTCTCTTCTTCTCTAATTCATTTTTCTTCTAAAGTTTTAATTGTGGAGATTTATTGTGACAAACCTTCTTATAAGATCACATGATTTTTTCTTTGATACGTTCAATTTTCCACTTTAAAAATATTTGTCTCAACAATGTGGCTTGATCTCTTCAAGGTGATGTTATTCTTTTGCATTCATTTACTCATTTATTTCAACATTTAAATCGATCTTTGACAACATTTAATTCCACGTGGGAGAAGTGGTGGATTTAAAACATTTAAAAATATGAATCTTAAAAACATTTTAAATCCACCACTTCTCCTATGTGGAATGTTTTTTTTAAATTGATTTTGTATTTATGGGATATAATCTCAAAGAAGTATTATTTCATGTCTTTAATTGGAATCTTAATGATTGTAAAAATTAAATAAATAGAGATTATTTTGTTTTATGATAATTTGTTTTCAATTTAAAAATATAAAACTTATTTTATTATTTCTCAAAAGTAAAACCACAAGCTTAATCTTTTGTTTTTTCTTATGACAAATTATATAATATAGACTTTATGTTTTTTATGTAAATGTGGTATTTTGGTTTGGAATTACATTTACAAGTTCATTAATCTTGAATAATTTTTGGTTAGCTAATTTATTTTTAGTAACATATTGGCTTTTTTAGAAATTTTTTAATAATATATTTGGTGTTCAATTTGCTTCTTAATAGGGTCATATGGCATTTAGGTTATCCAATTTTTTAGCATTGAAGCAATCTATGAACACAATTATCTTTCAAAATAACAAAATTTTAGCACTTAAACATCAAGTTTGATGTCAAAATGTCACTATTATTTCTTTTCAAAACTTGTTTACTATTCACATGGAGAAAATATAATCTTCTATTGATGCATTAACTTCTAAACTTACATCTTTTACTAATACTAATAGCTTTTATTAATGATGGATCTCCTTGTGATCCTAAACACACTCAAACTCATGAGAGCACTCCTTCTACCAACCTTAGTTTAAAAATCATGAGCACTATGGGATAATTGGGTGGTGGACTTAGTAAGTGTGCAACTGATATACTCGAACCTATTTTACCCACTTCTAATACAAATTTTAAAGGTCTCAATTTTTATGATTTTAATTCTTTTAATGAAAATTTGACATCTTATTATCCTTTGCATCGAAGGACCTATAATGAACCTTCTTTTGATTATACTACTAATGCTCATGTTTTGGTTAAAATTGTTAAACCTTATATGCATTATTAAAAACACATGCATTGTATATCTAATGTTGGAAATTGCACCCCTTAAAATCTTATGGTAAATCCATACATGACACTTTGTATTATTGAAAATGACATAATATCATACCTCTAAGGGTAGAATTTTTTAGATTCCTAAATAAAATGAATCTTCTAGAGACTTTCATATGTCTACTTAAGATCATTATTCTAATACTTCATGCAAAATATCATTAAAAAGTGACACATATTCTTTGTATCCATTTTGATTATCTAAGATTATTTTTGTATCCCTTATGTTTTGTTGTGAAAGACATATGATTTATTTAGAAATTGTTTTGACTAACTTATTTTTGTTTAGGATTACACACTTTATGATGGAAGTTGTCCTTAAATTTTCCTAGTTGTATATATACTTTTATTACATTATATATGTATATTGTATATTTGGCATATTGGTTACTTGAAATATTGGTGTTAAATTACTTATTTTGAAGGTTTGTGGATCATTCCTCCTTATTGGTCTTTATTCTATTAAATATTGACCACATTATCTGATGAGGATTCTTGGAGTTTCTTGGTGATCACACTTTCATTCTTTCAGATTTTGGCGACACTTTCTCTTATTTCTTCTCTAAACTTTTAATTTTTCTTGAAAGAAGTTTCTATTAAGGGGGAGTATTTTGTATTTTCAACTCCATTCCTTGTTTGTAAAATGTTTTTCTCTTTTTTAACCCCAAGTTAAGTTTAAGGGGGAGTGTTAAATAATTAACCTTAATTTGGGTCCTTCTTATAATTTCTTGGCTTATCTTAAGTCTTAATGTGTGTGCAAAATTTTTATTTATGTGAATTATAAATTCACATCAATATAGATTCAATGAGGTGTCACTCACCTCTTTGTTCCCTTTTATGATTTGGGAATTACTTTCACAAGTAACTCCTTCCCTCACTTGACATAAAATTCCCTCCACACTCTAAGAGAATAGGCCATAAGTGGCACACACAAAGGAGGCTTGTAAGGTAATCATGGGATTCCTTGGACCTCTAATTCTTTTATTCTTGATTTATAAAAGAGCCTTCCTCTCCTCATATCCTCACTAGAAACATGAAGCTCTCTCTCTTCTTCTCTAATCCATCTTGCTTCTAAAGTCATAATTACATATTTTTTAGTGATAATCCTTCTTATAAGATCATGTGGGTTTTTATCCAATATGTTTGGTTTATCACTTTAAAAATCTTTGTCTCAACATTGTGGCTTGATCTCTTAAACATGATGTTATTATTTTGCATTCATTTACTCATTTATTTCAACATTGAAATTGATCTTTTAAAACATTTAATGATCATGTTAAAAGAATGATTCCATGTAGAACACCACTAAACATCAAAACATACATGTATCCAAATGCCTATAAAAGTGAAATTAAAAATATATTACATGAGTTGATCTAGGTAGGTATCGTATGACATAGTCAAAGTGAATATTTGTCCCCAATGGTCATGGTGTAGAATAATAATGACTCTTGGAGTATGTGCCTCAACTACAAAGAACTCAATAAGTAAACCATCAAAGATAAGTTGCCTATTCTAGTAATTGATGATTTTTTAGATGAATTACATGGTGTTTTTATTTTACCAAACTAGATATTTGCTTTGGGAATCATAAAATTTGAATCAAAGAGGAGGATACATAAAACAACTTTTATAACTCATGAAGGCCATTATGAATTAATGGTCATGCTTTTTGGTCTCACAAATGCACCATCTACATTTTAGAGTTTGATTAATAATGTTTTTGGGCCTTTTTAAGGAAGTTTTGTTGGTGTTTTTTTGATTAAATTCTCATATACAAAAAACATGGGAAGAATATTTGAATCATGTGAAATAGGTATTGTTAGTTCTATAATAACAATAGATTTTTATGAAACCTTCAAAATGTGATTTTGGATTCCAAGATGTGGAGTAATTGCATCATATTTTTTCACATGAAGGACTCAAAGTAGATCTTAATGAGGTAAAAAGAATGATAAGTGTTCCATAGACTCTCAAGAAGCTTCATGGATTATTGGGGATAATAGGTTACTATCATATATTTGTAAAAAATTAATAGTGTATAAAATGAAATTATAACTTTATGGAATAAAAATTCCTTCCATTGGTGTAAACCAACTACCAATGGATTTGAGAAGTTGAAAGAGGATACGTGTACCACTCTAGTTTTGGTGATCACTATTTTTATAGAATGTTTATTTTTGAATGTGATGCATCTTGATATGGCTTGGGGTCAATACTCATGCAAGTAATAAGATCCATTACATTTAAGAGTCATCAACTCAAGGGAAAAAACAAGATTGTCTATGAGAAAGATATAATGGATATTATTCATGTAGTTAAGGAATTGAGACCTTATCTAATGGGTATAAATTTTAGGTAAAATATGATAATTAATGTACAAAATACTTTTTAGAATAATAATTACCATTATAATAAAAACACAAATGGGTGACTAAAATGTTAAGACATGACTTTGAAATAGTCTATAAGAAAGGAAAATAGAATGTTGTAGATGATGCACTTTCCATGAAGGATGAATCAGTTGAGGTATTTTTATATGCAATAACCATAAAAGATGAGAAGAAAAAGAGAATGTTGTCACAGATGCACTTTCCATGAAGGATGAATCAGTTGAGGAATTTTTATGTTAGTAATAAGATTGGTTCAAAGAAGCAAGATGAAAATGAGAGAACGATAAGGATACACAGGTCTTGATTTAGAACCTTCAGCATGGTTTAGGTGTTTCTAAAAACATTTAGTGGAAATGGAAAATATTATGGTATAAAATAGATTATTATACATATGTAAGTATTTTTTCCTCAAAACAAGATCATTTAGGAGCTTCATGCATCTCCAATAGGGAAGAACTCAGTATTTTTAAAGATATATAGTTGAATCAAGAAATATTTTTTGGGGAAGGACTCTGTAGACACCGCAAACGTGTCTGCACCTTGGTCCTCCCCCTTGGCCTTAAACCCCTATCCTAACCCTTGGCCTTGGCCCCCTTTCCACCCTACCCTTACCACCTTGGATCCTCCCTTGAATCCCTCCACCTTCCCCCTAGCATTTATTAGGCCAAATCTCTTCATTATCTTCCCCCCACGCCCATTTTGGCATCCTCATGACTCTTCTTCCCACACCCCCTCGCTCGGCGGCGTGCAAGAATGGGCAGAGGCTATTTTTAGCCTCTGTCCCCATTCTGCGACTGCCGACGTCGGCGACCCTTCGGTCGACGTCGGCGAAACTGCCGGCGTCGGCATCCTTCATTACCCCTTTTTGCATCCGTTACCCCCCTGGACCCTTGAGCTCACAAACAGAATTCTCTTGGCATTTTGGCATTTATCTCTCCTCCGTCTGGACCTCATGCAACAGCAGCAACAGGTGCAAAGGCTCTGGATCAGGGATTTCTTCTTGACAAGTCTTCCATGGCTCCAACAACAGCTCCTCCGTTCTTCAGTCAGCAAGCCAAAGGTAAGCACAATCTGGTGTTTTATTTTATTTCATTTCTTTAGTTTTCAGTTATCTATCCTATCTATTGTCTTCTACTCCCTCTGTTCTTCCCCCTGAGAGGCTGCAAAGCCTTCTCAGGTCCTGTCCTCTGTGTATCTTCCTCTTCCCTGTCCCTCTTTTACTCCAATCCCAGACAACTTCCTCATCCCCCTGTCAACAAAGACCTTGCACAAGGCACCCAACCAGAGCTAGACCACTCCCCAGTCCATTCAGACCCGTCCCCAAACTCTGTCTCGACCCTCTTAGCATCCTGGCCCTGTCCACAGTCTAGAACACATCCCAGACCTGACCACAGGCCATTACCCCGACTGACGCCGGTCACTTCCCCGACCGACGTCGGCAGGATAACCGACGTCGGCAGACCTCTTAACCGACACCGGCAGCATTTCCGACCTCGGCGACTGTCATCAGCCCGACTACTCCTTTCAGGTAATCATTGGTGTTTTCTTTCATTTCTAATCTGTTTATCACTTCTATATTCTGGCATTCTGTATTTTCTTAGTCTTTATCTATCTTTCATCTGTGGGTTGACCTCCCTCAAGGAAGTTCTCATACTTTCGGGAACAAGCTTTCGCTTGGCAACCCACTACTTATCTATCTAACATCCTCTTGTCCAAGGTTCTTCTTCTTTACAGGTGTCATTCCTCCACAGCCAAAGAGGGGTGCTCATAAGCGTCTGGATTTACGGTGCGCAGTCTACATCCAGGTACTTCCCATGCCTTGTCCATCTTCTTTTTTTAGTTTCTTCTTTCTCTTAGATCTAAAAGCGAATTTTGAGCAGAAACATAAGTGGCACGCCCGGTGGGACCCTAGGTTCCTCCTGGGTTCCTTTTCCTTTTCATTCATTTAGGTGCATTTAGGCTCCTCCTCTCTTGTCTCTTTCTTCTATTCCGAATGACACTATAAGCAGGACTAAAATGAATCCTTCTCCTTTGCATTTCTAGACTAGTCTAAACGTCATACTCTTGACCCTTTCTCAAAACTTGTCTTCATCACAACATCACATTTCGACTTGGGCATTAAAACGTATTGCACTTTCATTTCTGCTTGTGCTTGCATTAGTCCACATCTAGTAACTTAAACGCATATTGAATAAATCTAGACACTTGATGTTACACTACCGAATCACATGCACTAAAACGAACATATAACTTACTTGAGACAAGGCCCGACTGGGATTTCATCCCCCAGCGGATACCTTACCCGTCCCGGTGACCCTACTTGGATTTCATCACCAAGGGGGAAGCCCACTCCATTCTCTGGCGGAGGATAAACTCTAGGCGAGGTATATCTTGGCTAAGCGAGACCAGCTAACCACTGGAATCGTGAAGTGAGGGGAGCTTTCTCCTTAGCACCAGGCCACGTACCAGACCCTAACACAGATTTTTGAGCACCTAAAACAACACCTGAAACCATCTTTAGACTGCCTTCTTCTAGGACCCTTCTTGTAGCCAATCTCCCCAAACATTCATCTAAGGCATAAGCCACAATTTCTAAGGTTAATTCCTAGGATTTATCGCTTAGGCTTGTGTGTCTCTCTCTGTTTTCCTCTTCTCATCTGTTTGTTTAAGTGTGTGAGGACGCTTTCTTCATTGTTTTCCAAGAACCTTTTGGTTCTCTGGAAAACACAGTCACTGACATCGGTTCTGCCACCGACGTCGGCTTCCCCTGTCACCGGCATCGGTTCTAATACTGACGTCGGCTTCATCTGTTACCGGCATCGGTTATCTGACCGACGTCGGCCACATTTCTTACCGACATCGGTTTTTAAACCAACGTTGGTCTCTGTCACTGTCCTTTTTTTTTTTTTTCAAAACCAGCAGCCTGAAACTTGTCCCTTCTCTGTCAAAGACTCCATCTTGGTTTTCTGGAACTGAGCAACACAGTTCCTGAGACTTGAACCTTCTTTGCCTTGCATGGTTTTGACTCGTAGCCAAGCCAAGGCTCTTGTCAACCACGCTAGCCGTCAACCACTTCCGTCCACCCCGTCCGTGACCAAGCCTACAATGGAGTTCAACTCAGAGACCGAAAGAACTCCCATTCGTCCAACCCCGCCACAGACACCCATTGTCCAAGAAGGGGACCAAGATTTTGAACGATTCTTGGACCTCAACGTCAAGGCTTTGCAACATTATCTATGGAATGCCAACCTCCCTTGTCGCGACTACGGCTGTATCGACAACATCCATAGTTCAACCTTCAGACACTCGACCCATCGTTTCGACCACCGACCAGACTCAGACTTTGACCAATCCTCCAGGTGTGGCCTCCCCCTCTATCATTAGGCCCACTTCCACCGGGGTTCCGGCCCCCTATCAACTTCAGCCCTCTCAACCGCTATCCACTCCTTTTCAAAACCTTATCGTCTCTATTCCGCCTACCCTGGCCCCTATCAACACCAGGGTGACTTCTTATCCATTGGCCCCCGTTACCACAGTTCAACCTCTCGTGGCAACATCGGGCCTAGCTATGCCTTCTACTCAACCACCTTTAGCATCCACCTCTGCCCCTGCAATTAGTCATCCGTACATTGTACAACCGACTATGTCGCACGCCTCCCCTAACCTCTTCCAAGCACCCTACAACTTAGGGGGCGCACCACCCGTCAATCCGTCGGCAGACATCATTAAAATGCTGATGGACAAGATGACCCATCTTGAGACTTCCGTTTCCAGCTCGTGCAATGCTCTCTCATATGAGCAAATCTGCAACGAGCCCATTCATCCTTCTGTCCCAATCAGACCATACCCTAACCATTGGGAGCTTCCTAAATTCACTCGCTTTCAGAACAAGGAAGACCCCCAGCAACACTTGCGGGCATTCAAACATGCCTGCTACCTCATTGGCCATGACGATGCGTTACTCTTACGCACGTTTCCTATGTCTCTCTCGGGTGCTGCACTTGACTGGTACAGCTCCCTTCCTAGCCATTCTCTTTTCTCATTCACACAATTGGCTCAGCTCTTCCTCGATCACTTTTCCATTAACATCACTAAGAAGGTCTCTATCACAGACCTCTATTCTATCAGACAATTCAAGGATGAGTCCATAGCCGACTTCGTTGCCCGATGGAGAGGCCTTATCAACCAACTCTCCTTCTCTTTACCCCAGGCCGAGCTTATCAAACTCTTCTCCCAAGCTTGCGCCAGACATATCTCTTCCACCCTGAGGGTTCAAACCTTCCGCACTTTTGACGAAGCCTTCACGATGGCTCGCAAACTTGAGTTGCGTGCCATCGAGGAGAATAAAGTCAAGTTGCGGAACAAGAATCCCAGCTCTAAGACCACTGACTCTTCCTCTACCAAGCCTTCATCATCCAATTCTAAATCCAAGGCTTCAGCTAATGCTGTGGTTGTCAGACCTTCATCTTCTTCGACCAATCAGCCTGAGCCATCTACATCTCAGAGCGCTACTTACCAGTTCCAGCAAAGATACGTACAGCGGCGATATACTCCTCTCGGAGAATCATATGCGTCTGTGCTGGACAAGCTTGTTAAATAGGGGGTCCTCAATCTCCCTCAAGCCCGACCTCCTCCACAATTCGATCCCTCACACACTATTCCTGCGTGGTATAGGGAGCATGACTTCTGCAGCTTCCACCGTGTTAAGGGCCATGACACGGAAAACTGCAAGACCTTTAAGAACATAATCCAAGACATGCTCGAAAGGGGGGATCTCATCTTAGACAATCCAAATGCACCCCCTAATTAGGCCATTGACATCTTCAAACAACCTTTCCCCAATCACCCGCCAACTCAAAACAACGTTTAGACCTTAATTGATGACAATCATGAGCACAATGTTCGAACAGTCAATACGGTCTCTCCCTTCGTCCCCAATCAACCTCAGGAGGTTAGTCCATCAATTAGTCCGTCACATGTGGATGAACCTCTCTCCCCGGCTAGTTCTCCATCGACCTCTCTCATCTTGGAGGACACCTCGGCTTTACCAGCACCACCGGTCTCGCCATCCTCCGTTCTACTGCCTATGGAGGACCCGACCTTTCCTACTCCTCAGCCGCAAGTGGAGGGCACCGTCATCCCTGCCCTTTACCCGCTCGAGGAGCCTCGCTTTCCGAATTCTTCTCCACCTAGGGAAGAACCTATCTCCCCTTCATCTTCATCTAAATCTGTCATGACTTCACCACACCATGCGTCTAAGACCACTACACCCATCTCGTCTTCAACCTCGCAACCATCAACATCTTCTTCTCAGCCATTTTCCCGGTTAGTGGAGAAAATCGCGCTTCTCCCTCCAAGGAAAGTGATGCCTCAGGTGTTGTGGGAACGTCTTAAAGCCCTTCAACATACCCGCGCCCTCTCATCACATGCTGCTAATCCTCCTAAGGTGGAATCTCGTCAGACTCTTGACAAAGACCAGACTCTCAAACCTCAACCAAACCCATCCAAACCGAAACATGCATCCATCTCATCCAAACCCATCAAATCATTTGGCGTTCATCCTGTCTCCACCCTCACTCACCCACAAGTGAAGGTGGACCTAGGCCAGACCTCGACCAGCAGCACTCTTCCAACCAAATCAAAGAAGACTGCCAGACCTCAAAAGCGAACGTCTCCTTCCCCGTCACCATTACCATCAATTTTGGGTCCTCATCCTTCGACCTTGACCAGCATCCTTCCCACTCCAGCCTTCAAACAAAACTGGTTGCCTCCGTTGCTTCCTCTGCCTATCTCCAGTCAGCCCTCTCCTAAAAAGGCATTCTCAATCACCAGGCCAGAGCCATCTCCATCTGTCACCGCGCCATCAACCCATAAGGTGGTATGAAAACCTCTTCTAACCTCGCCTAAGCAAAAGTCACCAACCTCACGCATATCAAATAACACAGACCCTCTATTGGGCTCATACTCGTTGATATTACGCTGACTTCTCCAGACTTCTGACATAACCCTTTCACCCATCAAGCCTTTCCAACCTCTTGGGTCCAAGCCCTCCTGGTTCGACGATACGAAAATTTGCTTATATCATCATACACCGGGACATGACACCGAGACTTGTTGTGCCCTCAAGGCCGTCATCCACCGCCATATGGAGAAAGACACTCTTCTCCTTGAGGACACTCTCGACCAAACCCCGACTCCTTCCTCTTCAAACACGTCAACATCTCACCAGCAAGACATGACCCCTTCCTCACCTCCTATTTTCGAAATCAATACCGTCCGTATAACCACTAGGTCGCAAAAGGACAAGGCCAAAGAAAAAGCTGCCATTCCTTGGACCTATCCCTTCGTCAAGCCACCTCTTGCACCCAAGCCTAAAATTTTTATCCTTGGCGCGTCCCAACCTTCTTCGTCTTCCTCTTCTGGGCCAATTCACGACTCCATGCTGAAGCAACTTCATCAGACACATGTGAAGATGTCTCTCTATGACCTTATCCAAACCTTGCCTCAGCACCGTCAAGCCCTTATCCAAGCCTTGCAGGCAGCGGAGGTCCAACCTGAGGACCCCCAACCACTCGCTGCCCTCGTCCATTCTTTATCTCCTGTCAACTCCATCACATTCAGCGATTCTGAGATTCCCACATCTAACACAGAAGATCAGGACGCCGCCCTCTTCATCACTGCCTATGTTGATCGGACACGCATCAAACGCGTTATGATCGACGGCGGCGCTAGCATCAACATTATCTTTACCCACGCCTTTGATCAGCTGTCTCTTCCCAAAAATTGCGTCTCCAAAACTGACGCGATCTTACACTCTTTCAATGACACCACCGCCACGACCATTGGCACAGTC
Source organism: Torreya grandis (assembly GCA_037957365.1). Lineage (NCBI taxonomy): Eukaryota > Viridiplantae > Streptophyta > Pinopsida > Cupressales > Taxaceae > Torreya > Torreya grandis. The sequence continues at coordinate 1,760,874 of JARHVA010003282.1, read as the reverse complement.
ATCCTTCACATCCGCGTTGGTCCACGCACAGTCCCAGAGCTCTTCTATATCATCGAAGGAGAGTTTCAATACAACCTTCTACTAGGGCGACCTTGGATCCGTGCCATGGCCTGCATTCCTTCCACCCTGCACCGTTGTGTGAAGTTTGAACATGACGGGCAAGTCCATACCATTCCCGCAGACCCTTCACCCTTCAAGACTTGCAACACCACCTACCATCCCAACGATGTCCTCATTCCCATCAAACCGTCAACTCCGGCACCGCCTCCATCTGCGGAAGCTTCGACCAATTCACAATCGGCGGTCGCCCTCACCCCTCCTCTTCAAGCGCCGACCAAAGACCCCATGGAAGACATCTTCCAACGACTATCACTTGGGGAATATCGCTTGTTGACCCTAGACATGTTCCAAACTCCGCAAGAGTATGGACGCCTTCACCTCAGTCCCAATTACGACCATCGGATCGGGACGGTCGTACCTTATGGTCCTCCTCACTTCCAAACCAACTTTGTCTATGGGGGGCTTAATCAAGCTCCTACCAATGCCAATTCCCTTTCTTCATCTCAACCTTTCACATCTGATTTCTCATTTCTTGGCAACCCCGCCTTTGCACACACTTACCTTCATAGGTGTGCATGGAAGGGTTTCGGTTTCGGATGTTATGAGCAGGGCTCCCATTAGCCCATCGAGCCGCTCAATGATCACGATGCCAAGAAACGGTATGGCCTGGGATATCAGGACCCCACTCAGGCTCCTTCCGACCTCTGTCCCGAGCCGACCATCGACCAATCTCCTCCAGACTCGCCCATTTCTCCTTCGTCACCTACGGAGTCGGTGGTTTCCATCCCTCCTAGTTTTTTTTTCCATAAACACCGTCCGCCTGAAACCCCTAACCTATCAGCTCAATGGGGTGCCCAGGTCCCTCCCTCTCATTTTTCCTAGCATGGTAGAAGATGAGTCGGCAACCATTCACACTGTCCACTGCGTTGACAATGACGCCATCCTTTCCTACATGGGTGCCGACGACTCTTTCATCCAGCGTTTCCTCCCTTCCAAGACCCAGGTTATGTTAAATGAATCCACCATTGACATCAACCTCCCTTCTTCTTCCGATGTTCCTCACGTCTTAAAGATTGGCCAATCTTTAGGCACTCAGGAGCAGCTTGACTATGCCCAGTTCCTTTCCGACCATAGCAAGGCCTTTGCCTGGACTTACAGCGACATGCCTGGCATCGACCCCACCATTGCTACCCATAACATTGTCACCAAACCAGAGGCTAAGCCTGTTAGGCAAAAGCTTCGAAAGATGCATCCTCGCGTTGCGCTCCTTGTCAAAGAGGAACTTTAACGCCTTCTTTCTGTCTCCTTCATCCAACCCATCGATTATCCACAGTGGGTCTCTAACATCATCCCAGTCACTAAAGCAACTGGGGGGATTCGGATCTACACGGACTATCACGACCTTAACCTAGCCTATCCCAAAGACGACTTCCCTCTTCCTAACATTGACCAGCTTGTTGATCTCACGGCCTGCCACGAGATGCTATCTCTCATGGACGGGTTTTCAGGATACAATCAAATCCTGATCGCACCGGAAGATCAGCACAAGACTACCTTTATCACCCCATGGGGGACTTTCTGCTATCGAGTCATGCCTTTCGACTTGAAAAATGCTGGTGCCACCTATCAGCGCGCCATGACCTACATTTTCCACGATCTCCTCCACAAAATCATGGAGGACTATGTGGATGACCTTCTTGGCAAGTCCAAGCTTCGCCGCGACCACTTGACCATTCTCACAATCATCTTCTCTCACCTTCTTCAATACAATGTCCGCCTCAACCCCAAGAAGTGTGTCTTTGGAGTCCTCTCAGGCAAGCTTCTCGGCTTCATCATTTCTTTCCGTGGTATCGAGATAGATCCCGCTAAAATTTGCGCTATCCTCGAAATGCCACCCCCGACCAATCTTAAGCAGCTTCGCAGTCTACAAGGGAAGCTCCACTCCATTCGCCGTTTCATCTCGCAGCTTTTAGACCGCTGCCAACCTTTCCATCACCTCCTTAAGAAGGACGTCTCCTTTAAGTGGGATGAGAACTATCAAGAGGCTTTTGAAGCCCTTAAAAGCTATCTGGTCTCTCCACCAGTCCTCATTCCACCTAAGGACGACCAACCCTTCTACCTTTATATCTCTGCTACCAACCATTCGTTAGGTGCCATGATCGCGCACCGAGACGAGCATCATCGTGAGCAAGCGGTTTACTACATTAGCTGAACACTGGTCGACTATGAAACTCGGTATACTCATACCGAAAAACTCTATTTGGCATTAGTCTTTTCCGCTACCAAGCTCCGCCACTATCTTCTCAACCACAAAACCTTTGTCATCACTCACACCGACCCGCTCAAGTACATGCACTCCAAGCCATATCAGAATCAACGTATGGCTCGGTGGCTTATGCTGCTCGCTGAGTTTGACCTCGAATTCATCCAGTAGAAATCTATCAAGGGGCAAACCATCGCTGACCAACTGGCAGATGCCCCTCTTCCCGACAACCAACCTTCACACTATGAGTTCCCTGACGAGTCTATCGCCACACTTTCCATCGATGACACCGTCTACCAAATGACTATGTTCTTTGACGGCTCCAAATGTCAACTCGGCGGGGGTGCGGGGGTCATCCTCATCCCACTCGAAGGGGAGCCCATGCCTCTATCTTTCAAGCTTGACTTTGATTGTACCAATAATATGGCCGAATATGAGGCCTTAATTTTGGGACTTCAGACTGCCCTTTCTCTCCACATCAAGTTTATCAACATCTTCGGTGACTCACAGCTCGTCGTCAATCAAGTTAACGGTTCATATCTCTGTAAAAATGATGTTTTACAGTGGTATAAGAATCGTGTTGACCTTCTTTTAGCATCTTTCGACCATCACCTCTTGCAGACTGTTCCACGCTCTACGAACAAGTTTGCCGACACCATGGCTTCTCTTGCTTCGCATATCCCGTCTTCATCATCATCATCGCGCCTTTTTGTCACAGTGCATCATGTAACTTTGCCTTCATACATCTCTCCTCACATTGACCATATTAACACTATCAATTCTAGCCCACGAGATGACTGGTATAAGCAACTTGTGGACTACTTGTCTCTTTCTGTCACTCCTCCCAACCTCTCTAGCAATGCACGGCGAGCTGTCATCAAGCGCACAACTCGCTATACCATGCTAGGGGGTCTTTATAAACGAGGCTTCGACGGCCTCCTTCTTCGCTGTCTAACCTCCACTGAATCTCCTCAAGCCATAAAGCAAGTCCACGACGGGATTTGTGGTGGACACTTTAGTGGAAACTCGGTTGCCAAGCGCATCCTTCGCCTGGGTTATTATTGGCCCACCCTTCATCAAGACTGTAGCGACTATGTTCGACGTTGCATCAAGTGTCAGCAGCACTCTAACCTGCTTCATCTCCCCAGCCACTCTTTGCAAGTCGCTCAGGATTTTTGGCCTTTCTCTCAGTGGGGCTTGGATCTCATCAGTGAGATCAACCCTCACTCGTCTCTTCATCATCAGTCCATCATCACTGCCACTGAGTATTTCACCAAGTGGGTGGAAGCTATTCCTCTTGTCTCCACAAAAGCCGACAAAATTGCCGACTTCATCAATAGCCACATCATCTGTCATTTCGGTGTCCCTCACAAAATCATCACCGACAATGGCAAGTCCTTCAAAAACAAGACTGTCCAAAAATTATGCGACTCATTTGGCATCAAACTCAGCTTTTCTTCGCCTTACTACCCACAAGCAAATGGGCAGGCCGAGGCTTCTAACAAAATTCTGACCAAAATTCTCATGAAGGTGGTCGACGATACAGGAAGGGATTGGCACATTCATATTCCCTTCACGTTGTGGGCCTACCGCACTAGCATCCGAACCTCTACGGGTGCTACTCCCTTCTCTCTCGTGTATGGAACAGAGGCTGTCTTACCTCTCGAAGTACAGATCCCGTCTCTCTGCATCTCCCTGCATGACATTCTCTCCAACGACGACTTTCATCAAGATCGCTTAGCTCAACTTGAGTTACTTGACGAGCGCCGTCTTGCTGCCCTTAATCATCTCCATCTCTACCAAAGTCGCATAAAGCGGGCCTACGACAAAAATCTGCGAGAACGAGATTTCAACATCGGAGACCTCGTCCTCAAAGAGAATCAGCACGTGACCAATATGGAGCGAAGTAAACGAGGCAAATTCACCCCCAATTGGCTTGGACCTTTTATCATCACGCACAAGTATGGGTCAGGGACTTATCGTCTGTCTTCCCTCGACGGACGGCCAGAACCTGAGCCTCTTAATGCGTTGCATCTTTGACCATTCTTCTGCTAGTCGAGTACTCGTCTATCTGACACGTAACTTGAGCTCATCCCTTGAGCAATCCTCATCCTCTTAATCCTCATCCCTTTCAACCCTATTCCCCTTTAACAAGTCCTCTACAACCCTTTTATGATGCATGGATGCTTTATCTTAATAAAAGGGGCGTCCTTGAACTTCTACAGCTTTGTCCATGACTCTAAATCAAAACAATCAAAATCAAGATGTCAAAACATATCCATGGTCACAAAATCAAGTCAAAATCAAAAAGATAGACTGCTCCCTCGAAGGACAGCTGTACTATCATTGCTGTATTACTAGACTGATCCCTCGAAGGACAGCTAGGCCAACTTATCAAACATTATAAAGCAAAAATATAGACCACTCCCTCGAAGGATGGCTATCAAACAGCACCTTTCTTAGAAGCTTCCCGCATTGATCAGCTTCGCAACATGACCACCAAGCAAATGACATCTCTATGTAGGCTTCCCGCATCGATCAGCCTGCACCCAAAAAAAAAAATAAAAATAAAAAAACGAGTCATGGACTTGGCTTGTAGTTGTCTCAGGGTCTCCTATAAAAAGGGGCAAGGTTATTCTTGCTCTTAGACTGGGTTACCCTATCCTCCTCCTATCACCTGCTCAAGGGACTTCGAGCTCACTTTAATGTCAAAGTGATTTGATTACCGTTCTAACTCAACACTGGTCAACGACGTAATGCAGGAACGGGGCTTTGGTTCTAATAACCCCTATCTATGCTTCCTTTCTGGTCCTTGTCAATGAAAGAGTGATTTGCCTTTCATCTTTTCTCTATATTTTGGTCACATTTAACCGCATCAATCGGCGACTCATCTCAAACCCAGCCATTTTCATCATTTTCAGCTAGCATCATCCCAGACCATTTCACATAGTTTCTATGGACACCAGTTCACATGGAAACTCCCGACTAGACCCAATTTATGTTAGGCATAAACCAATACTTGCTAAAGCATAAATAGACTTCTATTCATTCTTAGCATACATCCATCGCGACTATGGAAACTTGCTAGGGATGAAAGACTCTCGACCAATTCTACAGAATACACCATCTGTAGCATCATTTTATCCTCATCTTACCCTCGTCATTTCAACACATGACCAATCTCATCATCAACCAATCTTCTCAATTTGTCCGAACTACATTGGTCTGAGGCCCTATGACCAGGGCTATGTAGGCAGCACTCAGATAACACATCCTCTGAGGTTAGCTTGACCACCCCCGTTTGTTCGTCTCCTTGATGGACAAACCTTCTCTTCTGCGACCTTGACCTTGACTAAGACCAATCATTTTCTTTGTCCAAGACCAATCATTTTCTTTGTCCAAGACTAATCATCGACTTTGACCAAGACCAATCAATCCCTCTGACCCTCCCTCCCTTTTAGGGAGAACTACATCGGCCTGAGGCCCTTCACACAGGGGCTATGTAGGCAGCACTCAGTTGACATGGGGTCTTCTGGGGTTAGCTCGGCCGCATCCTTTCATCCATCCATCCACTTGACCAATGACCATCCTTCGACCTTCGACCACTTTCAAGACAATGTTGCCTTGGTTGTTTTTGCGTGTGTGCTACCTCACGGTTGGTTAGCAGAATTGTCCACAGACTATTTTTAACCCTTCGCAAGTATAGGATCACGAGCCAGTTGATCCCTACTACTTGTGGCTTTTTTGTGTTTCTGGGAGCACTTCCTGAGCCCTAGATACCCAGAACACGACGACCATTTGGAGCTTCAGCTTAAATTGAGTGACCTGATCAGCAGACGACTAAATGCTGGGGCCCGGTTACTTCAATTTTGGCACTCCTTGACCCTCGACATGTGATAATTTGACCTGACCCTCTCGTGAAGTGGACTACGCGCAATCACGACTATGGCAGCATTTTCACTCACTCTCTTTCTCATCCACCTTTTGTCAAATCGACACTCGATCTTCGGTTCCCTTCTCTCGACTATCGCTTTGAGGGGGGAACACCTCATCCCTTTTCTGGGGCAACCAACTCCTGTTTTTGTCTTACAGTTTGTCTAGAACAACCAACAAGACAAAAAGGGGCAAATGTAGACACCGCAAACGTGTCTGCACCTTGGTCCTCCCCCTTGGCCTTAAACCCCTATCCTAACCCTTGGCCTTGGCCCCCTTTCCACCCTACCCTTGCCACCTTGGATCCTCCCTTGAATCCCTCCACCTTCCCCCTAGCATTTATTAGGCCAAATCTCTTCATTATCTTCCCCCCACGCCCATTTTGGCATCCTCGTGACCGTTCTTCCCACACCCCCTCGCTCGGCAGAGTGCAAGAATGGGCAGAGGCTATTTTTAGCCTCTGTCCCCATTCTGCGACCACCGACGTCGGTGACCCTTCGGCCGACGTCGGCGAAACTGTCGGTGTCGGCATCCTTCATTACCCCTTTCCGCATCCGTTACCCCCCTGGACCCTTGAGCTCACAAACAGAATTCTCTTGGCATTTTGGCATTTATCTCTCCTCCGTCTGGACCTCGTGCAACAGCAGCAACAGGTACAAAGGCTCTGGATCAGGGATTTCTTCTTGACAAGTCTTCCATGGCTCCAACAACAGCTCCTCCGTTCTTCAGTCAGCAAGCCAAAGGTAAGCACAATCTGGTGTTTTATTTTATTTCATTTCTTTAGTTTTCAGTTATCTATCCTATCTATTGTCTTCTACTCCCTCTGTTCTTCCCCCTGAGAGGCTGCAAAGCCTTCTCAGGTCCTGTCCTCTGTGTATCTTCCTCTTCCCTGTCCCTCTTTTACTCCAATCTCAGACAACTTCCTCATCCCCCTGTCAACAAAGACCTTGCACAAGGCACCCAACCAGAGCTAGACCACTCCCCAATCCATTCAGACCCGTCCCCAAACTCTGTCTCGACCCTCTTAGCATCCTGGCCTTGTCCACAGTCTAGAACACATCCCAAACCCGACCACAGGCCATTACCCCGACCGACGCCGGTCACTTCCCCGACCGACGTCGGCAGGATAACCGACGTCGGCAGACCTCTTAACCGACACCGGCAGCATTTCCGACCTCGGCGACTGTCATCAGCCCGACTACTCCTTTCAGTTAATCATTGGTGTTTTCTTTCATTTCTAATCTGTTTATCACTTCTATATTCTGGCATTCTGTATTTTCTTAGTCTTTATCTGTCTTTCATCTGTGGGTTGACCTCCCTCAAGGAAGTTCTCATACTTCCGGGAACAAGCTTTCGCTTGGCAACCCACTACTTATCTATCTAACATCCTCTTGTCCAAGGTTCTTCTTCTCTGCAGGTGTCATTCCTCCACAGCCAAAGAGGGGTGCTCACAAGCGTCTGGATTTATGGTGCGCAGTCTACATCCAGGTACTTCCCATGCCTTGTCCATCTTCCTTTTTTAGTTTCTTCTTTCTCTTAGATCTAAAAGCGAATTTTGAGCAGAAACAGACTCAAGGGGGATATATAAAAATTTATGGTAGACTTTATGGTTTTTTAACATAATAAAGGGAAAAAATTAAGACACCATGTCTTCTACAACCATTATCCATCCATATCCAAAGACAGGAGGAGGTTTGCATGAATATCATTACAAGTTTTTTGAGGTTTGAAGGTAAAAATTTCATCATGGTAATTATGGATAGGCTCACATAATATACTATTTTTTTCCCTTATCACATCCATTTATAGCTAGTATAATAACTATTACTTTTCTCAATATAGTTTAAAATTTACATGGTACTCCCAAAATCATTGTAAGTGATCATGATCCTATCTTCACTAGTAATTTTTGGACTAAGTTATTTACATGTTTGGGTACTTATTTGAATCATAGATCATCTTATCATCCTCAATATTCTAGGAAAATATATTTCATCAACAAATTCCTAAAAAGATATCTATATTATTTTTCATATGATAAACATGAACAATGGGTCCATTAGATACAATTAGCACAATGGAGGTAAAAAAATTCCTTCCATAGGTGTAAAAATTCCTTTCGTACCTCTTCTAAAATGTATCCCCTTATGGCACTTTATGGTTATCATATTTGAAGGTGAAAGCTATGGTTAAATTAGTTGAGGAACATGTTCAACATCAAGAGAAGGTACTAGCTAGTCTAAGGGATAATTTATAAATGACATAGAATAGAATGAATTAACAGGTTTATCAACACCATAGTGAGAAGAATTTTGATATCAATGATTATGTATTTTTTTGATTACATCCATATAAGTATATGTATTTAAATCAGCATAAAAATAATAACAAACTCTATCCCAAGAATTATGGCCCTTATCAGATCCTGCAAACAATTGGCAGTGTGGCATACAATTTAGAAGTACCCTAATCCACTTGCATACATACTTTATTTCACGTATTTTTATTTAATAAGGTCATTGGACATAGAATTTTAACCCTTACTAAGTTACATGAACTGGATGAATAAATAAGAGTCATTATGAAACTTGAATATATCCTTCACACATGAAAAAAAATAGGCTACATAAAAGAGAGCTTAATGAGTATTTGATCAAGTAGAAGAGTCTAAATAATGAAGGTGCAACATTGGAGGATGAAGCTTTCTTTAAAAAACATACAGAGTTGATTCAATGTTGAGGGTAAAACTATTTTTAAGGGGAGGGAAATGTTATGACCTTAACTTATAATGTGTCTAGGTATATGTGTGGTTGACTTGTGGCTTACATACCTTTCATATTATATTATTGCATTTATCCTTGTTCTTGGTATGGTAATCCTATGGAATAACCATGGCTAAGTAGTATATATAGGAGGTAGTGGTTAGTATTTTATTATTAAATTATTAATTCTTCCCTTATTGCATTATTGTGGAGGTTTCCACCTCAAAGTGGATTAGTCATAATTATCAAGTATTTTGATCATTTTATCAATTATTTTTGTGGATCTAATTATTCTACTCTAAAATATGTGATATATTGATTCATTATGATGAAACATCTAAGTAGCTTCATTACATAAATGTAGTTAAAAATGTGGTTATTTAATATTCATGGCTTGATATCCGCGCCAATAAAAATAAATATCAAAAAAATACATCCATCGACTACACATGGAAACCCAAAAGCATAAAAAAAAACATTACCAAATAATAAAATTAAGCGTATAGCTAGTAGGTGTCATAGCCACGTCTAAGATTTGTATAAGTTGGAATAGACTGAGACAAAGAAAATATTTATTATGGGAGTTTTTTGGGAGAATATTTTGTGATAAATATGATTGGAAACACTAGAGTGGAAATTGACAAATTCAATGGTCATAATTCTAAATTGGAAGATCAAGATGGAATATATCTTAGTGGATAGTGATAACTAGATTTCAATAACAGATGCTATACCCACTATAATAAAACTAGAAGAGTGGGATAACATTGATATGAAAGAAATAATATATATCAAATTATGTTTTTTAAATTTGGTTTTTATGAATGTATTGGATAAAAAGACTATGAAGTTTTTGTGGACCAACTGGGGCATGTTGTACCAAGGCAAGTTTCTTGTAAGCAAATTGTTCTTATGAAAGAATGTGTTCTCATTTATATTGAGTAATGGTGACTTGGTTTTAGATAAATTGAACATGTTTAACACTATATTAAGTTAGATAAAATTTGTGGACATAAATATGGATGATGAAGAAAGGTTATCACACTAATGTGCTCTTTTCTATAATTATGGGATAATTTGGTGATGGTTATCACCAGAACTACATCAAATTTAAATTTATAAGATATAGAAAAACCTTTTTTTATAAAATAATATAAGGTGTAATTCTATTTAATGTTATCAAACTAATAATTCCATGATAGTGCAAGGCTACTTGAAAGAACAAGGAAAATAAAATACTAGGGATAGGCACTCAAAGTCTAAGCTTAGATCAAATACTATGGATATATTCTTGAAGAAATGTTAGAACTAAAATAATAAAAGGAATTTCAATAATAATTTTTTATTGAGGAATGTGGATAAATGAAAACTGTTAGACACACTATAGTCCTCAAGTAAAAAGGTATTCAATGATGGATATGCATATATCTCTCTCACAGCCTCAATCTCACACTCATGCAATGATGCATGGTTGATTGATTTTGAAACCTCATACCATACTAATCTTTGAATTATGTAAATATGAATAATACTATGGTGGTTATTTATTTTATGGAGACAAATCAACCTATGCCATCATAGGAAGAGGAAGAGTGAAGCTAAGATTCAGATATGGGAGGATCAAAACACTGACAAGTGTTTTTCATATCCATGTCCTTATGAAGAACTTAATATTTGTGATAAATATGAGTGATTATAGTGTCCAAGTGTCATTCATTAGATACAGGTGTATAATGGTGTGTGAATTCATAGTACTAGAAAGGGGTGTGCACATAGGTAATATGTGTAAGCTTGATGTGATATCAACAAGTAGTGCATGTAATAGATATTTTATTCCTAAGCCCAATGTCGAAGAAATAATTTATAAATTAATTATAATAGAGGATATAATGATTTGGCATAAAATTTTAGGCCATATTGGTGAGAAAGGTTTGTGCATATTTTAGACAAATGATATGGAAAAAGAGATTGTGAAATGTCCCTTGGATTTTAAATTTTGTGAACATTGCGTCTATGGAAAGTGTATTTAGGTAAACTTACCAAAATTTGTTGCATGAGAAAGTGAGATATTTTAGGTTATCCATAATGACATGTTTGGACTAGTGTAAATCTCATCACTAAACATGTATCTCTTATATGTGAATTTCATAAATGAATACACTCACATGACCTAGATATACCTCATATTGAGGAAATTCAAGGAGTTTGAATTTATTGTGGAGAAATATATGGATAAGAGGATAAAGGTGTTGTGTATGCAAAAATAGGGTGTGTTATACTCCAAATAATTTAATAAATTAATAAAGAAGAGCAATATTTAAACAAGATGAACAAGATGCTAATGCATAAAAATAAAGTATTGTTGGTTGTATGAATTTGGAAATTTTTATAAGTTAAAATAAGGGTTAATGATTATTAGGTAGTCAAACAATCCCCAACATAAACATTGATAGACTAGACCATAATAATGATGGAATGGTAAGAATCCAAGTTTGAAAAATCTACATGTTTTGGTTGTGAGGTGTAATTTCATATCCCAGAGTAAAATAGGTAGAATTTGGACTCTAAGTATATAAAATTCATATTCACTCAATACATGGTTGCATCAATGGTTATAAGATATGGAATCTCAAGATGAAGGAGTCCATGTATAATTAAAATGTAGTATTCAAGGAGTTACACAAGTTTCCTATGCACAAAGAACCAAAGAAGAGGATAGAATATATGTAAGTTGATGTAGAATATGAAAAGTCAGTATCTATGTGTGGTCAAATAGAGTATGATTTACAAGAGTTACAAGAAGAGGAGGGGTTAGTTACTATTACTTTGATTAGATCAAAATGTGTATATCCCATTGGATTTTCTTTCTTCATACCTATTATTAGTGGCTATTTCTAATAAACCTAAGATGGTGAAGGAAAATTTGGATTTCAAAAATATCATGTCTTGGAAGAATGATATCAATGAGGAGATAGATTATCTAGACAAGAATGAGACTTGGGATCTAGTGAAGCTATCCCCTAGATGAAATTTTGTAGGTTATTTCTTCAAAATAAATTGGATATGAGGCTATCCTACCTTAGTGGTATAATAGGGTTTAGAATATAAAACTGATGATATATAAGGGTGAGAATCAGATATATAGTAGGAAAATTAGGTGTTAAACTTAGATATAATCATACATTAAATTTATTATGTTGATTATAGGCTAAATATGGAAAGTAAAACTAAGCTATACATAGAAATGATAAGGAACTAATATACTTAGCTAGATATGATGCTAACATTATGTTAGATCTAGAACAATAAGAAAGAAATCTAGAAGGAGATTATATAACAATTATTAGATTATGGATCTAATGTATCTAAATCTCTAGACACTAACTTCAGTCTCAAATTATTGTTACAATGTTATTATCTAGGTTCGATGTAGGTGTCCTATATAAAATACCTACTAGAAAATGATACAACCACATCAATGATTCTAGGTTATAATTTACCTTCACTCTGGTGTATTCATATATGGGTCATGGATTGTCATTTCTCATGAATTTTTAAAACCCTAGTTCTTCATCTTCATAGTAACCTTGGGTAAAAATGGGTTAGTGGTCACATAGTGTCAATCTAACCCAAAAAACCCTCTTATCATTGAGCACTGCCTACATAGCCAATACCATAGAATAAGGCCTCAGACTAATGTAGTTCTCCTCTACATGTTAGTTTGTGTGTGAATCATGAAATATGTGGAAATTAAGTGTAATAGTGACCTAACTTGTAACTTGGAAAATCAATCTCTTAGGCTGCTCCTTTAGTACTTCAAACCTCTAGATGTGTTGTACCTATGATTGGTATGTAGATAGAGAAATTTTACTTAATTGAATTCTCTTTGAATGCTCTTTGGTAAGAATACTTGGTATTATTCCCATGTTGCTAGTTGAGGAATGAATGAGGATTGATCTTGTATTTATATCAATCCCTTTGGAGTAATAACTCACATTAAATCACTTAGGCCAACCATTAGGACAAAATTCATTTGAAAATTAGATGACTTTAGTTCACTTGACACTTGTGTCACTTCAAATCACTAATGTAGCCACAAGTGTCTATCTCAGATGTTGGTGTCCATGGATTAGGAAAGTAAACGTAGAATCAAAACTTGTAGAGATGGAAGATAAGTACATTCTAAGCATTATGGGAAAGATATAAGGCTTGGTTCATCAACATAATAATAGTTGGAGTAAGAGACATTGTTGGATGCTTAGGTTGTACCCTATTTGAGAAAAGGATTGTTTAGGTTCTCTACCCAAACCTAGTCCAACATAGGAATGACCTTAGGCTATGGGTTACCTAATCTTGGGTCAAACCTCTAGGGTTTTTAATGAGGCTAACTCTGTAAATTGTTTGTTATAGTGTTCACCTAAGACCTAAATAGGTTGGGGATGAAAAGAGAGAAGGAGTTTCATGAATGAAAATGTACTCTAAATGTGGTGATTCACCATGACTTCAATGTATCTAGTCATAGGCTTGAACTCTTGACACACTAATGGACTATGAAACTTAACATAATGTTTACAATGTTTTTCCAAGAAAAAGTGATTGACATAGAGGTTAGTTTTATTGACTTAGTTGAAGGGTAATGAGGGTAAGGCCTGATTGAAGGCACTTATAGTTAATAGTCCACTCTATACCTGAGACATCAACATTATGACACACTAGATGACCTATAAGGAAAGCTTCTTAGGACTTAGGTTTAACTTAGACCTAAAAAGGGAAGAACCAATTTTGCATATCAAACAAATACAAAACAATAAGCATATATTGATAAGCAATTACAAATATCTTTCTCATCAATCCAAGAGGTGCATCAGTACAAATTTTGGTAGAGTCTAGTCATACCAACCCTAAGGGATCTAAATCAAGAGATCAAATCTTGAATTTATAGAAAAAATAGATGAAAGAGAGGGGAACTGAACAAATAATCCGTAATAAATGTGACCTAACCACCTTTAATCAAATAACATCGATCTAAGGATGTTGATTCATAATTCATCAAACAAGAACACGTCCCTAAGGACCTTGAAACACTAAATACCCCACTATCTTCCTCAATCATGCTTGATTTTATTCTCACTATCAGGAAGTTACTTGGGTTCTCTCCTTGATGTTCCTTCTAGCATTCCTTGTGCAATCACCATTCTGACATTACTTCTAAATCCTAAATATAGATTTATTATGGATGAAAACCAATCACCCTATTGGTTTTCATATAGTCATGATTGTAAGTGAATATCCACAAGCCAGGGTTTCTTGAATCTAAATGAGATGTAAAACTTACATCTAGAAGCTCTTTTGAGAGGTTTTGCAGATATTTAATGGCATTAGGCATATTTTTAGGGTTTACTCCTAGTTATCCAAATCATATCCAATCTTTAATTTACTTGTTTTATCTACCTAGGGTGGAAAAATCCTTTGTCTAATGTGTCTACCTTAGTGGCATCCTCTTGAAATGTTTGTTCTAGTTCAACCTTGATTACATGTTTGGCCTATGCTTGAGATCTCTTATCTTTGAATTTTGATATTGACCATCGATTAGATTATCTTAAACTTTTAATCTTGGTCATAGCTCAGCTTGCGTACACATCATTAGATCTACTTTCTCTCACACCATTGACATTTATCTGTATGAATGAATACAAGTCATAGATTTTTTTCTGGTATAAAATGCTTAAGAAACTTGTCACCCATTATTTTGCCTTCAATATTCATTGAACTTTTAACCCATTGTTCACCATTGATCTCCCTTGTATGAATGAATATGCACCATTGATCAAATTAGGCCCATTGGCTTTGTAAGTCACTGCACACCATTGGATCTTCTATCATGATCACATGTGTACTATTGGATCTTTAGTTTAAATTAAAATGGCTATTTTAGTATCTCAAATTTGACATCTACATGCATGTGCTATTTTTCAAGTATAATTTTGAAGCTTTATATATTAATATATCAAGCTCATCAAGACACCAAATTTATAGAGGATGATCTTGGCATGAAGAAATTCATGTCCATACAATCTTTTGGCTTGAGAGGCTCCCTAGGTGCATTTATTAAATATTTAATTAGATTGACTTGTTTGTTTCTACATGATTTACTGATGATGGTTTGGCTCTTTTATGATTGTGAAAGAACTTTCAAGGCTCAAAATGAGTTTTAGAGACTTTTAAAAACTCATCCCATGATCCTAAATGCATTGATCACCATGAGAACCTGCTTCCTCAAAATTTGACAAACTACACTTTAAGTTTGCTTAAAGTGTTTTAAAAGCTTTGTAAGCAATATGAGATCTTTGGACCACTCATTCCATCTATAACTCTATTTAGCTCATCCATTCAGGTAGAAGCTTCGTATATATGCCAAATTGGCTAACATTAATGGCAACTTAGCTGGCTTGACTAGTATACTAGTCATGGAACCTAGAAATTGATCAATCTTGCTGATGATGACAAGATTAATGAATTATTAATTACAAAAGGATTTTGCCTAACTCTTGGAAACACTTTGGAGTAATGATACACACACAAATGATATGAAAGAAACAAGACACACCAAATAACTACATAAATAGTAGAAAAACAACAAATAGAGGAATGTGTAAGAGTACTTGAGGTAACAATAGACATATCTACCTATGTACAAAGATCATGAGACAACACTGGAAGCATAATTTAAAATAACTCCCATTGATAGGGATGGGAAGGCTCTCTCCATTCAACCTAGCAAGCTCAAAGGCATTTCTCTCCTTGTAACTCATGATAACATAAGGCCCACTCAAAAAAGGTTATCAAATTTGGAGTGTTTTCTTGGTTTTACATGTTCCTCATCCCATTTAGGGACTTTATCACCTTGTTATAATGTCTTTGAGGAATTTCTCTTGTCAAATGACCTCTTCACTTGGTATTGATTGGACTATATAATATTCATAGTAGTATCCCTTGTCTCTCTCATCTATCTTAGCTTATTCAACCTTATCTACATAACATCATCCTCTAAGAACTCAAGCTGATGTACAAGCTCTAATGTAGGAAGTTTAAGAGATATATGAAGTTTCGCCTCTTTCCCATAGACAAGAAGGTATGGGGAGTGTCTAATAGCTATATTAGGTGTCAATATGTCTACACATAGGGCAATCCTTAGTCTAGTATGCCACCCCCTTTGACCATCTTCCATAGTTCTCTTGATAATCCTCAACAAGTTCTTATTTATAGACTCTACTAGTCCATTTCCCTATGGGTGATAGTTAGATGATGATTTGAGATAAATTCCATGTGAAAGAGCCCACTCACATACCTTGTTGATGTTGAAATCCAATGTATTGTTAGAAATGATTGTAGAAGGCACACCAAATTTGGTCACAAGGCTATCATAAAAGACTAAAATAAAATCTTCATTAGCTTCCTTGAGGGCAACTACTTCAACCCACCTTGTAAAGTAGTCTATAGTTGTAATGATCAATTTGTGTCCTTTACTTAAAGGGGAGTATATCATCCCTATGAAATCTAAACCCCATTGCATGAGAGGTTTTTTTACTTGTATGGGTTGCAAGGGAAGGATAACCAATTTTTGCTTACTAATAAACATTGCATATTTTGGGCATTTTCTTATCCAAGAGTGTGCATCTCTAGACATTGTGGGATAAAAGTACCCAAATATAATCATATTAGAGGTTGTGTTCTTGGCATCAAAGTTCCCACTAGTTAGACCATCATGGAATTGTTTAAGCAACTTATCTATTTGGCATAATTCCACACACCTCAAAAGCATGCCTCTTATGTCTCTTTTTAAAAGTACTCCATCTATCAAGATATAAGGTATACTTTACAACCTAAAGTGACTTTTATTGTCTCTATATAGTCCTATAGGATAATTGGCTTGATTTAAGAAATTTGAGTATATCATGTGTCTAACTAAAAGGTGTGTTGTCTACAGTTATCTATTGGTTGTCAAAGACTTCCAACATTTGATCTTTATCTTATTTTACTAATGTTGCAAGGTGTTCACATAAACCTTTACTCATTAAAAGTTTTTTAACTCTAACTTTTAGTTCATACTCCATGCATTCTATCACCCATCTAGCTCTTTTCTCATTGAGGTCTCTATTGAGTATAAATTATTTAATACTTGGGTGTACCACCATGTGCCTAAATTTCTTCAAAAATCTCACTACTGCAAGGACATGTTTATATACAAAGTTATACATCTCGTCATAAACATCTAAGGCTTGAATAAATAAAGTAATAGGATTTTCCAAACCTCTCTCATTTTGTTGCATCAACATGGTAGAGATTGCATCTAACATAGAGAAGGCATACAAGTAGAATTACTTGTTAAAATCAGGATTAAGAAAGTGTAGGGGCATGAGAGATGACCTCCTTGATTGTCTAAAAACTCTTCTTACCTTATTTGGTCCATGTAAACTCCTTGCATTTTCTTAACATGTGAGTAAGAGGCTTGACCAGCTTTACAAACCCTAGGATAAACCTTCTTATAAAATTAATCTTTCCTAAGAAACTCTATAGACCCATCTTATTCTTGGGCAAGGATAAGGATAAGATGGACTCAACTCTTTTAGGATTTATGGAAAGACCATCCTTAGACACTACATGGACTAATAACCTACCCTCATGAATACCAAATATGCACTTTTTAGGATTCAATGACACACCAAATTCTCTGCATATTTAAAATACTAACCTCAAGTAAGCAATATGATTAGTTGAGTCCTTTGATAAAATAGTGATGTCATCTATAAATATGAGCACCATGTCATTGATCAAATATTCAAAGGCAACATCCATTTCCTTCTAAAATTTTTCTCTAGCATTGGATATTCCAAAGGGCATTTTCATATATGTATAAGTGCCTCACTTTGTGGTGAAGATAGTCTTATGCCTATCTTCTTCCTTGACCATAATCTAATTATTGTAGACACCTAAAACTTGCCATTGATAACCTCCAACTATATTTTTGATCAATTTCCCACCAAAATGCATAATTTGGCTTTAAAACACCAAAACACATTAAAAGCTTTGAAATTGACATATTCAAGAGTTAATTTTGGCTAGGGTATCCCTAAAAGGGGTAATAAATTTTATGGACTAACTAACTTTGATCAAATCATTTCAATTCAAAATACCAATTTTGCACTTGGGTGCTTTATATTGCTCTTTTCTATCAAATCTCTTACATGAGACATGTGCCTTTATTATTTTATATTGACAACATCCTAAATGGATAATGGAACTAATGTATCTGACATCGCATCCTAATTCCAATCTAGTCAAATTTTGGGCCAATAAAAAGACATTCTAAATAATTTGAGTAATTTATGCATAAAGAGCCAAGGTTTGCATCAAAGTGCTTAATCATTCTTAGGAGATAATTAAACACAGTCATGAACCTAATTAAGAATTCCATGGAACTTGTTGAATAGTTTATTTTTGAAAATAAATATTGAATATTTGCATCATCAAGTAACATAATTTCTTGGGAAGACATCCCTAGGCCATAAATTTATAAAATATTAGGATTAAGCCACCCCATGCCTCATTAAGACCCTACATGCCTCTTTAGTTCTCCTATATCCCAAATATCTATGAGGTCATTTATTGAATTTGGCCTCCAAAATTGAATGGATTCTTAGCCACACATCTTCATCTTACGATGGATGGTTCAGGTTCATTCTAACCATTTTGCAAAATCTATAAATAGGAGGCCTTGCATTTTGCATTGGGGAGTGTTAAAAATTCAAAGTTATAATGCTTAATTTATTTCAAAGATTCATGAAAATTAATATTTCAAGCCAAATTGTTGAGCCAAGCCAAAGCCAAACATGGTGCCAAGGAGAGATGGAGGTATCCACACTTCATTGATGTAGACTTCATGAGCACAAACCAAGAAAGCCACTTCAACAAGCTATTTGGAGCATCCAAGGAAGGTGAAATAAGGTTTCTTTTGAATTTCAGTTGTGTTTCCTTTTATTCTTGTCAACTAAGCTCCCCCTTTGTGATAGGCTTAAGGTGTTAGCATTAGTATGTTTTGTTTGGATTTATTTTATTCACTAATACAATAATAATCCCCCCTTATTGCAATCCTATGTTCACATAATGACATGTTAGGTATGACCCTAGACCTACAAATTTGGTCACAAAGTTCCTACAAGCAACTTATTAATCTTTTCTATATAGTATCTTAGAGTTGGAGGCCAAAAATAATGAAAATTTAAGTTAAAATTCTATTTTTTTATATTTGTGTTTTTATTTCTAAAAACCTCAATTTTTCTCTCTGTTACGATATCACTGCTCACACATTAGTGATTTTTTAATGAAATCATTGTTTGCTAAACAACAATTTTGTAGATAAGAGCAATGATATTATTTGCCAAAGTGATGATTTCACAAAAAAATGATTTTGTTCACCTTATGAAGCAATTTCATATTCAATAATAGTGATTTTATCAATAGAATAGTTATTTTGTGTTTTCTATCTAGTAATAGTAATTTTGTCAACCAAAATAGCGATATTATTTCTTGGGCAGTGATATCATTGATTTGGCCAGTGATTTCATTTAAAACAATGATTTTGTTTAGTAGCAATTTTATAGGAAAATAATGATATATAAATAATGATATTGACTATGTAACAGTGATTTCAAAATAAAGATCTTATTTTGAGAAGTTGCTTCACTCATTTATAAATTAGTTTCAAAGCTAAAGGACATATTGACTTTTTCATTGCAGGATCAAGCTTGAAATTTGTTCATACATGATTTTTAGACCTTATATTAAAGTTTAAAATGGACTAAGAAATTTGTTTTGGTGCTTTTGGGAAAATTTAGATGCTTAGGTAAATGTTTTGAAAAAATGTGCTTTTAAAGTTACAACTTAAGACCAAGGGGTCAAAAGAACATGACCTAATCTTTCATTTGGTGCTTAAAATTGAACTCACTTATCAAATTTTGTCTTCAATAGTTGTTTAAACTTAAATTTGATTGGTAAAAAGAGGGATGTTGTGTGTATGCTCTTCCATCTATCCCCTTTAGGGAACTTTTGGAATCAAAAGCATCATCCTTATTTCAAGCATGCCTAGTTCAAGGCATAGAAAGAATGCCATCTAAATCACTCCCCAAAAACTCATAATAGTTAGGGTGATCTTGAAATGACCATAAATTCTTTCTATTAGTCATTTATTTTATTACATCTTATCTTGCAAGGGGGACTTCATTACCTCTCACAAGTTCTATAGGGAAGCTTTAACTGGGGGTTTCATCTCCCAGCACTAACTTCAACCACTCCCACTAGGGTCAAATTTTTGAGTGGTTAAACCACCTTCTAGTTTTTGAGTTACACATGAGATGTATTTGTACTTTGGACATTGTACTACACTAATCAAATGATGGATGTAGTGGTTGCAAAAAGGACTAGACCTTTTTATAACAAGCCAAGTGTCATGGACACCCAATTTAAGCGTGTTTATTTTATAAGATGACATGAAATTCATTGGTCAATTGATCTATCTAGACATTTGAAAAATTGTAGATATTAGACAAATCCCCACTTGCTGTCAAAGTGTTGTTGGTACAAGGTGTGGCTTAAGGTCCATGCCACAATACTATCTTTTGAGAGTAGGGGGTGTAAAAACCCTACTATATAATGTGTATTTTGCTTTTTGGATGAACACTAAAAAAGCCTCTTAAATGATGTATATTTATAGATTCCAACAATACCAAGTAATCTTGTTAGTTTAGGACCTAAGAGCGATTAATTGGTTAGTTTTGTACTAGATTAAAGTCTTATTTGGAATCAAAACTTGGTGTGAACAAATGAAACCAAACCAAAACACATAGTCCTCATTTTCCTTCGAAAAAAGAGGCATTATGCTACCCACATGAATCATTAATTTTCCTTGTTTGAATTTTATCAAAACTTGGAGTCATATCTTTCATTTTGGTGTAGTTATGCTACCCAATTGAGTCTAGACTTTTACCAAACATTATTTAAATTCCTACATTTATAATATAAATTCAAAATTACACCTTAATAAGTTTATAGGGTTGATGCGTTAATTGGGTTTTCCATTTTCATTAAACTTGAGGGAACTTAGGTTCAATTTCCAATTTAGGTTGAAGGTTGTTTAAGACTCAATCATTATCACCACTTGATAGACTTAAGTCATTTTGTGTTAAACACTTGTACTTTGAGTCTATGCACCAAAAATTTTTGTATTACCATCCTATTTCCACTAAGATCATTTGAATACATACTTTTTTTCCTTACATATATTGTAAAAACTTTGAAGGTATGTCATTTGAGTTAAGAAAGGTAGTGTTATGCCACCAAAATTTGTGAAACATCTTTGCCTTAGAGTTTTTGAAATAAACATTTTGTTACATGTTTTTGAGTAGTTTAGCATTGTTACACTACCCAAAACATTTCAAACATTGTTTCATAGACCTTTTTTCATAGAGTTCAAGTTTGTACACATTTTTCAAGCCAATCTGAGTATACCTTTGTAAATGTTTGTCTAGCATAGTTACGTCATTCACATTTTTTCAGCCTATTTGTCAAAAGAGCCAAGTTTTATACAATTATTTGTGATAAAATAAACTATCTCTAAAGTAATTTTTATTTCATACCTTATATCTATTTGATCGAGTTCATGTCTAAGAGTCAAATGCCTAGTTTTTGTTAAAAGTGTTACAAATCCATCAATTTAAAATCTCATCTATTTCAAAGTCTAGATTTTAATTCCATTTGGCCAACAGTCCTAACACATGCCTTTTTTGAGCCTAGATTTTGATGCCACATTTGGTCAAAATACCTAGAAATGTTCTATTTCCTAGATTAGACTGATTTGAAACACTTCAACCTTAGAGTTTGGCATTTCAATTTTTGATCTATTTACTTAATCTTTTTTATATAAGACATGTAATGTTAGATACTTAACGTGAGCTTGTCTTATCACAAATCATTAGATAAACCTTTCCATATTTTTGATATATCTAGACCAAGTTTGAACATCATCTTATAGACATTATCTTTTTATAATTTCTATAACGCTCTTCCCTTTCTATCACAAAACATTCACTATGGATCCTAACATGTATTCTTACAATTGTAGTGGACTCATGTACAATCTAGGGATTAGTAATGTGGTTATGAAAGAAGAAATGGTGCAAGACCCCTATGTAGATAATATTTTTTATGAGATAGATCCTTATCCCTATTATAATACTCAAAAAGGGTCACAAAACCAAGATCCACTAGCTAATTATTTGATTAATACACCACCATATTTAGAATAGGACCAAGAAAAAATTTCACAATACCTAGCTATGGTACCTACTATTCAATAACCTTTTCCTCATCAATCTTACTATATTAATGCACCTTCCACATATGATCCTTATTTGTTTAAGTGTCATTTATTAGAGAACAAAGACAAGATTTTGTTAGATCCATAGAGGTAGGGGCCAAATTTATGGTAGACTTACCCCATGAGAATTTACCAAGTCTAGTAAGAATGCCTCATAACATATTGTACAGTCAATAGGCTTCTTCTAGTAATCCTTTAGCTCTAGTCCAAATAATGTATCAAGACCCTAGTATGCTTTTTAGAGGCAAGGAACCCATGGAGGATCTTTTTTTATAGATGTAGACAACATACAAACCTACTTGAACCTAACACACAATTTTAACCAGATGACCATATCAAGTAGGCCTCTTACAGATTTAGTCCACTCAACTAGAGTGTTAATAGATTTGATTAGTCAAGAAAATTAGGATGCATACCCATTCATGAATAACACTCTGATTGATAATTTATTCCATACACCAACCATTGAATAAGTATCTTCTACTTCTATGCAGAATAGTGGATAAAACATAATAGATAATGTGCAAGAAAAATCCCATTGAAACCAAAGTGGTGTTAATATACAAATAGCTAGCCAATAAAATGTGCCTTTTGTTAACTCCATAAGTGGTTCTTAAAATGAGGGGGTTGGATTTTCTACATCCCAATCTCAACTAGCTATTGCTAATCCTTAACCAATTATTTATTCAAGTGCACAACCAATAGGATTAGGTAGCCAACCGACAACCAATGTCATACCTCAACAATAAAATGTGATCAATCCCATTCCTCCTCAATAAGTGACAAGTGGTATTCCATAACAATAGGAAAAATTTAGTAAAATAATGTAATAGAGGCCAAATATGTTACCACCTCAATAGGGGCAACTAATGTTCCACCATGGTAGGTAATAGTAAACATACCTCTTCAGTCATAGGCTAGTGTTCCAATTCAAAACCAAAATATGTCTAACCAATAATGTATAAATATTGGTCTAGGATAAATTTTGAATCTTCAACATGCATTCACTTCCCAATAGGGATTCATATAAGAAGGAGGTTTTAACATTTCTCAACTACCTACTAGGCAACAATTACCTTTTATTTAAAGTGTGCCACTCATTCAGAAATAGGGTCTTAGTTCACAAGTTCTCACTCAACAACAAGGTTTGATTTTTTTACATGTTCCTTTTCAACCACAAAAAATACAATATGATTACATCCCTTCATCCCAACCATAAAATCCTCAACATCAAACCTTCACAACAAACCCTAACCAGAATATTGCACCATAACACATGCAATTCTGTTAGAAACCTATTGCTTGCATGGACTAAATAACAGTAAATAATTCATATATTAACAAAAAAATGTAGATCACAAACACCATTTATATATCATGGGACACTTCAATGGGGATACCTCCTTTGAGAAAGGCTCTATTATAATTATTCTTTTTGGATACTCTATAACACCATATACTCCTATAATTATACTATTTCTTACCTATCTCTCTCCATATGCTAAAGCATGTGGGATTATTCCATATCCTATTATACCCCTCTAGGTACATTACATACCATCCCCCTTCAATATGTTTTGCCATTAAAACATGATAAGAATTAGGAGGACTCAATGAGAGTCAAACCAAAAAGAAAGTGAAGACTAGATGGAAGCTCTACCATGCATGCATTTCTGCTTCCACTTCTTTTATCTATACTTTTATAGGAGCATGTATAATAATAAGGTGAACATAAGCATTAAAATATGAGGTGGATGTGCATACAAATGAATTCATAGACTAACCACAACTAGAATTTGGTAGTGAGTGTTGAGAAATGAAAGTTGAATCTCAATGATGATCACCTCAAATCTAGAATAGGGGTGCACAAAATAGTTATCCTTGTGAACCAACTAAGGGGATATGACATCCCCCTTAGAATTTTTTCCTGATGGAGATGGAGCCTTGATTCCCTACTTGGGATCTATGATTATCAACTTTAGTTCATTTAGGGTTTGCTTAAGCATGGTGGTTACCTAAATGGATTCATTGGAGGGGTGCTTAGGCATTTTCAGTGCTTTCTCTAATGCTTTTATTGTCTCAAGGAGAACTATTTGGAGACATTTCCAATTAAGGTGGTCTTTAGCAAGCTTGGATCAGCCCACTACTTCCATCATTGTCTGAGGGTGCAACATTTGAACCTCTACTTGAATCACATCTTGAAGTTCATTGATGAAGCAATGAACAAAGAATGTTGTAGAGGTGCCCTTGGTTAATGTCTCAAACTTAGTTTAATATTCTCATATTGTGTCAATCTATCAAAGCTAAGTCAAAGCACCAATGAGATGATTTCATAAGAGAGTGGGAAACCCTATGAAAATAAGAAGATTGGACGTCATTTTTAACTAATAATCCACCCATTACAATATGACCAATTTTTTTTGACACTAATAAGACAACTACATGAAAAATATAATGAAAAATGACTTGAAATTTTACATACAATTGAAAACTAAATATTAGAATATCTCTAGTAAATAACATAGGCTATTTAAAAATAATGATGAAATAAATGTGAAATAACCTAAAATGATTTTCAGACTAATGCAACATAAACATGGAAAAAAATACACACATAGGGACTTACACTACTTATAACACTTGATATTGACCTAAGAGACATATAACGATACCAACATTTAACTTTTTACTATTTTAACATATGACACCTTAAAAGAAGATTTAAGTGGGATTGATAAACCTATGTAAATTAAAACTTAAAAACTATATACCACATAATAACATGCATATATAATTTATTATAAAAACTTTAAATTGAAAAATCTAAAATACAAAAAGGAAACCTAAACCTAAAATCCAAAACTAGACATGAATGTTATTTGCTCATAACATTTTAAAACCACAAAGGGTAGTAAAAAAATATGTGGCTGGTATAGAGAAACCCACGGTTGGTATGATGAAAGTGGTTTTTTAGAAGACTTCAATGCAATACACTTGAGTATGTATTACAACTTAAATATTGAAGGGTTAAGTGAGTACTTCCAGAATTGGGATCTACAAAAACTAGATCCCTATTATGGCATCAAGATCTCATGCCCATTTAGATCAATGGATGAAGTCACATAGATGTGCCAACCATGGTTGATTTGAATAGGTGGATAAATAATTGATATAGGTTCTAAAAAATGGTGTAGAGTGAAAAATTTGAGCTATCATGAACACCAAACTATCAAAGTAGGATGAGGAAGCTTAAATCCTAAGCACAGATGGAAACTTGAGCCCAATTGTGTTACTAGATAACATTAGACCTGATGGTGCCAATAACCCAAACTATGGATGAAAATGGTGGGTCTATAGTTGTAAGTTTCTTTCATTTATTGTGTAGCATGTGGAGCTTGTGGCGATGGATCACACTATCCATCACATCTGTTAAGATAAGAGAGGTGGAAGACACTGAGCCAATACAAATCCCTTGGTGATAGATAAGGGAGAGATATTAAGAGCCTAGCACACTAGTGTCAAGGTGGATTGATGCAGTATATATAGATCTAAATATTACTGAGGTGAATGTGAAAATGAGCACACCCAATCTAGGCTATGATAATAATGTAATCTTAAAGAACTGATGAGTGTTAAACTAGATGAAAGTAATACACAGATCCCAAAATTTCCAATACATATATTTATAAATTTCCACACATTAGAACAATAATAGAGACATATTTTCTCCCAAAAACTAAATGACTAAAAACTATAAGATGATACTATGGAGACCAAAGTAGAGTAAATCTACGCATTAACAATTTGGTAGACTAGAATACTGCAAATAGATATAAACCTCATGAACTCAAATTTTTCTTACAATGGAAAACAATTATGACAACCTGGGAAAGTGCTCTAATACTAGTGTTAGAAACCTTTTGATTCTATATATTAAATAATAGTAAATAATTCATATATTAACCAAAATGCAGATTACAAACACCAATTCTATATCATGGCCACTTCAAGGGGGCTACCTCCTTTGAGTAAGGCTCTATTATAATTCTTCTTTTTAGATTTTCTATAACACAATATAATCTTATACTTATACTATTTCTTACCTATCTCTCTCCATATGCTAAAGCATGTGGGATTATTCCATATCTATTATACCCCTCTAGGTACATTAAAAATTCCAATAATCAAACCCTAATCTGTGTATACACATTCCTAGTCCATTTCCCAACCAATACAATACCCCATCAAATATCTCCATTATACCCCATTTTAAGTTTTCCACTCATAATTTCTCAACCATCTACCCAGGGCAATATTCCCACAAGTTTCCTAGAGCAAGAATTAGAACAAATGAAGGATGCCATTGCTGCCATCCAAGCTAGAAAATAGGGTAAAAAGTTTAAGTTAGACAATGTGTGTTCCTATATTTTTAACATGGACTACTTACATATTATATTTTCTCCAAGATATGAGCCCCCAAATTTTGATAAATACAAGGGGAAAGGTGACCCCAAAGCCCATTTAATATAATTCTTTGTTTAATGCTAGCCAATGGTATATAGTGACATATACCTTTTGTTGTTGTTCCTAAGGAGTCTAGTAGTGCAAGCCTTGGAGTGGTTTTTAAAGTTACCTAAGAATTTAGTAACAAATTTTGATGATCTTTCAAAAAAAATTATGAAATACTTTTCCTACAATCTCAAACACAAGATTTCATTGGTTGACTTGATGCAAGTAAAATAAAAAGCTGATGAGAGTTTTATGAGTTATCTACAACAATGGAGAGCTCTTACAAGTCTATTCACCCATATTTTACCAAGTAAATAATTAGCCACTATGTTTACTAAAAATTTTCACAATGAGATAGCTTATCATCTAGAACTACAATGTGTGCATACTTTCAAAGAGATCATTGATAAAGGTTTGTTGATTGAGTGAGCCCTTATTTAATAAAAGAATCATCAAGCTCACTTTAACTAATCAAGATGAAGGCACCAATTAGGGAAATGGCCAAAATTAGAATCAATTCCAAATATAAGCATCACAACTGACACAAGTGAATAGCCAAGATAGACCAAAACAATTCAAATATAATAAGAATGTTATAGGAAATGAAGTAACTAAGTCACTCCATGTCCAAACAATGAAAATACCATCTGCTCAGCCTATGCCACCTTTTCAACATACTCCTACCCAAAAAATTCTTCAGCCAACACACCAAGCACAATAGCCTTGGCCCACGCAATAAATACAACCACCTTTGTCATTACAAGTTCTTCCTTCAAGAAGAACAATACCTATTTGTTGTGTTTTTAGTGACCTTAGAGAACCTATTAAATATATGTTTCATAAACTTACTATCATTAATTTGATTAGTCAGCCTATACCAAAGCATTATTTGCAAGGTGTTCCTTATCCTAATTGGTACCATGAAAATGAATTCTGTGAATATCATCGAGTCAATAGGCACACTTTATGAAGATGTGTGTAAATCAAGTGTTTGATTGAGATTATGTTAGATAATGGGGAGATAACATTGGATGGAGGTGATTCCACCTCCAATCAGACTCTTGGGATTTATCAAAACCCTTTTCTTGAACATAACTAGCAACAATAACAACACTAGATAGTGTAATAACAAAATCAATAGTATCAAAATCACAGGCTAAACCAATAGAACTAGTAAAACCAACAACAAAATAAATAATATTGAAATAATGGACAAAACCAAGGTCAGAATGGTAACAACCAAGAAACCTACCATGTAGTTGCACATGATTATAATAGAATTGTAGGCCATATTGTAGGAAGTAGCATTAATACTATCTCCATTAATCCTAAACCAAATTCTAATTAGATGAGACCATTGTTAACCATACCAAACCAATCTAATCACTTCAATAGTCCTTCTTTGACTTGATACCACACACATGCAAACCAAAAAATAGGGATTCCCACTTTTAGACCTTATACTAATAACTCATCCTTGCCATGTGACTTTGCACAAGTGCACCAATAACTGAGACTTGTCCTATTTGGTCCCACACCATCACCATCATTTGTTATCAATCATGGTCTTGTATTCAATCCGAATTGTGCAATTACAACTCAAAAGTCAAATATTGCCATCCTAGGCCCATTACCATCTACCATTCCACCCATTATCTAACTAGTCATTTAGCCTAAAAAAATCATTTAAAATTGTCCAAGATAAGAATTTTGATATTGTGGAACAATTACAAAAGACACCCACACAAATCTCCATTTTAGATTTATTGTGTATGTCAAAAATCCACAAAAACATTTTAAATGACTTTTTGAGCTAATCCATTATTTCAAGTGACATATCCTTGATAAATTCCAAGCTTTGGTTGGACACCTAGTTCCATACCAACAAGTCACTTTCAACCAAAGTGATATGTCATCCCTTGGCCCATTGCATAATAACCCATTATACATAGAAGTTTGTATAAAATGGCACAAAGTGAAGCATGTCCTTATAGATAATAGATCAAGTGTAAACATAATGTATCTTAAGATCATCAAATTTATCATGTACATAATGGCAAATCTTCAAGAAGAGACAATTACCATCAAAGCCTATGACAATGAGGAAAGAAAATCATAGGGCACCATCTATTTACCATTTATCCTTGGGACTTTGACCCATGATACACTTTTCCATGTGATCAATTTTGATTTATCATACAATATGCCTTTGGGAAGACCTTAGTTATGTGAAATTCATACAGTCTCATCAACATTGTACCAATGTATCAAGTTCTCCCATTTAGGAATGGAAGTTTGTATACCAAGAGATTTACATTTATACAAGCACTATATGAAAACTTGTATACCAAGAGATTTACATTTAAGGAAGCAAAGGAGGCAAAGGAGGCAACCGATTTTGATTAGAGGTTGAAGTGGGAAGGACTCTGGTTAAGGTTGAAGGATGCGGGCCCAAAATGGAGGGCAATGGGGACAGAAGAGGAGGTGTTCGCCTCTGTGGTTTGGCAGTCTTTTGTGATTTGGGTTGAAGACTACTATTAGTTGAAGTCTGGTTTAAGTCCACCTTCACTTGTGGATGAGTGAGGTTGGAGACGGGGCGAATGCCAAGCGATTTGATAGGTTTAGGTGGAGTAGATGAGGGTTTTGGTTTCGGATGCTATGAGCAAGGTTCCCATCAGCCTATCCAATCGCTCAATGATGATGACGCCAAGAAACGACATGGTCTAGGATATCATGACCCTACTCAAGACCCTTTAGACCTTTGTCTTGAACCAATCATTGACCAATCACCTCCACACTCGCCTGTTTCACCCCCTTCACCTACGGAGTCAGTGGTTTCCATTCCTCCTAGTTTTTTTTCCATAAATACCATCCGCCTGGACCCCTTGACTTATCAGCTCAATGGGGTGTCCAATTCTCTCCCTCTCATTTTTCCCAGCATGATTGAAGATGAGTCGGCAACCATTCACACTGTTCATTGCGTTGACGATGACGCCATTCTTTCTTACATGGGCGCTGACGATTCTTTCATCCAGCGCTCCCTCCCTTCTGAGACCTAGGTTATGTTAAATGAATCAACCATTGACATCAACCTTCCTTCTTCTGATGTTCCTTATGTCTTAAAGATTGGCCAATCTTTAGACGCTCAGGAGTAGCTTGACTATACCCATTTCCTCTCCAACCATAGCAAGGCATTTGCCTGGACTTACAGTGATATGCCTGGCATCGACCCCACCATCATTACCCATAACATTGTCACCAAACCAGAGGCTAAGCCTGTTAGGCAAAAGCTTCGAAAAATGCATCCTCGCGTTGCCCTCCTTGTCAAAGAAGAGCTTCAATGCCTCCTTTCTGTTTCCTTCATCCAGCCCATCGACTATCCATAGTGGGTCTCTAACATCGTCCCAGTCACCAAGGCAACTGGGGGGATTCAGATCTGCACAGACTATTGTGACCTCAGCTTAGCCTGTCCCAAAGATGACTTTCCTCTTCCTAACATCGACTAGCTTGTTGATCTCATGGCCAGACATGAGATGCTATCACTCATGGACGGGTTTTCAGGATACAATCAAATCCTGATTGCTCCGAAAGATCAGCACAAGACTACTTTCATTTCCCCATGGGGGACTTTCTACTATCGAGTCATGCCTTTTGGCTTGAAAAATGCTGGTGCCACTTATCAGCACGCCATGACCTACATTTTCCACGATCTCCTCCACAAAATCATGGAGGACTATGTGGATGACCTGCTCGGCAAGTCCAAGCTTCGCCGCAACCATCTAACCATTCTCAAAATCATCTTTTCTCATCTTCTTCAATACAATGTTCACCTTAACCCCAAGAAGTGTGTCTTTGGGGTCCTCTCTGGCAAGCTTCTCAGCTTCATTGTTTCCTTCCGTGGCATCGAGATAGATCCCGCCAAGATTCGCGCTATCCTCGAAATGCCGCCTCCGACCAATCTCAAGCAGCTTCGCAGTCTACAAGGGAAGCTCCAGTCCATTCGCCATTTCATCTGCAGCTTTCAGACCGCTGTCAACCTTTTCATCATCTCCTTAAGAAAGACATCTCTTTTACATGGGATAAGGACTGTCAAGAGGCTTTTGAAGCCCTCAAAACCTATTTGGTCTCTCCACCAGTCCTCATTCCACCTAAAGACGACCAACCCTTCTACCTTTATATCTCTGCCACCAACCATTCGTTAGGTGCCATGATCGCGCACCAAGACGAGCATCACCGTGAGCAAGTAGTCTATTATATCAGCCGAACACTGGTCGACTATGAAACTCGGTATACCCATATCGAAAAACTCTATTTGGCGTTAGTCTTTGCTGCTACTAAGCTTCGCCACTATCTTCTTAGTCACAAAACCTTTGTCATCACCCACACCGACCCTCTCAAGTATATGCACTCCAAGCGATATTAGAATCAACGTATGGCTCGGTGGCTCATGCTGCTTGCTGAGTTTGATCTCGAATTCATCCAGCAGAAATCTATCAAGGGGCAAACCATCGCTGATCAACTAGTAGATGCTCCTCTTCCTGACAATCAACCTTCGGAGTGTGAATTCCCTGATGAGTCTATCGCTGCGCTTTCCTCCGATGACACCACCTATCAGATGACTATGTTCTTTGACGGTTCCAAATGTCAACTAGGTGGGGGTGCTGGGGTTATTCTCATCCCACTCGAAGGAGAGCCCATGCCTTTGTCTTTTAAACTCGACTTTGATTGTACCAATAATATGGCCGAATACGAGGCCTTAATTTTGGGACTCCAGATCGCCCTCTCTCTCAGCATCAAGTCCATCAACATCTTCGGCGACTCGCAGCTCGTCGTCAATCAGGTTAACGGTTCATACCTCTATAAAAATGAAATTTTGCAAAGGTACAAAAGCCGTGCTAATGTTCTCCTTGCATCTTTCGACCATTTCCTCCTGCAGACTGTTCCTCGATCCATGAATAAGTTTGCTGACACCATGGCTTCTCTCGCTTCACATATCCCATCTTCCTCATCTACATCTAGACTTTTTGTCATGGTGCATCGTGTGCCGTTGCCTTCATATATCTCTTCTCACATTCATCATGTCAACACTATAAACCCTAGTCCACAAGATGCTTGGTATAAGCAACTTGTAGACTTCTTATCTTTTTCTGTCATTCCTCCCAAACTCTCTAGTAATGCACGATGAGCTTTTATCAAGCGTACCGCTCGCTATACCATGCTAGGGGGTCTTCTCTATAAGCGAGGCTTCGACGGCCTCCTTCTTCGCTGTCTCACCTCCACTGAAGCATCCCAAGCCGTTCAGCAAGTCCACGATGGAATTTGTGGCAGACATTTCAGTGGGAATTCGATTGCCAAGCACATCCTTCGTTTGGGCTATTATTGGCCTACCCTTCATCAAGACTGTAGCGACTATGTTCGGCGTTGCATCAAGTGTCAGCAGCACTCTAACTTACTTCATCTTCCTAGTCACGCCTTACAAATCGCTTAGGATTTTTGGCCTTTTTCTCAGTGGGGTTTAGATCTCATCAGTGAGATTAACCCTCATTCATCTCTTCGTCATCAATCCATCATCACAGCCACTGAATATTTCACCAAGTGGGTGGAAGCTATTCCTCTTGTCTCCACAAAAGCTGACAAGATCGTCGACTTCATCACCACCCATATTATCTATCGTTTCGGTGTCCCTCATAAAATCATCACCGATAACGGCAAGTCCTTTAAAAACAAAACTGTCCAAACATTATGCGACTCATTCGACATCAAACTCAATTTTTCTTCGCCTTACTACCCACAAGCAAATGGGCAGGCCGAGGCTTCCAACAAAATTCTCACCAAAATTCTCATGAAAGTGGTCAGTGACACAGGCAGGGATTGGCACATTCACATTCCCTTCGCTTTGTGGGCTTACCACACTAGCATCCAAACCTCTACGGGTGCTACTCCTTTTTCTCTCGTGTACGGAATAGAGGCTGTCTTACCTCTCAAAGTACAGATCCCGTCTCTCCGCACTTCTCTACATGATATTCTTTCCAACGATGACTTTCGTCAAGATCGCTTAGCCAACTTGAGTTACTTGACGAACGTCGTCTTGCTGCCCTTAATCATCTCCATGTCTATCAACATCGCATCAAATGCACCTATGACAAAAATCTGTGAGAATGAGATTTCAACATCGGAGACCTTGTCCTCAAAGAGAATCAACACGTGACCAATATGGAGCAAAGTAAACGAGGCAAGTTTACTCCTAATTGGCTCGGACCTTTTATTATCACGCACAAGTATGGATCAGGGACTTATCGTCTATCTTCTCTTGATGGACGCCCAGAACCTGAGCCTCTTAATGCGTTGCATCTGCGATCGTTCTACTGTTAGTCGAGTATTTGTACACTTGACACTTAACTTGAGCTCGTCCCTTAAGCAATCCCCGTCCTCTTAATCCTACTTCCTTTCAACCTTATTCCTCTTAACAATTCCTATAACCCTTTTATGCTGTATGAATGCTTTGTCCTCATAAAAGGGAACCCTTGAACTTCTATAATCTTGTCCACGACTCACATTTCTGTCAAAACAAATCAAGATGTCACAATATCCATGGTCACTATATCAATATCAAAATCAAAAAGCAGACTGCTCCCTCGAAGGACAGCTGTACTATCATTGCTATAATTAATAGACTGCTCCCTCGAAGGATAGCTATTCAAAATCCCTTTTATTAAACAAAAATATAGACCACTGCTTTGAAGGATGGCTATGACTAAATCTAGCAATAAACAACACTATTTTAGAAGCTTCCCGCATTGATCAGCTTCACAACTGACCACCAAGCAAATGACATCTCTATGCAGGCTTCCCGCATTGATCAGTCTGCGCCAAAAATAAAAATAAATAAATAAATAAAAATAAAAAATGAATGAATGAGTCATGGACTTGACTTATAGTTGTCTCAGGGTCTCCTATAAAAAGGGGCATAGTTATTTCTGCTCTTAAAATGGGTTACCCTCTTTTCTCCTCCTATCACCTGCTCAAGGGACTTCGAGCTCACTTTAATGTCGAAGTGATTCGATTACCGCTCTAACATAACCATGGTCAACGACGTCACGCATGAATGGGGATCTTGGTTCTCATAACCCCTATCTATGCTATCTTTTTGGTCCTTGTCAATGAAAGAGCAATAAGCCTTTCACATAT
Source organism: Torreya grandis (assembly GCA_037957365.1). NCBI lineage: Eukaryota > Viridiplantae > Streptophyta > Pinopsida > Cupressales > Taxaceae > Torreya > Torreya grandis. The sequence continues at coordinate 1,726,727 of JARHVA010003282.1, read as the reverse complement.
CTTTCACTTTGGTCACCTTTAACCAAACCTTTTTCAACTAAAACATTCTCAGATCAACAACTCGACAACATGACATTATCATCATCCTTGTCCTTTTCACATAGTTTTTATGGACACCAGTACACATAGAAACTATCGACCAAACTCAATTTATGTTAAGCATAAACCAATACTTGCTAAAGCATAAATCAACCTTCATTCATTTTTAGCATACATCCATCACGACTATGGAAACTTGCTAGGGATGAAAGCCTTTTGATCAATTCTATAGAATACACCATCTGTAGCATCATCTTATCCTCATCTTCCCCTCATCATTTTGATACTTGACCACATCCAATCATCGACCAATCTCTTCCATTTGTCTGAACTACATTGGTCTGAGGCCCTATGACCAGGGCTATGTAGGCAGCACTCAGATAACACATCCTCTGAGGTTAGCTCGACCACCCCCGTTTGTTCATCTCTTTGATGGACAAACCTTCTCTTCTACGACCTTGACCTTGACCATGACCAGTCTATCAACAACTTTGATCAAGACCAATCATTTTCTTTGACCATTCCTCCCTTTTAGGGAGAACTACATTGGCCTGAGGCCCTTCACACAAGGGCTATGTAGGCAGCACTCAAATCACATGACGTTTTCTGAGGTTAGCTCGGCCACATCCTTTCATCCATCCATCCCCTTAACCAATGACCATCCTTCGACCTTCGATCACTTCCAAGACATTGTTGCCTTGGTTGTTTTTGCATGTATGCTACCTCACGGCTGGTTAGCAGAATTGTCCGCAGACCCTTTTTTTTTACCCTTCACAAGTATAGGATCGCGAGCCAGTTGATCCCTACTACTTGTGACTTTTTTGTGTTTCTGGGAGCACTTCCTGAGCCCGGGATACCTAGAACATGATGACCATTTGGAGCTTCAGCTTAGATTGAGTGACCCGATCAGCAGACGACTAAATGCTGGGGCCCAGTTATTTCAATTTTAGCACTCCTCGACCCTTGACCTGCGACACTTTTGACCTGACCATCTCCTGTAGTGATATGTGCGCAATCTCAACTTTTGCAGTGTTCACCCTCACCCCTTTTTCATCCACTCTTTGTCAAATCAACACCCGATTCTCGGTTCCCTTCCCTCGACTCCTGCTTTGAGGGGGAATACCTCATCCATAATCGGGGCAACCTATCTTTTTCCTATTTTGTCTTGCAGTTCATTCAAACAACCAACAAGATGAAATCAACCTTATCCCACACCTGGGGCAATCACTCCTATTTTTGTCTTGCAGTTCGTCTAGAACAACCAACAAGACAAAAAGGGGCAAATGTAGACACTGAAATCGTGTCAACTCCCCTGGTCATCCCCCATTTTATTCTTCCACGCCTATTTTTCCCTTGTCAACCATTTTCTTACTAGCCTTGACCCTGGCAGCATGTAACAATGAGTAGAAAGCTAAAAGCTAGACTCTGTCTTCATTATGCATCTGTCGACGACGGTCGTTACCTGGTCGATGTCGCCGACGTCGGTCACTTATCGGCCGATGTCGGCAATCCTGCCGACGTCGGTCACCTTACCGTTATTCGTTATCAGTTATCATTCGGTTCTCAATTGGTTTTTTGGACGGTTATCGAACAGTCTCTCGAACCATCCCCTGGCCTTCATCAGCGTCCGCTGATCAATCCCGCACAAAAAAAAAACAACACGAGAAGAACAAAACGAATCAATCAGAATTCCAGAACTCTAACATCCACAGACTCTTGCAATCAACACTCTCGCGATCAACTGACTCCAGCATCCACCAACTCTAGCATTCACTTCAATCCGGCACTGCACAGACGCTTCAATAACTTTGACTATGGCTTTCATCACATCTTCTGACAGGTAAGTATTTTCTTTGTTTAGTTTCATTTCCTTTTGATTATTAGTTGTTCATTATTTCTGTCATCCCAAATCTTCAAACCACAGACCCAAGCCCTGAGTCCTTTCTTTACATCCCTGCCCATTACCCCAATCTATAACTCTGTCTGGACTCGACCAAAACCCCCAGACTCTGTCCAAACCCGACCTTACTTTGCCCAAACCCTATCCTGACCTTGTCCTAATTCCATCAGACCCTATCTCGAACTTGTCAAGACCCTGTCCCGACTCTTCCAGACCTTCTGCAACTCGCCCAGACTCTGTCCAGAACTTACTCCGACCAACGCCGGTCACTTCCCCGACCGACGACGGTACCTCAACCGATGTCGGCACCTTCCCTAACCGACGCCGGCACCACAGAGACCGACGCCAGTGACTGTGCAGAAAGTGCCACTTATCAGGTACGCATTTTAATTTTCTATCATTTATTTTTGTCATTTTCTCTTTCATTATCTACTTTCGTCAAATATTCCACTTTTTTATCAGTGGGTTGATATCCTTCTAGGGAGTCTTCATAGTTTTGGGATCGGGCGTTCGCCTGACAGCCCACCATATCCTTTGACTAACATTTTTTCGTGTTTCAATTTTTTTTTCTTCGCAGGTGTCATTCCTCCACAGCCAAAGAGGAGAATCTTCCAACGTCTGATTTCGGTGCGCATAACTTTATCAGGTAATTCTAGCCTTGACCATTTATTTTAGTTTCTTATTTCTTCTTTGAATGTAGAAAGCAATTTTGCATAGAAACATTCTATAACATTTTTTTGACCAATAATATGGCTGAATACGAGGCCGAATAAAATGTAGACACCGAAATCGTGTCAACTCCCCTGGTCATCCCCCGTTTTATTCTTCCACACCTATTTCACCCTTGTCAACCATTTTCTTACTAGCCTTGACCCTGGTAGCATGTAACAATGAGCAGAGAGCTAAAAGCTAGACTCTGTCTTCATTATGCATCTGCCGATGATGGTCGTTACCTGGTCGATGTCGCCGACGTCGGTCACTTATCGGCCGACGTCGGCAATCCTGCCGATGTCGATCACCTTACCGTTATTCGTTATCAGTTATCATTCGGTTCTCAATCGGTTTTTCGGACGGTTATCGAACCGTCTCTCGAACCGTCCCTTGGCCTTCATCAGCGTTCGCTGATCAATCCCGCACAAAAAAAAAATTGAAACACGGAAAAACGTTAGTCAAAGGATATGGTGGGCTGTCAGGCGAACGCCCGATCCTGGAAGTACGAAGACTCCCTAGAAGGATATCAACCCACTGATAAAAAAGCAGAATATTTGACGAAAGTAGATAATGAAAGAGAAAATGACAAAAATAAATGACAAAAAATTAAAATGCGTACCTGATAAGTGGCACTATTCTGCACAGTCACCAGCGTCGGTCTCTGTGGTGCCGGCGTCGGTTAGGAAAGGTACCGACGTCGGTTGAGAGACCGTCGTCGGTCGGGGAAGTGACCGGCGTCAGTCGGGGCAGGTTCTGGACAGAGTCTGGGCGAGTTGTAGAAGGTCTGGGAGAGTCGGGACAGGGTCTGATGGAATCGGGACAAAGTCAGGGTAGGGTCTGGGCAAAGTAAGGTCGGGTTTGGATAGAGTCTGGGGGTTTTGGTCGAGTCTGGACAGAGTTATAGATTGGGGTAATGGGCAGGGATGTAAAGAAAGGACTCAGGGCTTGGGTCTGTGGTTTGAAGATTCAGGTTGACAAAAATAATGAACAACTAATAATCAGAAGGAAATGAAACTAAACAAAGAAAATACTTACCTGTCAGAAGACGTGATGAAAGCCATAGTCGAAGTTGTTGAAGCGTCTGTGCAGTGCCGGATTGAAGCGAATGCTGGAGTTGGTGGATGCTGGAGTCAGTTGATCGCGAGAGTGTTGATTGCAAGAGTCTGTGGATGTCAGAGTTCTAGAATTCTGATCGATTGGTTCTGTTCTTCTCATTTTTTTGTTTTTTTTTTGTGTGGGTTTGATCAGTGGATGCTGATGAAGGCCAGGGGATGGTTCGAGAGACGGTTCGATAACCGTTCGAAAAACTGATTGAGAACCGAATGATAACGAATAACGAATAACGGTAAGGTGATCGACGTCGGGAGGATTGCCGACGTCGGTCGATAAGTGACCGACGTCGGCGACATCGACCAGGTAACGACCGTCGTCGGCAGATGCATAATGAAGACAGAGTCTAGCTTTTAGCTCTCTGCTCATTGTTACATGCTGCCAGGGTCAAGGCTAGTAAGAAAATGGTTGACAAGGGCGAAATAGGCATGGAAGAATAAAATGGGGGATGACCAGGGGAGTTGACACGATTTCGGTGTCTACATTTGCCCCTTTTTGTCTTGTTGGTTGTTCTAGACGAACTGCAAGACAAAAATAGGAGTGATTGCCCCAGGTGTGGGATAAGGTTGATTTCATCTTGTTGGTTGTTCGAATGAACTGCAAGACAAAATAGGAAAAAGATAGGTTGCCCCGATTATGGATGAGGTATTCCCCCTCAAAGCAGGAGTCGAGGGAAGGGAACCGAGAATCGGGTGCTGATTTGACAAAGAGTGGATGAAAAAGGGGTGAGGGTGAATGCTGCAAAAGTTGTGATTGCGCGCATATCACTACACGAGATGGTCAGGTCAAAAGTGTTGCAGGTCAAGGGTCGAGGAGTGCTAAAATTGAAATAATCGGGCCCCAGCATTTAGTCGTCTGCTGATCGGGTCACTCAATCTAAGCTGAAGCTCCAAATGGTCATCGTGTTCCAGGTATTCTGGGCTCAAGAATTGCTCCCAAAAACACGAAAAAGTCACAAGTAGTAGGGATCAACTGGCTCGCGATCCTATACTTGCGAAGGGTCAAAAAAAAAATGGGGTATGTGGACAATTCTGCTAACCAGCCGTGAGGTAGCATACATGCAAAAACAACCAAGGCAACAATGTCTTGGAAGTGATCGAAGGTCGAAAGATGGTCATTGGTCAAGGGGATGGATGGACGAAAGGATGTGGCCGAGCTAACCTCAAAAAATGTCATGTGATTTGAGTGCTGCCTACATAGCCCTTGTGTGAAGGGCCTCAGGCCAATGTAGTTCTCCCTAAAAGGGAGGAATGGTCAAAGAAAATGATTGGTCTTGGTCAAAGTTACAGAAGAGAAGGTTTGTCCATCAAGGAGACGAACAAACGGGGGTGGTCGAGCTAACCTCAGAGGATGTGTTATCTGAGTGCTGCCTACATAGCCCTGGTCATAGGGCCTCAGACCAATGTAGTTTAGACAAATGGAAGAGAGTGGTCGATGATTGGATGTGGTCAAGTGTCGAAATGATGAGGGGAAGATGAGGATAAGATGATGCTACAGATGGTGTATTCTGTAGAATTGGTCGAAAGGCTTTCATCCCTAGCAAGTTTCCATAGTCGTGATGGATGTATGCTAAAAATGAATGAAGGTTGATTTATGCTTTAGCAAGTATTGGTTTATGCTTAACATAAATTGAGTCTGGTCGATAGTTTCCATGTGTACTGGTGTCCATAGAAACTATGTGAAAAGGACAAGGATGATGATAATGTCATGTTGTCGAGTTGTTGATCTGAGAATGTTTTAGTTGAAAAAGGTTTGGTTAAAGGTGACAAAAGTGAAAGATATGTGAAAGGCTTATTGCTCTTTCATTGACAAGGACCAAAAAGATAGCATAGATAGGGGTTATGAGAACCAAGAGCCCCATTCATGCGTGACGTCATTGACTATAGTTATGTTAGAGCGGTAATCGAATCACTTCGACATTAAAGTGAGCTCGAAGTCCCTTGAGCAGGTGATAAGAGGAGAAAAGAGGGTAACCCATTTTAAGAGCAGAAATAACCATGCCCCTTTTTATAGGAGACCCAGAGACAACTATAAGTCAAGTCCATGACTCATTCATTTTTTTTTTTTTTTTTAGCGCAGACTGATCAATGCGGGAAGCCTGCATAGAGATGTCTTTTGCTTGGTGGTCAGTTGTGAAGCTGATCAATGCGGGAAGCTTCTAAAATAGTGTTGTTTATTGCCAGATTTAGTCATAGCCATCCTTCAAGGGAGTGGTCTAGATTTTTGTTTAATAAAAGGGCTTTTGAATAGCTGTCCTTCGAGCAAGCAGTCTATTATATCAGCCAAACACTGGTTGACTATGAAACTCGGTATACCCATATCAAAAAACTCTGTTTGGCGTTAGTCTTTGCTGCTACTAAGCTTCGCCACTATCTTCTTAGTCACAAAACCTTTGTCATCACTAACACCGACCCTCTCAAGTATATGCACTCCAAGCCATATCAGAATCAACGTATGGCTCGGTGGCTCATGCTGCTTGCTGAGTTCGATCTCAAATTCATCCAGCAAAAATCTATCAAGGGGCAAACCATCGCTGATCAACTAGCAGATGCCCCTCTTCCTGACAATCAACCTTCACAGTGTGAATTCCCTGATGAGTCTATCACTGCGCTTTCCTCCGATGACACCACCTATCAGATGACTATGTTCTTTGACGGTTCCAAATGTCAACTAGGTGGGGGTGCTGGGGTTATTCTCATCCCACTCAAAGGAGAGCCCATGCCTTTGTCTTTTAAACTCGACTTTGATTGTACCAATAATATGGCCGAATACGAGGCCTTAATTTTCTTTCCTAATACGAGGCCTCCCATGACAACATCAAACCTAGCCATGCCTTCTATCCAACCATCCTTAGTCACTTCTTCTATCCCTACAACTAGTCATCCGTACGTTGCGCCCTTATTGGTACAACCGACAACGTCGTACACCTCTTCCAGCCTCTTTCAAGTGCCTTACAATTTAGTAGGCGTTCCACCCACCAATCCGTCAGTAGATATTATCAAGATGCTGATGGATAAAATGTCCAACCTAGAGACTTCCGTTATCGGCTCACGCAATACTCTCTTGTATGAATAAATCTACAACGAGCCCATCCATCCTTCTGTCCCCATCAGACCATATCCCAGCCAGTGGGAACTTCCTAAGTTTTCTCATTTCCAAAGCAAGGAAGACCCACAACAACATTTACGGGCATTCAGACACGCCTGTTACCTTATCGCCCACGATGATGCGTTACTCTTACGCACGTTTCCCATGTCTCTCTTGGGTGCTGCACTTGACTGGTACAGCTCTCTTCCTAGCCATTCCATCTTCACGTTCACTCAGTTGGCCTAGCTCTTCCTTGATCATTTCTCCATCAATATCACCAAGAAGGTCTCCATCACATACCTCTATTCTATCCGCCAGTTCAAGGATGAATCCATTGCTGATTTCGTCACTCGGTGGAGGGGCCTTATCAATCAACTTTCATTTTCCTTACCCCAGCCTGAGCTTATTGAACTTTTATCTCAAGCCTGTGCTAAACATATTTCTTCTACCTTGAGGGTTCAGACCTTCCACACTTTTGATGAAGCCTTCACGATGGCTCGTAAACTTGAGTTACGTGCCGTCGAGGAGAATAAAGTCAAGTTGCGGAGTAAGAATCCTAACTCCAAAACCAATGACCCCTCTTCTAAGCCTTCCTCATCCAATCCTAAATCTAAAGCTTCAGCAAATGTTGTGGTTATTAGATCTTCTTCCTCTTCACCTTCAACTAATCAATCTGAACCATCCACATCTATGAGTGCCACTCGCCAATTTCAGCAGAGATACATACAGCGACAGTTTACTCCACTTGGAGAATCATACGCGTCTGTGCTGGAAAAACTTGTCAAATAAGGGGCCATCAATCTCCCTCAGATCCGACCACCACCACAATTTGATCCCTCACGCGCTATCCCTGCGTGGTATAGGGAAGATGACTTCTGTAACTACCACCGTGTTAAAGGTCATGACACGGGCAACTGTAAAACCCTTAAAAACAAAATCCAAGACATGTTGGAAAAGGGTGACCTCATCCTCGACAATCCTAATGCCCCTCCTAATCAGGGTATCGATATTTTCAAACAACCATTCCCTAATCATCCACCAACCCAAAACAACGTCCAGACCTTGATTGACAATACCCATGAACATAATATTCGAATAGTCAATATGGTCTCGCCCCTCATTTCTAACCAACCTCAAGAGGTGAGTTCATCCATTAGTCCATCACATGTGGACGAACCTCTTTCTCCGGTTAGTTCTCCCTCAACTTCTCTCATTTTGGAAGATGCCTCGACCTTACCTGTACAGCCAGTTTCACCATCTTCCTTCTTGCTGCCCATGGAAGACCCAACTTTTCCTACTCCTCGACCACAAGTGGAGGGCACTATCATCCCTGCCCTTTACCCGCTTGAGGAGCTTCATTCTCCAGTTTCTTCTCCACCCAGGGAAGAACCTATCTCTCCTTCGTCTCCAACCAAACATGAACCTGTCAAAACTTCACCATGCTTTGGGGCCGAAACTACCATACCTTCAGTCCCACAACCGTCGGCATCTTCTCAAGAGCCCAAACTTCATCCCGCATCTTCTCAGCCATTTTCCCGACTAATGGAGAGACTCGAACTTCTCCCTTCTAGGAAAGTGGAACATCAGGGATTGTGGGACCGTCTCACAGCTCTTCAACAAGCCCGAGCCCTCTCATCGCATGCTGCTAATCCTCCCATGGTAGAACCTCCTAAGACTATCAACAAAAATCAGATTTCTGCCTCTATACCATCTACATCTCCATCCACCTCATCAAAACCAAAACCCTCATCTACTCCACCTAAACCTATCAAATCACTTGGCATTCGCCCCATCTCCAACCTCACTCATCCACAAGTGAAGGTGGACTTAAACCAGACTTTAACTAATAGTAGTCTTCAACCCAAATCACAAAAGACTGCCAAACCACAGAGGCGAACACCTCCTCTTCTGTCCCCATTGCCCTCCATTTTGGGCCCGCATCCTTCAACCTTAACCAGAGTCCTTCCCACTTCAACCTCTAATCAAAATCGGTTGCCTCCTTTGCTTCCTTTACCGACCACTAGCCTACCCTCTCCCAAAAGGGCGGTACCTCTCATGAAGAATGTACCATCTCTGCCTATCATCGCACCATCAACACAGAAGGTGGTACGAAAGCCTCCTCCAACTTTGCCCAAGCAAAAGTCACCGACATCGCATACATCAATGAGCACGGATCCTTTAGTGGGTTCATACTCTTTAATCTTGCAATGACTTTTACAAAATTCTAGCATAACTCTTCCATCCATCAAGCCTTTCCAACCTCTCGGGTCTAAACCCTCCTGGTTCGACGACACAAAGATTTATTTATATCATCGTACACCAGGACACGACACCGAGGCTTGCTGTGCCCTCAAGGCTGTCATTCACCGTTATCTGGAGAAAGACACTCTTCTCTTTGAGGACACTTTCAACTGACCCCTGACTCCTTCTCATAACCCTTCTACCTCTTCAAACCCATCTACATCTCATCAATCGGTTACGACTTCCTCATCACCTTCACCTCCCATCTTTGAAATCAATGCCATTCACATCACTACTAGGTCACAAAAGGATAAGGCGAAAGAAAAAGCTGCCATTCCTAGGACCTACCCTTTTGTCAATCCACCTCAACCACCTAAGCCTAAGATTTCTATCCTTGGCGCGCCTCAACCCTCCTCTTCTTCTTCTTCTTCCGGACCAATCCACGACTCCATGTTGAAACAGCTTCACCAGATGCCTTTGAAGATGTCCCTCTACAATCTCATCCAAACCTCACCCCAACATCGTCAGGCCCTCATCCAAGCCCTATAGGCAGTGGAGGTCCAACTCGAGGACCCCCAACCACTTGCTGCCCTTGTCCACTCCTTAGCCCCTATTGCCTCCATTACATTCAGTGATTCTGAGATTCCTACATCTAATACAGAAGATCAGGACGCTGCCCTCTTCATCACTGCCTATATCGATCGAACACGCATTAAACGCGTTATGATTGATGGAGGCGCTAACATCAACATCATCTCTACCCATGCCTTTGATCAGTTGGCTCTTCCCAAAAATTGCGTCTCCAAAACTGACGCAATCTTGCACTCTTTCAATGACACTACTGCCACGACCATTCTTTCTTACATGGGCGCTGACGATTCTTTCATCCAGTGCTCCCTCCCTTCTGAGACCTAGGTTATGTTAAATGAATCAACCATTGACATCAACCTTCCTTCTTTTGATGTTCCTTATGTCTTAAAGATTGGCCAATCTTTAGACGCTCAGGAGCAGCTTGACTATACCCATTTCCTCTCCAACCATATCAAGGCCTTTGCCTGGACTTACAGTGATATGCCTGGCATTAACCCCACCATCGTTACCCATAACATTGTCACCAAACCAGAGGCTAAGCCTGTTAGGCAAAAGCTTCGAAAGATGCATCCTTGCGTTGCCCTCCTTGTCAAAGAAGAGCTTCAATGCCTCCTTTCTGTTTCCTTCATCCAGCCCATCGACTATCCACAGTGGGTCTCTAACATTGTCCCAGTCACCAAGGCAACTGGGGGGATTCGAATCTGCACAGACTATCGCGACCTCAACTTAGCCTGTCCCAAAGACAACTTTCCTCTTCTTAACATCGACCAGCTTGTTGATCTCACGGCCGGACATGAGATGCTATCGCTCATGGACGGGTTTTCAGGATACAATCAAATCTTGATTGCTCTGGAAGATCAGCACAAGACTACTTTCATTACCCCATGGGGGACTTTCTGCTATCAAGTCATGCCTTTCGGCTTGAAAAATGCAGGCACCACATATCAACGCGCCATGACCTACATTTTCCACGATCTCCTCCACAAAATCATGGAGGACTATGTGGATGACCTTCTCGGCAAGTCCAAGCTTCGCCGTGACCATCTAACCATTCTCAAAATCATCTTTTCTCATCTTCTTCAATACAATGTTCATCTTAACCCCAAGAAATGTGTCTTTGGGGTCCTCTCTGGCAAGCTTCTCGGCTTCATTGTTTCCTTCTGTGGCATCGAGATAGATCCCGCCAAGATTCACGCTATCCTCGAAATGTCGCCTCCAACCAATCTCAAGCAGCTTCACAGTCTACAAGGGAAGCTCCAGTCCATTTGCCATTTCATCTCGCAGCTTTCAGACTGCTGTCAACCTTTTCATCATCTCTTTAAGAAAGACGTCTCTTTTACATGGGATGAGAACTGTCAAGAGGCTTTTGAAGCCCTCAAAAGCTATCTGGTCTCTCCACCAGTCCTCATTCCACCTAAAGACGACCAACCTTTCTACCTTTATATCTCTGCCACCAACCATTTGTTAGGTGCCATGATCGCGCACCAAGACGAGCATCATCGTGAGCAAGCAGTCTATTATATCAGCCGAACACTGGTCGACTATGAAACTCGGTATACCCATATCAAAAAACTCTGTTTGGCATTAGTCTTTGCTGCTACTAAGCTTTGCCACTATCTTCTTAGTCACAAAACCTTTGTCATCACCCACACCGACCCTCTCAAGTATATGCACTCCAAGCCATATCAAAATCAACGTATGGCTCGGTGGCTCATGCTGCTTGCTGAGTTCGATCTCGAATTCATCCAGCAGAAATCTATCAAGGGGCAAACCATCGCTGATCAACTAGCAGATGCCCCTCTTCTTGACAATCAACCTTCGCAGTGTGAATTTCCTGATGAGTCTATCGCTGCGCTTTCCTCCGATGACACCACCTATCAGATGACTATGTTCTTTGACGGTTCCAAATGTCAACTAGGTGGGGGTGCTGGGGTTATTCTCATCCCACTCGAAGGGGAGCCCATGCCTTTGTCTTTTAAACTCTACTTTGATTGTACCAATAATATGGCCGAATACGAGGCCTTAATTTTGGGACTCCAGACCGCCCTCTCTCTCAGCATCAAGTCCATCAACATCTTCGGCGACTCGCAGCTCGTCATCAATCAGGTTAACGGTTCATACCTCTGTAAAAATGAAAATTTTGCAAAGGTACAAAAACCGTGCTGACATTCTCCTTACATCTTTCGACCATTTCCTCCTGCAGACTGTTCCTCGATCCACGAATAAGTTTGATGACACCATGGCTTCTCTCACTTCACATATCCCATCTTCCTCATCTACATCCAGACTTTTTGTCACGGTGCATCGTGTGCCGTTGCCTTCATATATCTCTTCTCACATTCATCATGTCAACACTATAGACCCTAGTCCACAAGATGCTTGGTATAAGCAACTTGTAGACTTCTTATCTTTTTTTGTCATTCCTCCCAACCTCTCTAGTAATGCACGACGAGCTTTTATCAAGCGTACCGCTCGCTATACCATGCGAGGGGGTCTTCTCTATAAGCGAGGCTTCGACGGCCTCCTTCTTCGCTGTCTCACCTCCACTGAAGCATCCCAAGCCATTCAGCAAGTCCACGATGGAATTTGTGGCGAACATTTTAGTGGGAATTCGGTTGCCAAGCGCATCCTTCGTTTGGGCTATTATTGGCCTACCCTTCATCAAGACTGTAGCGACTATGTTCGGTGTTGCATCAAGTGTTAGCAGCACTCTAACTTACTTCATCTTCCTAGTCACGCCTTACAAATCGCTCAAGATTTTTGGCCTTTTTCTCAGTGGGGTTTAGATCTCATCGGTGAGATTAACCCTCATTCGTCTCTTCGTCATCAATCCATCATCACAGCCACTGAATATTTCACCAAGTGGGTGGAAGCTATTCCTCTTGTCTCCACAAAAGCCGACAAGATCGTCGACTTCATCACCACCCATATTATCTGTCGTTTCGGTGTCCCTCATAAAATCATCACCGATAATGGCAAGTCCTTTAAAAACAAAACTGTCCAAACATTATGCGACTCATTCGGCATCAAACTCAGTTTTTCTTTGCCTTACTACCCACAAGCAAATGGGCAGGCCGAGGCTTCTAACAAAATTCTCACCAAAATTTTCATGAAAGTGGTCAGTGACACAGGCAGGGATTGGCACATTCACATTCCCTTCGCTTTGTGGGCTTACCGCACTAGCATCCGAACCTCTACAGGTGCTACTCCTTTCTCCCTCATGTACAGAATAGAGGCTGTCTTGCCTCTCGAAGTACAGATCCCATCTCTCCACATTTATCTACATGATATTCTTTCCAATGATGACTTTTGTCAAGATCGCTTAGCTCAACTTGAGTTACTTGACGAACGCCGTCTTGCTGCCCTTAATCATCTCCATGTCTATCAACATCGCATCAAACGCACCTATGACAAAAATCTGCGAGAACGAGATTTCAACATCGGAGACCTCATCCTCAAAGAGAATCAACACATGACCAATATGGAGTGAAGTAAACAAGGCAAGTTTGCTCCTAATTGGCTCGAACCTTTTATTATCACGCACAAGTATGGATCAGGGACTTATCGTCTATCTTCTCTTGATGGACGCCCAGAACCTGAGCCTCTTAATGCATTGCATCTGCGACCGTTCTACTGTTAGTCGAGTATTCGTCCACTTGACACTTAACTTGAGCTCATCCCTTGAGCAATCCCCATCCTCTTAATCCTACTTCCTTTCAACCCTATTCCTCTTAACAATTCCTATAACCCTTTTATGCTGTATGAATGCTTTGTCCTCATAAAAGGGAGGCCTTGACCTTCTATAATCTTGTCCACGACTCACATTTCTGTCAAAACAAATCAAGATGTCACAATATCCATGGTCACTATATCAATATCAAAATCAAAAAGCAGACTGCTCCCTCGAAGGACAGCTATACTATCATTGCTATAATTAATAGACTGCTCCCTCGAAGGATAGCTATTCAAAAGCCCTTTTATTAAACAAAAATCTAGACCACTCCCTTGAAGGATGGCTATGACTAAATCTAGTAATAAATAACACTATTTTAGAAGCTTCCCGCATTGATCAGCTTCACAACTGACCACCAAGCAAATGACATCTCTATGCAGGCTTCCCGCATTGATCAGTCTGCACATTAAAAAAAAAAATTGAATGAGTCATGGACTTGACTTATAGTTGTCTCTGGGTCTCCTATAAAAAGGGGCATGGTTATTTCTGCTCTTAAAATGGGTTACCCTCTTTTCTCCTCCTATCACCTGCTCAAGGGACTTCGAGCTCACTTTAATGTCGAAGTGATTCGATTACCGCTCTAACATAACCATGGTCAACGACATCACGCATGAATGGGGCTCTTGGTTCTCATAACCCCTATCTATGCTATCTTTTTGGTCCTTGTCAATGAAAGAGCAATAAGCCTTTCACATATCTTTCACTTTGGTCACCTTTAACCAAACCTTTTTCAACTAAAACATTCTCAAACCAACAACTCGATAACATGACATTATCATCATCCTTAACCTTTTCACATAGTTTCTATGGACACCAGTACACATGGAAACTATCGACCAGACTCAATTTATGTTAAGCATAAACCAATACTTGCTGAAGCATAAATAAACCTTCATTCATTTTTAGCATACATCCATCACGACTATGGAAACTTGCTAGGGATGAAAGCCTTTTGAACAATTCTATAGAATACACCATCTGTAGCATCATCTTATCCTCATCTTCCCCTCATCATTTCGATACTTGACCACATCCAATCATCGACCAATCTCTTCCATTTGTCCAAACTACATTAGTCTGAGGCCCTATGACCAGGGCTATGTAGGCAGCACTCAGATACCACATCCTCTGAGGTTAGCTCGACCACCCCCATTTGTTCGTCTCCTTGATGGACAAACCTTCTCTTCTGTAACTTTGACCAAGACCAATCATTTTCTTTGACCATTCCTCCCTTTTAGGGAGAACTACATTGGCCTGAGGCCCTTCACACAAGGGCTATGTAGGCAACACTCAGATCACATGATGTTTTCTGAGGTTAGCTCGGCCACATCCTTTCGTCCATCCATCCACCTTGACCCATGACCATCCTTCGACCTTCGATCACTTCCAAGACATTGTTGCCTTGGTTGTTTTTGCGTGTATGCTACCTCACGGCTGGTTAGCAGAATTGTCCGCAGACCCTTTTTTTTTTTTGACCCTTCGCAAGTATAGGATCGTGAGCCAGTTGATCCCTACTACTTGTGACTTTTTCGTGTTTCTGGGAGCACTTCCTGAGCCCGGGATACCTGGAACATGATGACCATTTGGAGCTTTAGCTTAGATTGAGTGACTCGATCAGTAGACGACTAAATGCTGGGGCCCGATTATTTCAAATTTAGCACTCCTCGACCCTTGACCTGCGACACTTTTGATCTGACCATCTCGTGTAGTGATATGCACGCAATCACAACTTTTACAGCGTTCACCCTCACCCCTTTTTCATCCACTCTTTGTCAAATCAGCACCCGATTCTCGGTTCCCTTCCCTCGACTCCTGCTTTGAGGGGGAATACCTCATCCATAATCGGGGCAACCTATCTTTTTCCTATTTTGTCTTGCAATTCATTCGAACAACCAACATGATGAAATCAACCTTATCCCACACCTGGGGCAATCACTCCTATTTTTGTCTTGCAGTTCGTCTAGAACAACCAACAAGACAAAAAGGGGCAAATGTAGACACCAAAATCGTGTCAACTCCCCTGGTCATCCCCCGTTTTATTCTTCCATGCCTATTTCGCCCTTGTCAACCATTTTCTTACTAGCCTTGACCCTGGCAGCATGTAACAATGAGCAGAGAGCTAAAAGCTAGACTCTGTCTTCATTATGCATCTGTCGACGACGGTCATTACTTGGTCGATGTCGCCGACGTCGGTCACTTATCGGCCGACGTCGGTAATCCTACCGACGTCGGTCACCTTACCGTTATTCGTTATCAGTTATTCGATTCTCAATCGATTTCCCAGACGGTTATCGAACCGTCTCTCGAACCGTCCACTGGCCTTCATCAGCGTCCGCCGATCAAACACAGAGGAACAAAACCAATCAATCAGAATTCCAAAACTCTGACATCCACAGACTCTTGCAATCAACACTCTCGTGATCAACACTCTCGCGATCAACTGACTCCAGCATCCACCAACTCCAGCATTCACTTCAATCTGGCACTGCACAGATGCTTCAACAACTTCAACTATGGCTTTCATCACGTCTTCTGATAGGTAAGTATTTTCTTTGTTTAGTTTCATTTCCTTCTGATTATTAGTTGTTCATTATTTCTGTCATCCTGAATCTTCAAACTACAGACCCAAGCTCTGAGTCCTTTCTTTACATCCCTGCCCATTACCCCAATCTATAACTCTGTCCGGACTCGACCAAAACCCCCAGACTCTGTCCAAACCCGACCTTACTTTGCCCAGACCCTATCCTGACCTTGTCCTGATTCCATCAGACCCTATCCCGAACCTGTCAAGACCCTGTCCTGACTCTCCCAGACCTTCTGAAACTCACCCAGACTCTGTCCAGAACCTACCCCGACCGACACCGGTCACTTCCCCGACTGACGAAGGTACCTCAACCGACGTCAGCACCTTCCCTAACCGACACCGGCACCACAGAGACCGACGCCGGTGACTGTGCAGAACAGTGCCGCTTATCAGGTATGCATTTTAATTTTCTGTCATTTATTTTTGTCATTTTCTCTTTCATTATCTACTTTCGTCAAATATTTCGCTTTTTTATCAGTGGGTTGATATCCTTCTAGGGAGTCTTCGTACTTCCGGGATCGAGCGTTCGCCTGACAGCCCACCATATCCTTTGACTAACGTTTTTCCGTGTTTCAATTTTTTTTTCTTCGCAGGTGTCATTCCTCCACAGCCAAAGAGGAGAATCTTCCAACGTCTGATTTCAGTGTGCATAACTTTATCAGGTACTTCTAGCCTTGACCATTTATTTTAGTTTCTTATTTCTTCTTTGAATTTAGAAAGCAATTTTGCATAGAAACATTCTGGCTTTCATCACGTCTTCTGACAGGTAAGCAAGTTTGTATACCAAGAGATTTACATTTGTACGGAAGCTAACACAGACTTCTTGAGCACCATAACAAAACTCGAAACCATCCATAGACTGCTTCTTCTAGGACCTGACTCAAAAGCCAATCTTCCTCTACACATATTCTAAGGCATAAGCCACTATAATCCTAATAATTTACTTCTAGGGTTTTAGGATCTGCTTGTGTCTTCATCTTTTTTTAGTTCTTATCTGCTTCTTTGAGCTTGTGAGGACGTTCTTCCTTGCCTTGAATGGTTCTGACTCGTAGCCAAGCCAAGGCTCTAGTCGATCACGTGAGGCATCATCCTCTTCCGTCTACCCCACCTACAACCAACCCTATAATGGAGTTCAACTCAGAAACTGAAAGAACTCCTACCAGACCATCTCCGACCCAAACGCCTATTATCCCAGAAGGGGACCAAGATTCAACACGATTCTTGGACTTCAATACCGCAGCCTTGCAATACTATCTCGCGAATAGCCGAATGCGAGACTCCTCGGGCAATCCAATCTATGGAATGCCAACTTCTCTCCTCGAAACTACGGTCGTATCAACGGCGTCCGTAGTCCAACCCTTAGATACCCAGGCTGTTGCCTCAACCAATGACTAACCTTTTACCAACCATCCAAGCGTGGCCTCTCCTTCTATCGTTGGGCCCACTTTCATCGGGGTTTCGGCCCCCTATCAATCTCAGCCCACTCAACCACTTTCTACCCCCTTTCAAAACTTGGTCGTCTCCATTCCACCTACCCTTACTCCTATCAACACTAGGGTGGCTACCTATCCATTAGCCCATGTTACCTCTAGCCAACCTCCCATGACCACATCAAACCTAGCCATGCCTTCTATCCAACCATCCTTAGTCACTTCTTCTATCCCTACGACTAGTCATTCGTACGTTGCACCCTTATTGGTACAACTGACTACGTCGTACACCTCTTCCAGCCTCTTTCAAGCACCTTAAAATTTAGGACGCGTTCCACTCGCCAATCGGTCAGTAGATATTATCAAGATGCTGATGGATAAAATGTCCAACCTAGAGACTTCCGTTACCGGCTCACGCAATACTCTCTCATACGAACAAATCTGCAACGAGCCCATCCATCCTTCTATCCCCATCAAACCATATCCTAGCCAGTGGGAACTTCCTAAGTTTTCTCATTTCCAAAGCAAGGAAGACCCACAACAACATTTACGGGCATTCAGACACGCCTGTTACCTTATCGCCCACGATGATGCGTTACTCTTACGCACGTTTCCCATGTCTCTCTCGGGTGCTGCACTTGACTGGTACAGCTCTCTTCCTAGCCATTCCATCTTCACGTTCACTCAGTTGGCCCAGCTCTTCCTTGATCATTTCTCCATCAATATCACCAAGAAGGTCTCCATCACAGACCTCTATTCTATCCGCCAGTTCGAGGATGAATCCATTGCTGATTTCGTCGCTCGGTGGAGGGGCCTTATCAATCAACTTTCATTTTCCTTACCCCAGCCTGAGCTTATTAAACTTTTCTCTCAAGCCGGCGCTAAACATATTTCTTCTACCTTGAGGGTTCAGACCTTCCGCACTTTTGATGAAGCCTTCACGATGGCTCATAAACTTGAGTTATGTGCCGTCGAGGAGAATAAAGTCAAGTTGCGGAGTAAAAATCCTAACTCCAAAACCAATGACCCCTCTTCTAAGCCTTCCTCGTCCAATCCTAAATCTAAAGCTTCAGCAAATGCTGTGGTTATTAGATCTTCTTCCTCTTCACCTTCAACTAATCAATCTGAACCATCCACATCTATGAGTGCCACTCGCCAATTTCAGCAGAGATACATACAGTGACAGTTTACTCCACTTGGAGAATCATACGCGTCTGTGTTGGAAAAACTCGTCAAACAAGGGGCCATCAATCTCCCTCAGATCCGACCACCACCACAATTTGATCCCTCACGCGCTATCCCTGCGTGGTATAGGGAAGATGACTTCTGTAACTACCACCGTGTTAAAGGTCATGACACGGGCAACTATAAAACCCTTAAAAACAAAATCCAAGACATGTTGGAAAAGGGTGACCTCATCCTCGACAATCCTAATGCCCCTCCTAATCAGGGTATCGATATTTTCAAACAACCATTCCCTAATCATCCACCAACCCAAAACAATGTCCAGACCTTGACTGACAATACCCATGAACATAATATTCGAACAGTCAATATGCTCTCGCCCCTCATTTCTAATCAATCTCAAGAGGTGGGTTCATCCATCAGTCCATCACATATGGATGAACCTCTTTCTCCGGTTAGTTCTCCCTCAACTTCTCTCCTTTTGGAGGACGCCTCGACCTTACCTGTACAGCTAGTTTCACCATCTTCCTTCTTGCTGCCCATGGAAGACCCAACTTTTCCTACTCCTTGACCACAAGTGGAGGGCACTATCATCCCTGCCCTTTACCCGCTTGAGGAACTTCATTCTCCAGTTTCTTGTCCACCCAGGGAAGAACCTATCTCTCTTTCGTCTCCAACCAAACATGAACCTGTCAAAACTTCACCATGCTTTGGGGCCGAAACTACCATACCTTCAGTCCCACAACCGTCGGCATCTTCTCAAGAGCCCAAACTTCATCCCGCATCTTCTCAGCCATTTTCCCGACTAGTGGAGAGACTCGAACTTCTCCCTTCTAGGAAAGTGGAACATCAGGGATTGTGGGACCGTCTCACAGCTCTTTAACAAGCCTGGGCCCTCTCATCTCATGCTGCTAATCCTCCCATGGTAGAACCTCCTAAGACTATCAACAAAAATCAGATTTCTGCCTCTAGACCATCTACATCTCCATCAACCTCATCAAAACCAAAACCCTCATCTACTCTGCCTAAACCTTTCAAATCGCTTGGCGTTCGCCCCGTCTCCAACCTCACTCATCCACAAGTGAAGGTGGACTTAAACCAGACTTCAACTAATAATAGTCTTCAACCCAAATCACAAAAGACTGCCAAACCACAGAGGCGAACGCCTCCTTTTTTGTCCCCATTGCCCTCCATTTTGGGCCCGCATCCTTCAACCTTAACCAGAGTCCTTCCCACTTCAACCTCTAATCAAAATCGGTTGCCTCCTTTGCTTCCTTTACCGACCACTAGCCTACCCTCTCCCAAAAGGGCGGTACCTCTCATGAAGAGTGTACCATCTCTGCCTATCATCGCACCATCAACCCAGAAGGTGGTACGAAAGCCTCCTCCAACTTTGCCCAAGCAAAAGTCACCGACATCACATACATCAATGAGCACGGATCCTTTAGTGGGTTCATACTCTTTAATCTTGCAACGAATTTTACAAGCTTCTAGCATAACTCTTCCATCCATCAAGCCTTTCCAACCTCTCGGGTCTAAACCCTCCTGGTTCGACGACACAAAGATTTATTTATATCATCGTACACCAGGACACGACACCGAGGCTTGCTGTGCCCTCAAGGCTGTCATTCGCCGTTATCTGGAGAAAGACACTCTTCTCTTTGAGGACACTTTCAACCGACCCCTGACTCCTTCTCATAACCCTTCTACCTCTTCAAACCCATCTACATCTCATCAATCGGTTACGACTTCCTCATCACCTTCACCTCCCATCTTTGAAATCAATGCCATTCACATCACTACTAGGTCACAAAAGGACAAGGCGAAAGAAAAAGCCGCCATTCCTTGGACCTACCCTTTTGTCAATCCACCTCAACCACCTAAGCTTAAGATTTCTATCCTTGGCGCGCCTCAACCCTCCTCTTCTTCTTCTTCTTCTAGACCAATCCACGACTCCATGTTGAAACAGCTTCACCAGATGCCTTTGAAGATGTCCTTCTACGATCTCATCCAAACCTCGCCCCAACATCGTCAGGCCCTCATCCAAGCCCTACAGGCAGTGGAGGTCCAACCCGAGGACCCCCAACCACTTGCTGCCCTTGTCCACTCCTTAGCCCCTATCAGCTCAATGGGGTGTCCAATTCTATCCCTCTCATTTTTCCCAGCATGATCGAAGATGAGTCGGCAACCATTCACACTGTTCATTGCGTTGACGATGATGCCATTCTTTCTTACATGGGCACTGATGATTCTTTCATCTAGCGCTCCCTCCCTTCTGAGACCCAGGTTATGTTAAATGAATCAACCATTGACATCAACCTTCCTTCTTCTGATGTTCCTTATGTCTTAAAGATTGGCCAATCTTTAGATGCTCAGGAGCAGCTTGAATATACCCATTTCCTCTCCAACCATAGCAATGCCTTTGCCTGGACTTACAGTGATATGCCTGGCATCGACCCTACCATCATTACCCATAACATTGTCACCAAACCAGAGGCTAAGCCTGTTAGGCAAAAGCTTTGAAAGATGCATCCTCGCGTTGCCCTCCTTGTCAAAGAAGAGCTTCAACACCTCCTTTCTGTTTCCTTCATCTAGCCCATCGACTATCCATAGTGGGTCTCTAACATCGTCCCAGTCACCAAGGCAACTGGGGGGATTCGGATCTGCACAGACTATTGCGACCTCAACTTAGCCTGTCCCAAAGATGACTTTCCTCTTCCTAACATCGACCAGCTTGTTGATCTCACGGCCGGACATGAGATGCTATCACTCATGGATGAGTTTTCAGGATACAATCAAATCCTGATTGCTCCAGAAGATCAGCACAAGACTACTTTCATTACCCCATGGGGGACTTTCTGCTATCGAGTCATGCCTTTTGGCTTGAAAAATGCAGGCGCCACATATCAGCATGCCATGACCTACATTTTCCATGATCTCCTCCACAAAATCATGGAAGACTATGTGGATGACCTGCTCGGCAAGTCCAAGCTTTGCCGCGACCATCTAACCAGTCTCAAAATCATCTTTTCTCATCTTCTTCAATACAATGTTCATCTTAACCCCAAGAAATGTGTCTTTGGGGTCCTCTCTGGCAAGCTTCTCGGCTTCATTGTTTCCTTCCGTGGCATCAAGATAGATCCCGCTAAGATTCGCGCTATCCTCGAAATGCCGCCTCCGACCAATCTCAAGCAGATTCGCAGTCTACAAGGGAAGCTCCAGTCCATTCGCCGTTTCATCTCGTAGCTTTCAGACCGCTGTCAACCTTTTCATCATCTCCTTAAGAAAGATGTCTCTTTTACATGGGATGAGAACTGTCAAGAGGCTTTTGAAGCCCTCAAAAGCTATCTGGTCTCTCCACCAGTCCTCATTCCACCTAAAGACGACCAACCTTTCTACCTTTATATCTCTGCCACCAACCATTCGTTAGGTGCCATGATCGCGCACCGAGACGAGCATCATCGTGAGCAAGCAGTCTATTATATCAGCCGAACACTGGTCGACTATGAAACTCGGTATACCCATATCAAAAAACTCTGTTTGGCGTTAGTCTTTGCTGCTACTAAGCTTCGCCACTATCTTCTTAGTCACAAAACCTTTGTCATCACCCACACCGACCCTCTCAAGTATATGCACTCCAAGCCATATCAAAATCAACGTATGGCTCGGTGGCTCATGCTGCTTGCTGAGTTCGATCTCGAATTCATCCAGCAGAAATCTATCAAGGGGCAAACCATTGCTGATCAACTAGCAGATGCCCCTCTTCTTGACAATCAACCTTCGCAGTGTGAATTCCCTGATGAGTCTATCGCTGTACTTTCCTCTGACGACACCACCTATCAGATGACTATGTTCTTTGACGGTTCCAAATGTCAACTAGGTGGGGGTGCTGGGGTTATTCTCATCCCACTCGAAGGAGAGCCCATGCCTTTGTCTTTTAAACTCGACTTTGATTGTACCAATAATATGGCCGAATACGAAGCCTTAATTTTGGGACTCCAGACCGCCCTCTCTCTCAGCATCAAGTCCATCAACATCTTCAGTGACTCGCAGCTCGTCGTCAATCAGGTTAACGGTTCATACCTCTGTAAAAATGAAATTTTGCAAAGGTACAAAAACCATGCTGACATTCTCCTTGCATCTTTCGACCATTTCCTCCTGCAGACTGTTCCTCGATCCATGAATAAGTTTGCTGACACCATGGCTTCTCTCGCTTCACATATCCCATCTTCCTCATCTACATCCAGACTTTTTGTCACGGTACATCGTGTGCCGTTGCCTTCATATATCTCTTCTCACATTCATCATGTCAACACTATAGACCCTAGTCCACAAGATGCTTGGTATAAGCAATTTGTAGACTTCTTATCTTTTTCTGTCATTCCTCCCAACCTCTCTAGTAATGCACGATGAGCTTTTATCAAGCGTACCACTCGCTATACCATGCTATGGGGTCTTCTCTATAAGCGAGGCTTCGACGGCCTCCTTCTTCGCTGTCTCACCTCCACTGAAGCATCCCAAGCCGTTCAGCAAGTCCACGACAGAATTTGTGGTGGACATTTCAGTGGGAATTTGGTTGCCAAGCGCATCCTTCGTTTGGGCTATTATTGGCCTACCCTTCATCAAGACTGTAGCGACTATGTTCGGCGTTGCATCAAGTGTCAGCAGCACTCTAACTTACTTCATCTTCCTAGTCACGCCTTACAAATCGCTCAGGATTTTTGGCCTTTTTCTCAGTGGGGTTTAGATCTCATCGGTGAGATTAACCCTCATTCGTCTCTTTGTCATCAATCCATCATCACAGCCACTGAATATTTCACCAAGTGGGTGGAAGCTATTCCTCTCATCTCCACAAAAGCCGACAAGATCGTCGACTTCATCACCACCCATATTATCTGTCGTTTCGGTGTCCCTCATAAAATCATCATCGATAACGGCAAGTCCTTTAAAAACAAAACTGTCCAAACATTATGCGACTCATTTGGCATCAAACTCAGTTTTTCTTCGCCTCACTACCCACAAGCAAATGGGCAGGCCGAGGCTTCCAACAAAATTCTCACCAAAATTCTCATGAAAGTGGTCAGTGACACAGGCAGGGATTGGCACATTCACATTCCCTTCGCTTTATGGGCTTACCGCACTAGCATCCGAACCTCTACGGGTGCTACTCCTTTTTCTCTCGTGTACGGAACAGAGGCTGTCTTACCTCTCCAAGTACAGATCCCATCTCTTCACATTTCTCTACATGATATTCTTTCCAACGATGACTTTTGTCAAGATCGCTTAGCTCAACTTGAGTTACTTGACGAACGCTGTCTTGCTGCCCTTAATCATCTCCATGTCTATCAACATCGCATCAAACGCACCTATGACAAAAATCTGTGAGAACGAGATTTCAACATCGGAGACCTCGTCCTCAAAGAGAATCAACACGTGATCAATATGGAGTGAAGTAAACGAGGCAAGTTTGCTCTTAATTGGCTCGAACCTTTTATTATCACGCACAAGTATGGATCAGGGACTTATCGTCTATCTTCTCTTGATGGACGTCTAGAACCTGAGCCTCTTAATGCATTGCATCTGCAACCATTCTACTGTTAGTCGAGTATTCATCCACTTGACACTTAACTTGAGCTCGTCCCTTGAGCAATCCCCATCCTCTTAATCCTACTTCCTTTCAACCCTATTCCTCTTAACAATTCCTATAACCCTTTTATGCTGTATGAATGCTTTGTCCTCATAAAAGGGAGCCCTTGACCTTCTATAATCTTGTCTATGACTCACATTTCTGTCAAAACAAATCAAGATGTCACAATATCCATGGTCACTATATCAATATCAAAATCAAAAAGCAGACTACTCCCTCGAAGGACAGCTGTACTATCATTGCTGTAATTAATAGACTGCTCCCTCGAAGGACAGCTATTCAAAAGCCCTTTTATTAAACAAAAATCTAGACCACTCCCTTGAAGGATGGCTATGACTAAATCTGGCAATAAACAACACTATTTTAGAAGCTTCCCGCATTGATCAGCTTCACAACTGACCACCAAGCAAAAGACATCTCTATGCAAGCTTCCCGCATTGATCAGTCTACGCTAAAAAAAAAAAAAAAATGAATGAGTCATGGACTTGACTTATAGTTGTCTCAGGGTCTCCTATAAAAAGGGGCATAGTTATTTCTGCTCTTAAAATGGGTTACCCTTTTTTCTCCTCCTATCACCTGCTCAAGGGACTTCGAGCTCACTTTAATGTCGAAGTGATTCGATTACCGCTCTAACATAACTATAGTCAACGACGTCACGCATGAATGGGGCTCTTGGTTCTCATAACCCCTATCTATGCTATCTTTTTGGTCCTTGTCAATGAAAGAGCAATAAGCCTTTCACATATCTTTCACTTTGGTCACCTTTAACCAAACCTTTTTCAACTAAAACATTCTCAGATCAACAACTCGACAACATGACATTATCATCATCCTTGTCCTTTTCACATAGTTTCTATGGACACCAGTACACATAGAAACTATCGACCAGACTCAATTTATGTTAAGCATAATCCAATACTTGCTCAAGCATAAATCAACCTTCATTCATTTTTAGCATACATCCATCACGACTATGGAAAATTGTTAGGGTTGAAAGCCTTTCGACCAATTCTACAGAATACACCATCTGTAGCATCATCTTGTCCTCATCTTCCCCTCATCATTTTGACACTTGACCACATCCAATCATCGACCACTCTCTTCCATTTGTCTGAACTACATTGGTCTGAGGCCCTATGACCAGGGCTATGTAGGCAGCACTCAGATAACACATCCTCTGAGGTTAGCTCGACCACCCCCGTTTGTTCGTCTCCTTGATGGACAAACCTTCTCTTCTGTAACTTTGACCAAGACCAATCATTTTCTTTGACCATTCCTCCCTTTTAGGGAGAACTACATTGGCCTGAGGCCCTTCACACAAGGGCTATGTAGGCAGCACTCAAATCACATCCTCTAAGGTTAGCTCGGCCACATCCTTTCGTCCATCCATCCACCTTGACCCATGACCATTGGAGATCATGCCTATCTCCTCCGACCTCGATCACTTCCAAGACATTGTTGCCTTGGTTATTTTTGCGTGTATGTTACCTCACGGATAGTTAGCATAATTGTTCGCAGACCCTTTTTTTTGACCCTTCGCAAGTATAGGATCGCGAGCCAGTTGATCCCTACTACTTGTGACTTTTTCGTGTTTCTGGGAGCACTTCCTGAGCCCGGGATACCTAGAACACGATGACCATTTGGAGCTTCAGCTTAGATTGAGTGACCCGATCAGCAGACGACTAAATGCTGGGGCCCAGTTATTTCAATTTTAGCACTCCTCGACCCTTGACCTGCGACACTTTTGACCTGACCATCTCATGTAGTGATATGCGCGCAATCACAACTTTTGCAGCGTTCACCTTCACCCCTTTTTCATCCACTTTTTGTCAAATCAGCACCCGATTCTCGGTTCCCTTCCCTCGACTCCTGCTTTGAGGGGGAATACCTCATCCATAATCAGGGCAACCTATCTTTTTCCTATTTTGTCTTGCAGTTCATTCGAACAACCAACAAGATGAAATCAACCTTATCCCACACCTAGGGCAATCACTCCTATTTTTGTCTTGCAGTTCGTCTAGAACAACCAACAAGACAAAAAGGGGCAAATGTAGACACCGAAATCGTGTCAACTCCCCTGGTCATCCCCCATTTTATTCTTCCACACCTATTTCACCCTTGTCAACCATTTTCTTACTAGCCTTGACCCTGGCAGCATGTAACAATGAGCAGAGAGCTAAAAGCTAGACTCTGTCTTCATTATGCATCTGCCAATGACGGTCGTTACCTGGTCGATGTCGCCGACGTCGGTCACTTATCGGCCGACGTCGGTAATCCTACCGACGTCAATCACCTTACCGTTATTCGTTAACAGTTATCATTCGATTCCCAATCAGTTTCCCAGACGGTTATCGAACCATCTCTCGAACCGTCCCCTGGCCATCATCAGCGTCCGCTGATCAATCCCAAACAACGAGAAGAACAGAACCAATCAATCAGAATTCTAGAACTCTGACATCCACAGACCCTTGCAATCAACACTCTCACGATCAATTGACTCCAACATCCACCGAATCCAGCATTCGCTTCAATCCGGCACTGCACAGACGCTTCAACAACTTCGACTATGGCTTTCATCACGTCTTCTGACAGGTAAGTATTTTCTTTGTTTATTTTCATTTTCTTTTGATTATTAGTTGTTCATTATTTTTGTCATCCTGAATCTTCAAACCATAGACCCAAGCCCTGAGTCCCTTCTTTACATCCCTACCCATTACCCCAATCTATAACTCTGTCTGGACTCGACCAAAACCCCCAGACTCTGTCCAAACCTGACCTTACTTTGCCCAAACCCTATCCTGACCTTGTCCCGATTCCATCAGACCCTATCCCGAACTTATCAAGACCCTGTCCCGACTATCCCAGACCTTCTGCAACTCGCCCAGACTCTGTCCAGAACTTGCCCCGACCGACGACGGTACCTCAACCGACGTCGGCACCTTTCCAGACCGATGTCGGCACCACAGAGACCGACGCCAGTGATTGTGCAGAACAGTGCTACTTATCAGGTATGCATTTTAATTTTCTGTCATTTATTTTTGTCATTTTCTCTTTCATTATCTACTTTCGTCAAATATTCCACTTTTTTATCAGTGGGTTGATATCCTTCTAGGGAGTCTTCGTACTTCCGGGATTGGGCGTTCGCCTGACAGCCCACCATATCCTTTGACTAACGTTTTTCCGTGTTTCAGTTTTTTTTCTTCGCAGGTGTCATTCCTCCACAGCCAAAGAGGAGAATCTTCTAACGTCTGATTTTGGTGCGCATAACTTTATCAGGTACTTCTAGCCTTGACCATTTATTTTAGTTTCTTATTTCTTCTTTGAATGTAGAAAGCAATTTTGCATAGAAACATTCTGACATGAAGAATATTTCTATGCAAAATTGCTTTCTACATTCAAAGAAGAAATAAGAAACTAAAATAAATGGTCAAGGCTAGAAGTACCTGATAAAGTTATGCGCACTGAAATCAGACATTGGAAGATTCTCCTCTTTGGCTGTGGAGGAATGACACCTGTGAAGAAGAAAAGACTGAAACACAGAAAAACATTAGTTAAAGGATATGGTGGGCTGTCAGGCGAACGCTTGATTCCGAAAGTACGAAGACTCCCTAGAAGGATATCAACCCACTGATTAAAAAAGCAGAATATTTGATGAAAGTAGATAATGAAGGAGAAAATGACAAAAATAAATGACAAAAAATTAAAATGCGTACCTGATAAGCAGCACTGTTCTGCACAGTCACCGGCGTCGGTCTCTGTGGTGCCGGCGTCGGTTAGGGAAGGTACCGACATCGGTTGAGATACCGTCGTCGGTCGGGGAAGTGACCGGCGTCAGTCGGGGCAGGTTCTGGACAGAGTCTGGGCGAGTTGCAGAAGGTCTGGGAGAGTCGGGACAGGGTCTGATGGAATCGGGACAAAGTCAGGGTAGGGTCTGGGCAAAGTAAGGTCGGGTTTGGACAGAGTCTGGGGGTTTTGGTCGAGTCCGGATAGAGTTATAGATTGGGGTAATGGGCAGGGATGTAAAGAAAGGACTCAGGGCTTGGGTCTGTGGTTTGAAGATTTGGGTTGACAGAAATAATGAACAATTAATAATCAGAAGGAAATGAAACTAAACAAAGAAAATACTTACCTGTCAGAAGACGTGATGAAAGCCATAGTTGAAGTTGTTGAAGCGTCTGTGCAGTGCCGGATTGAAGCAAATGCTGGAGTTGGTGGATGCTGGAGTCAGTTGATTGCTAGAGTGTTGATTGCAAGAGTCTGTGGATGTCAGAGTTCTGGAATTCTGATTGATTGGTTCTGTTCTTCTCATTGTTCGGGATTGATCAGCAGACGCTGATGATGGCTAGGGGACGGTTCGAGAGACGGTTCAATAACCATCTGGGAAACCGATTGGGAACCGAATGATAACTGTTAACAAATAACGATAAGGTGACCGACGTCGGTAGGATTACCGACGTCGGCCGATAAGTGACCGACGTCGGCGACATCGACCAGGTAATGACCGTCGTCGGCAAATGCATAATGAAGACAGAGTCTAGCTTTTAGCTCTCTGCTCATTGTTACATGCTGCCAGGGTCAAGGCTAGTAAGAAAATGGTTGACAAGGGCGAAATAGGCATGGAAGAATAAAACGGGGGATGACCAAGGGAGTTGACATGATTTCGGTGTCTACATTTGCCCCTTTTTGTCTTGTTGGTTGTTCTAGATAAACTGCAAGACAAAAATAGGAGTGATTGCCCCAGGTGTGGGATAAGGTTGATTTCGTCTTGTTGGTTGTTCGAATGAACTGCAAGACAAAATAGGAAAAGATAGGTTGCCCCGATTATGGATGAGGTATTCCCCCTCAAAGCAGGAGTCGAGGGAAGGGAACCGAGAATCGGGTGCTGATTTGACAAAAAGTGAATGAAAAAAGGGTGAAGGTGAATGCTGCAAAAGTTGTGATTGCGCTCATATCATTACACGAGATGGTCAGGTCAAAAGTGTCGCAGGTCAAGGGTCGAGGAGTGCTAAAATTGAAATAACCGGGCCCCAGCATTTAGTCGTCTGCTGATCGGGTCACTCAATCTAAGTTGAAGCTCCAAATGGTCATCGTGTTCCAGGTATCCTGGGCTCAGGAAGTGCTCCTAAAAACACGAAAAAGTCACAAGTAGTAGGGATCAACTGGCTCGCGATCCTATACTTGCGAAGGGTCAAAAAAAAAGGGTCTGTGGACAATTTTGCTAACCAGCCATGAGGTAACATACATGCAAAAATAACCAAGGCAACAATGTCTTGGAAGTGATCGAGGTCGGAGGAGATAGGCATGATCTCCAATGGTCATGGGTCAAGGTAGATGGATGGACGAAAGGATGTGGCCGAGCTAACCTCAGAGGATGTGATTTGAGTGCTGCCTACATAGCCCTTATGTGAAGGGCCTCAGGCCAATGTAGTTCTCCCTAAAAGGGAGGAATGGTCAAAGAAAATGATTGGTCTTGGTCAAAGTTACAGAAGAGAAGGTTTGTCCATCAAGGAGATGAACAAACGGGGGTGGTCGAGCTAACCTCAGAGGATGTGTTATCTGAGTGCTGCCTACATAGCCCTGGTCATAGGGCCTCAGACCAATGTAGTTCAGACAAATGGAAGAGAGTGGTCGATGATTGGATGTGGTCAAGTGTCGAAATGATGAGGGGAAGATGAGGATAAGATGATGCTATAGATGGTGTATTCTATAGAATTGGTCGAAAGGCTTTCATCCCTAGCAAGTTTCCATAGTCGTGATGGATGTATGCTAAAAATGAATGAAGGTTGATTTATGCTTTAGCAAGTATTGGTTTATACTTAACATAAATTGAGTCTGGTCGATAGTTTCCATGTGTACTGGTGTCCATAGAAACTATGTGAAAAGGACAAGGATGATGATAATGTCATGTTGTCGAGTTGTTGATCTGAGAATGTTTTAGTCGAAAAAGGTTTGGTTAAAGGTGACCAAAGTGAAAGATATGTGAAAGGCTTATTGCTCTTTCATTGACAAGGACCAAAAAGAGAGCATAGATAGGGGTTATGAGAACCAAGAGCCCCATTCATGCATGACGTCGTTGACTATAGTTATGTTAGAGCGGTAATCGAATCACTTCGACATTAAAGTGAGCTCGAAGTCCCTTGAGCAGGTGATAGGAGGAGAAAAGAGGGTAACCCATTTTAAGAGCAGAAATAATTATGCCCCTTTTTATAGGAGACCCTTAGACAACTATAAGTCAAGTCCATGACTCATTCATTTTTTTTTTTTTTAGCACAGACTGATCAATGCGGGAAGCCTGCATAGAGATGTCTTTTGCTTGGTGGTCAGTTGTGAAGCTGATCAATGCGGGAAGCTTCTAAAATAGTGCTGTTTATTGCCAAATTTAGTCATAGCCATCCTTCAAGGGAGTGGTCTAGATTTTTGTTTAATAAAAGGGCTTTTGAATAGCTGTCCTTCGAGGGAGCAGTCTATTAATTACAGCAATGATAGTACAGCTGTCCTTCGAGGGAGTAGTCTGCTTTTTGATTTTGATATTGATATAGTGACCATGGATATTGTGACATCTTGATTTGTTTTGACAGAAATGTGAGTCGTAGACAAGATTATAGAAGGTCAAGGGCTCCCTTTTATGAGGACAAAGCATTCATACAACATAAAAGGGTTATAGGAATTGTTAAGAGGAATAGGGTTGAAAGGAAGTAGGATTAAGAGGACGGGGATTGCTCAAGGGACGAGCTCAAGTTAAGTGTCAAGTGGACGAATACTCGACTAACGGTAGAACGGTCGCAGATGCAACGCATTAAGAGGCTCAGGTTCTAGACGTCCATCAAGAGAAGATAGACGATAAGTCCCTGATCCATACTTGTGCGTGATAATAAAAGGTCCTAGCCAATTAGGAGCAAACTTGCCTCATTTACTTCGCTCCATATTGGTCACGTGTTGATTCTCTTTGAGGACGAGGTCTCCGATGTTGAAATCTCGTACTCACAGATTTTTGTCATAGGTGCGTTTGATGCGATGTTGATAGACATGGAGATGATTAAGGGCAGTAAGATGACGTTCGTCAAGTAACTCAAGTTGAGCTAAGCGATCTTGACGAAAGTCATCGTTGCAAAGAATATCATGTAGAGAAATGTGAAGAGACGGGATCTGTACTTTGAGAGGTAAGACAGCCTCTGTTCCGTACACGAGAGAAAAAGGAGTAGCACTCGTAGAGGTTCGGATGCTAGTGCAGTAAGCCCACAAAGCGAAGGGAATGTGAATGTGCCAATCCCTGCCTGTGTCACTGACCACTTTCATGAGAATTTTGGTGAGAATTTTGTTGGAAGCCTCGGCCTGCCCATTTGCTTGTGGGTAGTAAGGTGAAGAAAAACTGAGTTTGATGCCGAATGAGTCGCATAATGTTTGGACAGTTTTATTTTTAAAGGACTTGCCGTTATCGGTGATGATTTTATGAGGGACACCGAAATGACAGATAATATGGGTGGTGATGAAGTCGACGATCTTGTCGGCTTTTGTGGAGACGAGAGGAATAGCTTCCACCCACTTGGTGAAATATTCAGTGGCTGTGATGATGGATTGATGACGAAGAGATGAATGAGGGTTAATCTCACCGATGAGATCTAAACCCCACTGAGAAAAAGGCCAAAAATCCTGAGCTATTTGTAAGGCGTGACTAGGAAGATGAAGTAAGTTAGAGTGCTGCTGACACTTGATGCAACGCCGAACATAGTCGCTATAGTCTTGATGAAGGGTAGGCCAATAATAGCCCAAACGAAGGATGCGCTTGGCAACCAAATTCCCATTGAAATGTCTGCCACAAATTCCGTCGTGGACTTGCTGAACGGCTTGGGATGCTTCAGTGGAGGTGAGATAGTGAAGAAGGAGGCCGTTGAAGCCTCGATTATAGAGAAGACCCCCTAGCATGGTATAGCGAGTGGTACACTTGATAAAAGCTCATCGTGCATTACTAGAGAGGTTGGGAGGAATGACAGAGAAAGATAAGAAGTCTACAAGTTGCTTATACCAAGCATCTTGTGGACTAGGGTCTATAGTGTTGACATGATGAATGTGAGAAGAGATATATGAAGGCAACGGCACACGATGCACCATGACAAAAAGTCTGGATGTAGATGAGGAAGATGGGATATGTGAAGCGAGAGAAGCCATGGTGTCAGCAAACTTATTCATGGATCGAGGAACAGTCTGCAGGAGGAAATGGTCAAAAGATGCAAGGAGAATGTCAGCACAGTTTTTTTACCTTTGTAAAATTTCATTTTTACAGAGGTATGAACCGTTAACCTGATTGACGACGAGCTGCGAGTCATCGAAGATGTTGATGGACTTGATGCTGAGAGAGAGGTCGGTCTGGAGTCCCAAAATTAAGGCTTCGTATTTGGCCATATTATTGGTACAATCAAAGTTGAGTTTAAAAGACAAAGGCATGGGCTCCCCTTCGAGTGGGATGAGAATAACCCCAGCACCCCCACCTAGTTGACATTTGGAACCGTCAAAGAACATAGTCATCTGATAGGTGGTGTCGTCGGAGGAAAGCGCAGCGATAGACTCATCAGGGAATTCACACTACGAAGGTTGATTGTCAGGAAGAGGGGCATCTGCTAGTTGATCAGCGATGGTTTGCCCCTTGATAGATTTCTACTAGATGAATTCGAGATCGAACTCAGCAAGCAGCATGAGCCATCGAGCCATACGTTGATTTTGATATGGCTTGGAGTGCATATACTTGAGAGGGTCGGTGTGGGTGATGACAAAGGTTTTGTGACTAAGAAGATAGTGGCGAAGCTTAGTAGCAGCAAAGACTAATGCCAAACAGAGTTTTTCGATATGGGTATACCGAGTTTCATAGTCGACCAGTGTTCGGCTGATATAATAGACTGCTTGCTCACGATGATGCTCGTCTCAGTGCGCGATCATGGCATCTAATGAATGGTTGGTGGCAGAGATATAAAGGTAGAAAGGTTGGTCGTCTTTAGGTGGAATGAGGACTGGTGGAGAGACCAGATAGCTTTTGAGGGCTTCAAAAGCCTCTTGACAGTCCTTATCCCATGTAAAAGAGACGTCTTTCTTAAGGAGATGATGAAAAGGTTGACAGCGGTCAGAGACCTGTGAGATGAAACGGCGAATGGACTGGATCTTCCCTTGTAGACTGCGAAGCTGCTTGAGATTGGTCGGAGGCGGTATTTCGAGGATAGCGTGAATCTTGGCGGGATCTATCTCAATGCCACGGAAGGAAACAATGAAGCCGAGAAGCTTGCCAGAGAGGACCCCAAAGACACATTTCTTGGGGTTAAGACAAACATTGTATTGAAGAAGATGAGAAAAGATGATTTTGAGAATGGTTAGATGGTCGCAGCAAAGCTTGGACTTGCCGAGAAGGTCATCCACATAGTCCTCCATGATTTTGTGGAGGAGATCGTGGAAAATGTAGGTCATGGCGCGCTGATATGTGGCACCTGCATTTTTCAAGCCAAAAGGCATGACTCGATAGCAGAAAGTCCCCCATGGGGTGATAAAGGTAGTCTTGTGCTGATCTTCTGGAGCAATCATGATTTGATTGTATCCTAAAAACCCATCCATGAGCGATAGCATCTCATGTCTGGCCATGAGATCAACAAGCTGGTCGATGTTAGGAAGAGGAAAGTCATCTTTGGGACAGGCTAAGTTGAGGTCGCGATAGTCTGTGCAGATCCGAATCCCCCCAGTTGCCTTGGTGACTGGGACGATGTTAGAGACCCACTGTGGATAGTCGATAGGCTAGATGAAGGAGACAGAAAGGAGGCACTGAAGTTCCTCTTTGACAAGGAGGGCAACGCGGGGATGCATCTTTCGAAGCTTTTGCCTAACAGGCTTAGCCTCTGGTTTGGTGACAATGTTATGGGTAATGATGGTAGGGTCGATGCCAGGCATATCACTGTAAGTCCAGGCAAAGGCCTTGCTATGGTTGGAGAGGAAATGGGTATAGTCAAGCTGCTCCTGAGCGTCTAAAGATTGGCCAATCTTTAAGACATAAGGAACATCAGAAGAAGGAAGGTTGATGTCAATGGTTGATTCATTTAACATAACCTGGGTCTCAGAAGGGAGGGAACATTGGATGAAAGAATCGTCAGCGCCCATATAAGAAAGAATGGCGTCATCGTCAATGCAATGAACAGTGTGAATGGTTGCCGACTCATCTTCGATCATGCTGTGAAAAATGAGAGGGATAGAATTGGACACCCCATTGAGCTGATAAGTCAAGGGGTCCAGGCGGATGGTGTTTATGGAAAAAAAAACTAGGAGGAATGGAAACCACTGACTCTGTAGGTGAAGGGGGCGAAACAGGTGAGTGTGGAGGTGATTGGTCAATGATTGGTTCAGGACAAAGGTCTAAAGGGTCTTGAGTAGGGTCATGATATCCCAGACCATGTCGTTTCTTGGTGTCATCATCATTGAGCGATTGGATAGGCTGATGGGAGCCTTGCTCATAACGTCTGAAACCAAAACCCTTCCATGCACACCTGTAAAGGTAAGTGTGTGCAAAAGCGGGGTTGCTAAGAAACGAAAAGTCTGATGTGAAAGGTTGAGGTGAAGAAAGAGGATTACCGTCAATAGGAGCTTGATTAAGCCCCCCATAGATGAGGTTAGTGCGAAGGTGAGGGGGACCATAAGGTATGATCATCCCTATCCGATGGTCGTAGCTGGGACTGTGATGAAGATGTCCATACTCTTGTGGAGTTTGGAACATATCTAAAGCCAGCAAGCGATACTCTCCCAATGAAAGTCTTTGGAAGACATCTTCCATGGGATCTGTGGTCGTCGCTTGAAGGGGAGGCGTAAGGGCGACTGCCTGTTGCGAACTAGTCGAAGCTTCCACAGATGGAGGCAGTGTCGGGGTTAATGGCTTGACAGGGATGAGGACATCGTTTGGACGGTAGGTGGTGTTGCATGTTTTAAAGGGCGAAGGGTCAGCAGGAATGGTGTGGACTTGTCCGTCATGCTCAAATTTCACACAACGGTGCAGGGTGGAGGGGACACAGGACATGGCATGGATCCAGGGTCGGCCCAGCAAGATGTTGTATTGAAACTCTCCTTCGATGATGTAGAAGAGCTCTGGGACTGTGCGTGGACCAAAGCGAATATGAAGAACGACTGTGCCAATGGTCGTGGCAGTAGTGTCATTGAAAGAGTGCAAGATTGCGTCAGTTTTGGAGACGCAATTCTTGGGAAGAGCCAACTGATCAAAGGCATGGGTAGAGATGATGTTGATGCTAGCGCCTCCGTTAATCATAACACGTTTAATGCGTGTTCGATCGATATAGGTAGTGATGAAGAGGGCAGCGTCTTGATCTTTCGTGTTAGATGTAGGAATCTCAGAATCGCTAAATGTAATGGAGGTGATAGGGGCTAAGGAGTGGACAAGGGCAGCAAGTGATTGGGGGTCCTTGGGTTGGACCTCCGCTGCCTGTAGGGCTTGGATGAGGGCCTGACGATGTTGGGGCGAGGTTTGGATGAGATCGTAGAGGGACATCTTCACAGGCATCTGGTGAAGTTGTTTCAACATGGAGTCGTGGATTGGTCCAGAAGAAGAAGAAGAAGAGGAGGGTTGAGGTGCGCCAAGGATAGAAATCTTAGGCTTAGGTGGTTGAGGTGGATTAACAAAAGGGTAGGTCCAAGGAATGGCAGCTTTTTCTTTCGCCTTGTCCTTTTGTGACCTAGTAGTGATGTGAATGGCATTGATTTCAAAGATGGGAGGTGAAAGTGATGAGGGAGTTGTAACCGGTTGATGAGATGTAGATGGGTTTGAAGAGGTAGAAGGGTTATGAGAAGGAGTCAGGGGTTGGTCGAAAGTGTCCTCAAAGAGAAGAGTGTTTTTCTCCAGATAACGGCAAATGACAGCCTTGAGGGCACAGCAAGCCTCGGTGTCGTGTCCTGGTGTATGATGATATAAACAAATCTTTGTGTCATTGAACCAGGAGGGTTTAGACCCGAGAGGTTGGAAAGGCTTGATGGGTGGAAGAGTTATGCTAGAAGTTTGTAAAAGTCGTTGCAAGATTAAAGAGTATGAACCCACTAAAGGATCCGTGCTCATTGATGTATGCGATGTCGGTGACTTTTGCTTGGGCAAAGTTGGAGGAGGCTTTCATACCACCTTCTGGGTTGATGGTGCGATGATAGGCGAAGATGGTACACTCTTCATGAGAGGTACCGCCCTTTTGGGAGAGGGTAGGCTAGTGGTCGGTAAAGGAAGCAAAGGAGGCAACTGATTTTGATTAGAGGTTGAAGTGGGAAGGACTCTGGTTAAGGTTGAAGGATGCGGGCCCAAAATGGAAGGCAATGGGGACAGAAGAGGAGGTGTTCGCCTCTGTGGTTTGGCAGTCTTTTGTGATTTGGGTTGAAGACTACTATTAGTTAAAGTCTGGTTTAAGTCCACCTTCACTTGTGGATGAGTGAGGTTGGAGACGGGGTGAACGCCAAGCGATTTGATAGGTTTAGGCGGAGTAGATGAGGGTTTTGGTTTTGATGAGGTTGATGGAGATGTAGATGGTCTAGAGGCAAAAATCTGATTTTTGTTGATAGTCTTAGGAGGTTCTGCCATGGGAGGATTAGTAGCATGAGATGAGAGGGCCTAGGCTTGTTGAAGAGCTGTGAGACGGTCCCACAATCCTTGATGTTCCACTTTCCTAGAAGGGAGAAGTTCGAGTCTCTCCACTAGTCGAGAAAATGGCTGAGAAGATGCGGGATGAAGTTTGGGCTCTTGAGAAGATGCTGACGGTTGTGGGACTGAAGGTATGGTAGTTTCGGCCCCAAAGCATGGTGAAGTCTTGATAGGTTCATGTTTGGTTGGAGATGAAGGAGAGATAGGTTCTTCCCTGGGTGGAGAAGAAACTGGAGAATGAAGCTCCTCAAGCGGGTAAAGGGCAGGGATGATAGTGCCCTCCACTTGTGGTCGAGGAGTAGGAAAAGTTGGGTCTTCCATGGGCAGCAAGAAGGAAGATGGTGAAACTGGCTGTACAGGTAAGGTCGAGGCGTCCTCCAAAATGAGAGAAGTTGAGGGAGAACTAACCGGAGAAAGAGGTTCATCCATATGTGATGGACTGATGGATGAACCCACCTCTTGAGATTGATTAGAAATGAGGGGCGAGACCGTATTGACTATTCGAATATTATGTTCATGGGTATTGTCAGTCAAGGTCTGGATGTTGTTTTGGGTTGGTGGATGATTAGGGAATGGTTGTTTGAAAATATTGATAACCTGATTAGGAGGGGCATTAGGATTGTCGAGGATGAGGTCACCCTTTTCCAACATGTCTTGGATTTTGTTTTTAAGGGTTTTACAGTTGCCCGTGTCATGACCTTTAACACGGTGGTAGTTACAGAAGTCATCTTCCCTATACCACGCAGGGATAGCGCGTGAGGGATCAAATTGTGGTGGTGGTCGGATCTGAGGGAGATTGATGGCCCCTTGTTTGATGAGTTTTTCCAGCACAGACGCATATGATTCTCCAAGTGGAGTAAACTGTCGCTGTATGTATCTCTGCTGAAATTGGCGAGTGGCACTCATAGATGTGGATGGTTCAGATTGATTAGTTGAAGGTGAAGAGGAAGAAGATCTAATAACCATAGCATTTGCTGAAGCTTTAGATTTAGGATTGGACGAGGAAGGCTTAGAAGAGGGGTCATTGGTTTTGGAGTTAGGATTCTTACTCCGTAACTTGACTTTATTCTCCTCGACGGCACGTAACTCAAGTTTACGAGCCATCGTGAAGGCTTCATCAAAAGTGCGGAAGGTCTGAACCCTCAAGGTAGAAGAAATATGTTTAGCGCAGGCTTGAGAGAAAAGTTCAATAAGCTCAGGCTGGGGTAAGGAAAATGAAAGTTGATTGATAAGGCCCCTCCACTGAGCGACGAAATCAGCAATGGATTCATCCTCAAACTAGCGGATAGAATAGAGGTCTGTGATGGAGACCTTCTTGGTGATATTGATGGAGAAATGATCAAGGAAGAGCTGGGCCAACTGAGTGAACGTGAAGATGGAATGGCTAGGAAGAGAGCTGTACCAGTCAAGTGCAGCACCCAAGAGAGACATGGGAAACGTGCGTAAGAGTAACGCATCATCATGGGCGATAAGGTAACAGGCGTGTCTGAATGCCCGTAAATGTTGTTGTGGGTCTTCCTTGCTTTGGAAATGAGAAAACTTAGGAAGTTCCCACTGGCTAGGATATGGTCTGATGGGGATAGAAGGATGGATGGGCTCGTTGCAAATTTGTTCATACGAGATAGTATTGCGTGAGCCGGTAACAGAAGTCTCTAGGTTGGACATTTTATCCATCAGCATCTTGATAATATCTACTGACAGATTGGCGAGTGGAACGCCTCCTAAATTGTAAGGCGCTTGAAAGAGGCTGGAAGAGGTGTACGACGTAGTCGGTTGTACCAATAAGGGTGCAACGTATGGATGACTAGTCGTAGGGATAGAAGAAGTGACTAAGGATGGTTGGATAGAAGGCATGGCTAGGTTTGATGTGGTCATGGGAGGCTGGCTAGAGGTAACATGGGCTAATGGATAGGTAGCCACCCTAGTGTTGATAGGAGTAAGGGTAGGCGGAATGGAGACGACCAAGTTTTGAAAGGGGGTAGAAAGTGGTTGAGTGGCCTGAGATTGATAGGGGGCCGAAACCCCGGTGAAAGTGGGCCCAACGATAGAAGGAGAGGCCACGCTTGGATGGTTGGTAAAAGGTTGGTCATTGGTTGAGGCAACAGCCTGGGTATCTAAGAGTTGGACCACGGACGTTGTTGATACGGCTGTAGTTTCAAAGAGAGAAGTCGACATTCCATAGATTGGATTGCCCGAGGAGTCTCGTGTTCGGCTATTCGCGAGATAGTGTTGCAAGGCTGCGGTATTGAGGTCCAAGAATCATGTGAAATCTTGGTCCCCTTCTGGGATAATAGGTGTTTGGGTCGGAGATGGTCTGGTAGGAGTTCTTTTAGTTTTCGAGTTGAACTCCATTATAGGGTTGGTTGTAGGTGGGGTAGACGGAAGAGGATGATGCCTCGCGTGATCGACTAGAGCCTTGGCTTGGCTACGAGTCAGAACCATTCAAGGCAAGGAAGAACGTCCTCACAAGCTCAAACAAGCAGATAAGAACTAAAAAAAGATGAAGACACAAGCAGATCCTAAAACCCTAGAAGTAAATTATTAGGATTATAGTGGCTTATGCCTTAGAATATGTGTAGAGGAAGATTGGCTTTTGAGTCAGGTCCTAGAAGAAGCAGTCTATGGATGGTTTCAGGTTTTGTTATGGTGCTTAAGAAGTCTGTGTTAGCTTCCGTACAGGCCTGGTGCTAAGGAGCAAGCTCCCCTCACTTCACGATTCCAGTGGTTAGCTGGTTTCGCTTAGCCAAAATATACTTCCACTAGAGATTATCCTCCGCCAGAGAACGGAGTGGGCTTTCCCCTTGGTGATGAAATCCAAGTGAGATTGCTAGGACGGGTAAGGTATCCGTTGGGGGATGAAATCCCAGTCGGGCCTTGTCTCAGGTAAGTTAAAATGTTTATTTTGTGCAGGTGGTTTGGTCGTGTAACATCAAGTGATCTAGATTAATTCAATATGTGGTTTAATTACTATGTGTGGTCTAAGAGATGCAGGCAAATAGAAATGAATGCAAAGTGTTTTAATGTCCAAGTCAAAATGTTTGTTCGTATGAAGACGAATGGAGAAAGAGTCGAAGAATATGAGTTTTAGCTAGTCTAAAAGTGCAAGAAAGAAAGAAATGTTCGTTTTAGTTCTGCTTATGATGTCATTAAGAAGAGACGAGAAGAGGCGAAAAGAAAGGAACCTAATGCGCCTAAATGAACGAAAGAAAGAGAGAAAGAACCCAAGGATGACCTAGGGTCCCACTGGGTGTGCCAGAATGTTTCTATGCAAAATTGCTTTCTACATTCAAAGAAGAAATAAGAAACTAAAATAAATGGTCAAGGCTAGAAGTACCTGATAAAGTTATGCGCACCGAAATCAGACGTTGGAAGATTCTCCTCTTTGGCTGTGGAGGAATGACACCTGCGAAGAAGAAAAAACTGAAACACGGAAAAACGTTAGTCAAAGGATATGGTGGGCTGTCAGGCGAATGCCCGATCTCGAAAGTACGAAGACTCCCTAGAAGGATATCAACCCACTGATAAAAAAAAGTAGAATATTTGACGAAAGTAGATAATGAAGGAGA
Organism: Torreya grandis; assembly: GCA_037957365.1. Taxonomy (NCBI): domain Eukaryota; kingdom Viridiplantae; phylum Streptophyta; class Pinopsida; order Cupressales; family Taxaceae; genus Torreya; species Torreya grandis. Next base: position 1,686,251 of record JARHVA010003282.1, on the reverse strand, counting down.
AAATGACAAAAATAAATGACAGAAAATTAAAATGCATACCTGATAAGCGGCACTGTTCTGCACAGTCACCGGCGTCGGTCTCTGTGGTGCCGGCGTCGGTTAGGGAAGGTACCGACGTCAGTTGAAATACTGTCGTCAGTTGGGGAAGTGACCGGCGTCGGTCGGGGCAGGTTCTGGACAGAGTCTGGGTGAGTTGCAGAAGGTCTGGGAGAGTCGGGATAGGGTCTGATGGAATCGGGACAAAGTCAGGGTAGGGTCTGGGCAAAGTAAGGTCGGGTTTGGACAGAGTCTGGGGGTTTTGGTCGAGTCCGAACAGAGTTATAGATTGGGGTAATGGGCAGGGATGTAAAGAAAGGACTCAGGGCTTGGGTCTGTGGTTTAAAGATTTGGGTTGACAAAAATAATGAACAACTAATAATCAGAAGGAAATGAAACTAAACAAATAAAATACTTACCTGTCAGAAGACGTGATGAAAGCCATAGTCGAAGTTGTTGAAGCGTCTGTGCAGTGCTGGATTGAAGCGAATGCTGGAGTTGGTGGATGCTGGAGTCAGTTGATCGCGAGAGTGTTGATTGCAAGAGTCTGTGGATGTCAGAGTTCTAGAATTTTGATTGATTGGTTCTGTTCTTCTCATTGTTTGGGATTGATCAGCGGACACTGATGATGGCCAAGGGACGGTTTGAGAGATGGTTTGATAACCGTCTGGGAAACCGAATGATAACTGTTAACGAATAACGGTAAGGTGATTGACGTCGGCAGGATTACCGACGTCGGCCGATAAGTGACCGACGTCGGCGACATCGACCAGGTAACGATTGTCGTCGGTAGATGCATAATGAAGACAGAGTCTAGCTTTTAGCTCTCTACTCATTGTTACATGCTGCCAGGGTCAAGGCTAGTAAGAAAATGGTTGACAAGGGCGAAATAGGCGTGGAAGAATAAAACGAGGGATGACCAGGGGAGTTGACACGATTTCAGTGTTTACACACTGTAAGTACCTAGAGGCCAAGTTCAAGAGTTATAACTATCACTTCAACATGAATCCAATGGCCAAGTAGGATAAGGGAAGAGGAATACTCCTTGATCCATCAAAGGAAAACTACATTGATCCTAATACCCTTGATTCCCTTTCCCACATGCCACGTCCTAAAGTATCTAATCATTTTACTATCTCACCTAATAGCCTAGGGGAGTATGGGACCCATGATACCTTTCATATTTCAAAACTTCCACATAATCTAAATTCCTTTAGAAGACCTAAAGCTAAGTCACTTCATCCAAAATGGCAATAAAAGAGTAAAGATAAATAACCTATCATATTTTTACTAGCATCTAGCCTAGAACCAGACCCTCTCGAGGGAGATGAATCATGGTTATACAATGACAAACAAGATGATTTTTATAAGAGTGAAAAGTATCATATTACCAATAATATTAAAGAGAATTAATACTATGAATGAGGAGGCCTTGAACCTAATCAATAAGGAACATTTGAGCCAATTTCCATGAATAACTAGAAAAGACCCTATGGACTTGTATTTAAACTACCTAGGGGTGACTCCATATACCATACTCACATTTCATTACCATCAACTAGTGATGAAGATGTCGGTAGTGAAGCAGAGTCTGATCATAGCCTTTTTGATGACCTAGTTGAAACCAATTTGTTAACCCTCATTTTATTTGTACCCTTACCCCATTCATTCATCACAACCCACTACCATTGTATTATCCCCAACTGATATACTAAGACCAACAAGAGTCTAATGTGTTGACTGATGCATTTCAAAATGATGATGGTTTCTATGATTTTCATGGCCTTAGAGATAATGTTCCATTGGGGGACCATAAATCAAGGTTCTCAATCAAGTTAGATCCTGCAACATATTTTGGAGAACAATTGAATACCCTTAGCTAGAAGTAAATAATTAAAACATTGAGATCTCAAAGTGAAAACCTCTTTGAGGTAATTTATAACCATGGTAAAAGTAAATAAAAAGGCTATTCTAGTTGCGAAAACCTATTTTAGGTGCCATTAGATGGGGGTGTTCAACCTTCTTCAACCATAGCTCAGGAGACCACCAATGATGAAATTGCCTATGAATTTGAGTTTAATTTTGAAAAACAATAATCTTTTGATCAAATCATTTAGGAGTCTCTAACAGTTTTTTTATATGGTATCCCCTCTGACATTATATCTGATAATGGAGTATCATTCAATATGATCCAAAACTCAAAAATCTTTGGTTGAAAGATATTTCAAGCAATAAGAACAAAACAATTCAAATAATGCTATCTCTGAGAAGAGATGTTTTATTGATCAAATTTGCAGACCCAAATATATGCTTATCTCTAAGAAGAGATGTCTTCTTTCCATTTTGGGTTACATATTCATTTATACATGTTTTGAAGGTGTGTGGAGGATGTGTAAGGTCACCAATATCGAGGGATATGAATTGGTTTGACTTCCATAATTTATAACAATACATAATTCGAGGAATTACTATTTTTAAAAACTTACTATTTTTAGACTGCACTACTAAAATTGAAATTTGGGACACTTATATTGTATTTTATGGGTTCAAACTTCATCAATCAGATCTTGATACCATCTCATGACATTCCATTCATTATTATCTTTCCAACGGTTCAAACGGTGAGTCAATTGGAGCTACGGTGCAAAAGTTATGGCTCCCAAAAGTTTTGTCATCAATTAGGGTGGACCCATCACCCGAATTGTCATATGAATTGTTGCCCGGATCACAAGAAAAAGGATTTCACTAAGCTATGTGATGAATACATTACTACATAACATTTTACTACAGCATATTACTCTCAAGGTAATGGCTAGGCCGAAGCATTGAACAAAACCATTGTCAACATTCTCAAAAAGATTGTCAATGATGCCAATCATGATTAACACCTTCATATAGTCCATTCCCTTTGGGCATATCATACCAATCACCATACACCCATAAGAGCCACTCCATACTCACTTGTTTATGGTACTGAAGCCATACTTCCTATTGAGGTCAAGTTACCTTCATTGTGCATATCTTTCAAGTATGTCCTAGATGATCATGACTATCAAGTAGCTCACCTGCAAGAGCTAGACCTACTTGATGAAAAACACACAGCTATGCTCAAATATATTTAGGCATCTCAGAACTAACTTGAAGGCCACTATAATCAATTTACTAAGCATAGAACGTTTGAAATTGGTGATCTTGTCCTTAAAGAAAACCAAAAAAAACATAAAGGTAAGTTAAAACTCAATTGGTTTGGTCCTTTCATCATTACAACAAACTTTGGAACCAAAGTATATAGGATTTACACACTATATGGCCATGAACTTGATGATCCAATGAATATTATCCACCTCAAGTAGTACTATGCTTGAGTGACTTGGTGTACTATCTATAAGGATTGTTTCAAGTTGTATCATTTTGTTAATCTTATTTATATGATACCTTTTGTACCAACCTATCATTTTTCATATCACATGTCTATTTTACCATACCTTTCCCCATTATTTGAGATAATTTTTTCCTCCTTACTCAGCCCTATGACCCTAGTTTGGTTCTATTTGGTTCCATCACCACTTTTAGCAAGGGCATTTAAATTTGGTTTTAGCAGTTATTTCATACATTCTAGGTAGAGGTAGTAATTTGGACTAGTATGATAGACATTTGGTAGTTTCATCCTTCACTTCTTGTTTCATTCTCTCTCATTATCTTGATTCTAATTATAACCATCTATGGGCAAATTAGTCTCAATGAACTATGTTATTGTATCTAGTTATAACCACCTATGGGAAAACTTGGGGAAATACTTGTTTATTGTGATTGGAGCATACAAATTATCCATTCTCTATACTATACTATGCCTTTATATAAATTATGCCTATTTTGTTTTAATTGACTTCTACACTAGTCAGATTCCTCTACTATAAGGCAAAACTATAGTGATTTGAGGTCTTGCTCTGGGACTATGTAGGTAACACTTGATACTTGTTGAGGTCAGCATAGTCACCCTTTCCAGCCATGCTGTCATCATTTTCCAAACAACCTAAGCCATGTTCTCACCATCTTCTATGAAAACTAAGTAACACTCGCACCATTTTGTGAGTTTAAACCATTTACTGACTTATCATTCTCAATCAAGTTGAGATACTCTAAAAATTACAAAAACATTTGTAAAATCATTAGCAAAAACCAAAAACATTGACCACTTCTTTGCCTTAAAATTTTTGGGAATCCTTACTAAGTTACAAGAAAATCACTTGTCAATTAGTTTCCCCATCCTTTTTGGCCTTTTCTCCCACCACTTGCCATTTTAAAAGACCATTCCTATTCTTCTATCACATTCACTTTGTTTATTTTCATCAGTTATCATTTTCTTCCCATTTCTTGGGAGAACTACATTTGGCCTGAAGTTTTAATTGGATATTACATCCATCAAACTATGTAGGTAGCATCCACTTACCTAGTGCATATGGAGATAACTCAACCACCCCCTTCCTTTTCTTCTATTCCCCCATTTTATTAGTTTGTTAAGTTGTCACCTATTTTTTAGAGGAAATGTTTGTATGGTTTATATTGAGTTGTTTATTTGTTTGATTTGCTTATTTGTTTGTGTGCCTATTTTTTTTTAGCACTTTTACTTTGATTCGATCTATGTGCATTCATTTGGTAATTCCTTGCAAATTTATACCTAAATCCATCCATATTTATATGTTTAGATTGTCATCATGGTTATTATCATTGGTGCATTATTTTTCCTTTGAGTATTAGGTCATGGGAGTCAGGCCTCATGCATTTTTTGGCCAAGTGCTCATGATGTTCTACCATGATGCCTATTGTCACATGCCACAACAAACCTCATCTTTAGGAATTTTATTGATCAATGGTGGCATTGACATCTCTTCAACACCAAAATCTTTATTCAATCCCAATCATATCCCATCCAGGGTAACTAACCATGAAATAATTTCGATGTTTGTTAGTTTGGATGAGCATCTCCCTACTAGTAGGTTATTCCAATTCATCATTACCTTATGTGTTAATTTATCATCATCATTATACAATCAATCATGTTTTCCATAATTAGAGTGTATTAATTATAACTGCTTATGGGAAAATCATTGTAAACTATCCCACCTACATTTCTCAATGATTATAACTACCTTTGGGCAAATCATTGTGTTCTCACCAAATTTACTTTATTTTTCCCAAATAGGGGCATGTTGTTATCTTGTTTGTCTATCCTAACTAGGATAACTTTATCTTTTCAATGATTATAGCTACCTTTGAGAAAATTATTATGTTTTCATGCCATGTTTCAACTATCAGGGTACCATTGTACATTGTCCCACTTGCATTCTCAGTGATTTTCGACTAATTTTTCAAACTCATGATTTTACCCCATCATCTTCCTTTCTTTGGTTCCTTTGTTTCACTTCTTTATTTTCAAGGGACTATTTTCCAACCTGCTTGTGCCAACCATTCCCTCGAGGGGGCATCATGCAGTTCATCAATTTCCATTGATGTTGTAAGCATACAAGACCTTTTCATTCTTTGAGAAGACCTTACTATGATTATATCTTATAACACCTTCCCAAATAGGGGCAAACTATAGACAACTAAAAATAGTAATCTATAATCTCTAACCAGGTTGTTGACCAATTTCCCACCAAAATACCTAATTTGGCTTAAAAAAAATAAAACACATTAAAATATTTGATAATAACATATTCAAGTGCCAATTTTGGCTAGCGTATCCATAAATAGGTTAATGCATTGTATGGGCCAGCTAACTTTGATTAGATCATTTCAAGTTAAAATGCCACTTTTACACCTAAATGCCCTGGGTTGCTCTTTTCTATCAAATATCTTTCATAAGACATGTGACTTTGTTATTTGGTGTTGAAAACATCCTAAATGGGATAACGGATCCAACATATCTGACAACACATCCTAATTCCAATCTAATCAAATTTTGGGCCAATAATAAGACATTCTAGCCAATTTGTGCAAAAAAAGCCAAGGTTTACATTAAAATGCTTAATCATGCTTAAGAGTTAATTAAACCAAATCATGAGCCTAATTAATAATTCCATGGAACTTGTTGAATAATTTCTTTTTGGAAATGAATATTGAATATTTTCACATCAGGTGACATCATTTCTTGGGAAGACATCCATAAGCCATAAATGCATAAAATATCATGATTAAGCACCCATGCCTCATTAAGACCCTCTATACCTCTTTAATGCCCCTATATCCCAAATATTTATGAGGGTATTTATTTAATTTGGCCTCCAAAATTGAATGGATTCTTAGCCACACATCTTCATCTTGAGATAGATGGTTCACATTCATTCTGACGATTTTGCAAAATATATAAATAGGAGACCTTGCCTATTACATTATTGAATAATAAAAAAGTTATAATATTGAATTGATTCCAAAGCTTCATGCAAATTAATATTTCAAGCTAGATTATTGAGCCAAGCCAAGCCAAGCTAAATCCAAACATGGTGCCAAGGAGAGATAGAGGTAGCCACACTTTATTGATGTAGACTTCATGAGCACAAACTAAGAAAGCCACTTCAATAAGCTATTTGGAGCATCCAAGGAAGGTGAAAGAAGGTTTATTTTTCATTTTAGTTGTGTTTTCCATTCTAGTCTTGTCAACTAAGCTCACCCTTTATGATAATATTAAGGTGTTATCATTAGTGTGTTTTGTTTGGATTTATTTTATTCACTAACACAATACAAATCTCCCCTTGTTATAATCCTATGTTCACAACTATAACCAGAGTAACCATCAAATAATGAGAATCTTTGACAGCCTACCACCTTTTGAATAATATAATCCATTGAGGGTAGTGGGTACTGATCTTTTAGGGACACTTTATTGAGGTCCTTAAAGTCAACACGCAAACATATTTCCCCATTATTCTTCCTCACTAGCACAAGGTTTGACACCCTTGAGGAATGTTTAATGGGGAATATTATCTTTGATTCAATCAACTCTAATAGCTCCCTTCTCATCAACTCCTCCACTTTTTAGTTGATAGGTCTTTATTTCTTTTTGACTAAATTTGCATTGCTTTCTAGTTTAATGGTATGTTATGAATGTTTGGGATCAAAACCCTTCAAATACATCAAAAAAATCTTGACATAAAGCAACAAATGTATCCATCTCTTATGATGTGTTAATCTTGGTTAACTTCAAAATTTTATCTTTGAAGATCTCTATCCTTTCATAATGTTCCTCTTTGGTCAAGATACATGCCTTGCCTCTTCTCACTTGGTAATAGTAATTGAAGATGTTTTCCAAAGTCACAAGCCCTTTAGGAAGATTTTTATATCTTAGTTTCACTATGTGATCATCATACTAATGTTGTAATTTGTTTTGATTCTTATGGTATAATTCTGCCTCCTGCATCAAAAAATATATAATTTGGATATCATTATCAAACACATACCAACTCACCTCATTTTCAAGTACAGATGGCTTGCATATGACCTTGATCTTGTCTTTACTCTAGTTGCCTTTGACTCTTTATACAACCTTATATTGAGATCTAATGGCTGAAAGCCTATCTATATGTTGATTTACCTCTCTTATTATGAATTGTATATTGAATGCTAAAAAGTGCTCTATGAGATCCCATAAATGATGCTTGTAAGCTTTCAAATGATCATTCTTGACTACACTTATGCCTCTCACTTTTTGAATAACAAGATCACTATCACCCTTGACTTGAAGAAGTTTGACATCTCTTCTTCTTGCCTCTTGAAAACCATGTATAAGGACTTCATATTTAGTTGTGTTTAAAGTGCAACTAAGTTGAAATCTTGTAGTTGAATAGTACTTCTGATCTAAGGATGAAACCAACATGGCTCTAGCTCCACTACCATTATTTGACCTTGATCCATCAAAGAATAAATTCCATAGACCATCTTCCTCTTGAGTGGTGTTAGTTAGGCAAGGTATAGCAACACCCTCCTCATGCATATAATACACCCTTAATCCTGCTTCTTCAATATTGATATAAGGATAAAACCCATGATTGTTAGCTACCCATTCATCTAAGTACAAGTCTAAAATGACTTCCAAATGGTCATGAGGTTCTTTCTCACTAGAATTTTCATCCTCGTATAATATGGTATAGTTTATGTTTGTAATGTTAGGTATATAGGGCTCTAGATGGAAATTCACTACTCTCAAATAGTAAAGAAAAGCATAATTGGGTGTGGGTTTAATAACTATAGGGATCCTATCCCAAATATTTTAGAATTAATAGTTGAAATCAACCATAGACTCTCATGGTGCCCTCTTGATTGAGGTGAGTTTTTTAACAAGTGACATGTTGTCACTTATATCCTCAAAATGTTTACATAGTCACTCACCAAAATTTTCTTATGTATTGATTGAGGTAGGAGCTAGACCCCTATACCATTACATGGATTTGCCTTTCAAGGATGTGGCTAATAGTCTCATGGTTATATTATCTTATGTAATGTTATGTATAACAAAGGTTTTTCATGTTAGCTATGTGCTCCATAGGGGTGTTGGAGTTTTCTCCTGTAAAGTATGGAAGACTCTTCAAGGAAGTAGTGGGGATATCATCATGTTTTTTAAGGTTAAGAGGGTTGCCACCATTTAAGGGTATAAAATCTTGCATTCTAGGCCTTGCCATTTTCATAGTTATGGTTACACTTCTTAAAACAATAAGATGACTAGGAGATGAATATTTATTTTGGGGATAACAAATTATCCAATTGAATCTTAATATTTTATATGAAATAGAAGGTAACTCAATGAATTCAAAGGGCATACCTTTACTAGTTGACCTTTTGGTAACCTTTGGCATGAGAGGTATTGTCTGGATAGTGTTATGAACTTTGTAACTTGGAGAATATTTATCTTCTAATGATGGTAGATGTCTCCTTCTGCTACAAATACTTCTCAACTCTAGACTTTGGCTATACCAAAGAGAATGTGTCCCATTGAGCATGCCAAAAATTATTGGAGGCTTAGGTTACACCCTAGTTGAGAAAAGTATTATTTGTATCCTCTACCCAAACCTATTCCAACATGGGAATGACCCTAGGTTATGGGTTACCTAATATTGGATTAGACCTCTAGGGTTTTTAATGAGGTTAGCTCCTCATATTATTCATTATAGTGTTCACCTAAGACCTAAATGGGTTAGGAATGAAAATAGAGAAGGAGTTGCATGAATGAAAACCTACTCTACGTGTGGTGATGCACCATGAATTCATCGTATCCACTCATATGATTGCACTCTTGACACACTAATGGACTGTGAATAGAATTAACACAGTGCCTACAATGTTTTTCAAGCAAAATTGATTCACATAGAGGTCAGTTTGATTGACTTAGGCTAAAGGGAAATGAGGGTAAGGCCTAATTGAAGATACATATAATTATCAGTCCACTCTATACCTAAGACATTAAAATTATGACACACCAAATGACTTACAAGGAAATCTTGTTAGAACTTAGGTTGAACTTAGACCTACAAATGAAAGATGAACCACTTTTGCATATTGAGAAAATACAATACACTAAGCACAAATTGATAAACAACTAAAAATGTATTTCTCATTAATCCAATAGGTTCATGAGTACAAAATCTAGTAGAGTCTAGTCATACGAGTCTTGAGGGATCCAAATCAGAGCTCAAAGCTTTAATTTATAGTAAAATGCGGTAAGAGAGAGGGGAACTAAATAGATAGCCCCTAATAAATGTGACCCAACCACCTTTATTCAAATAAAATGGATTTGAATATGTCGATTCATAATTCATCAAACAAGAACAAGTCCCTAAGGACCTTGAAACACTAAATGCCCCACTATCTTCCTTAATCATGCTTGATGTTCTTCACACTATTAGGTAGTTACTTGGGCTCGCTCATTGATGTTCCTTATAGCATTCCTTGTCCAATCACAATTATACCATTAATTTTAAATCTTGAAGATAGATTTATTATGGATGGAAACTAATCACCCTATTTATTTTCATATAGTCATGATTTTAAATGAAGATCCATAGGCTAGGGTTTATTGAATCTGAATGAGATGTAAAACTTACATATAGAAGCTCTTTTGAGATGTTTTGTATAGATTTAATATAATTAGGTAGATTTTTATGGTCTACTCTTGGTTATCTAAATTGTATCTAATATTGCATTTACTCTTTTTACCTACTTAGTCTGGAAAAATCCTTTATCCAACATGTATGCCTTCATGGCATCCCCTTGAAATGTTTATTCTAGTTTGACCTCAACCACATGTTTGACCTCTACTTGAGATATCCTATCTTTCACTTTTTATATTGACCTTCAATTAGTTTTTACATGATGTATCATGCACCATTGATCTTATTGGACCCACTATCTTTGACTTTTAATACTAGCCATCGATCTGCTTTCTTGCACATTGTTAGATCTAATTTCTTGTACACTATTGATCTTTCTTTGTATGAATGAATGTTATCCATAGATATGTTTCCATTTTAATGCACTTAAGACACTTATCACCCATGCATTTGAATTTGATTTTCATTGACCTTTTGACGCATTGGTCATCATTGATATGCTTTGTATGAATGAATGCACACCATTGATCAACTTGGGCCCATTGGCTTTGTTTGTCATCACACATCATTAGATATTCAATCGTAATTGAACATAAACCATTGGATATTAAATTTGAATTAAATTGGATATATACCACAACTCAAATTTGACATATGTGCACATGTCTTATTCTATAATTCTAACTTTGAAGCTTTACATCTTGAGATAGCAAGCTCATCAAGACACCAAATTTGTAGAGGATGATCTTAGTATGAAGAAATTCATGTCCATGAAATATTTTGGCCTAAGATGCTCCCAAAGTGTATTTATTAAATGTGTAATTAGATTGACATATTTGTTTCTACATGATGTACTGATGATGATCTAGCTCTTCTATGCTTGTGCAAAAACTTTTAAGACTCAAAATGAGTTTTTGAGACCTTTGAAAACTTGTCCCATGATCCTGACTACATTGATCACCATGAGAAGCTACTTCATTAAAATTTTAAAAACTACACTTTAAGTTTGCTTAAAGTGTTTCAAAATCTTTGTAATCAATATGAGATCTTTGGACCACTCATTCCATCCAAAACTCTATTTAGCTCATACATTCAGGTAGAAGCTTTGTATGTGGGCCAAATTGGCCAATAGATATAGGCCAAGGGGCAAAAGATAAAATATATGTAAGACTTGTGGAAGTGATAAAGGTATAGAACTAAGAATAACATCCAAATTTTTAGTTTTCAAAGTATACAATATTGAGATGCTATGTAATCCATAAATATCATCTGCATTTCCCCCTCCTTAATCTAGTAATGAAATTGCTAGTTTAAATGAAAAGAATATGTACATGGGTGTGTAGAACATACCTTATCTTTACATGTGCCCAACTTACGTGATTTTTTCATGATTTAATTCTAACCAAGAACATGTTACAATATATAATTATTGCATATAATACTAAATTTAAAGTACTTGAAATAGATAAAAATTGAAAGAGCAAGGTTTAGGAGTACACATGTGTGTCAATGTAACTGCCTTGCCTTTTCCCAAGTTGATTTTAAAAAATATGTATCATTGTAAGGATACAAAACTGATATTATTATAGATATAGATAAATATTTAAATTTCATATATCTAATGATAGAGATAAAGAGAAAGATTAGAAGGCTCATGCCCCCTTTGAAGCAAAAGTGAGTTGCCACTTAGAAATTGAGATTAACTCAACTACGAAACCTAATGATATTTATAACCTATTAAGTTTATATGATAAAATGAAATTAAGCCTAAAAAATATATAATATTGAGTGATTTGATCTCCTCCACCATACAAAAAATTGAACTAACTACTACAATACATTGGCTCAATAAAATCGATAAAATTTTGTGGGGTATAAGTACCAAAATGTTTGTGATGTGGTAACAATCCATAAGAGAGTTTATGGAATATAAAATTGATTTGTATTTTACTATTAGGCACACATTTCATATCATATACACCTTAGATATGTCTCATGTTGAAGTTGTGTAAAACAATGATATCGATGTATAGAATTCCACCATAACTATGAATCTAAATCATACAACTATATATTTTAGCTAATTCATAAAATTTTGTAAGTGTGGATAACATGTTTCCAAATAATACCCCATTATATATGGATAAAAATATGAAAAAAATTATAATTACCCATGTGGATAAAATCTTTCTACATGCCCCCACTGCAATCTACAGATGTTGAATATTGAATAGGTGTGGAGAACATGCTTCCAAAGCATGCCCCTACTGAATATAATTTTTTTGAATGTGTATAAACCATTCTAATATGACATGCACATATTGAAAATAATAAATATGTGTGTGTGGAATACATTCCAATATGGCATTCCTCCATTGAATCTAAAAAATGATATAAGTACCATGTATTGTGGAGAACATGCTTCAAAAACATGCCTCCACTAAATCTAAAAAATGTGCCAAGTGTGGATAATATGTATTTGTTACACTCCCCACCAATATTTACCCATTTTAGGTGAGGGTAATATAGGAAATTTTAGTTACCTCACCTCAAAATGATAACACAAATGTATAATTTGTGAATCAAACTATGTAGCATATAGAAAGAACATGTCTAAGAAGATATAAAATTGAAGCACAAGCACAATAAGAAAACAATGTAATGAATGCCTAAGATGCATGATAAGTATCATGGAAATGTCTAGATAGTTACAATATATTATTAAAAAGAAAACAAGCACATACACAAAATCAGTCAAAATCAAATCAAAAGGTAATGGTCTAAGGAGACTAGAAATAAGGTGCATGTTCAAATGTCGCACAATCAAAGGGACATGCCTTAATTAAATATCCAAAAAAGAAAGGATGACATATTCAAATGTCCATACAAGAAAAAATATCATTTAAATGTCAATGAAAGCATACATAGGCATAGGAGATTTAAGGAAATGATCATATTCAAATGTTCAAATAAGCAAGACAATAGTAAGATAAGACACTCAAGTAAGTGTATAAAGTAAAGCGTAAGTAACCAGCATAAACATGCCACAATAGAAAATGGATTACATATATTAATTAAAAAAAATTCAAGTGTATCCCATATCAAGTACCCTATGTAAGATATAATCATGGATAAAGTCATATGTAAGATCAAAAATGATAGTGTAGAACGAGCATCAAATCCTATAAATTGTGTGTATCAAGATCAAAGAAGTGAATTCCCCCAATGCATTCATGACATGAGTAGAGGGAAGGCCCCACATCCAAAATATGATTTAATCATGTATCTTTATATGACTATATAACACTCAAGTAGAGGTGTGACACACATGTGTAGGTAGGAGTAACTGAGTATGTCATCCATCAACATAGAACTAACACATAGATAACAAGGAGCTAATAGAACATGTAGGTACCAAAATTATTTTTGGATTTTTGAATGTTTTTAATTTTTTGGTATTTTTGTAATATTTTAAAAAGGAAATATCACCCTATTATGCCATCTAATGGATGGTCCTAGATATATCCCCATTGTAAACCTGGTGTATTAATCTTGTGATGCTACCGAGAACTAAGTAGAGGTTTAATATCTATCATAGTAGTCTTAGTGATGCTCTACATATGTAAAATATGACTTTATGTTTGTGAAGTAGTAGGAGGAACAATAAGAGTTAGGGTTCATGGAACTCATGATTGAGTACTGTGTGGTTTCTTTGGAATAACCATAATAGGATCATGTGTAGGTGTTTTGGATATTTGAACATGGTACATAGTAGGTGTAGATTTTATGAATTCTACCATATATATCTGATGTAATGGTCTTTTATGTAATAACCACCTAGTAAAGGGGATTGCATGTTATTTACCCTTTTGTGGTGAATAAGCCCTAGTAGGCTTGGTAACTAATTACTTGGATATAAGTTTTTCTTGTTCAAGAGGATCCTCACATGGAATTTTAGAAATCTAATTACCTAATTGGTATGAATGTATTTAACGCATCAATTCATTGTATAAGATACTGATCAAATAGTATGGATCCAAGGTCTTTACAATAATATATCAAAGATGACCGTGGAAGTTATTACTGAAAAGGTAGCAACCACATGTATGGGACCAACCTATAAAGGTAAGTCAATCTCACCAAAAAACCTTCTGGGAGGTCCCATCGAATGATCTAAATGATTTAGTACAAGGATGTAAATAATTATGTGTATAACCCAAGTGTGTAACTAATGCATTGGTGAATTTTTTTTCTTGCACCATTATCAAATTATAAAACTATGTATAGGGTGTTTATCAAGGTATGCTCAAATGAATAAAGAATGAAGATCAGAGTCATCATCCTTAATCTCACTATCATCTAGTGTAATTCTATACATCTAATTTTACTCACTTCATTATCATCACTAATATTACTATTAGTCAACACTAATTTCACTCATCTTATTTAATCACATTTATCTCTTCTAATTTTATCTTAATATCACTCCTAGTCATTTATATAACATCCCCCTTGATTATTCTTCATCCACTAACCTTATTCCTACTCCCATAAATTAATTAATTCACCTAATTCCCTATTATCTAGTAACTAATCTCACTTGTTTATTATATTGCAATTTTATATTCCAATCCCACCTACCCTAGCCTACTCTTAGGATTTCCTACAAGCCTACCCCCTAGTTTATTTAGAACCCCTTAATCACATGACTAATCCACAACTAATCACGATTAGACTTCTAAAGAGATTTGAGAGGCTTCTACCTCTAGAACCTTCCGTCCTCTAGAATCAACCATACAATTTTTAATTCCTTAAATAATCCTCCACCATTGATCTCTTACACCAAAATTTGAAAAATGGCTATTGATATTCCCTCCTCCTTTTTATTTAAACACCATCACCCCTCTCTAGTCAAACTAACCAAGGAGTGTGCAATAAATCCATGATAGACCAATTCATCTTCAAGATATCAACTAATTCATGCAATCTAAAACATTGATCAAACATCATGTTGTCCATAATCTAAGTCTATTATAAGAAATCTAATCTCTATCCATAATTCTTAATCTTTTTTTTCATATTGATTGGGAACATTTAGCCTTTGGTTAGAATGTTATTTTGAATGATTCATTGTATTGCATTTTAATCTAATGGTTCTCAATTTTAATGGCGGATTGTAAATTTGGGCATATTTAATATCAATGACATAATCAAATCCCATTGCTCAAGTTTTCATCCTACATTTGGCAACCATAGTGGGAGTCCCCTTTTTTAGCTGGCCTAGTTTATTTGAAGTGTGTAGATTAAGCTTACAGGTCATCATGACGACAAATTTGGAGTTTGTTTTTCAAATTTATGTTTTTTTTATAAAAACATGTGTTTTGACAAACTTTTATTTACTCATAAAACTATTTATGTGTTATGAGTGCCTTGGTCTCAAATTTTTATAATATTATACGATTTTCAATTTCATTGAGTATTGAATAAGTTATGATAATTTTAATATTTTTGTTATGGATTGTAATATCCCTTCGGATAGAAAAACAAAAGCTCTGATACCACTGTAATATTCTCTATTTCCCTTGAAATTTGAAACTAAATATTATTGAGTCACTTTTCTGTATTTCTGCAAAATATCTTCAAATAGATAAAATAAATCACAGTATAATCTCTTATTTATTTGCTCATATGCTTACAATAGAGGTCCTCTGTCAAGTATACAAACAAATATTGAAAGTATGGCCTTAATAACCTGAGTATTCCATAATCTGGGAAAGAAATTTGGATCTGGTATGTCTCAGCCTGCTGTGTCAAAAACATAGTCATCAACGTTAATTATACTACTGCCGTCAGTCGACTAGAGTTGTTAACCTGCCGATGTCGGTGAGAGGTTGGCCGATGTCAATCTCTGTAGGTCTCTGCCTGCCGATGTCGGTGTCTGATCTTTCTACTAATGCATACGGATTTTCAAGAATCTGTACGGACTTCGTACGACCGCCAATATAGCACAACCTATATGCTTGATCCTGATCTGAAGAACTATGGGCTGATACAAAAGATCTATATCTGGATAATTATTGAATCAAAAACCAAAAATAAATCAATACCTGTGAACCCTTGTGATAGCTTCTGTATGAAGTTATCTCTCAAACTTGTAAACCATTATGATAACTTCTATATGAAGTTATCTCTCAATTTGGCAATAGATCGGCTGATCTCTCACAACCTCTGAATCACACACAATGAAGAGTTGATGTTATTTAATGCAAATGGAATCCTAGAACCCTTGGCTCAGTCTTCACAAAATAATTCTTCAATATCAAAATCAATAATCAATTCATAATACAAACTCTCTCCCATGAGAAACCCTTATACCCTCCAAAGGTGTGCTTGCTAAAATTAGACTTCCTTAAATTAGACTTAGGGCTTCTTAAATTAGAATTAGGGTCTTAAAATTAGACCAAAATATTAATAATTAATATTTAATTCAAATTATACCAGACAATTAATATTTGATTAAATCAATCAAATATTAATATCTCCCTTAACTCATGTCTGAAAGAGCCCAAACGAAAGCCAAGCCCAGCTCCATCAAGACCCTCTATCCATCCCATCAGCCTACGAGGGTTGCATAATAGGCTAATCATCCACTCAAAAAGATGTCAACTAGAAGGTTATATGACAGTCTGCCCCTCCTAAAATTGCTTGTCCTCAAGCAATCTCAACTCTAGATGCTATAGAATATCCTCGCTTTCCCATGTTGCATCCTCCACTAGCAAATCTCTCCACTTTACCAAATATTCCCTGATAGTCCTCCTATGCAACTATCTCTCTCTATATTCTAGGATGGACTCAGGTACTAAAGTCAACTTTCCCTCATCATCTAAGGGAGTTAAAATTGTAGAAGGTATCACATGGTGTCCTAACGCCTTTTTGAGGCATGATACATGAAAAACAT
Organism: Torreya grandis; assembly: GCA_037957365.1. Classification (NCBI taxonomy): domain Eukaryota; kingdom Viridiplantae; phylum Streptophyta; class Pinopsida; order Cupressales; family Taxaceae; genus Torreya; species Torreya grandis. Next base: position 1,669,157 of record JARHVA010003282.1, on the reverse strand, counting down.
TGTGTACCCTACTCTCTGTCAGAAGCTCTAGCTCATAAGCCATCTCTCCAACACATCTCAAGATCCTGAAAGGACCGTAGTAATGCAGCTTAAGCTTCTCTACCCCACTCTTCCTAAGAGTAGATTGATGGTAAGGCTACAGCATAAGATAGACCATGTCACCCACATCAACAAATCTCTTGGTCTTCCGCTGATCTGCATACTGCTTCTACTAATTCTATGCCTTAGCAATATTCTCCTTGAGAGTCCTCATAATATCCTGACTCTCCTGCAATAAGTCTCTAACACTCGGCACTCTACTATCGCTCAGTAGCAGATCTAGAAAACTCGATGCCTCGTACCCGTACAATGCCATAAAAGGAGACATCTGAATGGTCATGTGGAAAGTCATGTTATAGCAATATTCGTATAAATGAATCCACTTGACCCAAGCTTTCTGCTGCCCTGCAATGTAGTTCCTAAGGTAGCCCTCCACCCATTTGTTCACTATCTCCATCTGTCCATCGGTCTGCGGGTGGTAGCTAGTGCTTGGTGTAAGCTCGGTCCCATAGAGTCAGAACACCTCCTGTCATAAGTGACTCAGGAACCGACTATCCCTATTGCTCACTATGCTCTGAGGTAATCCATGCAGTCGAAATACCTCTCGAAAGAAAACCTCTGCTACTTGTGTAGCTGTGTATGTGGTGGTAATCAGAAAGAAGTGGGCATACTTTGTTAACCGATTCACGACTACATCTATGAAATCTCGTCCTTGGGCTTTAAGCAAGCCCATAATGAAATCCATCGACAAGCACACCCACTTCCTATCAGGAATTGGAAGTGGCCGCAATAGTCCTGCTGGGTACATGTTCTCCTACTTGTTCTGCTGACAAATAGGGCACTCTCACACATACTGAAGAACATATGCCTTGAGTCCTTTCCATGTAAGTCTCTCCCTAATCTATCTATAGGTCTTGAAATACCCAAGATGTCCTACAGTAGGTACATCATGAAAGGCTCACATGAGAATGTTCTTTACCACTGATCTTGAAATCAAATAAACCCTGCTCTTGTAAATGATTAAGTCATTCACAAACGTATATCTGGTGTCAACCGTGGATCCCTCAACAATGTTGGTTGCCCATGTATCCTTGGTATACTCTGCCACAATCATATGTCGCCAATCCTCAATAATGTGGACCATAGTACTCAAATATGGCCTACGTGAAAGAGCATCGGCCACTACATTCTGGGTGCCCTTGATGAAAGAGATGTCAAAGTCATATGCCTGTAATTTGCTCACCCACTTCTGTTGACGATCATTGAGGTCTCGCTGCCCCAAGAAATGTCTCAAACTGTTATGGTCCGTTTTGATGCAAAATGTGCTGCCCACAAGATATTGCCTAAATTTTGCCAAGGCATGCATGATAGCAAGCATCTCCTTATCATAAATGTTGTACAGCCTCTCTAGTCCCCTGAGCTTATGGCTCTCATATACTATGGGGTGCTTATCCTGCATAAGCACTGCTCCAATGCCCTCACCTAAAGCATCACACTGAAGCTCAAAAGGCTTCAAAAAATTAGGTAGTGCCAAAACTAGGCACATAGTCATCAATTCCTTAAACCTTACAAAACACTCCTGTGCTTCAGGTGTCCAACAAAAAGTACCCTTTTTCATCAAATCTATCATAACAGCTGCATGTCATGAATAACCATTCACGAACCTATGATAAAATTCATAGCACTAATAATATGACCCAAGTATAACAATTCAGTCATCCCCAAATCATATTTGGACTCCTTGGCATACAAGGATTCCCTCTCCAAGATGCTGAGTACAGTCTCCAGATGAGCTAAATGCTCCTGCCAAGTCCTACTGTATATAAGAATGTCATAAAAAAACAAGTACAAACCTCCTCAGTAGTGAATGGAAGACTCTATTCATGGTGGACTAAAATGTTGTTGGTGCATTAGTGAGCCCAAATGGCATCACTATAAACTCATAGTGTCCACAATGGCAACAGAAAGCTGTCTTCTCCACGTTCTACTCATGAACCCAAATTTGATGATAGCCTGACCTTAAGTCTATCTTCGTGAAGTAACGTGCACCATGGAGCTCATCAATAAGCTCATCAATACGAGGTATTGGATACCTGTTCTTAATGGTTCTCTTATTTAGGGCCCTATAGTCAATGCACATGCGTAAGGTGCCATCCTTCTTCTTCACCAATACAACTGAAGATGCGAATGGTGATTTGCTAGGCTAAATGTGACCCATAGCAAGTAACTCCTTAATTGTTTTTTGATCTCATCCTTCAACCGCTTGGGATGTCGATAAGGAGTAATCATAATGGGCTTAGCGCCCTCCTCAAGCTCAATAATGTGCTCTATGCCCCTGTCTAGAGGTCTCCCTGATGGAATATCACTAAATACCTTATCATGCTTGACCCTCAACTGTTGAATGTCAGGATGATACTCAGTCTTCCGTTGTCCCTCCTATATTGGTGCCAATGTGCACTCAGCTTCCCACTCTACCATGTTGTGTCTCATGAGCCTCTCCATCCGATGTAAAGAAATAGTTTTGATGTTGCCATCCCGTATTGCTTTAAGAATGTGAGTCTTCCCATCAACATCAAAATGGATCTCCATGTCCTTAAGATGAAGAGTGACTACCTCAAGGGAATGAAGCCACTTCATGCCCAAGACCAAATCTATATCCCCCATGTTCACCACATAATAATCAGCCTTGAACTCATAGTTGTTCAAACATAATGGGAGATCTTTGATCATCTGTTCACACCTAAGGGTGTAACCGTCAGCTACCTTAACTCTAATGCCCTCAAACTCTTCTGTGGTGAGTCCATGCTTCTCCACAAATCTAGTATCAATAAAATTATGTGTGGCTCCTGTGTCAAAAAGGGTGATGACCCTCTATCCTACCAAAACTCCATATAGTCTGAATGATCCCTCGTGTTGGATGCTAGATAGACGTGCCTCCTGAATCTGGAGCTCTGACTCTACCTCTACCCTAGGCTCTAAAGCGTCAGCCTCTAGCTCCTTGAAACAATCATGATGTTCAGAATCTTCTGATTCCTCATCCTCATAATAGGCCCACATCACCCGATTTGCTTTGCCCTTAGGCCTCAAAGGACAATCATGATTAGCATCATAGGGACCTTTGTAGTAGAAACAAAGCTTCTTCTTGCATAGATCATTAAGAGCCTCTCTATCCAAAGGTGGTGCTTCTAGATTGGCCTTTGAATCATTCTTAACACCTGATTTATCTATGTTAAAACCTGGTCTATCTCTATTCCTGTTGAAGCCCTTACTGTCCCTAGATGAAGAAGTACCTTTGGAGTTAGATCTACTTGATGGGGCTGCCATCTCCATACTACATGCTTTCTTCATAGCTTCCTATAATGAAGGAGGATCAAAGCCTTTGATCCAACCTCTTAATGGTTCTGTCAATCCCTCCATGAAGAGTACTACAAGTCACCTCTCTAAAATGTCAGGAACCATAACTGATAACTTCTAGAAGTCACCAATGTAAGACTCTAGACTGCCACTCTGGCACAATTGTGCCAACTCTCAAAAATATGATTCTGGATCCTTCCTGTCAAAAGGCTCCACCAGCCTATCCACAAACTCCTGATAAGATGTGATCCGATCATGATGGAGTGTCACCATCCCGTGGTGCCACCAATCGTGAGCTACTCCCTCAAGATGTAGTGTCGCATATCTGATAGCATCTCCCTTAGCCATCAGTCACAATGTAAGAAATGTATCTAGCTTACTAACCTAGGCCTGTGCTGTCACCTTACCACTACCGTCAAACGTCGTTAGTGTGAGCCTACTTGTAGCATGCTTCAAATCATTGTTCTGATGTCTGGGTCTCCCATCTTGTCTAACCAATCTGTAGTGCTCTCTCCTCAAATTAATAAAATGATCAAAGGACATCTTCTCCTAAATGTGGGGAGCTAATAAGTCCCACTCATCGCTTGCACCCATGAGAACATTTGCAAATTGGGAATCCTCTGCCTCCTCCTTTGCTGGAACTTCTGGTTCCTCTTGAACAAACGTAGGATGTGTAGGCCTATCTGCTGTTCTAGAGTGGGTCTGTTGGGGTCTCTAATTAACCATAGCACTCCTGTTATCTCCTTGTTCCCCATTCTATCTATCAAGTGCGTTCATCCTCCTTATCATAATAGTAAGTGCCTGTAGTGCCTGTGTCATCTCACGATAGGTTTTTATGGTACCCAGATCATCATTATGTCAGTGGCCCCTAGGTGGGCTACTCTCACGTCTATCACTCATGATAATCAGCTATTGTTCTAACACCTGGGTACCTTCAAGCAAGGTTTTACTGCGTGTTTTATACCTGTGTGGTCCCAACTCTTATGGTTGCATAAAATTATCAGACCCTCAGGATGGCAGGATTTAGCTCTGATACCACTGTAATATCCCTTATTTCCCTTGAAATTTGAAACTGAATATTATTGAGTCATTTTTCTATATTTTTGCAAAATATCTTCAAATAAATAAAATAAATCATAGTATAATCTCTTATTTATTTGCTCATATGCTTACAATAGAGGTCCTCTGTCAAGTATACAAAAAAATATTGAAAGTATAGCCTTAATAGCCTAAGTATTCTACAAATTGGGAAATAAATCTGGATCTGGTATGTCTTAGCTTGCTGTGTTGAAAACACAGTCGTTGACGTCAGTTATACCACCGTCGTTGGTCGACTGGAGTTGTTAACCTACCAATGTCAGTGAGAGGTAGGTCGATGTCGGTCTCTGTAGGTCTCTACCTGCTGATGTTGGTGTCTAATCTTTCTGCTGATGCATACAGATTTTCACAAATCTGTACAGACTTCGTATGGCCACCAATATAGCATAACCTGTATGCTTGATCTTGATCTGAAGAACTATGGGCTGATACAAAAGATCTATATCTGGATAATTCTTGAATCAAAAACCAAAAATAAAGCAATACCTGTGAACCCTTGTGATAGCTTCTATATGAAGTTATCTCTTGAACTTGTAAACCACTATGATAACTTCTGTATGAAGTTATCTCTCAATTTGGCAATAGATCGGCTGATCTCTCACAACCTCTGAATTGCACACAATGAAGATTTGATATTATTCAATGCAAATGGAATCCTGGAACCCTTGGCTCAGTCTTCACAGAAGAATTCTTCAATATCAAAATCAATAATCAATTCATCATACAAACTCTCTCCCATGAGAAACCCTTATACCCTCCAAAGGTTTGCTTGCTAAAATTAGACTTCTTAAATTAGACTTAGGGCTTCTTAAATTAGAATTAGGGTCTTAAAATTAGACCAAAATATTAATAATTAATAATTAATTAATATTTAATTAAAATTATACCAAATAATTAATATTTGATTAAATCAATCAAATATTAATATCTCCCTTAACTCATGTCCGAAAGATCTAAAACGAAAGCCAAGCCCAGCTCCATCAAGACCCTCTATCCATCCCATCAGCCTACGAGGGTCGCATAATAGGCTAATCATCCGCTCGAAAATATGTCAACTAAAAGGGGACATGACATGGATTTTTTTTTTTTGATAAAATTATATTTTTTAATAAAAATGTGTTATGTTTTGATAAGCTGATCTTCAGTTATAATTAATTTAGTAAAACATTTTCTAGTTTATTAGTGCCTCACTCTTATATTTCCATAAAATTTTATAGTTTTCAATTTTATTTAATATTGATGAAGTTATCATAGGTTTAATATTGTTGTTCTGATCATTTTCTACCATTTAATTTTTTGGTGAATTTATATTTTTTTAAAGAAAATGTGCTATGTTTTGTTAAGTTACTATTTACTTATAAATATTTTCATGAAATATTTTTTGGATTATGATCATCTTACTCTCAACTTTCTATAAAAATTTATGGTTTTTGATTTCATTTAGTATTGAAGAAGATATCATAGGTTTAATATCGTTGTTCTATTTTTTTTTACTATTTTTCTATGCTAAAACTATTTAAGTCATTTAAAAAAAAAGTTTTTAAATATCCTTCTCACTTGTTATACCTCACATCTTAATTAATTATTTAATTTAGAATAAATAAATAAATTTAAAACAAAACAAGGAAAAGAGGATGATTTTTTAATAATAGTTTAAAATATGAATCACAATTTTATGTAATTGAATTTCTTCTTTCATAAGTATAAAACAAAGATAATTTTTTGTATATATATTTTATTTTCAATAATATGTCTATATAGTTTTAATAATATTAATGTAGTTTGTCAATTTTTATTTTTAAAAATAGAAAATTATATAAATAGGGAGAGTATTTTTTTTTTCTTTCTAACTTGCAAGAACACAATCATAGAAGACAAAAATTATAGAACTACTAACAATATTGTTTCAAGATTCCCCTTAAGGCTAATATTTCAAATCACTACCATTGCCCAGTCAAAACTACTAATCAGTGTGTTTTACAGGATGAACGATTGGAGTCCACTTATCTTGAAACTACTAATATTTTATTTTGTAGGCCGATTGATCTAAATATTGGCCAAAAACTATATTTTAAAATCATCTTGTTTACAAACACATAAATTAATAAGTTAAAAAAAAATCTTTTTTACTTGTCTAAGTGTTACTCGAGGGATATAGTGGTGTATGCTCTCCTCCATGCATCTTAGTGGTGAGTCTTAAAGGATCAAAAAACACTAATAAACCCTTCCATTTTTATTTTTAGGGTCAACATGATGTGGAAGTGATTCCCATGGACTTACCATAGTATTAGGGGAATAGTTATTAGGGATTTCACCACCATGCACTAATCCACACTCTATGTTCTAGTAAATTATAAATATTAGGAACAACTATCGTTAGGATAAGTGATTAACCCCATATAGGTCTTCCATGAAGGGAAAGTGTTCATTTTATGAACCAAGCATTAGACAACACCCTATATGGACTTAGGTCCCATTGTACCTCACTTATATTAGGGACCTATCTAGAAGCCTTGTCTATCCTAGATTAGGACCTTTTAGCCATAACAATCAACTTATTTTTAGAGTCAATATCAGCTCCCAAGTGGCCATCATGTGCATATGAGGTTGAGAGGGTGTGGGATATTCTATAATGGGTCACCAACCTTTAGGCTCACCTACAAATTCATTAGATGGTGTAGTTGTAAGGTTACACACCCAAATTAGTTTACTAATGATAGGTTTGTGGCATGCTTGCTTTGGTATGTGTCATGCTAGACTAGTGTTGTTTATGAGTTGAGTTATCCTTTCACCCAAAATCTATACACGGCCATCTATGTCTCCTATATCATCATCTTGTATATTATTATCTATATAATTTTGTATTGTACATTCTAGTCTTATCCTCATCGTGTACATCCTTCATCATATATTATACATATTATCATCCTCTTTCAAACATATCTTAATCTAATATCCTTCATCTCATCTAGTTTTACCTCATTTAGATAAAACCCATCTTACTTGGTCTCATCTAGTTGGCTTTTTAGGTCACACCTTTATATAAAACACAACCACATCATTAATATCCCCCCAATCATCATTTAATCCCATAATCTTTGATCCCTCCATTTATTCCCATCTACACTTCATCACCTAATCTTATATCCATCCAACCTTGATCAAATTAGTCTAAGGATTCAACTAGTCCTTTTATTTTATTTATATATCATCCTATCGCACTAGTCCACCATTATTTTTCTATCACCCATCACTTTGTCATATTTAATATTTAGTTGATACCCTATTAACAACCTATGGCTTTATCAGTTTCAATCTAGCATCCAATAATAATCAATTTAATCATAATCAATCTATTTATCTCTAAATCTAGTCATATTGGCTATTCATAACTATCACCCATCCAATAATCATCTTTCTAGTTTGAATCTAGGAACTAGTTGAATCCCAATCCTTTTTCTAGTTTGAAAACTAGGCATTGTCAATAGATCATTAGCACCTAACAATCTGAAATCTGATCCTAGACTTATATCTCAATCAAATTTATTCTATCTCATCCTCAACAACACTTTTCATACTAGTTTAATCATTCAGACTTGCTTTGTCCAAGTGCTTATCCAATCCCTAAATCTACCATCACACCAATCATCTGCTTAAATGGATTTGAACCCTATTCTTATTAAATAATACTAATTTTCAGATCCTTTTATAAGCCCTAAAAATGGGTGATCACCTACCTTCAGACCTCAATCCCATCAATCCTAAACCAATTTCCCATGTCCTTCCCCATTAACAATACCCTAACTCACCATGGTCAACTCCATTATCCATTCATCATAGTCATAGTCCTCTCATCCCTCAATATACACGTTATAAAATCACCCTATTTAATGAGTATATCTTTGCCAATATAGAGGAAGTTATTTTATGTCTATTATATATGGGTGTCCATCCTCTCAATTATTTTGAGCCCCTAAACCTAAAGTCAAATACCAAGCAAGTTCCTCATCAACCTTCATCACATCCAATTCTATTCCACCATCCACTAGACCTAATCCCAGTTATGACTTTCCCAATCCAAAGATTTTTCTTATTTAATAAGTATATTACTAAAAACATGGATGAAATAATATTGTGGCTCCTTAATACGGGTTACCAAATTCTTAAAGGCATTGAACCCATTAAGTTAACCATACCTCTAGTTCATACTCGACCATAATCAAATCCTATGTTTACTAGTCATAGTCCATCGTAAATCCCTTGTCCTACTAGTAAAGGGAAGCCTAGTTTGTCAACCTCATCTAATTACCTATCGTTCCCCAATGTCATGACACCACCATCACGTGATTCCACTTCAAAATCCAATACTTACACATCCAACACTAGAGACAAGTAATATACCCCTCTCCCAATATCCATGGAAGCCCTATTTTAGAAATTGATGTCCATATGCATGATTGTCTACCCAAAAATAAAACCTTTAGATTTTTTTAAAAATGTGCCCTCATGGTATCAAGATGAATTATTTTATGTATACCATAAGGTCCTTCGGCATTCTTTTAATTGATGTTTCCCATTTAGATATTATGTCCAAAAATTAATTGATAATGATTACATTAAAATTGAGGGAGAATACAATGCATCCACACCTAAGAGTATGCAAAAGGGGGTAATCTAAGACATGCTTCCTAATCATGATCAAGATTATTGCCTCCTCAATCAAGGTCATGACCCTAATCCTATCCATCCCATAACCATCCCTAATTGAACCATCCCTATGTTTTATTCACATCACATTCCCCATCTTCAAAAATCCCTTAAGCCTAAAGCACCCATTTATAAACCTAAGGTGAAGGAGGTACTTAAAGAAAATGATGTTATCTGAAAGGTCCTATCTATATCTTCTATTACAAAATCATCTATCAATGGCATCACCTCATCAACATCCCTATTATAATCAACATCAAAATGGGTAGGATCATTTTAAACATCAACATATGAATCAAAATCCATATCATAATCATCATCCCTTTTAGATGATGAAATTCATGCTAACACCTATCTCTTTGAGGACATATCTAATTTTAATATCAAACAGTTAGGAGGCATGACCCTTGATCCATCTTAGGATGATGAAATCATAAGAAAATTTGTGGATGCTTTATTAGTCAAAGATCATCAATCTAGATATGACTCAACTTTAGATGCTAAGAGTCTTAGTTATCCTTTTGAGATTCTTGAGAACACTTTATTTGACATCAAGACTAGGTCTCCTAGTAGATCTTATAAGGACTATACGACCTGTTGGGTGAATATTTTTTTGTCAAGCAACCGATGGCAAAATGGGTATATCGACCATAGCACAAGGAGATTTATATGGAAAAAGTGTGGGTTTACCACATCATAGTGAGATAAATCTCTCCTCTCATCAAGCAAAGGTTCCCTATAAAGTAATTATATATTAATATGAACTGAAAATAGACTCAAGGGTGAGATTACACCATCCATCTCTCTTTTTTTAGAGATGATTTTTACAAGGCAAAAGGGAAATCCTGGTTGATGACTGAAAGCATTTCTCTTCTTTCAAAAGTTATGTTCAGCAAATGGCAAAAAATCTTCTTAGATAGTAACTAAATCTATGAGAAACCCATGAAAGTACAAAGTCTTTTGTTGCTCTCGTTATTGATTTAGAACTTACATAATAGTAGAGTGAAGTGCAGCTCAAAGTCTCCACTAAAAACTACAACAGAGCATGAGATCATAAAGGATAAAAGTAGTTCAAAGCCTTTCTAATACCCTTCCCACTAAAACATGGAAAACACGAACTAAAGGTAATTATAAAAACTCAAAGTATTCATGATTAACTTCAGAACATCTTCAGATAATTTTTACACACTTTGCTTATTTAATCAAATAAATGAGAGATTATTAGGAAAAAGAACATAAGAATGATCTCCTAAAGAACACAAATTATTCCAACACAAAGTTTGAAAGTAACCTGCTTTCTCATTCATTCAAGAAACTATGATTTACAATCCAAACTCAAAGTCTCAGGATGCATCTCAATTTTGGTAGAGTTTTTGCTCTCAATTATCATAAGATCCATCATTACAAAAGAGGCTCCCTCTATATATATAGGGAGAAGCCTTGAGAATTAACAAAAAACTTAAATATTATAATATAGTCAAAGATGAGTCTTCATTAACTTTGGGAATTTCAATATTTTTACATGTAATTACACATAACAAAATTACATGTGCAAATGTCCCAAGTCAATTACAAAGTGCATTTGAAAAATGGAGAAGAAAGAATGGAAGAACAGTTCAATTTTTATCACAATCCTTCTTCAGATGAGCATCATACATGGCAATAGCTGACTGTATCCCGATACTATTTAGAGTAATAGTATTCTTGAGAATCACCTTAGCCCTGACTGTAGCATCTCTTACTACTGTGATTGATTTGGTGTGACTAGTTAACCTAGTTTTTAGATTGTCCACAAAGGCCATTGAGAATGCTTTCTCCTCAAATTCCTTTCAGATCATACCTTCAAACTCCTAAATCATTTCTTCTACTGAAATGAATTGGTTATCTTGAGAGGTAAGTCTGCAAGTCAACTCTTCCAATTTGTGCAACAGACTAATATCACTTTGTTCACTGAGATCCTTTGAAGATTTGAGGTCACTGATCAATTCCTTAAGCACCCAAATTCTATATATCAATGATTCTTTAGTTTCAATATAAGAGTCTCTATTGGCAATGACATCGATTGATACTAGGGTACATATTTTTAGTTCCTTCATATCTATCCATTTGATAATATATTTATCTATGATTTCAACCTCCTAAGAAATGATATTGATAAGATCATCTAATTCTATTCTCATTTTCCTTGTTTTACCCATCTTCTCAGATAGCTCTGTGAACAAGGAAATCCCTTGTGCATGCATCTTATCCAAGTAGTCTTTAAGTACTTTCCCCTTTAGATAAGTCCTTTCTACTTTTTGAATTATGGGATCATCTATGGAGATAGCCTCTGGAGTTACTGCTTTTGGAGCAAAAGTGATTCTCCTTATCACTACAGTCAATTGTTCCACCATCACCTTATAATGATCCTTCATTTCTCTTTCCCTGTCAAATTTCTAAACCATAATATCCATTGCTAATTGTAAATCACTCTTAACACCTTCATGAGTTATCTTCCCTAACTCAACTTGAGAGATGGAGTAGCTGCTTATATCAAAATTTTCAAGAGTCACATCCTGCAAAGGTTTGGCTATTTCCAAAAATATGTGCCTCTTATCTCCAATCATCTTTGAAAGGATCTTTGGCTTCTTGTGGGTCTTAGCTTTCACCAACACCATTTTATCAAAGTCAAAGTCATCTAGAGAGATGTCTTGTTTTTTCCTTTTGGGTGTAAAAGTTGACAACCATGGTGGGAGTGCAGAAGTACTTACAATGGGCAAAGTATCAATAAGAGCCGCACCTCCTCTAGAAGTGCTTTGGGGGTCGTTAAAAATAACTTTGGAAGGTGAGGCTACTCTAGAAGAGGGAACAATGATTGGAGAAGCAGGTGAAGAAGTTATAATAGGTGTGCTAGGTAGGGAAGAGGAGATTCCTATTTTTGGCTGCACACCTTTTTACGAAGATAGAGTTTCCATTCTCTATTGACCTATAGGCCTATCATCAGTTTCCATCTATTCTACTATTGGTTCTTTGGCGCTTTGTCTCTCAACTTCCATATATGTTACTTTTGGCTCCTTTTTTTGTAACTTTTGATTTCTTCATTACAAAAATTATCCTAGGCTTATGGGGCCTAGATGGAGCAGGAACATCACTTTTTTTCTTCATCTAGTTTTCTTCTCTTCTCCTTGTTTCCTCTCGAAATTTGGCCTCAGATCCCATGATGAACTCCTTCAAGGTGATTCCCTTATTTGTTAACCAATCATTGGTGTTTTCCAGTATTGGTTTGAATCTCATCCTCAAGGAGGTCAACTCTTTCTAAGACCATTGGATCGGGGGAAGAGGAGCATTGGTGACTTGTTCATCATGATATCTATTATTGATCAGATCTCTATCATCTACTAGATTTGTAGGGATATCAGTGAGCCCCAAATATTTTATTTGTTTAAGAGATAGTCTACTAAAGTCCATCTTCCACTATCCTAAAATCGATCCAAATGTCTTCGATCATAGGTTCATGGAAATGGGTCTTCCTTCTAATCATGTCCTTTACACCTCTATAGTAAAAATTTGGTCTCTTTTTGAAATGCTTCATGGTTACAAGTTGCATTTTGTCTCCATTACTCTAGCTTTTGCAACAGTCAATACTGAAAACCTACCAATTTTAATTAGGAGCTTGAAACTAGGTTTCTTGAGTTCCATCTGCTTATTGTGTATGACAATAATTTGCATACATAGCTCCATCAGGACCAATTTGTCTAAGGAGAATCTTGGGAGCATATAGGGATAACCTTGGAAAAAGCCAACCCATAGATAACAAAAAGAAGGGACCTACAAGAACATACACCCAAAGTCATTCACAATAGTCTTGGCTTCATCTGACACTCTTTTCTGTTCTTATTGGAGATCAAAAAGACACAAAAATACCATGAATAAAGCATTATTTACCCTCTTAAAATGATAGATAAAACCCTTCAATGTCAATTGAGGGTAATATTGATATATCGGGGTCATTTTCCTATCTCTCTCTGATGTTAAACTTGGGAAGGTTCTCATTGACATTGCAATGTATACCAGGTATGAATTCATGTATAATTTCAAGGTAGTGGATACCTTTATCAATTGTTCATGCAAAGCATTATTGATTTGTTCTCCCCAAAAAATGGCTTGTTTGCCCTAGAGAATTATCTTAATGAAGAGATACATCCATTCATGAAACTAAGAGGAAGAAGGCAAACCTCATACTCTACTAAGAAGAGTAATCAAGTCACCAAGCTCTTCTATAAAATCACTCCTTGGAAAGTTCTGTGGCCATCTGGACAAGTTTGCTCTGGGAGTTTTGAGTAATCTATTATTGATCACTTTTTTTGCTTTCTCAATATCTTTATCATATTCTTTTTGTGCTTCAACAAAGTCAAGCTTCAACACTTTAGTAGTAGGAGGGCACATGAATACTTTGTCGATAAACTCAGGGTCTAGTCGAATTACTATGTTACCACTAGCATCTACCATAGCCCTGGTATCCTTGTTGTAGAATTGAGCACACTGGAGAATGAACTCTATGTGATGAGCTACCATAGGAAAAGAGGAGACCAGATGAATATTACTATCAATTATCCTCTTCATTTTAGAGCTAGGATTATTTACTTTAGTTATTTCTATGAACTCAGCCATATCTACGTGCCTGATCTCTATATCCCTAATGTCATCGACATTAGAAGCAACCAAGGTGACTAGAAAAACACCTTGATATTGGTAATTCATTGTCTTCAACTTCTTTGGAGAAACCTTAGACATCAGGATGAGCCTTTGTCAAAAGTATGATGATAAAGAAGGATCTTGAAGAGAAACTACAATAAGAATCATGATTGCACAATTAAGGGAAATGTTGGCAATCTAGGAAAATTACATGTGGATGATCATGACCAAGGAAATGCACTTGAAAGAGCTAAGGTGCGATCAGGTTATAAAGTGAAAGGAAAGAAGGCTCGAGAAAACAATAAAATTGTAGTTTTCTAGAGTTAAGAAAAATTAGAGGAAATACATGCACGGGTGGCAAAAATTGCCGCCCTTGCATGTTGAGGAAGGTCTTTGTGCATAGGTGAAAAAATTACCACATGTGTACATTAGGTATGGAAGGTTTGCATCGATAGAAATTTTTTCCACCTATGCATGTTAGAGAGAGTCATGAAGTTATGCATTGGTGGTGAATTTCACTGCCCTTGCACTAGTCGGTAGCTTTCGTGTAAAGGCAGTGAAAATTGCTGCCCTTGCACTGATTGGCAAGGGATCTATAAGGGTAGCAAAATTCACTACCTTTACACTAGTTTGATAGCCACATGTAAGGGTGGAAAAATTTTCCACCATTACATTAGTTAAATGGGCTGATGGGTTCACATGAGGGGGTTTAGGCTTTCACCTAGATGGGCTCCTCGCAGAAGAAGAGAGAGGAAAGAAGAAACAAAAACCTAAAATAGAACGGAAAAAAGAAAATAAACTTGAAAAAGAGGAAAAAAAACAAAGTGAAAACCTAAATAAGAAGAGAAAACACACAACACCATACCTAGAAAAATGCAATCCCATGCTTGATTCTGAGAAAATTGCGCTCCCACTCATTCACACGATCGACTGGATGCAGGAAGGAGGAGAAAACAAAGTGAAATGAAATAAAATGAGGTGAAAAAGGGGTGAAAATTGACCCCAACTACTTGGTGCACATGGCCATAAATGCCATGCATGAAAATTAAGATCATGCAAGGGTGGTAAAAATTTCCACCTCTACATGTGAGGTTAGAAGAGGGATGCAGGGTCGGAAAAAATCACCGCTCCAACATGAAATGGATGAAAAATGCAATGGAAATTTTTTTTGCCGCTCCTACATGAAAAATGCAAGGGTGGAATTTTTTTTTGCCTTTGCATGTCAAACTTAAAACCACATGTAGTGGTGGCAATTTCTACCACCCTTACATGTAAACTTAAGAAAACACTTCACTTGAAATTTATCAAATTTTTTGTCATTCTGATCACATCAAACTCATAAAAATTTTCACATTTTTTGAGAAATCGTAACAAGGGAACGTCATGAAATTTTAATGATGCAAGTTGACCAAACACAAGATCAAGAAAAAATTGCCTTGAAAGATGAACTTAGAGTGAAAAACATGAAATGGACAAGTTTCATAGAGGTTGTTCCAAAAATGAGCATAGCTGATTTTGGGAACAACAATTGGCTCCTATTGTGGAACTTCTATTGATCTGATTGATGGGAGTAGAAACTAGTCTCTAAGTGCCTTCATCAAGGCCATTGGGCGATGAAGTCAAGCTAAGAAAGGAAAAGATGCAAAAAAACCAAAAAGAAATAAATAAACATAAAAATTATAAAAATGTACAAGTGAACTCATCTAATACTTGCCATGCATTCCTTTTGGTTCTCTCCTCTTGTCCCACAACGAGACTTGATCTCCAATATGAAAATCATGAATCCTTGCCCTCTTGTCAAAGAGTTTATTCACCTAATTTTGATGTGTAGTAATCTGGTCCACCAACATGGTTTGTTTCTCATCTAGTTCGGCTAGGCACATGATCCTTTTATCAATAGAATTTTCAAAAGTGGAATCTTTGATCACCTTTGCCAACTTCAATGCTGGTAATTCTAAGGTGATTGGTATCTCTACATTTAAACCATACAAAAGTTGGAATGGTAACATGCCTATTGCCCTCTTGGGTGTAATCTTATCTGCCCACAAATCATCAAACAATGCTTTATGCCAAGTTCTCTAATTATCATCCACTAATTTCTTGATAATAGTAACGAGATTCTTGTTACTCGATTTTGCTTGGCCATTTCCTTACATAAAATAGTCAGAAGAGTGGGAGTGGTTAATCCCATAATAAAATTAGAAATGGGTAATCTCATGAGAAGAAAAATAGGCTGCATTTTTTGTTATAATCTTGGAACTCCAAAGTGAGGATGATATTTTCTTTAAAAAAATTACATACCACTTCTGAAGTAGCATGCTTGGTTGGGATGGCTTCCACACATTTGGTAAAGTAATCAGTCATAGTGAGAACATAATCATGCCCAACACTTGAAGACGAGTTGACTCTACCAATGAAATCAATACCCCATTATTGAAAATGATCTTTGATTACCACTGGCTTGAGGGGTAACGTAGCCAATTTAGGTTTCTCGATGAACTACTGCCATAATTCACACCTACGCACCCATTTGTAAGCATCTTGAAATAACATAGGCTAATAGTATATCACTCATAGAATTTTATGAGCCATCACTAGTGCATAAAAATTTCCTCCACAAGCCAAATTATGGAAGGAATCCAAAAGTTTACTTTGTTGCACCTCATCAATGTAGCGAAGAAATACCCCATCAAGGCTTCTCTTATGCAAACCATTGTCCCACAAGACATAGTTAGTAGCCTTTAGCTTAACATTACTCTTTTATTTGTAGGATAGATGAGTGGGACACTAAGCATAGGTTAAAAAATGAGCGATATCAGAATACCACTCATCAATAGTAGCGATGAAGATAACTGTAGGCACATCTTCAACCTCTATTTCTTTATTTTCTATTTCTTTGGGTATGTTATCGACAATCAATTGGCAGAGCCCTTTTCCCTACACAAGTTTGTTAGGTTTGATACCAAGATCAAACTCCTAAATTTTGGCAATCTAATTGCCCCTTTTATTACCAAACTCTTGTTGAGTTAGGATGGACTTCACTATTGTGTCAGGCACTAAAACAACAGTATGTGAATTCAGGATATAGAACCTGAAATGCTTTTCTACCTTAACCACGGCATAAGCATGCTTCTCCATATTTGAATATTTTAATTCATGAGCTTTGAGAGGACAACTCATAAATGATATGATATATTCCACACCTTCTTTGTTTTGTTGAACCAAAATAGTTGAAAGTGTATGCTCAAAAGCATAACTATATATTATGAAGTATTTGGTATAATCTCGACAAACTAGAATCAGTGCATGGGCAATCACTTTTTTGATGTCTTCAAATGCTGACTTGCCTTCTACAGTCCATCAGAAAGTGGCTTTGCCCTTCATCATGTCCACAATGGTGGTGAGTCTTCTCTGCGAATGCTGGAATGAATCTTTGTAGAAAATTCACCTTTCCAAAGAAAGAATTAACTGTAGTCTTACTAGAAGGAAGAGGAAGAATTTGGATAGATTTGACTCTTTCTAAGTTAATTTTTATACTTTCTCAGGATACAGTGTAACTAAGAAGCTTACCTTTTGTAACCCCAAAAATTGACATCTTAAGATTAAGAGAAATACCATTCTGTCGATAGCGTTCCAAAATTTGTTGTAGATGATGCAAATGATCAAGATGATGTTTGGAAAAAATGGTCAAGTCATCAAGATATACCACAATAAACTTTCCCATTTCATCTTTGAAGGCAAGATCCATTTCTCTATGGAAGGTAGTGCCAGTATTGATCAAACTGAAAGGCATTTTTTGATATGCAAAAGTTCCCCAAGGTGTGGTGAAAGTAGTCTTATGTTGATCTGCTTCATTGACTTCTATTTGATTGTACCCAAGAAAATCATCTATCAACAATAACATTTCTAACTAGTCATTGTTTACAACACTTGGTCCATGATGGGTTTGGGGTAGTTATCTTTTAAATAAGATTGATTCAGGTTTCTGAAATTGACACAGATCCAAATTTCTTCATTCTTTTTTCTTACAAGAACTATGTTAGCAATCTAGGTGGAATGATGGATTAGGAAAATACTTCTTGCATTTAGCATTTTATGTGTTGTCCCCCAAAAAATATCACTCATTTTTGAGACAACATTTGAACTATTTTGGTCTTACAGACCAAAATTGTCTCTTCCCTTTCCGAAATTTGTCTTGGGCATTCAAATTCCTTAGTTTTCAAGCTTCTCATAAATCTATGGACTCTGCAAGCTTAAATCTATGGACTCTGCAGGCTTAAATCTATGGACTCTGTAGGCTTGAATCTCCAAACTCAGCAAGAAGAGAAAATCAATGGACTCTATAGGCAAGTTCATTTCTATAGGTTTAAAGGCTTTTATAGGTGGGTTTAACCAAAAGAATCAATTTCTAACACTTGGTCATTTTCAAGATTGGTTCAGTGCCTTGGTTCAATCAAAAATCTCCATTGGCAAGCATCTAAACAAAGAAGGCTTGAACTGTTAAACCATTGAACCACTTTGGTTCAAAGGTTCAATGAGTTCAAAGTTCAACCAATCAGTTCAATGCTTTGTTTCACTTGGGTGGTTCATCCACTTTGTTTCAATGCTTTGGTTCATCTTTTGGTTCAAAGGTTGGTTTAATCAAATGGTTTATCAGTCAGTTCAAGGATTCATTTGAACTGTTGAACCAAAACTTGGTTCAATGGTTAGTTCAAACAAATGGTTCAAAGGCAGGTTCAATCAAGTGGTTCAATGCTCAGTTCATCCGCTTGGTTCAAAGGCTTGGTTCATTCAATTGAACCATCGGCTTGAACCATCAACTTGAACCATTTTGGTTCAATGTTTGGTTCAACCAAGCGGTTCATTGCCTTGGTTCAACATTTGGTTCAACCAAGTAGTTCATTGCCTTGGTTCAACGAAGTGGTTTAATGGAGCAGTTCAATGTTTGGTTCAATCAAATGGTTCAACGGCTTGGTTCAACCAAGCAGTTCACTCAGACGGTTCAAAGGAGCGGTTCAAATGTAAAAGTTCAAAGAGCCTCCCGAAGGACAAGTGCCCTTGCGAAGGGCACTTGGTTGACAAAAACACCATTCAAAAGGGTCATTTTCAAAGAAGGCTGCAAAGGTAAATTCTTTCAGAAATTTTGTTTAAGGCAAATAGTCATAATTCTTTTAGACTTTTCTCTAAAGGAATTCCTTCGAACAAAAAGTCCGAAAGAATTCAGAGAAGTCACAGGAGGAAATCCCAAAGGAATTCACTAATATTTTAAATAGAATAATTCTGCAGACTTTTGTCTACGGGAAAAGCCTAAGGAAAATGCCTATGAAAACAGTTCATAGGAAAGCTGTGAAAGGCCACCAAAGGACCCCGAAGGGCAGGTGCCCTTGCAGGGGACTCTCAGCTACCAAATAGAAGGACACTTTCTCGAAGTCAAAAGGTCACCTTCCCTTTGGGAAGATGTAATAAAAGAAGCCCGAAGGCCATTTGAAGACTACCCAAAAGGGTAGATACCTTTGCAGGGGGCTCTTCTCGACCCAAGGTAGATCATTTCTTAAGGCCCAAAAGGGCAAGTTCTTTCTGGGAAAGTGCAAAATAGAAAAACCAAAGAAGGACCAAGGGGTGATGCACCTGAAGACGTCAAATTCAAGATAGCAAACTAGCCATTGAAAACATAGTGACGGACACTTGAACATCAATTTCAAAGCTCATAAAATAGCTGTTGATACTTTAAATCTAGGACTCAATTCAATTAACCAGAAAATGAGGAATGATGAAGGTAAGATCAGGTCACTAGGTGGACATTGAAAGTTGCAAACTTTCAATAGAATGACTTGTTTCTCTGCATTGATAAAATCAAATGGGTAAATGCCCCTAAGTTCAAGCCTATCTTCTTAATAGATTTCAATGAAACATGATGTGTTACTGTTCCCAAGTCCTTCTTAAAGAGGCTATATAAGGGACTCTCTTCTATTGTAAATGGATCTCTTTTTGACAATCAAAACAAAAATCTACCCAAATTGAAAGGCATTTCTGAGACTTTGAGCTCAGTTTGTTGATCATATTTTGTTATTGGAATAAGAAATCAAGTGACTTTTTAGAATTTGTGATGTGATATATTTGTTGTTAAGGAAACTGTTATTATGTCTTTTTCCTTGATATGTTTTCTATTCCTTTAATTCAACAAGCAAAATTAGTGAAAGTAGTCAGGAAGGTGTCCTGAAGAGTCAACTATGGAGAGACTTTGTGCCCCCATAATTTCCTTTAGTATGTTTTCTTTTCATTTCTATGTAAAGGACTTTGGGATGACTTTGTGCCCTCATTGTCCTTCATATCTTACTCTTGAGAAATTTAGGTGGAGACTTTGTGCTGCATCTCAATTGCTAGTTACTACGTCCTTGGTTACATTTTGCATTTACTACTAGGAGTATTCTTGTGGTTTGTTGAATAATACTTCTAAAAGAAGAGGAGTGCTTTCTATCATCTACCTTGAGTTTCTCCTTTGATCTGCATGCATCATCTATAGGGAACCTCTCCTTGATGAGAGGAGAGATCAGTTGGAAGACTAATTTTCCTACTTTGGCTGATCAAATCTATTTTGTTTATCAGTTCACTGATCGACAAAATATTCAACCAACAGTTTTTGGTGACTCTGTTGGGGATATACCCATTATCCATTTATAATCTATCCATTCACCTCCACACTAACTAGGAAAGAATGCATAGTTTAAAGCCTCAAGCTTTAAACTGAAGCAAGGTCAATTCTTTTCCATTTTTGTTTCACAATCTGGCAGATTCAAGGTATACACGAAGCCAAAGGGCTAAAGGGATTGTTGACCCTGTATTTGAGTTGGTACAACAAAGTGATTTTAATCTGTTTCCTTCACCATCTCATCTCCAATGAACCAAGAGCTTTCCTCCTACTAAATTCAGATCTCTATTGCCAGATGAAGTATCTACTTTTACTATTGATAAAGCTTTGCCAATAATTACTCCTTTGAGATTTTTTATCCCTCCTTTTTATAATCTTATAATAGCAGTTCAAGGCCCCTGGGGTAATGCTTTTGGTCCTCTCAATCTTACTCCACCTCTACATGAGCTTCCATGCAGTTCAAGGAAGAATTTCCCCAAATTCTATGGTGATGGGAAAGTTCATCTTAATGAAGACATTACAGCCTTCATCATAGCTTGTGGAGTAATCAAAGTATAATTTGAAGATGTAGTAGTTAGGATTTTTGTGGAGACACTACAAGGTGCTACTGCAGATTGGTTTTATAATCTACAAGCTCGATCAGTGACTGATTGGAATACCCTCAAAGCTATGTTCAAAGTCAAATTCAAACCTATAGAAGATGCACATGCACTTCTGGCTCAACTTACACAAATGAAGAAGAGCCTCATGAACCAATGAGAGACTTCATAGCCAAATTTGACAAACTGAGGAACAAAATTCCTATAATTGCTCAACCTACAGCTAAGAATCTCAAATGCATCTTCATTAATTCTTAGTTACCTGAAGTAAATTTTTTTGAGACGTGCTGGTCAAATAGATCTTGCTACAGCTCAACTTTTGGCCACTGAGGTAGAATATGATCTCATCTTAGCAAGGAAGATAAGAAGAGATCCAAATAGAAATAGATCTTCATCATCTTCTAAATATGCATCTACAAGCACCACTGATCCAATGGTGTAAAAGCTAGTAAATGAAGTGCTAGCCTTGAAAAAGCAAATGGCACAAGGAATGTCTTCTGCTCCTTCATACAGAGATATGCCAAGAAGGACATTCCAAAATGAGTCATGAGACATGCTGGTTAAATAGATCTTGCTACAGCTCAACTTTTGACCACTAAGATAGAAGATGATCTCATCTTAGCAAGGAAGATAAGAAGAGATCTAAACAGAAATAGATCTTCATCATCTTCTAAATATGCATCTACAAGCACCATTGATCTAATGGTGCAAAAGATGGCAAATTAAGTGTTAGCCTTGAAAAATCAAATGGTGTAAGGAATGTCTTTTTCTCCTTTATATAGAGATATGCCAAGAAGGACATTCCCAAATCAGTCATATTATGGCAATGCTGCTAGGAATCAAGGGCAATAAAATTGCCTTCCTCCCCCACAAGGGAAACTTGCCCTTGAAGCTCCTCCAACCAAATCAGTAGTTGGATATTTGGAAATAGAACATGGTTTCTCTTTCCAACCTAAGTTTGAGCAAGAAAATGATGTTGATCTCTTCATGGAAGATCAAGAAGAATCACCTGGTGACTCTCACATTGGTTTCTTGAACTACCAAGATGAACCTAGAAGCAAAGGCGAAGCTATTGATAGATCATATGTAGTGTTTACAAGGTCCAAGAACCAATCAATCTAGCAAGCTAATAAATGAAAGATAAAGAAGCAACCTCAACCAATAGTTACAATTGCTAAGCGTGGAACCCCTCTTCTTTTTCAGTCAAAGGATTCAGTGATCACCTCAAATGTAAGTACTTCAATTTTGCAAACTAGCCCTCCTCCCATACCTCCTAAAACCCAAAAGGTTGAAATTCTTTCTTATGTTCCTAGTCCAATTCAGCCATTTGACATAATTGATATGTCAAGAAGACCAAAATTCAAATGTCTAAATTTAAATATTTGCAATCCAATCCTGATCAATTGGATAGGTTGGTCCAATGTGTCAATAACCAAACCATCCATGTAAGACAAGAGGTTAAGAAAATAATTCTTGATTCCCCAAAGAACATGCCCATTCTAAATAATCTTATCTTTACTCTTCCAGCTGCCCCTGGGAAAATATAACCTTTCTATGTTTCCCTGTTAATAAATGGTTATTAGCTCAACAATTGCATCATTAATTCTAGGGCATCTGACAATGTCATGCCTACTAAAGTAGCTGAGTTTCTAGGTCTCACACTAACTAAGACATTTGGGAGATGTTTCTCCATAGAGAACAAGCAAGTACCATTGCTGGGGCAAATCAAAGATACCTAGTTTGCATTTGTAGCCTTTCCAGACAAGAGAATCAGGATGACTGTCTTGGTGGCTGATGTTCCAACATCTTATGGCATTTTTCTTGGATGAAATTTTTGCAAGGATGTGGGAGGAGAACTAAGCATGGACCTGTTTGAAGCAAGGATCCCTATCCAAGGCATAATGAAGAGATTGCTCCCTAAAAAGGAGGAAAAATATGTGGTCACCTAAATATCAGCCCCTACAGCACAAATTCTATTTGAGTCTTCAGGCAGGGGTAATTATTTCTTTACCATAGAGAATGTTCATATTTCTACAAATGAAAGTCTTGTAGCTGACAATCTAGGAATTGATCCAAATAAGAATTTAAGAGAAATTGTAGGACACAGTACAAGTAAGGAAGGATCTTCCATCTCTAATGAAGAGAAATATGATAGGAGATCAGCTTCTGATGATGCTTCGATCCTGAAATCCAATGGCAGAAATTTTTCCACCAATGATGGAGTTGGGACTGTGTTGATATCTCCTTAAGGAGATATTCTTCTTTCATTCAATTTTTAAGTTAGCAACACCAACAACACAGCTGGATGCAAATCTATGTTGCTTGGATTGAAGATTGCTCAAGATGAAGAAATCAAACGTCTTCACATCAAAGGAGATGTTAAGCTGATAATTTGTCAAGAGTTTGATATGGACAATCCAATCATATGCTAGATTGAGCCAAAAGAACAACCAATTATGGTAATAAATCATGATGCCGCAAATCTAAATCAAGCAAAGGAACCCTTTGCCAAGAAAGCAAGGAGTTATGGCCTTAAAATTGAATACCACATCCTACCATGGGGTAAGAAGAAGAAAGATTCAATAGGATAATGCAAAAAATTAGTTTCCTGGTGGAGAGCTCCATTTTCCCATCACCATTTCTGGGGACAAAATGTCTTCTTGCTAGTTTACCAAGATGGCACACTATTTTCACTATCTCTCAAGAAGCAACATCTGAAATACTTCAATTCTTGAAGTATCAGATCATTTCATCTATACATATGTATATTTGTATAGTTTTTAATTTTGTTTTGTTTTGTTTGTTTTCATTTTTGATGCCTTCCATTTCTGGGTAGCATGACTCTATAGCCCAATGGTACACATGAAGACACTGGAGATTCTAGATTCTACTCCCTTCAATTCATTTTACAATTGATAGAAGTTCCCCAACTGGAGCTAGCTGTTGTCCCCCAAAAAATATCACTCATTTTTGGGACAACATTTGAACTATTTTGGTCTTACAGACCAAAATTGTCTCTTCCCTTTCCAAAATTTGTCCTGGGCATTCAAATTCCTCAGTTTTCAAGCTTCTCATAAATCTACAAACTCTATAGGCTTAAATCTATGAACTCTACAGGCTTAAATCTATGGACTTTGTAGGCTTGAATCTATGGACTCAATAAGAAGAGAAAATATACAGACTCTATAGGCAGGTTCATTTCTACAGGTTCAAAGGCTTCTATAGGTGGGTTCAACTAAAAGAATCAGTTTCTAACACTTGGTCATTTTCAAGATTGGTTCAGTGCCTTGGTTCAATCAAAAATCTCCATTGGCAAGTATCTAAGCAAAGAAGGCTTAAACCATTGAACCATTAAACCACTTTGGTTCAACGGTTCAATGAGTTCAAAGTTCAACCAATTGGTTCAATGCTTTGTTTCACTTAGGTGGTTCATCCACTTTGTTTCAATGCTTTGGTTCATCTTTTAGTTCAACGTCTTTTGGTTCAATCAAATGGTTCATCAGTCGGTCCAAGGCTTTGTTTGAATCATTGAACCGAAACTTAGTTCAATGGTTGGTTCAAAAAAATGGTTCAAAGGCAGGTTCAATTAAGTGGTTCAATGCTCAGCTCATCTGCTTGGTTCAAAGGCTTGGATCATCATCTTGGTTCAACATTTGGTTCAACATTTGGTTCAACCAAGTGGTTCATTGCCTTGGTTCAACCAAGCAGTTCATTTCCTTGGTTCAATGAAGTGGTTCAATGGAGTGGTTCAATGTTTGGTTCAATCAAATGGTTTAACAGCTTGGTTTAACCAAGCGGTTCACTCAGATGGTTCAAAGGAGCGGTTCAAATGTAAAAGTTCAAAGAGCCTCCTAAAGGACAAGTGCCCTTACAGAGGGCACTTGGTCAACAAAAACACCCTTCGAAAGGGTCATTTTAAAAGAAGGCCACAAAGGTAAATTCTTTTGAAAATTTTGTTTAAGGTAGACAGTCATAATTCTTTTGGACTTTTGTCTAAAGGAATTCCTTCAGACAAAAAGTCTAAAAGAATTTAGAGAAGTCACGGGAGGAAATCCTGAAGGAATTCATAGATATTTTAAATGAAACAATTCCATGGACTTTTTGTCTGTAGGAAAATACCCACGAGAAAAGCCCAGGGAAAATGCCCACAAAAATAGTCCACAAGAAATCCGCAAAAGGCCATCAAAGGACCCCGAAGGGCAGGTGCCCTTGCGAGGGACTCTCAACTGCCAAATAGAAGGATACTTCCCCGAAGCTGAAGGGTCACCTTCCCTTCGAGAAGATGTAAAACAAGAAGCCTAAAGGCCATTTGAAGACTGCCTGAAAGGGTAGATACCTTTGTGGGGGGCTCTTCTCGACCCAAGGTAGATCATTTTTTAAGGCTCAAAAGGGTAAGTTCTTTCTGGGAAAGTGCCAAATAGAAAAAATGAAGAAGGACCAAGGGGTGATGCACCTAAAGACGTCAAATTCAAGAAAGACAGTGAACTACCTATTGAAAACATAGTGATGGGCATGTGAACGTCAATTTTAAATCTCATAAAATAGCCGTTGATCCTTTAAATCTAGGACCTGATTCAATTAACCAAAAAAGGAAGAACGATGAAGGTAGGATCAGATTGCCAGGTGGACATTGAAAGTTTCAAGCTTTCAATAGCGTGACTTGTTTCTCTACATTGATAAAATCAAATGGGTAAACACCCCTATGTTCTAGCCTATCTTCTTAATAGATTTCAATGCAACATGATGTATTACTATTTCTGAGTCCTTCTTGAAGAGGCTATATAAGGGACTCTCTTCTATTATAAATGGATCTCTTTTTGACAATCAGAACAAAACTCTACCCAAATTGAAAGGCATTTTTGAGACTTTGAGCTTAGTTTGTTGATCATATTTTGTTATTGGAATAAGAAAGCAAGTGACTTTTTAGAATTTGTGCTGTGATATCTTTGTTATTGAGGAAAATGTTCTCATGTCTTTTTCCTTGATATATTTTCTATTCCTTTAATTCAATAAGTAGAATTAGCAAAAATAGTCAAGAAGGTGTCCTAAAGAGTCAACTGTGGAGAGACTTTGTGCCCACATAATTGCCTTTAGTGTTTTTTCTTTTCATTTCTATGTAAAGGACTTTGGGATGACTTTGTGCCCGCATTGTCTTTCGTATCTTACTCTTGAGCAATTCAGGTGGAGACTTTGTGCTGCATCTCAATTTGCTAGTTACTACGTCCTTGGTTACATTTTGCATTTACTACCAGAAGTATTCTTGTGGTTTGTTGAATAGTACTTCTGAAAGAAGAGGAGTTCTTTCTATCATTTTCCTTGAGTTTCTCCTTTGATCCACACGCATCATCTCTTAAGAAAGAGAGATAGATGGTTTGTCCTACACTTGAGTATTATTTTTTGTTTATATATATATATATATATATATATATATATATATATAGGGAACCTCCCCTTAATGAGAGGAGAGATCAGTCCCATTCTGATGTGGTAAACCTACACATTTGGATGACTAATCTTCCTATTTTGGCTAATCAGACCTATTTTGTTTATCAGTACGCTGATAGACAAAATATTCAACAAAATTATGGATCTCAAAAAAGATAGTACCTGATATTTTGGGGTTATATTGCCTTTGTTTATGCTTTTAAGGTAATCACCCAACCTTAAGAATAACTTCATGCCAAATTTCCTCAGGCTTGAGAGATTTCAAATCATCGTAAGAATATGCCAAAACATCAATGTAATGGCGAAGAAGAGAAACTAATTTGAGCTTCTCATTAGAAGTGCAACAATTTTCAATGTTGACCATTTTGGGATTTTCTTCCGTACTCAAATTTATTTGATCGAACTCCTTGGAGGAACATGAATCCACTTGTCGCTGCTTGACATATATGTCTTGCTTATCAAATAATTTTTCAAGAGAAACCAAACCTTTTGGAATTTTATTTCCCTTGAGTTGAAGGAACTCTTCACCAATTTTGGAATTTACTTTTAGAACTGATTCCCATGGTGGAGATTCGCTTCCTTCAAAATAAATATCTTCAAAGCAGTCCATCATTTCTAGAAAAGTAATGATTTGATTGTCACCATTGAACACTTGCCAATGGTTCGAATTATTAGGTGCACTTGGTCAAAAGACCAAATCAATAGTGTACTTGTCCCCTTTGAAGTCTTTATGGGGAACCATGAGGGTTGAGGAGATAGCCAATGAATCTGCACGGTCATTAAATTCTCTCGGCATAGAAAAAATATTGAAAGCATCAAAACTTTCAATATAATCCCATACAAGATTATGATAATGTTGGAATCTTTCATTTTTTGTTTGATATAGATTTCTTATCGGACAAACCACTAGTTTAGTAACTCCCTAGGTGTGAAGAACCTTAATACCTTTAGCATGAGTAGCTTTCAATCTAAGCAACAAAGACTCATACTTAATAGTGTTATTAGTGTTATTGAACTATAGCTTATATGAATAAGGAAAAATTTCTCCTTGAGGGGAGATTAAAACAAATTTGGCTCCAGAACTGGTAGAAGAGCAATTGCGATCAAATTCTAAAATCTAGACATTATCAAAATTTGATCTTTTTAAATATTTTTCCTCATTAGTAAGGGAAGATTCTTGGATGTCTAAACTTTGCTTTAATGATTCTTCTAACTTTGCATTTGAATTTTCTGAATTGCCACTTAAATAACTTTCATCTGATGAGATGAAAACATCTTCAATAGTCAGGAAATAATTACCCATTCCCAATGATTCAAATAAAATTTGGTCTTCAAGATCTGATGTTTGGGTGACTATATATTTCAACTCTTTCTCAGATAGTAATTTTTTCATAACACCTTTAACATGTATCCTTGCTTCAGATAGATCTATATTCAATTCTCTACCTACATCCTTGTAAAAATTGCACCTGAGCAGAATGCCATAAGAGGCTAGAACATCAGCCACTAAGACCGTCATTTTGATCCTCTTGTCTGGAAAAGTTGCAAACACAAATTGGGCATCTTTGATTTGGCCCAGGAGTGGGACTTGCTTATTTTACATGGAGAAACATCTCCCAAAAGTCTTAGTCAAAGTAAGACCAAGAGAATATGCTACCTTGGAAAGCATAACGTTATCAGAGGCTCTAGAGTCTATTATGCAATTACTTAACTGATGACTGTTTATCAACAGGGAAACATAGAAAGGTTTTATTTTCCTAGGGGTGATAAGGGGAGTAGAGACAAGATTATTTTGGGTGGGATTTTTCTTGGAGGAATCATGAGTCACCTTTGGAAAATCTTGTCTTATAGGGGCAGTTTTACTTTTTACGTATTTAGCCAGCCTATCAAACTATTCAGAATTGGCTCACAAGTACTCAATTTTAGTCATTTGAATCTTGGTCTTTTTGGCATGATCAATTATATCAAATAATTGAAATAAACTAGAGATAGAGGGAAGAATCCCATCATCCTAATCTTTATTGGGTGTGGCACTAGTCTGAGAGATAAAAGTAGAAGGTACGGGACAGTTTGAGGTACTTATTTTATTATTAGTCACATGGTCCTTTGATTAGAAAGGTAATGAAGTCCCCCATTTAGTGATTCTCCTACTTTTTCTTTATCAGCTTGTTGAGATGACTAGTTTTGAGACTTGGTAAAAATAGCATATGATCCATCAAACACTTCTCCCTTACTTCTAGCTTCATCTTGATAATCTAGGAAACCAATGTTAGAGTCACCAACTAATTATTCTTCTTGTTCTACAAAGATATTAGCATCATCTTCTTGGTCTAACTCAGGTTAGAATGAGAAATCATGTTTAGCTTCAAAGTAACAACTGCTGAATTAGTAGGTGTTGCTTCAATGGCAAGCTTCTCATGTGGGGGAGGCAGGTGATTTGGTTGTCCTTGATTTTTGGCAACATTGCCTTGATACGACTAGTTGGGAAACATCCTCCTTGGCATATCCTGATGTGGAGGAGAAAACATCCCCTGGGCCATTTGTCTTTTTAGGGCTAGCAATTCATTTTCCAACTTTTGCACCATAGGATCTGTGGTGCTAGTGGAAGAACTTTCAGCAGATGAGGAAAATATACTTTTATTAAAATATTTTCTATTCTTACTTTCTAGGATAAGATCGTCCTCAACCTCAGTAGCCAAATTTTGGGCTGTAGAAAGACCAATAAGGCTAGCCCACCTCAATAGAAAACTCACCTCAGGAAGTTGAGAGTTGATGAAAAACACTTAAGATTCTCTGGTATCGACTGAGTAATTGTAGGAATTCTGTTCTTCAGCTTGTTAAATTTAGCAATAAAGTCTCGCATGGGCTCATGAGCTTCCTTCTTCATTTGTGTAATCTGAGCCAATAAGGCATGTTCATCTTTAGTGAGTTTGAACCTAGCCTCAAACTTAGCCTTGAGGGTGTTTTAGTTAGTTATTGTTTGAGTTTGAAGGTGGTAAAACTAGTCCATGACAGTGCCTTGCAAAGTTTCTACAAACAGTCTCACCACTATATCTTCATATTCCATGCCTATCATGCCACATGCTATGCAAAAAGTAGCAATATGTTCATCTAGATGAACTTTCTCATCATCTTAGAATTTGGGAAAATTATTCCTCAAACTATGGGGTAGTTCATGTAAAGGTGGGGTCAAATTGAGAAGGCCAAAAGTGTTGCCCCAAGGGCCTTGGACTACCATGATATGTCGATTAAATGGAGGGATAACAAATCTTGGTGGGGTAAGTATAGATAAAACCCTACTAGTATTGAGACTAGAAGCTTCACCTGGTATGGGAGATCTAATGCTGGTAGGAGGGAAACTCCTAGTTTGCTGAAGGCAAGATGGTGGAGGAGAGATCTCAAAATTATTTCATCACACCAACTCAAATATAGGATCAACAATACCTTATGTGCTCTCTGACTTTGTGTGTATGATGGATCTGCCAAAGTGTAAAATGAAAAAGGACTGGAAAGGCTTTAATTTGAAGCATAAGGCTTTAAAGTGCACATTCATATCCCCATCAGAGTCACCAAAAGTTGTTGGGTGAATAATTTGTCATCAAGAAATTGACAACAAAATGGGTATATCAACCATAGCACAAGGAGAAATATATGGCAAAAAGTGTGGTTTTACCACATCATAGTGAGATAAATCTCTCCTCTCATCAAGGGGTGGTTCCCTATAAACTACTTATATATTAATATGAATTGAAAATAGACTCAAGGATGATATTACACCATCCATCTCTCTTTTTTTAGAGATGATGTTTACAAGGCAAAATAGAAATCCTAGTTGATGACTGAAAGCATTTCTCTTCTGATCAGAAAATGGCAAAAAATCTTCTCAGATAGTAACTAAATCTATGAGAAACCCATGAAAGCACAAAGTCTTTCATTACTCCCCTTATTGATTTGGAACATACATAATAGTAGAGTGAATGTAACTCAGTCTACATCAAAAACTACAACAGAGCATGAGATCATAAAGGATAAAAGCAGTTCAAAGCTTTTATAATACCCTTCCTGCTAAAACATGGAAAACATGAACTAAAAGTAATTATAGCAGCTCAAAGTCTTCATAATTAACTTCAAAACATCTTTAGATAATTTTCACACACTTTACTTGTTTAATCAAATAGATGAGATATTATTAGGAAAAAGAACATAAGAACGATCTCCTAAATCACACAAATTATTCCAACACAAAGTCTAAAAGTAACCTGCTTTCTCATTCATTCAAGAAACTATGATTTATAATTGGAACTCAAAGTCTCAGGATGCATCTCAATTTTGGTAGAGTTTTTTCTCTCAATTATCAAAAGATCCATCATTACAAAAGAGGCTCCCTCTATATATATAGGGAGAAGCCTTGAGAATTGAGAAAAACTTAAATATTATAACCTAGTCAAAGATGAGTCTTCATTGACTTTAGGACTTTATATATTTTTACATGTAATTACACATAACAAAAGTACATGTGCAAATGTCCCAAGTCAATTATAAAGTGCATTTGAAAAATGGATAAGAAAGCATGGAAGAAGAGTTCAATTTTTATCACCAGCCTTCTTCAAATGAGCATCGTACATGGTGATAGCTACCTGTATCTTGATACTATCTGGAGTAATAGTATTCTTGAGAATCAGCTTAGCCCTAAATGTAGCATCTCTTACTTCTATGATTGATTTGGTGTGATTAGTTAACCTAGTTTTTAGATTGTCCAAAGTTAACTAATTATCTAGGATATTGTCCACAGAGGCCATTGAGAACACTTTATCCCTGAATTCTTTTCACATCATACCTTCAAACTCCTGAATCATTTCTTCTTCTAAAATGAATTGGTTGTCTTGAGAAGTAAGTCTTCAAGGCATATCTTCCAATTTGTGCAATAGATTGATATTGCTTTGTTCACTGAGATCCTTGGAAGATTCGAGTTTGCTGATCAATTCCTTAAGCACCTGGATCCTATATATCAATGATTCTTTAGTTTCAATATAAGAGTCTCTATTGATAATGATGTTGATTGATACTAGGGTACATATTTTTATCTCCTTCATATCTATCCATTTGCTAAGATATTTATATGTGCTTTCAATCTCTTGAGAAATTATATTGATAAGATCATCTAATTCTATTCTCATTTTCCTCATTTTACCCATCTTCTCAAATAAATCTATGAATAAGGAAATCCCCTATGCATGCATCTTATCCAAGTAGTCTTCAAGTACTTTCCCTTTTAGATAAGTCTTTTTTTCTTTTTGAATCACAATATCATCTATGGAGATAGCCTCTGGAGTTACCGCTTCTAGAGCAAAAGTTATTATCCTTATCACTGCAGTCAATAGTTCCACCGTCTCCTTATAATGATCCTTCATTTCTCTTTTCCTATCAAATTTTTGAACCATAATATCCATTTCTAATTGCAAATCACTCTTAGTTCCTTCTTGAGTTATCTTCTCTAACTCAACTTGAGATATAGAGTAGCTGCTTATATCAAAAAATTTAAGAGTCACATCCTATGGAGGTTTGGCTATTTCAGGGAATTTGTGCCCCTTATCTCCAATCATCTTTGAAAGGGTCTTTGGCTTCTTGGGGGTCTTAGCTTTAACCATCACCATTTTACCAAAGTCGAAGTCATCTAGAGAGATGGCTTGTTTTTTCTTTTCAGGTGTAAAAGTTGACAACCATGGTGGGAGTACAGAAGTACTTACATTAGGAGCAATCTCCATCATTGGTGTTACTGGAGTCACACTAGAACTAGTGGTTGTAACAATGGGTGGAGTATCAATAAGAGTTGAATCTCCTCCAAAAGTACTTTGGGGGTCATTAAAAATAAATTTGGAAGGTGAGGCTGCTCTAGAAGAGGGAACATTGATTGGAAAAGTAGGTGAAGAAGTTATAATAGGTGTGCTGGGTGGGGAAGAGGAGATTCCTATTTCTAGCTTCCTACCTTCTCATAGAGATAGAGTTTCCATTACCTATTGACCTGTATGCCTATCATTAGTTTCCATCTATTCTACTACTGGTTACAAGTTGCATTTCAATCTCCATTGCTCTAGCTTTTACAGTGGTCAATACTGAGAACCTACCAATTTCAATTGGGAACCTGAAATTGAGTTTCATGAGTTCCATCTGCTTATTGTGTATGACAATAATTTGCCTACATAGCTCCATCAAGACTAATTTGTCTGAGGGGAATCTTGGGATCATATAGTGATAACCTTGGAAAAAGCCAACCCATAGATAACAAAAAGAAGGGAAATACAAGAACATACACCTAAAGTTGTTCACAATAGTTCAAGCTTCATCTTCTATTCTAATTGGGGATAAAAAAGACACAAAAATACTATGAAGAAAGCATCATTTACCCTCCTAAAATTATGGATAGAACCCTTCAATGTAAACTAAGGGTAATATTGATATACCGGGGTCATTTTCCTATCTCCCTCTGATGTTAAACCTGGGAAGGTTCTCATTGATGCTACAATGTATACCAGGTATGAAGTCATGTAGAATTTTGAGGTAGTGGATACCTTTATCAATTGCTCATGCAAAGCATTGCTGATTTGTTCTCCCTAAAAAATGACTTGTTTTCCCTATAGAATTATCTTAATGAAGGGATACATCCATTCGTGAAACTAAGAGGAAGAAGGTAAACCTCATACTCTGCTGAGAAGAGTAATTAAGTCACCAACCTATTTTATAAAATCACTTCTTGGAAAGTTTTGTGGCCATCTGGACAAGTTCACTCTGGGAGTTTTGAGCCATCTATTATTGATCACTTTCTTTGCTTTCTCAAGATATTTATCATATTCTTTTTGTGATTCAATGAAGTCAAGCTTCAACACTTCAGTAGTGGGAGGGCACATGATCACTTTGTCAATGAACTCAGGGTCTAGTTGAATTACTATGTTACCACCAGCATCTACCACAACCCTGATATCCTTGTTGTAGAATTGAGCACACTAGAGAATGAACTCTGTGTGATTAGCTACCATAGGCAAAGAGGAGACCAGATGAATATTACTCTCAATTATCCTCTTTATTTTAGAGCTAGGATTTTTTGCTTTGGTTCTTTCTACGAACTCAGCCATATCTATGTGCCTGATCTCTGTTTCCCTAATGTCATTGACATTACAAGCAACTAAGGTGACTAGAAAAACACCTTGATACTAGTACTTCATTGTCTTCAACTTCTTTGGAGAAACCTCAGTCATTGAGATGAGCCTTTGTCAAAAATATATTGATGAAGAAGGATCTTGAAGAGAAACTGCAATAAGAATCATGATCACACAATTAAGGGAAATATTTGCAATCTGGGGAAATTACACATTAGATGATCATGACTAGGGAAATACACTTGAAAGGGCTAAGGCACGACTAGGTCAGAAAGTGAAAGGGAAGTGGGCTCAGGAAAACAAGAAAATCAAAATTTCCCAGAGCTATAAAAAATCAGAGGGAAAGCATATGCGGGTAGAAAAAATTGTTGCCCTTGCATGTTGAGGAAGGTCTTTATGCATAGGTGGCAAAAATTACTGCCTGTACATGTTGGGGATGGGAGGTTTGCATTGATAGCAAATTTTGCCGCCTATGCATGTTAGAGAGAGCCGTAAGGTTGTGCATCGGCGGTGAATTTCACCTCCCTTGTACTGGTCGATAGCTTTCATGTAAGGGTGGTGAAAATTGCTACCCTTACACTGATTGGCAAGGAATCTATAAGGGTGGTGAAATTCACCACCTTTACATTGGTTTGATGGCCACATGTAAGGGTAAAAAAATTTATTGCCATTACATTAGTTAAATTGGCTGATGGGTTCACATGAGGGGGTTTAGGCTTTCACCTAAATGGGCTCCTCACTGAAGAAGAGAGAGGAGAAAAGAAACAAAAAATTAGAAAAGAATGGAAAAAAGAAAATAGACTTGAAAAAGAGGAAAAAAAACAAATTGAAAACCTAAATAAGAAGAGAAAGCACACAACACCCTACTTAGCGAAATGCAATCCCATGCTTGCATACGAGAAAATAGTGCTCCCACTCGTTCACATGACTGACTGGATGCAGGGAGGAGGAGAAAACAAAGTGAAATGAAACTAAATGAGGTGAAAAAAGGGTTAAAATGGGTGAAAATTGACCCCAACTACTTAGCATGCATGGCCATAATTGTTGCACGTAAAAATTGAGATCATACAGGGGCGACAAAAATTATCGCCTCTTCATGTGAGGTTAGAAGAGGGATGCAAGGTCGGCAAAAATTGTTGCTCCTGCATGAAATAGATGAAAATTGAAAGGGCACCAATTTTTGCCACTCCTACATGAAAAATGCAAGGGCAGCAAAAATTTCCACCTTTGCATGCGAAAATTAAAACCACATGTAGTGGCAGTGATTTCTATGGCCCTTACATGTAAAATTAAGAAAACACTTCACTTGAAATTTATCAAAATTTTTGTCATTCTGATCACATCAAAATTGTAATAATTTTCACATTTTTTGAGAAATCATAACAAGGGAATGTCACAAACTTTTAACGATGTCAGTTGACCAAAAATGAGATCAAGAAAAACTTGCCTCAAAAGATGAACTTAGAATGAAAAACATGAAACAGACAAGTTTCATAGGGGTTAATCCAAAAATGAGCGTAGCTAATTTTAAGAACAATAATACCCATTATCCCCTTAATCCACTCCTTCCACCACCAATCCTTAATCATCCACCTCTTCTTAATAATCCCTCCATCCTGCTCATTGAATGGGACAAATATGAACACACATCATTAGATTCCCATCATCATACAATATCATGTACCAAATATAAAAGGATCTAAGTCAATAATCAGTTAATCAAGCCAAATAATCAAGTTAGCTATGATCCAAAAGTAATCAATCAAATTCAAAAAGAGATTCGTAGTCAACCAAGTCAAAAAGTGTCATCCCCTAGTAAAAATATCCTTGAAGTGCTAAGGGACTATCAAAATCAAAATCATCAAATTTATTAAGTCAAAGATCAAATTCCCCTGGTAAATCCTAGTTATAGGCACTAGGGGGTAGTCAAAGTCAAATCCAATCATCAAATCAAAATAATTTTAAAGTTCATGTGGCTAACAATCCTCTTAATATTTGGATCAAAGAGGAAACCATTCAAAAGATCTTGGATCCCTTAATCTCATGGCACCAATCAAAAATGTCCCCTCCACCATATCCAATGGTGTATGAAAATATTGAACAACATTTCCACTCCTTTTCTAGTCACATTGTCCATCATAACTACATCACTCCTTCACATCTCATATCCCACCATCACAATCAAGACATACTCCTTCCCATACCTTACCTCAAATCCTTGCCACATAATACTCTCTTGGGTAGCATTATCTCTTGTAAGAGTTATAAAGACACCTATTTGATATGTATAGAGGATGATAAATCAAGAATCAATTAAGGTCATAAGGACATTGGTGAATCTAGCATTAACAACATGATCTTAGCATCACATTTCTTTAGAATAGGGGTTCACTAAAGATCTAGAAAGTATCGACATTCTTGAATCTTGCACCCATATCCAATAAATTGAGATGCTAAAATGTAAAAATAAGTAAATAAATAAAATAATAAAAAATAATTAATCCAATGGTGAAAACCAATCTTATGGCACGTTGGACAAGTGCCATGATGAAAATTGATTTCTAGCATCATGGTAAAATAATCTATAATCTGCATTATACCTCAACACTTGGAGGAAATCCATCTCTTGTCTATTTTATCCATGTCATATCCCTCTATCCATTATTCCTACCCATCATTGGCCATCATATCTTGCATCATGTTATCCCTTATTCTAGTCTTAACCTTAGTAAGGACATGGAAGATGTCTTGAGAAATGTTTTAGATCATCTTGGCATATCCTCCAATGGATACTCGAGTAACTAGATATCTGATTCCTTCATGATGTGATCATTAGTGATCCCTAATTTATTCTTCCTTAATCCCCATTCTCTTTTCAATATCAATCTTATCCTTTTTTCATCCCATCCATTCTTCCATCTAGCCTTATATTGGTTTCTAGGCTTGGTATTCCCTTTACTAGTAACTCCCTTTTATATAGTGTACATACATATTCTCAAAAAAACTGAAAAATTGAAATATTTAAAAAAATCTAAAAATTATAACATTTAAAGAAAGCTAAAATATTCTAAGATGCCTTATCTTATTCCTATTCCCCTATTCACATCCATCTCCATGACCTTCATCCTTCATAACCCCAATCATAACCATTCCTCCTACTATTATCTTTCATCCCCTATTCCCAAACTCAGGGAAAATATCATCTATAATTGAGCTAGCATTGACCTATTCTCATGTCATAAGTCTCTCATCTAAGATCATAACATGGCCAATCATTAAGATAACTAGCCCCTATGTTCTATCCCTAATCTACCCTAAATTTGTGCCCTTGTCTAAATCCTAATCCTAATCCATGTAAATAATCTACTCCAAAATACATATCCTTATCAAAATATTTATCCTAATCCTAGTCCCTTTTCTACTCAAAATCAATATCCTTATCCAAATCCTAATCCATGTCAATAGTCTATTCCAAAATCCATATCCTTTTCAAAATCCTTATCCTAATCCTAGCCTATCTTCCACTCCAAATAAATATCCTTATCCAAAATCATAATCCTAATTCACATCAATAATCTATTCCAAGTTCATGCTTTATCCAAATTCCTATCTTTGATCTAAATTCACATCATGATTAACTTCATTTAATTCATCACCTAGTCGCTTATCCCATTGACTCTCATAGAAAAGACACTACTCATAATAAATTTTTATGTAGATATTTGTGTGTGTTACTTGTCTACTCTTTATCATTTGACTTTTTTGTATGTCTTTTATCATGTATATATCTAATTGTCTTATGTTTCATTTATTTGTCTATGTTTGTTTAGTCTTGCATTGTGTATCTTTATATCTATTGGGTAATGAACAAGGATGATATGATGATACCAAAATTTATAATAATGCCTTTAATTATCCTTGATGATGCAGAGTTTTCCATTTGCCCTTTTATATGAACTTTGTCAAAATGTCCTCTTAATCATACTTATATCATGGGGCATACTACCAAGCACTATATTTATTAGATTGATTAGACAATGATGAGCCTTATTACACCAATGATGGCTTGAAAATGGAATCCACTCATGATTTCCCCTATCCACTATCACTTACTCAATTGATTAATCATATTCATCCCATCATCAATTTGATCATCCATGTCTAATCATCTAACCCAATCACATGTCTCAACATCTAACATGTCATATCTGACCATCTCTCCTAGTTCCTTATCTTTGTGTCTAAAATTTAAGTAACATCCTCTTTCTAAACACTAACATGTATAACATCCATCATCATCATCATCATCCTCCTCTAGTATATCTTGCCATCATCCTCTAGTTTATCTTGTAATACATCGTCTAGTCCAAACTACACTAGCCTAAGGTCTTTTTCAAACTATGTAGGTAGCGCTTAGTTACATGATGTTCTTGAGGTCAACTCAACCACTCTCTCCTCTTTCCACACCATTCATCATCGCATCTCTTTTATCCTGCATCATACTAAAGTCTTGCATTAGTC
Organism: Torreya grandis; assembly: GCA_037957365.1. Lineage (NCBI taxonomy): Eukaryota > Viridiplantae > Streptophyta > Pinopsida > Cupressales > Taxaceae > Torreya > Torreya grandis. The sequence continues at coordinate 1,630,917 of JARHVA010003282.1, read as the reverse complement.
AAATCCTTGAGCTATAATATCAATCATTCATCAATTGGTCTATTGATCAATTACTATTGTTGCAATCATCTCCTTAATATTTTCCTTAATCACCCACACTTGTCACTTGGGCCTAACAAAATCACAACATCCATCTTTTCCTACATCAGTCATCCATTATCACTAATTTTTCAATCTATTATTTAAATTTTATAGATCCCTTCCTTGATTGGGGCATGATTAGGACCATAACTTTAGTATCATCTCTTGTTCCCTTACATGTGTTATTACTAGTGGCATCATCAATATTAATCACATCATGGCTAATTGATTTGATGCATTATAGTCTAAATATTCTTATTTGTCCTTTGGTCACTCAATCATATCATTTCTTCTCTATTATCTCCTTCATCATATCACTTGACTTCAACTTTATACTACACTCATCCTTAATCTTATCAAATCAATCCAATCCCTATACCTCTCCCTTACATGCATCTTTTCTTGGGATTAATTGAAAGTTGATGGTCTTTTGTCTTATCATCATCATGTTATAGTTGATTCCTACTTCGTATGTGTTGACAATCATGACCCACTCATTTTCAATCCCTATGTAAATGTCATTACTAGGGGCATCATCAATTTATAGCTCACTATTCAAGTCGAGTTTCTTTTATTCATCATTTATCTTACATCTCACATCCCATCCCATTATCTATTTGTTATATGCCACCCCTCATTTATTATTTTGAGTGGCCATTCATCTCAATATTCCCCACATGTCCCCTAGAGGGGGAATCATATCCACTAATATTTTTTATTAGCATTCATCCATGAAATTATTTTTCTTTGAAACACCATTACTTCCCACTCCATCACTCGTAATGCCCTTTTAAAGAGGGTAAAAATATATACATATAATTTTTTACTTTATTTCTCATTGCTAATATTACTATTAGTCAACACTATTTTTTGTTCATCTCATCTAATAACATTTATCTCTTCTAATTACATCTTAATATTTCTCCTTCTAGTCATTTATATAACATACCCCTTCATTCTTCTTCATCCATTGATCTTATTGCTACCACACAAATTAATTAATTCACCTAATTTCTTATTATCCACTAACTAATCCCACTTGCCTATTATATTGGAATTTTATATTTTAAACCCACCTACCCTAGCCTACTCCTAGTATTTCCTACAAGCCTACACCTTAGATTCTCTAGAACCCCCTAATCACATGAACAATCCACCACTAATCATGATTAGACTTCCAAAGAGATTCTAGAGGCTTATACCTATATAACCTTCCCTCCTTTAGAATCATCAAAGGAATTTTTTATTCCTTAGATAATCCTCCACAATTTATCTCCTACACCTAAATTTGAATAATGGCCATTGATTTTCCCTCCTTATTTCTTTTTAAACACCATCACCTCTCCATGGCCAAACTAACCAAGGAGTGTGCAATAAATCCATGCTACACCAATACATCATCAAGATATCAACTAATTTATGAAATATAAATCATTGATCAAACATCATGTTGTCCATAATATGAGTCTATTGTAAGCAATCTAATCTCTATCCATAATCCTTGATCTTCTTTTTATTTGAATCTTGATTGGGAACATTTAGCTTTAGGTTATAGTGTTATTTTAAATGATTCATTGTATTTCATTTTAATCTAATGGTTCTTGATTTTAATGGTGTATTTTGAATTTGGCCATATTTAATATCAATGGCATAATAAAATCTCATTTCTCAAATTTTCATCCTACATTGTGTGACCATAGTGGGAGTCCTCCTTTTGAGATGACCTAGTGTATTTGAAGTATGTAGATTAATAATGTAGGTCAGATTAAAGATGAATTTGGATTCATTTATAGACCCTCACCGTAAATATCCATTATTTATTGAGATTATCATATCCAATTATAAGATTACATGGGTATTTATAAAAGGAGGGTCAACCTTGAATTTGTGTAATCTTGACTTTCTCAATAAGTTGGGGTACATTAAATATTCATTAGGGCCCATTGTGATAATGATTATAACATATTATGATATTGAGAGGCTATCCATAGGCACAATCCACCAAACCCTAATTCATGTAGTGAATGTTGATATCCCATATAATCTAATTTTGGGACACCCTTGGATCTATGAGATGAGATTAGTGTCATCTACCCTCCATCAATGTCTGAAATTCTCACTTTTTGGCATGGAGATCACAATTTTAGGAGAAATTGAAAACTTTCATAGATTTCAAATGGAATAATTTAATCCTAATTGCTATTACCCTAGCACTCATAGTTACTCATATAATCCCAAAGCTATGAAATATATCCACCCTAATGATTTATTACATTCTTCATCTAAATCCCCAAAAACTACTTACCTTAAAATCACTTCCAAGGGATGTAAGGATTATGAATATAAAAATATTTGTGTTAGAAACCTGCCACTTTACCCATGCATCTACAAATCCCCCACTATGAGGCAAGATAAACCTATTGTTTATAAATTTGGGTCTACATCCTTCATAAGTGTAGTCATGCTAGTAAATGAATATTTTGATGAAACTGATGATTCATGGGTCATTCTTGAAGAAGAAGACATATAATTTCACAAGAAAAAATATCCCCAACTTCAAAATATGCTTTATAATAGAACTATAAGGGTAAAGGACTAGATAGAAAATAACAAGGTGGGATAGAACCTATGGTGCTTTAGGAGCATCCAAAACATCTTGGCCTAGGGTACAAACCACTAGGCATTAAATTAAACACTATCATTATGGATACATCTTTAGGTCTTGAAGAGTTTCTTTCTGATCAAGAAATTGTGACAAGTTCCATCTATATTATCTATGAATATTTGGCTACCACAAACCTCTTCTCTAATAATGTCATCTCCACTATCAATATCTCACTTCACTACCCCACACTCATAGACTGGGATCAAAAAAGTGAGCCATATTTTTATGTCTTTCAAAATGATGAAGCTATCATTGAATATCTATAAGCTAGATATTTTATGCTATGAAGAGGCCATAAGAAAGGATTCTTTATCAATCTAAATGAATCCACATATTTTAGAGAGAAACAAGTGTCACTAAATTAAATAGAAGAATAAGAATATGAAGAAAATGATTCCTCTCCAAATATGGAAGAAATTCATCTAATTCATAATGAGCAAGAGCTTTGTCTAGAATTAGATATAGAGCACCTAGATGAATTTGCTTTAGAAGAATAATTTCCATAACCCACAAACTACCTTCAGGATTAGTCACCTTCTCTCATTGAAGAGGTCATAGAAGTAAATATTGGAATAGATGAAAATCACAAAATTGTCAAACTAGGAGTAATTCTTACATCTAAAGAGAAATAAATCCTCATTTATCTTCTTAAACAATATATAGATGTTTTTTCATGGAGCTATTCTAACATGCCTGGGCTGAATCCTGCCTTGGTGGTACATCACTTACTAGTTCATTTGAATGCAAAACTAGTTAAACAAAAACTATGCAAAATGCATGCCAAAGTGGCACTTTTGGTCAATGAATAGCTAAAAAAATTATTGGATGCATGGTTAAGCTAACCAATTGAATATTCTGAATGGATATCTAATATTATCTTTATTGCTAAACCATAAGGAGGAATCAGAATCTATATCAACTTTTGAGATATAAAAAAGGCATGTCCTAAAGATAAATTTCCTCTATTTAATATTTACATGATCATGGATTCTACTATATGATAAAAGATGTTTTCCCTTATGGATGGTTTCTCTGGTTCTAATCAAATTAAAATCACTCTTGAAAATCAGCACAAAACTACTTTTATCACTCTATGGGGGATCTTCTATTATCAAGTGATGCCTTTTGGTCTAAAAAATGTGGGATTTACTTATTATAGGTCTATGGCATTCATATTTCATGATATGATGCAAAAAATTGTATAATATTACATGGATGATAGACTGGGAAAGTCTTAACTCTTATCATAACATCTAATGGTCTTAAGAAGAATTTTTGAAAGGCTTAGAGAATATAAAATCAAGTTAATCCCTAAGAAACATGTATTTTTAGTCACCTCAAGAAAAATCTTGGGGCTGATAGTTTCCAAGTGAGGCATTGAATTAAACCCTACTAAGGTAAAATTTATTATTTAGATTCCTCCCCCTAAGAATCTAAAATAATTAAGAAGCTTTCAAGGGAAACTCTTGGCCATTCATTAATTCATATCATAATTGGTAGATAAATGTCAACCATTCACCCATTTCTGAAAAAATGGAGCTCAATTTAACTAGAACTCAAAATGTCAAAAGGACTTTGATAACTTGAAGCAGTTTCTAGTGAATCCTCCTGTCTTATCACCACCAATCTTAGGAAGGTCATTTACTTTATATATTTCTACTACATCTTGTGCTATAGGGGCCATTCTAGCTTTTAATAACAATGAAGGCAAAGAAAGATATAATTATTATCTTAATATAACATTAATTTCCTATGAGCTCAATTACACCCCCATTGATAAAGTTTGCTTGGTTATATTTTTTGACTCACAAAAATTAAGGCACTATATGTTAAATAACCAATTTAGACTTGTAACAAAGGTTGATCTGCTCAAGTATATGTTATTTAAATCATATATAACTAGTAGAATGGCTAAATGTATCATGATATGAGGAAAATTTGATATTGAGTATGTAAATAAAAATCCATTAAGGGATAGGTCATAATGGATCAACTAGCAACCGCACCCATAACAGACACTAAACCATTGATCATGGCCTTCCCAAATGAATCCATACTGACAACTGAGGATCCAAATAGTTGGAAATTGTATTTTTATCTCTTTTACTATGTATGGGATAGGAATATGAATCCTTTTGGTAACCCCATAAGGTGACCTAATCCCTAAAGTCTTTGGAATTGTTTTCCCATGCATAAATAATATTATTGAATATGAGGCACTAGTTTTTGGGCTACAACTCACCATCCAACAGGTGAACAAAGAGTATCAAACAAAATATGATAAAACACTTCCTTATAATCAAATAATGGATTATTTAAAACAAAATTTTTGATCAATAACTTTTGAGGAAGTTCCTAGAGGAAGTAATAAGGACACTAACTCAATGGCCACTATTGGTTCTTTAATAGATTTTCTAGAAGATGTACTTGAGAAAAAACTTTTGGTTGAATAATTATTATTACCTACTTATAAGGCAATGGATCATTACCAAATTTGTGTAATACTTGCTCCCAGTCTACCATAATACCATGACATTTACACTTACCTCCATGATAATATACTACCACTAGACCTCAATCACCATCAATGTAAAGCCTTCATCCATCACACATCCATCTATAAAAAATTTGGAATCACACTCTATCAATGAGGCTGTGATGGGACTTTGTTGAGATGTTTGACATTGAAATAGGTTGTTAATTTAATCAAGAAGGTCCACAATGGTATCTATGGTGGTTATGTTAGTTGGATGGCCCTAGCCAAGAAGTTAATCTAGATTAGATACTATTGGCCCACTATGGACCATTCACCTACCAATATGTGCATAAATTTGTATCTTTTTAGAATCATGTTAATCTCATTCATTCCCCCACACAAGAATTATAGCCTATAATGATCATATGGCCATTTTCAATATGGGGACTAGACCTTATTAGCAAGATTGATCATACATCATCAGATGAACATAAGTTCATAATAAATACTATGGCTTACTTCAATAAATGGTTTGAATAAATGATACTAATTTATACCATAGGTATATAAATATAAAAATTCATTCTAAATTAGATCATTTGTCTTTTAGGAATCACAGCCAAAATTATAGGATTTAATGACAAATCTTTCAAAAATGAAGAATTTGAAGACTTGTGTAATCATTATCACATTGAGCAAAATTTATCCACACCCTATTATCCATAGGGTAATGGTTAAAATAAAAGAAACTAATAAAACACTTAAAATTCTCAAGCATATTATCGATGATGGTGGTAGAAATTGGCATTTACAACTATATCTAACTCTTTGGTCTTATAGAACTAGCATTAGAACACCTACTCAAGCCACTTCGTATTCCTTGGTCTATGGAATAGAGGTAAGCTTTCCCATTGAATTTGAGCTCCCCTCTTTATGAATACCTTTGTATGGCATGATTACTGATAATAATTATAGGCAAGAAAGGCTACATGAGCTTGAGTTTTTAGACACAAAGTGCCAAAAGGTATTTGATCACCTTAGCGCATATTAGAATAAATTTAAGGGCCAATATCACAAAAGGATCTAGTCTAAATAATTCAAAGTTGTTGACCTAGGCCTGAAGGAGAATAATAAAAACACTAATGCAAAGTGAAAAAAAAATAAGGGTCAAATTGAAGCAAATTGGCTTGGGCCCTATGTTATCATTGCAAAATTTAGGTCAGGTGCCTATAAATTGACCATATTAGATGGTGATGATTTGGATGATCCCATGAATATTATGTATATAAAGTGTTTTTATACTTAAATGGCTCCAAATAACCTCTATTTATGAGTCCCTACTCTTTGGGTCACAACTATACATACCCACTCCACTTTTTCCACCTTGCCATTCGATCCCAATATTTCTCATATGATCTTGATCCTAATAGTGGGTATTTAATATATGGTAAGGTAAAATCAAGAGATATGAGTTTTAATTTTGGGTAAATCATTACTAAAAGTGTGAAGAGGATATTTAATGAGAAGTCATCTGGAACATCCACTTTTAAAAATATACTCCTTCCATTTTGGATATCCTAATACATATCCCAATCACATTCTCCTTGATGGCTCTTCTTCCTATCAATGTCAATTGCATAAAAATTAGTCCATTCCCCATTGATCCCTTAATTATAAATCTGCATGAGCCCACTAACCTTGTCACTAAATAAAGGTCAGATAATGCTCCTACTCTAAGATCTATAGTATGCTTTGTAACCAAATCCTAATCATCAATTTTAGACCCTAAGAATTATCATTACAACTGGTTTTTTATCCTTGTCTCACTTACCATAAAAAAAATTGGGAAAAATTTACCCTTTTAAATGTCCATTTAGTCTTTTCTCTTAGAACATATTGTACATAGTTATCTTTCTCCGTTGGTAGTCTTTTAGTTTCTATTGTTAAAACACGAAAATAATTTTTAACTTCCTATTAAGTCTTTTGATGTTTAACTGTCCTTATGTTTTGAAATCATGTACATCACTTTTATTAGATTAAATTAATAAGAGTCAATATGTATATACTTAGTCTTCATTATGAATGTGTTTATTTTATATACCATTATGTCCAAATTTTTATCATGGTCCTATTGAGTGATAATTTTTGTACATATCTTTTATATATGTCTTATTAATAATTGTTGAGTCCTGTAAGTATTTTCTATTTTTAAGTGTTAGTCAATATTCTTGTGTTATTGATTTATATGGGTTTTAAGTGATAATTTTTTTTATTTTTTTACTAAAGGTAATGAGGATAGATTTAAGTGACTACCCAACATAGAAATTGGAATGTCACTAAATTAAGTTCGTACTCCTAGTCCCCCACACACTTTGAGTCAATTGTGACCTCAACTATATTCATGTCGTGGGTAAACTTATACTGACAAGTGCAAAATCAAAATTAGATTGCATAATATGCATGGATCAATTCATTCTCATTCCATCACTTATTCCACTACCAATAACATCCCTCAGGTAGGAGGAATACACTTAGCCATATCATAAAAACCAAACACCTTTATCACTTTGTTCATGATTACAAAAAACACACATAAAAATACTACACCAATCATGATACAAATATATGGTTGCTATATCAATAGCTAGTACATATCCCATTCAAGCCCCTATATACTTAGATCATGTCTTAGGAGGTACCCCAATCAATCTTTAGGTACCCACCAGTGAACCACCTCACCTATGTTCCATAGATCCAACATCTTCTAGCTCCCTCTAGGGATAATACTAGACCAATTTGCCACCTTACCCATAGAAATAACACACACCAAAATAAGTTGATTCCAACATAACCTCCATCATTCCAATAGTATCATCATATTAGTGCCCTCATGTAGGGTCTTCAAACTCTCAACACCCCTATAAGTCTCCCTACAAAACAAAGAGATGCCTCCATGTCCTATAGGGCCTTGGGCACATATTATCACTCGACACCTTATGAAAAAAATCATTAAATCATACATTATAGATGGTTCCTTAGATCCTCTAGTTTTTTCCCATAATATCACTTCTAAAAGGTCCATCATTCAATTTAGAGTGTGTAAAACATTCACGTTCACTTCATAGATCTGCTATGGTGGTGGTACTAGCCTACCTTGTGATATTTTTACAGTATTTGACTACTTGCACTTAAATAAACTACATTAATGATTGTATAATCTTTTAATAAAAAAAAAAAGCCTCAATTCCTCATGTTTTATATAACACTTGCATCCCCACAATCATCTATATTTATTTCCCAAACTTTTCAATAGGATGGGTCCCAATGATGGTCATTGCTCTCGCACCACAATGTCACCACTCACTGAGTTCTATCACATCATCATTCATATACTTTCCAATATTTTTTACCATACTCATGAGCCCACATACACATCATAACCATTCCCATTATTATCCTATCAGCTATCAATATCATTCCACATCATATTATCATAATCTGATCATTACATGATATAATAAAATAATAACATTTTTATTTATTATTATCAACATATTATCAATTATTATATCATATCCATACTAGGAATCCACATGTTTTTAGCCATCATAAATTCCCCATCATATTTCACACATTTACACAAGTCCTTTCACATTATTTGTTCTATAATTACATACATTTATTACATATGGGCCTAGCACTACAACACTAATACATCATGACCTAAATCACACCTTGTGGTGGTGGCCTCAGTGATAGATGAACTGAATAGCTTGATGACCTAAAACCTTGTGTCCTCTTAGATTAACTAATTACATTATATGATGGATCCCTTTGTCTTATTAACACCACATGCTCATACAGGGCTCTCCAATATTAGGTCTCTCAATCCATCCTCACCACCTAGGATATCATGTATCCTAGCCCTAGGGTATCCAATAGTATCTGATCCATATTTCTCTACATTCCAATGACTTGTGCCTCTACCTCTCTCTTCTCTAATCATCCCTACAAATGCATATGGTTAGCACACATTTTCCCCACCTATTTTTATATCACCCCAATTTGTGCCTCTTATCAGTTCACCTACTCTAGTAATGATGTTATCTAGGCCAATACATCTTCTATCTAAATATCTCTTCCAATAATTTAACCCTATAATCATGACACTTGGCATTTTAAACCTATTATCTCCCTTTTCAGAACTGCTAATCAGCTCAAACAATTCTTAATTACCCTATTATTTCCATTTCTTCTCCCATGCCTCCATGGTTGTTATACATTCCTTAAACATTAATCACATTGCCATCTCCACAACCATCTTGACACAATTTCCATCATCAATGCCCTCTCTAGATCTCTCTCATCCTATCAACATAAAAATAATTACCAACCAAATAGTGACATTGCATTTCATGTTTTAAATAACATCCTAACCCCTCCCAAAAATCAAATATTTTCCATCCCATGGCCCTTATTCCCTTGATGCTTTTTACCTAACACTTCCCAACCATGGCCTCCTATGACATCACCATCCACATGTGAAACCCATTCCCATGAATCCCATTAATCCTATAGATCCTATACATAAACCCCATCCCCAACTCTATGAATTACTTGTTGTTACCTGTACGACCTCTATACCATCCCCTCATCTTTTCCCCATACTCTAATGCATGATCTCCCCTATTATGACACCAAAAACCCTATTTTTCTATGCACTACTTATTCATACACACATACATATATAATAAAAATCCATAATAAATATATACTTAGTTTATATGCCCACCTCAGTGTCGATGATTGTACTTCACCTCCTCACCATTCCATGCACCCTTACTTTCTACCATCCACCTAAACCACAAACTCACTCTCATAACACACTACACTAATTTGATATTTCTATTTTCTTTCCATTCCCCTCATCTATCTTCCACCTTTTATTCTCTTTTCATATTTTTCTTCACCACATCTAATGTTTCTTGAGTGGTGGTTATGATTTTGCTACCCTCTTCATTAGTAGCCACATCTTCTTCCTTTGGGTCACTAATCCTGACACTATTGATGTTGTCCTCAGTACCCTACAAGTATTACTAATATAAAGTTATATAGATATATGATACATACACCTACCTATGAAAAGCTTTAACATGCCCTCAAACCCTACCACCCATCTTAGTTATCCTCCTCAACACATATAAATGATGGCACTTATGTAGTGAACTTGCACAGGTTTCACCTTCACAATAGCCAGTAAAACTTAGCTTGTAGAGATGGTTGCCTTTTTATAAAACTCCTATGTAGCTCCTAATAAATTTCCTCCTCATAAAACTTGGCTCGTATTCATAACTTCTCCACTCCTACTACCCTATGCTACCACCTCCCATTAGTAGCCTAGCGACATCCTTCACCTCTTCTACCAAAACCACCTCCTTTGTATCAACTCCATTTTTTTCATGCCTTATTATTATTTTTGCTTCCTATTTATCCACCTTTCTCACTCTAAAACTATTATTCCTAACACATATGGTATTATTCCATTCATACTAGTCCATTGAAAGTTGGTCTTATTCACACTACATAAGCACATAGATCACTCAATCTACTTCAGGTCTACTTGACAATCATCATGGCATGATCATAAGCCTCATCCTTCATCACTCACCTATCTAAGATACAATGACACTCATTTATACTTAATTAAAAACCCACAATATCTTATGCATGTGTCCTTTCTTGGGATATGTTAAAATATCATATCTCTCTTTATCACTCTTTAGTTACAGTTGATTCCCCCATTAGATGAGTCAACTGTGACACCGACCTTCCCACTTCTTATGAATATGTATTTTACAAGGGCATCATTGATATAAACCATGTTTTATCTCATTTGTATTGCCACTCCTCCACCACTCTTATTTAAATTCAACTTATCCATTTCATCCTCATATCTCTTGTTCTTCTTATCATCCTTTCTCATTTAGGGAGATCTAAATTGGCCTAAGGTCTCTTGAGACTATGTAAGAGTTGATTGGTCACCCATAGTGCCTAAGTCAAGCTTGGCCACACTAAACAATCCTTCCCTTTCATTATTTGTTTACTCAATCAAATTATTTTCCCTCTATCCACTATTTTTTACTCTCATTTTCCATACACTATGAGCTACACCCATCATTAAAATTATCACATTGTTATCTTATTTTTTCATGCTCTCCAAACATGCATCCTTATTTGAGATGTGTTGACATCTCATGAAATTTATCATTCTATCCCATATCTCTCCTTGGCTTGCATCCTTGTCTAGGATACATCAAAATCTTATGGCCTAATTCATCAATTTGTTTAGTCCATAGTTCTCCCTTGCATGCATCCTTACTTGGGATACATTGAACATATTATGTATAATTCATCATATTTATTATTGCATCTCTCCCTTGCATGTGTCTTTTATTGGGATACATCAAAATATTTTAACCTATTGTATTATCACTCTTTTATTACAATTGATTCCCTTAGGATGTGTTGACAATCATGGCATCATTATCCTCGCTCCCTATTCATGCCTTTTCCAAGGGCAATGTCAATGTGTAGATCACTACTCATGTAAATTTCATCTTATTCATCATATGGAATTCCTTTTTTATTTGTACACCATTCCTACATTTTTTAATTTTGAATGGACATATGTCTCATTCTTCTTTACATGTCCCCTTGAGGGAGCATTTGATGGACACTAATTTTTTAACACCCATACATGATCATCTTTCTTATTTTAAATACCATTACTCCTTCCATTCACAATGCCCTTTCAAAGAGGGAAAAATAAATTTATATAATTCCACTCACTAAATTAAATTGTTAAATTATGCCTAATTTCATTTAATAGCAACACTTAATCCCTATATCTCATATTAACATCACCTCTTCATTCCCTTGAGTAAATTAATTAACTAATCCTAACTACATGAAATACCCCACTTTCCACATATTCATATTTCCTAATATTCTTTATTCACCCACTTTCTAATCACATGCACCCCCCCCTCCAAAAAAAAGTCTAGAGGTTCCCAACCTATATAACTTTATCCCTTCTCAAATTTGAAATTTTGGAGGGAAGTTCCCATCCAATTCCTTTTAAACACCTCTTTAAATTCAAGGGGCATCCATAAACATTTGGATAATGAATGAATAAAACTTTATGTTTCTTTCATCACTCTTCTCCATTGATCTATGAAAAGCTTGTAAGACACCCTTGCATCTATATACCAAATATCATACCTTCTTGCATCCATTATCTCATCCAAGCATCCAAATAAGCCATTAATTTATCCATCTTAAAGCCATTATCAAGCAATACATAATCAATCCAAGTAGCATTAAAGAATCAGCCAGAAAATCTTAGAGGTAATCCAAAGAAGAGAAAGGTGATGATAAGAATCCATTAATAATTCTGATTGCTCTTTACATTCTCTCCTATTGATGTTATTTGTAAACTTTGAGTTATATTTAGTATTATTTTACATATTTAGATCTATTGCTCAAATTTTGCTAAGATTTAATAATAGAGGTTTTCTTAACCATAGAAGGTATATGTCATGTGTAAGTACCAATAATCCCATTTAGTGGGCATTCATAATATGGTGGGGGAGGATTTTCATTATATGCCATTGGAACTTTTGGTTCTTTTTTAAAATGGTCTTGCAAAGGATTTTTAAATATTTTATATTTTTGGTGATCACCAAGTTGTGACCTAATTCTTTTTTAGGATCCTTAAATGTAATCTTTTATCCATCAATAAGATCTTGGATCTTGTGCTTCAAGGTAAAACATCTATTTTAGAATGTTCTGGTCCTTGATGATAATAATAATAAGTATTCAAATCATATAATCTAGGTAGAGGTCAACTCATATCAATATTGATAGGATGAGGGAGAGATATAAGCTAACACTCTAGTAACCACAAGAGTAACAAAGCTAAGGACTTAGGTAAACATGTAAATTATCTCCTTGGTGGATTAGATAAGATAAGTTGATTGGCTTGTTTTGAAACTATGTTAACCATGGTGGTTGTTTCCTTTTTAGGCTCAATAGGTTTTACCTTATAACTTGGTTTGATTTTATATTTTGTATTAGATGTAGATGCAACTAGTGTTTTTTATACATGCTTGAGCTTATTCAATGAATAAGCTTCATTTCATAGTCCCATACAACATATCATAAGTCATTAAAATATTTGAAATTCTTAAAAATAATGGACTCATGTAATGGAGTAAGCAAAATTTGCTTGAATATGTCCTAAAACTCCTTATCTACCATAATATTGGTAATTTTAACTAGCATTATCTTATATCTCAAGACATATTCATTAATAATTTCATTAGTTCCTTATATATTTTTGGTAATTTGAGCATAAGAAACCTTTTTGAAAATATTAATGTAAAATTTTTCTAAAAATTGTTTTGTAAGATGTTTGAATGCTTTCACTGATTGGAGAGGTAAATCATAGAACCACATCAAATCATAGTCCTTTAGGCTTCTTGAAAATAATTTGGTTATAAGTTTATCATTGGAGACATAATCAAGGCATGTCACATAAAAGGATTGAAAATGTTTTTCAAGATCACCCTTGGATCATAAATTGTGAACTTAGGTGAAACAAAACTAGTTGGAAAAGGGTGTAAAGAGATCTCAAGTGCAATAGGATTATGCAATTCATTTTGTGAATCAATAACATGATGGTATTACAAAGAATTTTCATCAATGTTTGTAACCTTGTCCTCCTCTGGTATTTATAACTTAAAGGAGTGTTTTAAGGGTAGACCCATTAGGATTTAGATTAATAATTTGATTAGTTACCAAATGGGATGAAAACATGTATTGAGAGTAATAGGAATAAAAATAGGTATTTGTGTTGAAATAATTGATAATTCCATGATAGACATATCAATATTATCTCCAGAAAATAAAGGGTTTAAAAACATAACTCATGACCCCATTATATGTAGGTGGATTGATGGGTGTGGGCTCAATTATATTACCTTATAGGTATTTTCCATTACTAGGTGAGGTAGCCTTATTTTTATCTTATTTACTTCATCTCTTATAACATACAAAAATGCATCCATTAAACTGTTTTTATTATTGAGATGAGAAATCAATGATTATTTATCTTCCATTTGGAATCAAGTTTTTGCACTAACATTTTACAATGCTTTAAAAATGAAATTTTTTAAATTTGTAACAAAGTCCATTAATCAAGAAAAAAATCAAAAACCCTAATTTATATTTTAGGGTTTGATGTTCAAATATCAAGTTCACCAAATTTTTAACCCTAAATTTGATATGAAACTATCATACCTTTGTGGTATAATAGGGTTAAATATATAGAAATGATAGTACACAATGGTCATAATTATATCTATAGTAGGCCAATCGGGTGCTAAACTCAAATATAAACATACAATGAATTTATTATGTTGAGTATATGCTTAATATGGAAAGTATAACTAAGCTATGCATGGAAATTAAAAAGAAGTAATATACTTAGTTATATTTGATGCTAACATAGTGTTGTATCTTAAATAGGCATAAATTTGGATGGAAGGAGATTTTGGAATGATCATTATATTTTGGATATGACACTTTTGAAGCTCTAGACACTAATATTAGCCCAAGATGGTTGTGTTGATGCTAGTGTCTAGGTTCGATCTAAGTTTCATGTATGGAATACCTATTGGAAAATGATGTGACCAACTAGATATTTATAGGTTTGACTTCATCTTCACTTTCATGCATTCATATTGGAAAATGATGTGACCAACTAGATATTTCTAGGTTTGACTTCACCTTCGCTTTCATGCATTCATATCTAGGTCATAAATTTTTTCTCCTCATGAAGTTTCAAAACCTCAGTTCTTCATCTTAATAGTTACCTTGGGGAAAAATGGATTAGTGTACATACAGTGTTGAGCTAACCCCAAATAAATTTCTATCAATAGGCACTACCTACATAGCCAATACTCCATAAGAAGGCCTCCAAATCATGTATTTATGCCTTGCATGTTGGTTGGTGTGTGAATCACAATATGTGGAAAGCAAGTACAATGGTGACCTAGCTTGTAACTTGGAAAATCAAGCTCTTGGGATACTTCTTTAGTACTTCATACCTTTATATGTGTTGTACCTATGGATGTAATGGAAATAGGGAATATTTTTTTAATGGAATACTCTTTGAATTCTCTTTGGTAATAATGATTGATATTATTCTCATGTTTCTAGGTAAGGAATGAATGAGGGTTGATCTTGCATTTATATCAAACCCTTTGGAGTTATAACTCACATTAAATCACTTAGGCCAACCATTAGGATACATTTAATTTTAAAATTAGATTACTTTGGGGCATTTAAAACTTGTGTCAATCTAGGAAACTAATGTTAATGTTAGTGTATGTCCTAGATGTTAGTGTCCAGGGAGTAGGAAAGTAGATAAACGTTTAGAACTTGAAGAGATGGGAGATAAGTACATTTGAAACATTTTGGAAAAGATATAAGGCCTAGGTCATCAACATAATACTAGTCAAATTAAAATATATAGGCCAATGGGGACAAGATAGAACAAATTTGAGACTTACGAAAGTGGGAAAGGTTTAAAACTGAGAAGAATGACCAAGGTTTGAGTTTTCCAAGTGTACAAGACTGAGGTGATAAATAACTATAAATATCCTTTTATTGGGATTTCAAAATAAATGTGTAAAGAAGTTGGGGAGGTACAAGGATTTATTGGAGGATTTTTTTTTTTCAAATTGAGGTTATTAAATTTGGTGATACCTTTTATCCAATTTCAAAACTAACATCAATTAGGTTTCTTTTATCCATTTTTTTTGTGTTTGATCTGGAGATAGAATAGATAGGTGTGAGGATGGCATTACTGCATGGGAAGCTTAAATAATAAAATACATGGTATAGCCTAAAATATTAAAGGTAAATGGAAGAAATAACATTTTATGCATATTAAATAAGTCTTTTTATGTCTTCAAATAATCACCCATAATGTGGAGTTATGAATTTGAAAGTTATGTGGTTGGGACTGGGCATATACACAACAATGTGAATCCTATTTTTCACTAAAATGAAGAGTGTGATCATTTTGATAACATATTATTCTATGTGGATGGCATGTTGTTTATTGGAAATGGCATGCGCAGGATAAAGACAGTGAAGTCATAATTGTCTATGTAGTTAGACATGAAAGAAATCAGTGTTAAAAGATTCATCTTGGACATGGAAATGAAATGGTACCATATTTATGGGAAACTTTGGATGGACCATATGAAGTACACTAAGACATTTTTATAAAGGTTAAATTTGCATGATAATTTTGTTTACACAAACCTTTCCCAATTGGTATTAATCTATCAGATGGACAATGTCCAGAGACAATCAAGGAGTAGAAGAACATGACTCAGGTTTCCTATGTGAGTGTAGTTAGAAGATTGATGTATGTAGTGGTATATGCAAGAACTGATATTTCATAATAAGTGAGACTAGTTTTCATATTCATGTCTAATCTAGGTAATGAGAATTGGGTGGTGGTGAAGAGGATATTGAAATATTTGAAACGAACATCTAATCATGTTATTTACTATCATGATACATCTTATGAAAGCAAAATTTTAAATATACAAGGTTTTTGGATTTTGATTAGGTTGGTGATCTTGATTACCAAAGGTCACCAATGCTTATTAATTTTACTTGTTTGGTGGTGTTTCAAGTTGGATTATAAAATGGTAGGATAGTGTAGCCATATCTACCACTAAATTTTAATACATCACAAATAATCATGAAATAAAGGAAGCAATGTGACTTCAATAGTTGTGCTCTACTATTGGGTTCAAGTAGGAAGTGGTAAAGATAAGTTTTGATGACCAAATAAAAATTATTTTGGAAAATAACACTAAGTATCATCATTGGTAAAAACATATTGATGTGTAATATTATTTTGTGATGGAGATGGTGGAGAAGAGAAGAGAATCTTTGGAGAAGATAGACATGAAGGAAAAATTTGTGGATTCATTGACCAATGTAGTGAACAATAAGAATATCTCTTGGTGTAGGAAGGAGAATGTCATGACTTCCCAAATCTATTGAAGGATAATTATGTGCTCCCTTATGACAAATGTTCAAAAAGTGGGGCATTTTTCGGAAATGTCTCAAATTTTAATGATTGTAATTATGTGCAAATTTAATGTTACATAATGTGTTTTGTGAAAGTAATTTGGTGCACACGATGTTGCATAAGTTTATTGTGCAAGATAATATGGTTGTGTAGTCTTTCATGAAGATTGATTTTGGTAATTGTATAAGGTTTTCAGTAGTATGGTATGATGGAAAAGTTTAACAAGACACTCTATGCATTTTTAGTGCATTCTAGGATATTATGAAGTGGTTTTTAGTGGTTGAGTTATAGTAAGGTATTGAAATAAGTTATGTAACATAAAATTAAATGTTATCTGAAGGAATTATAAACACATATAAATGTATATGTTATATTGAAGAGGTGTTAGAAACATTCTAGTGGCATTGTGACATGGACTTTTTATAGAGAATTGTGCATTGTTCACTTGGCATAATAGTTAGTGCATGCAGATTATTTTACAATGTGGATGTTGTAAGTGAAGTGTTTTCTATAAGACACAACTATTCTTAGTAATTTAATATATTTGATTACATAGGATATGTTTAACACAAGTTTTTTAATGTTGAAAACATATGGTCAAGTGCATGCATTCAAATATATTGTAAATCATTATATGAAGGTTATATAACCTTAAAAATTGATCATTGCATCATAAGACATATAGTTTATGTTGTGATTATTGAGTAGGTTATTGTACTAGGTTCTTTACTTGAAAGGGTTTTCCAATGTGAAAAAATTATCTTGTGTTTTTGTGTGTTTACTTTTTATATTCTCTTCCTTATTAAGATTTGTATTGGAAAAATTCTCCTCTATGTTTGTTTATCATGCCACCAGTGTATACCAAAAATGCATTTCTACATACATATCCATCACATCAACATCCATGGCAACATGTTAAAACTTTGGATTTTTGGTCTCTTCTTTAATTATATCCAACTATGGATTTAATTCATATAGTTTTATAATGGCCATGGTGTTTAGGGTTTTTGTGGTGATGTCCTCATTAGGTGAATCCTTCAACATGAGAATTATGTTGGCATTAAAAGTGTAGCATATATTATACTATAGGATTTGGTTATTTTTAGTTATGTTATTAGTATCAATTTTGTGATCATTAAAACTTGCAACTATTAATCTCCTTTTCCTTATCAAACTAAGCCTAACAACACTATTGTAACTCAAAAATTTAGGTGTTAGTTTCAATAGTTTGCTAGATTTCAATTTTTATTTTTTTATCATGTAACTGAACTAAGTATACATTTATAAGTTTAAAGGAACTCAATTTATACCTTGATGGTCTATTTATCTCCCTTTCAAACCTGTGTAAAATTTTCAATAAGAATTTGTAAAAATAATGATGTACAATTTTTTTTCCAAACATTAGCTACACTTTAACAACTTTATTCCTAATTCTTTGAAACATAAAAGAAGCCCAATTATAAAATTTTCCTTGTGTTATACTATTTACATACTATAGCACCCATAATTGAAATTCAAAATTTATCTCTAAATAGACAACCTAGAAATAAGACTCAGTACATGTCTTAAAATACTCATATTTAATTATAGAAAAAGAAACACCTATTATTTAAAAATTAACTTGGGATCACCCATACACATAATCAATATATATTCCTCTTTAAACCATAATGTTATCACTTTCCTAGAAACCTTCTCCCCAATATTTAGTAAATCAAACAATTATTTATTAAATCAAGATAAAGGGTCATATGTTTACCTAATAAAATGACACAAACTTTTCTAATGTCTAAGTTCTCCTCCACTAAATTCAATGAACTTACTTCCAAAGATATCACACAAATATTGTTAAGCTTATAAACCTTCACTTTTTTCAATAATTGAAACATCCCAATAGGTGGAGAATTATAGTACAAAGAAAAAACTTTTAGTAGTCCTATATCCATCTTATAGGTTTTCATGGAGGTGTCACCATCTAAGATTGACCCATGCCCTATTGAATTCATCTACATGTCATAGTCATTACTAATTTCAATGAAATGGGTTAGAACTGGGTTAATAAGAGTAAAAATTATGATAATTAATATGAGTTTCATAATTGTTTGAGCATGGTTTTAAATTAAAAAACATTGTATCATATTTTATAAAAGTAATGTGGGTGGAAAAACGTTAACACCTACATCCTTTTCTAGTTCACACATTTTAATGTCATTAATAAACCATTCATGCCTCATTAATGCAAAAAGTAACCAACAAGAAATTAATATATTCCAATTTTTCACAATGAACAAATGCAAGCATCCTTTATGGAATATCAATGACTAATACATTTTAATGACATTAAGGAACCATTAATGTGAATGGTAGTTGATTAGAAATAAATATTTGTTGGTTCATGGCAGTGAATAACATCAAAATAGATGCATGGAGGTGACATCAAATTACATGGAGATGACATAGAATAATAGTATTTGAAACATCAGATTTATTTAAAACTAACATGGAGGTACAAAAAACCCAAAATCTAAACGCTTAGCCTCATGGACAACTACAAAATCTCATTACATATATCATCAATGTTGGGTATCAAATAAATATGTTAGCATTAGACATTAAACCTCAATCATTGGTAACAGATAGAGGCATAGAGGTGGCATGGAGACCAAAAATCAATAATGCATACCTAGATGTACTATAATATGATAGGAACATAATACTCATAAAGGTGACATAAACACTTAAAGAGACACAAGATAGAACCACATGAGACTAGTAGTCATCAGCTACTAGAAACGATAACTCATCAACCATTTCTAGTGACAAAAATTCACCATATGGTACTAAATAACTAATTAAAATATTGTATTAACATGGTACTAACCAAAAAACATGCAAATATGACCCAAAAATACTACATTGTGTTTGTACTAAAATTGAGAGGGGAGAGTTGGACAAGAAGGGTAAAAAATAGGTGAGTGTAAGTATTTTATTTGTAATAACAAACACTTTTTTTATTAATACTCAAGCTAGATCTCAATCTATGTGTAAGTAGCTAATAAAATTATGAACAAAATGGGAACCTAACCTAAAATTTGAATGTCATTGAAATGAATTGATGAGAAAATGTTAAAATTTGCCCTCCGAGTCAGATACTACATGAAAATACTCTAAAAATTTCATGTCAATAGGATTTGTGAAAATATAATATTAATTTTACTTTTTGCACAACCACTGATCATAACTATTCAGACTTGTTAAACCCTAGTTTTAAGGGGATTTTTGAAACCCTCCTCTCAAACTTAGAAAATCCTATTGAGCCAAATGTTAATCTACCAAATAGAGTTATTATTTTATGTTTCCCTTGTACTTTTCCTAATTATCATCTAACACTATGTAATCATCTCACATATATTATCGTCATGCTTATATATATTTGGTTAAAACACTGGGGAGAAAATTTAGAAAAAAAATAAACCTCATGTACAAACTACAAGCATGTCTAATGGGGATAGCACCCATAATTTACAATAGCCTTGGGCCACACCCCTTGATACCTACCTCTTTTGATACTATTTAAAAAACCCAAACCATAGTTATACTAGTGGTGATATTATAAAATTAAAATACACCTAATATGCATGCACATGGTATTCTAATGTTACCTTTATGAATCCCTCATGTATTTTTATTCCCAAGATATTTATTTCAACTATAGGTGCTCCAATCATATACCATTTCAACATTTTGATTGATTATTATTAATTCTTTTTGTGTCCCCAAAATTCTAACCCCATATAACTAGTCAGATGCAAATGATCTTAAATAAGATGAGTGAAGGTACTTTGGCCCTCAGTTTTGCTCATACCACTAGCAATATGGGAGAGATAATCACTAAATATTAGAGAAAGTGGGTAATATATGGACAAAACATAAATATTTTTCTTTCATTCTTATTTTAAGGGTGGCTTGGATAATCTGGCATAATCCACTTTGAAGATGTAACATGTCATTTTAAGATTTTTTAAAGTCTTTTCACGTGTTTAGGATTTGTGTATGACTCACCTCTTTCCACCCCTTACATTTATATATAATTTTTAAATATCTCTAAATTTTGAGGTTTTTTTCAATTTTCTTAAGGTTTTTATTAATAGTTTCCTAACTCTATCATAGCTTCCACTATGAATATTTTCTAACCATAGATTTTATTTTATAGTTTAATGTTAGTTATTACTAAATCTATATCTTATGATGCACATGTTTAAAAATGAAATGGATACTTTGGGGTTTTTATTTTCTCTTGGTCTAATTTCTTATGTGATTTTTCACTTTTGAAGGAGTCAATGAAGGAGAGAGGAGAGTACGAAAAACTTATGGTATGTGGACTTTTAGGGTTTCCCCTATCTCTCATCACATCATCGATCTATCTAATCTAGGTAGGAATTATTAACAACACATTTGTTATGTTGAGTCAAGATACCCATCTACCCATTAGGTAGTTAGTCACCATCCTTTATATTAAATGGATACTACCAACCCTCATGTATCATTTGATACATGTACCACCGATGGGAACCATAGTAGCTATGGTGCTGAAACAAGCTCATAATTTTATCCCAAAAAACTACAATGTGGTATCGAATCTAATTCTAATAATCATCTTCTAGATGTGGTTTTAGACCTACCAGAGTTTGATAAATCTTGTAATTATTTTGAAATTTTTACCCTTATTACTTATTTTGTGGGTTGAGTTCCTCCAAAGAGGTTTTTGAAGCAATAGGGATCACAACCATGGGCAAGGCCATGGGGTGAAACTGGAAGGATTCCAAAACCTCACCATGGGTTTCTTTTTGTTTCATTTAACAAAAACTATAGATCCATTGTTAACCGTGGACCATAGTTCATTCGTAACACCCAAGTTATTTTTTCCCATTAAACCAAAGACTTACAAGTCTTTAACAAATAAAGATTAAAATCCCAGTTTAGGTAGAGTATTTAGGCTTACCTCTGCCACTATGAAATTTTTTTGACCAACTTGTCAAGCCTCTGGGCCACTTTATCTGCTAGGATCAACCAAAGTTCTATGCATCCCAACCCTAGAGAAGGGTCTATGTTGAAATTGACCTAGCCAAGGATCTTAAAGAATCTATTGAAATTCAAGTTAGTAATAAACATTTCTCTTAGTATGTCCTTTAAATTAACCTTTTGAACACATGTTTTAGGTGTTAGGCTTCGAACCACATGATTATGGAATGTACCCTAATGGTTCCCACCCCTATGATCACTCAAGACAAAAGTAGGTCTGATACAAAAACCCCATCATCTGATGGGTAGACCATGGTTTCCAACAAGAAAAATATTGTTTCCCATGGCAAAAGTAGAACTCATCCAACTGTATCCCATCCCTCAAGAAGTCCAAATTCCTCATCCCCTTTTGACAAAGCCTTGGCACCAACTCAAGATAAACCCCTACCTCCCATTTATTAGTCACCATAAGTAGTAGCTCATTGTATGTCTTCTCCATCTCCCATTCCTATATCTCTTTTTTCACAACCCCTTTCAGGGGTGAATGATTTAGATTCAGATATGGGGCTTGTAACCCTCAACTACAAGGCTATCATGCACCTCTCATGTAGTTCCTTTCCCTCTAAAAATGAGGATTATATGCCAAATAAAAGGAAACCCTTGAAGCTAGGATATTTTTCCCTTCTAAGATCAGATTTTAATCAGATTACGTCTATCTTAGACCTCTCTAAGGGAAATGATATGAATTTAGATGTTTCTCAATGATAGTTTATTTTTGGAATGTTTAAGGACTCACTAATATAACTCTTCAGTAGATGGTCAAGAACAATTTTAATCATTTTCCTCATATGAAAATTCTCTACATGTAAGAAGTCAAAATTTCTAAATTTTTACTTCATTTTTCATCTCATACTATCTAGCTTGGGGCCCTCTATCAGGCCACCTATCACAAGTCTGGCTTAGGGAGAGTTGTTACCCTATTGACACCTAAATTTCTTCAAAATATCATTTATTAGGGTTTTAACCCCACCCATTTGGTGGTCTAGATTCAGTTTGAATTTGATAATTGTATTATTGGCCTTATCAATCTATACACATCTATTGATGTTGTGGAGCACACCATACTCTAGAGATGGCTAGATGATTCCCTCATAGATGTGCATTAGATTTTGTCTAGTGACTTTAAAATGATTGAATCAGTGGAGGATAAAGAAGGTCACATTCCCATGAGATGGTGTGAATGACAATGACAAGCTTGATTCTACATGAAAAACAAACTAGGGGTCTTTAACCCAAATCATCACAGAAGGGGTGATTCCAATTCCTTGTATTTCACCTAGTCCAATTTCTATCAGGAAGAATATAAGGTCTTCAAATACCTTGATCATTCCCTCCTTGCTGAGTAAGACATTTTCTTCTTCACTCCCATTAATGGATGACCTATGTATATCATTACAGACTCTTTCTTATCTAAACACCACCCCGTTTATTTTTGCATACATTGGACTTCCCCTCATATTAAACCCAAAAGCTCCACGTTCTACCTCAACACTACCCATATTAAGCATGAGTGGACTATGGAACATGTCACTAGGATTTGGAATTTGTCCACTAGTCCCACTGGGGACACTTGTTGGGTTTAGTGGTGGTTTGATGTTATAACCTAAATCATCACCTTCCTATATATCTATGAGAAATAAGTAGCTATTTTTAGGTAGCACATTCAGAATGTTACAAACCATGAATACCTTAGGGTTTCATAGGAGTTAGAAGATTCACCTTTAAACTCTCATTTGTAGACTAAAGCTACCATGTAGAGGCATAAGATTCAAGTTGTAGAGGCTTACAAGGCTAGAGGATCACAACTCCAAAGAAAGATGCATTAGTTGAAGGTAGAAGACAAAGTGACCAAGGAATTTTTTTGCTCTCCTTTAGTCAAGACAAGTTGTGGATAAAATAAAATCCACTATAAGTGATTTAGATAGGATTACCATACTTTTAGATATCCTCTAAGCCTTTGTTCATCACTATCATGGTGTCTTTTTGATGTAATTTTAGTCACCTACTCATGTGGCTACCCTCTCCCAATTCCTTGATGTGGTACCCTAAAAGATCTTGAAAGCTCAAAGAATTACCTATGATCTTCCTCTCAATTTAAGTGACCTTAAGGAAATTATTATGTAAATGGATTATGATAAATCCCTAGGCATTGATGGCTTCCCCTATGAATTTTATTAAACCTTGTGGGACATAGTTAGATTTGATCTCCATAGAGTTTATTTAAAGCAGTCCCGACTAACTCCTTAAGCCACCTCATTAATCAGGGTAACAAAAATTTCATCCCCAAGGCATGGGATATTGAGTTAATTACTAACTGGAAACCCATCATTTTATTGAATGTGTCCTACAAAATCATATCCAAAGCTTTAGCTATCATAATTAAGCACTTACTTCCCTTAATTATACAAAGTGAACAAATTGGGTTTATTTAGCATCAATATATTTTAGACAATGTTATTATTGTTTGGCAGGTATGGAATGGGCTAGAATTTCCAACCATAAGACATTATTTATCAAGATTGACTTTTAGAAAGCTTATGACCATATTGAGTGGCCTATTTTATTGTTATGTTATAGGAATTGGGGTTTTACCCTAAGTTATTTCATACTATCAATTTGATTTTTCAAGATGATGAGGCTTGCATCATGATCAGTAGCTCTTAATCTCAATGTTTTGAGCCCCAAAGGTCCATTAGATAGGGTTTCCCCTAGGCCCTTTGCTTTATGTGCTCATTATTTAAGGCTTTAGCTATCTTTTATCCAATTATGCTTCCAAGGGGATGGTCAAATGGATATCTCTACCTAATTATGACCACCAATTAATCAACATGCACTTTGTTGATGACTCCTTCCTCACCTTATAGAAGGA
This sequence comes from Torreya grandis, assembly GCA_037957365.1. Taxonomy (NCBI): domain Eukaryota; kingdom Viridiplantae; phylum Streptophyta; class Pinopsida; order Cupressales; family Taxaceae; genus Torreya; species Torreya grandis. The sequence goes on along the minus strand of JARHVA010003282.1, from coordinate 1,605,566 downwards.
TGAAAGATCTATCAAGCATGCTATGGAGTGTTTATATATTTATTTCCTTATTTTTGGATCATCTATCTAGTGGTATAGGGCCCAGTGCTACTGTCAATCCTTATTGTCCAAACATCCTTGGTTAGAGAGAATATGTGACAATGGATCCTTCTATTAGAGCATGTATTTCATATATTTTTCATGTTTGTTAGTGTATTAGATATCTATTTCATCCTTTTGTGAGTTTGTCTTATGTGAGGATTTATCCCATATTGGTTAGTTAAGATAGTTTTGTTTTTTGCCTTGCCTACTTATGCAAGGGCTTTTCTTTGTATTAGAATATCATATTGTTCAATATCACTTGATATTTTTTGCTTTATAATCACTTATATGAAGCTTCATTTGTGTGATGTTTTTTGTAAACACTCATGAATATTGGGTTGAAATGATTATTCACCATTCTTAGCATGGTATCAGAGCTTTGAGGTGTTGCATCCATCCACACTTCTATATTTTACTTCAAAAATTTCCCTTGTCATTACTTCTTCCCTTGTTACAAATCCTTAGACTTTTTTACCCTCTTATAGATCTGGAACTTTTATTGAAGCTTTGAATAAAGTGTGTGGTTTTTATTCTAGGAGGGAAGGTGAAGAGGAAGTGGAAGAGATCTTGGCATCATCTTTCAAGACTTTTCAAATATTTTTCTTTTTGAAGCTTTTGCAATATTTTCTATTGAGAGAGGCATCATTATTCTATTGAGGAGCATGGAGATCTAAGGTGTAATTTTATATCTACATTAAATAGGTAGAGGAAGACTGTGTATAATGTGGCACTTTTGTTTTCTTGATTTGAAGAAAGGAGGAGAAGGTTAGCTTTGGCATTTTCTTTTCATATCCAAGGCATTAGAAAGGAGGACAAGTCATCTGATATGTGAAAGGAGCTAGGAGAATCTAGGCATTATTTTTGTTGTTGTTTTAGATCTATTAAAACTAGTGTTAGATCTGCTTACATGGAAGAAGGTACCTTTTTATTTTTTATATTTGACCTACATATGAATATTTAAAAGTATGAAGATATACTTTTTTATAAAAGTGATAATGCATTAAAGGATATGGGATAGGAGGCATTGACTAGTGGATTTTTGGCATTGTAATATACAAGATCTTAGCTGAGGATAGAGAGGCATTGACTCCTTGAGCTAGGTGTTGGATTGTTTAAGAAAAAGACATCCTTTATATTATATCTATTGCATTGAAACTAGAAAATCACTGCCATTATTTCTTTTTTCTCATCTACTATGTAAAGACAAAGATTTAAGGTAAGCACCACTTGCTTACTTTGTTTCATATTTGCAAAGAATTTTCTAGGACTACACCCTTTTTATGGTGGTTTTTTAGTTTGGCATTGAAAAATTATTCTCTTGGTACTTGACATTCCTTTTGGAGGGGTGTTGATCTGAGTTTGCATCTTTATAGAGGGATATGATATAAAAGATAATAATACACCAAATTATATCCTCTCAAACACAACTAAAAATTCATTATTTTATTTTCAAGCTATATTTTTTGCCTTAAGAGGAAGCACAGATCCCTTACACAATCATAAAAATAACTAAACAGATATTTTTTCACTTTGGTTAGAATTTGTAACTTCATGATTTAATTAAAATTCTAATGAGTAGTTGGATGATTATATTATTTTTTGATTTGGTCACAAAAATCAATTTGTAGTGTCTTTTTTAATGTTTTGACCGATTTAATGGGAAATTGTAACACCTATAAATTTTGAACTGTAACTTAGATTTGAGTTATTTTTTTTTTTGAGTGCATGGTTTTTTATTATCTATCCATTGGTGTCATTAATTTGTAAAAATCTACTACTTTTATAAAGTGACAAATTAGGAGGTCCTTAATACAATATTTTGGGGAGTTGTCTCAATGATGTTTTTATGCACCATTTTGCATTTTTTAAAACTCTTTGGTAATCCATTAACATGGATTCCACTTATGGTATTAACCATTGTCAGCCTTTGACTACACATAATTACCATACATAGAGACCTTGAATGAAAAGAATCATAAAGTGTAAAGGATTATGGTCCCTATTGACTGAAACTCAACCATAATTTACACATGAATATGAAAAAATTTAGCACCAATGTAAGTTTGAAGAGTGTATGGATTTGATTAGAGGATATGTGAGTGACAGTATTTTGTTTCATTTGGATGGGTGTGATTCTCCATTTAAAATATGGACTAAACTAAAGGGTTTATTTGGGAAAGTAGACCACTTACGAGCCATGCAGATTGAAATGGATCTAACTACACTCAATCTCAATAACTTTGCCTTTATTATAGACTAACTCATAAAGTTTAACCATTTTTTTACATAGTTGAAGTGGAGTAGATGAGATAATAAGGATGAAGTGTATGTACTTGATTTTGTCTAATTTGAGTGGCCCATTCCAAATATTTACTTCTACTTTTTTCTCTAGTATGGATGCCTTAGGTGTCATATTCAAAATACTAGATCTAGAGTCATTTTGTGAGAGACTTACTAGGGCTTAATCCAAATTATATCACCTTGAGTCTTCCACCTCTCAATAATCATTCGTTTCATAATATCTTAAGAATAAGGGAAGAACTATGAGTAAGAGGAAAAACACTCCTCCATCTCAAAATAAACCTAAGCCTAATACTAACACATATAAACCTAAATAATCTTCCAAATTCAAGACTAAGTCTAACTTATCTTGCTCCTATTATGAGGGGACTAGTCATGAAGAATCTAGGTGTTTCAATAGAATGCAAGCCCTAAAGGATGTCATTAAGAAACACAAGATTTCTATCTCTACTTCTTATCCATCTCATGAGCATATGAAATCACTTAACATTATTGGGAGATCATAGTTACCTATTTCAAATAGTTCGGTTCTAGATTCTAGTGCTTCACACCATATAACTTCTTCTAAAGAGTCCTTTGTATCTCTTGGTCTAAGTTCTACTTCTAACATTGAGGTTAGAGATTCTTCTTTTATTTATGCTAAGGGGAAGGGTGACATACAGTTAGATGGTGGCTGCATAAATGATGCATTATATGTTCCAAACATCACCACCAATATAATTCTAGTTTATCAGATTTGTCATTCTAGTCAGGGTAAAATAGTGACTTTCACACCATAGAGTGTTGAATTTCAAGATTTATTAGAGCTACACAAACTTATTTCACAAGGTGTTTTTTATCATAGTTTTCTAATCTATTATTTTGAGGGTTTTTATGATACTCATCCTATAGGGACGTGTTTAGTTTCTCATGTAGATTTTGAGAGTCATATTTTGGCATGAGAGATTTAGACACCTAAACTATAGATATTTGAAGGATTTAATCACTCACAATATGGTAGAATGTCTTGTTATAGTTTCATGTCTTCACAGAGTTTATCTTGGTGGTGCATTAGGGAATTAACACCAAGATCTATGTCCTAAGGGTATGTCTATGAGAGCTTCTTCACCACTTGAACTTGTACATAGTGATTTGATGATCTTCCCTACTCCTTATTTCAATGGAGCTAAGTGTGTAGTTACCTTTATTTATAATTTCTCAAGTCATACTTGGGTTTATTTCCTCAAGTACAAGAGTGATGTATTTTCTCACTTCAAAATATTTAAGACTTTAGTCAAGAAATAGTATTTGATTTGTATCAAAGAAGATTTGTACAAATAATGGGGGGTACTTCAGTCGAGAGTTATCTAATGTTTTTCAACCCATGGTATTATTCACCAACATTCTATTACTCATACTCCATAACAAAATGGCTTATTAGAATGGAAGAACCAAACTTTGAAGGAGATGAATAACTACATGATGCATTCAAGGGATTTACCTCCTATCTGTTGGGTAGAGGTAGTTAATTATGTGAACTACATTTAGAACCACACACCATATCAAACACTTGAGCATATGACTCTAGAGGAGGCTTGGTCTATAACCAAGCTTGATGTCTCATTTTTTTAAATCTTTGGGAGCCTTGTTTGGAAATTTTTACCAAAGAATAAAAGGAAAGAATTAGATAAGAAGAGAAAACCTTTGATTTTTGTAGGGTATTACAAGGACATGATAGCTTATCATATTTTAGATCTTGATAATCATGATGTTTATTTTTGAACACAGGTATAATTTGATGAGAAATTCACATCTCATGCCTCTTCATCTTCTTCCATGCCTTCTTCATATTTCAATGATTCACCTACTCTCAAGGATTAATTCTTTGAGGAGCCAATTCAAGAGATTTCTAAGGAGGGTATAGAAGATGAGGATTCTATTCACACTAATGTTTCCATTATACCTAGATGGGATTATACAAAAGTTTTTGAGGCAACACCTTTTATACAATATCTTCTACCTACTTGACATCATCATACACAATTTAAGGGTACTAGACTTTTATGTTAGGCATTCTTTGGGGAATTATAGTCTTTTTCATAGGCTCATGTGATATAAGAGTTGGATGATGCGATGCTAGAGAAGTATTCTTCATTGATGAAGAATCACACTTGGGATTTGGTCACTCTTCCTAAGAGAATAAAGTTGGTTAGGTGAAAGTCGATATTATGTAGTTGATGGTTCCATTGATAAGTATGAGACATGTGTCATTGCAAAGGGGTTCTCATAGGTCAAATATATTAACTACTCTAACAATTTTACTTCTATTACCAAGATATATTTTGTTCACTTTTTACTTTCTATTATTGCATCACAAGGTTGGATAGTATATTAGATGGATGTTAAGAGTGCTTTCTTACATGGAAACTTACATGCAGAAATCTATATGGAGTAACCAAATAGGTTTGTTCTTGATTCTTCTCTTGTTTGTCAACTTAGGATGTCTCTTTATAGTCTTAAATAATCCCCTCAAGCTTGGTATATAATATGGATTCATTTCTTCTCTCCACTAGATTTGTTTGCTACCACTCTGATCCCATAGTGTATATTTGGCATATTGAGGAGGACATTGTTATACTAGTATTGTATGTTGATGATCTACTTCTCATAAGTAACTTCTAATCTCATATTCAGACTATTAAGTAGGCACTTTCAACATAATTTGACATGATACATCTTGGTATTATACATTTCTTCCTTGATTTATAGATTACATAGTCAAATACATGGATTTATTTGAGTTGGTAGAAGTATACCCTTGATCTTATTCAACATTTTAGCATGGTTGATTTCAATCCAAATGGTTGGGAGTTTTATGTATTTGACCCATATTTACCCTAACAGTTAATTTACAATTAGGATTGTATTAAGTTTGCACATGAACCTCATGATAGTCATTAATAGGATGCCAAGAGGATTCTATGATATCTATGAGGCATTACTCTTTTTGGATTACATTATATGAGGGGTTTTACTCAATTGGTTGGGTTCAGTTATTTAGATTGGGTAATTTCTCTTAATGATAAGCATTATACTTATGGCTACATATTTTGTCTTATTTATTTACCTATTTCTTGGTGGTGTAAGAAGCATCAAGCTATTACACTTTCATCTATAGATGCTGAGTATAAGGAAATAGTTACAATAATATAGTAGGTTCATTAGCTTCATTAGTTATTGATAGATTTTGGCTTCACATAGGATTCACCCATTATACTTTGATGTGATGACCAAGGTGAAATTCACATATCTCAAAACCTAGTTGAGCATCATTAGACCAATCACATTGAGTTACATATTCACTTAATTCATTAACACATTTAGGATGGAGTTATTATGTTGGATTACATTTTGACACAGCAATAGGTTGTAGACATCTTCACAAAGGCTTTTGCATTAGCTCATTTCCTTGAGTTACATGGCATGCTTGGGGTTTTAGAAGTTGTCCTTAAGGGGTGTTCATGAGGACATATTTATTCTTCATTTCATGAATATATATTATATATGAGTACCTTATCAGGTCTAGTTATTGGGACTTATATTGTGGATATGCCATTATTTATTTTTTGTCTATTGTTAGCCCCTATCTTCACTTGAGGGGGGGTGCTATATTATGTGTTGGGTGAATATTTTGTCACCAGCTAACTGAGGGAAAATTAGGTGTTTCAACCATAGCATAGGGATATTTATTGGTCAAATGTGTAGGTCTACCACATCAAAAGGGGACAAATCTCTCCTCTCATCAAGGGGAGGTTCCTTATAACTATGATATATTAATATATTATAAATATAAGCTAAAAATAAAACTTAGGGTAAGATAACACCATCCATCTCTCTTTTTTTAGAGATGATGTTCACAAACATAGGTTAATTCTTGGGTGATTGTTGGAGGTACTTCTCTTCTTTTAGAAGTAATACTTAGTCAACAGTCAGATTCCTTCTTGGGTAGTAAAAGAACTAGATGCAGTAACACAATAGGATGAAGTGTAGCACAAGTATCCACCTCAACTACCAAAGATTGAAATATACAAAGAATAATGGGGGCACAAAGTCATCCCAAGATCATTTACACAGATATAGAAAATAACACGCTAAAGACCATTATGGTAGCACAAAGTCTCTCCACAGTCGACTTCAGGACACCTTCCTAATTACTTCCACTAGTTTTGCTTGTTAAATTAAATGGACAAGAATGCTTTTAAGAAATAGACATAAGAACAATTTCCTAAATAACACAAGTTATTCTAGCATAATGTTAGAAAGGTCACTTGTTTTCTCATTCAAATAATAAAATATGATTAACAGTCTAAGCTCAAAGTCTCAAGAATGCCTTTCAATTTGGGTAGAATTTCACTTCTGATAATTGAGAGATCTCCTTTTCATAAAATGAGAGATTATAATATATATCATTACAAGAAAGACTTGGGCACTAGTTTTCATGAAAATGGCCCATGCCAAATTAAATGTCTTGGATACTTATGACAAGGCCATTCTGGAAAAGGTCATCAGCCTTCACTTTGGCATTCTAAATATCTCAAGTGTCTCCTCCTAAGCATGGGTCATCTAGTACTCCTTATGGTGCTTACATGGCTGTCCATTCGCCTTTACTTAATGCAAAAAAATAAGCTGTGCCTTTAAATGTTCATGCTCTCTGATTTCCACTTGGTGGACTATTTCACTTACTAAAAATAACTCTCTTACTAATATTTCTAGATTTCCTGTAGTTTTTCTCTCGTTCCTTTCCATGTTTTATCCTTCCTTGGTGATCTGAGCTCTCAGGGCTATCTTCTCACTTTCAACTGGCTTTTTTGGCTCCTTCTTTGGTCAATCACTGAGTTTGTTCTCAGGTGTGCATCTTTGAAAATCAATGGATATTTCATTACCCTAAATTTGACATCCTCAAGTATGTCACTGATCACTTAGTCACTTGAACCACTTTGAACCTTGAACCTTTAGAATGCATCAGTTTAATGGTTCAACGATTCAAAGTGGTTCAATGGTTGGTAGTTCAATGTTTCTTGCAAAGGGCCGCATTCACTTAGTCCTTTTTATGAGTTCAATGTATTTTTTGAACCAATAATTTGAGCCATTTGCTTGGAATATTCTTCTAGAATCTTCTACTTTAAACATCTTCTGGAATCTTTTGCTTGAACCTTTGAACCTCTTCGAATCCTTCTTACTTTCTAAATCCTTTGAAGTGCTTAACTCATTTTAAACCTTTGAACCACTTTGAACTTTGAAATTGTGAAACTTTAAGGTTAAATGGTTCATTGCACTTGTTTAAATCCTATCGATGGACCTCTGATTGAACCTCAGCGTTGAACCAGCCTTGAAATTGCCTAAGTGTTGGAACTTCTTTCTGAGAAAGCCTGCCTGTTGAACCTATGAGTTCTTTACCTGAGAAGACTTGAATAATTGAATATTTGAATACTCAAAACATTTTTGAGAAGGGAATAGATCATTTTGGCCCTCAAGACCAAAATAGTCGATATGTTGTCCCCAAAAATAAGTGACAAATTTTGGGAATAATAGCTAGCTCCAGTTGGGGAACTTCCATCAATTACAAAAATAATTGAAGGGAGTAGAATATAGAATATCAGTGCCTTCATGTATGCCATTGGGCTATAGAGTCATGATACCCAAAAATAAAGGCACAAAAACAAAACAAATTAAACCAAACAAAATAAAACTAAAGACTATAAAAATATGTACAACTGATGTCATTTGATACTTCAAGGATTGAAGTGCTTCAGATGCTGCCCACTATGAAGTAGTGAAAAGGGCATGCCATCTTGATACTTTAGTAGGAAACTATTTCCACCATTAAGTTGATGAATATCAAATGGGCCTCTCCATAAGGAATCAAATTTCCCATGCATTCCCTTTGGTTCTCTTCTCTTGTCCCATAACAGAACATGATCTCCAATCTAAAAATCATGGGCTTTTACTTTCTGGTCAAAGAGCTTCTTCACTAGACTTTGATGCACAAAAAATTTGGTCCACTACCACAAGTCACTACTCATCAAGTTCATTCAGGCACATGATCCTCTTGTCGATGGCATTTTCAAATGTTAAATATTCTACTGCCTTTGCCAACTTCAATGTTGGTATTTCTAGGGTGATTGGTATCTCTGCATTGAGACCATAAAGAATTTGGAAAGGTGACATACCTATCGCACTCTTGGGCATAATTTTGTTTGCCCATAAAGCATTAAACAATGTTTTATGCCAAGATATTTGATTGTCATCTACTAGCTTCTTGATGATGGTGACCAGGTTCTTGTTGCTCAATTCTACTTGGCCATTTCCTTATGGAAAATAGTTAGAAGAGTGGGAGAGGATAATCCCATAATAAAATCAAAACTAAGTAATCTCATGGGAAGAGAAACAGGCTACATTATTGGTCATAATCTTGGTTAGGACCCCAAACCTGGAAATGATGTTCTCCTTGAGGAAATTGCATACTACTTATGAAGTGGCATGCTTGGCTGGAATGGCCTCCACCCACTTGGTGAAGTAATCTGTGGCTGTGAGGACATAATTATGTCCAGTGCTCAAAGATGGGTTTATAGTGATAATGAAATGAATTCTCCATTTTTGAAATGGCTCTTTTATTACTACTAGCTTGAGAGGTAACGCAACCAATTTAGGTCTTCCAATGAACTGTTAACACAATTCACATTTACACACCCATTTGTATGCATATTGAAATAGGGTACGCCAATAAAATCTAGCTTGTAAAATATTATGGTTAGTTATAGGCACAAAACTATGTCCTCCACAAGCCAAATTATGGAAGGATTCTAAAAGTTTGTTCTGCTGCACTTTATCCATGCAGCAAAGGAATACCCCATCAAGGTTCCTCTTATACAACCCATTGTCCCACAGGACAAAGTTGTCAGCTTTCAACTTGACAGTCCTTTTTTTCTTTATGAGACAGGTGAGCAGGACACTCTCTGTAGGTAATGAAATGAGTGATATTAGAAACCACTCATCTGTAGTGGTGATAAAGAGAACTATTGGTGTGTCTCCCACTTCTATTTCTTCATGCCCTATTTCTTCTGGTATGTTGTCAGCAATTAATTGGCAGAGACCCCTTCTCTACACCAGCTTTATTGGTTTGATAACTAGATTAAACTCCTATATTTTATCAATTCAATTTCCCTTTTTTGTTCCAAACTCCTACTGAGTTAATATGGACTTGACTATTACATCAAGAACTAGGGCAACAACATGTGAATTCAAAATGTAAAAGAGGAAATGCTTTACTACCTTTACCACTACATAAACATGCTTCTCCATGTATGAGTATTTCAACTCATGAGCTTTGAGAGGACAGCTCATGAAGGATATGAGAGATTCCACACCTTGTTATTTTTGCTAAACCAGAATTGCTAAAAGTGTGTGTTTAGAAGCATAACTGTACATTATGAAGCATTTGGTGTAATCTGGACAAACTAGAATTGGGGCATGGGCAATAGCTATCTTGATGTCTTGAAATGTTGATTTGCCTTCTTCAGTCTAGATGAAAGTGTCATTTTGCTTCATCATGTCCATAATGTGGTGAGTCTTTTCTATGAACTCAAAGATGAACCTTCATAAAAAATTTACCTTTTCAAAGAAAAAGTGAACTAAAATCTTACTAATGGGCAGAGCAAGCTCTTGGATGGATTTGACTCTTTTTAAGTCAATCTTTATGCCTTCTTAAGATACAGTGTGTCTGAGAAGTTTCCCTTTTGTCACCCCAAAAATTGACTTCTTAGGATTTATAGAAATGCCATTCTATCAACATCATTCCATCACTTGTTGTAAATGGCACACATGATCAAGATGATGCTTAGAAAATACTATTAAATCATCAAGGTATACCATAATGAACTTACCCATCTCATCTCTAAAAGTGATGTCGATTTCTCTCTAGAAGGTGGTGCCAGCATTCATCAAACCAAAAGGCATTCTTTGATATGCAAAGGTTCCCCAAGGCATAGTAAAGGTAGTCTTGTGTTAGTCTGCTTCACTAACTTCTACTTGATTGTACCCTGAGAAACCATCTAACATTGATAACATGTCTAAACTAGTCACTATCTGAAGGACTTGATCCATGATAGGCATAGGGTAGTTATCCTTTAGAGAGGATTGATTCAAGTTTTTGAAATCCACACAGAGGCAAATTTTTTAATTATTTTTTCTCATAAGGACTATGTTTGTAATCCACATGGAATGATGGATTGGTACCTGATATCTTGGGGTTGTACTACCTAGATTTATGCTTGTGAGGTAATGAATCACTCTTGAAAGGAATTTCATGGTAAAATTCTTCAAGCTTGAGCGATTTTAGGTCATCATAGGAGTATGCCAAAATACCTATGTACTAGAAAAGCAGAGTAGTGAATTTAAGATTTTCATCAGGGGTGCAACACTTCCCAATGTTGATGATATTGGGATTTTCCTATGTATTCAAATTTATTTGATCAAACTCCTAGGAGGCACTTGAATCTATTTACTATTGTTTGATGAACCTATCATGCTTATCAAACAGTTTCTCAAGGGAAACCAATCCTTTGGGAATTTTATTTCTTTTAAGCTATAGGAATTCTTCACCTGTACCTGAGTTTGTTCTAAGGGCTGATTCCTATGATAGGGGCTTGCTGCCTTCAAAATGAAGCCGTTTAAAGCTATCTTTTTATTCTAGAAAGTCAATGATTTGATTTTCACCATTGAACACTTGCTAATGATTGTCATTATCAGGCACACTTGGTTGAAAGACTAGTCTGATAGTGTACCTGTCTCCTTTAAAATATAGGTGAGGAACCATGAGGGTAGCATAAATAGATAATGTATCAGCTCAGTCATTGAAATCTCTGGGTAATATAGAGATACTAAAAGCATCAAAGCTTTCAATTTGATCCTAAACCAAATTGCAATAATGACACAATTTCTCATTTTTAGTTTGATACAAGTTCCTCACCTAGAAAACCACCAATTTAGCATCTCCTTTGGCATGAAGAAGCTTAATGCCTCTGTCATGAGTAGCCTTCAAATCAAATAGCAGATATTCATATTCAATAGTGTTGTTGGTGTTGCTAAATTGCAACTTGTAAGTATAAGGAAAAATATCTCCTTGTGGACATATTAAAATAATCTCAGCTCCAAAACTAGTAGAAGAGCAGCTGCCATCAAATTCTATAATCCATACGCCACCAAAAATTGCTCCTTTCTCATATTTTCCTTTGTTTGGAGGGGAGGGTCCTTTTGCATCTACACTATGCTTTATTAATTCTTTTTTTGTCTCATTTGAATCAATTCCTAGATCACCACCTACATGACTTTCATCTACTAAAACATGAACATCCTCTATGGTCAAGAAGTAATTACCCACCCCTAAAGACTCAAATAGAATTTGAGCTTTAGGGGCTATTATTTAGGTGACAATGTACTTCAAATATTTTTCAAGGAGTAGCCTCTGCATGACACCTTTGACAGGGATCCTTGCCTTAGATAGGTCCATACATATTTCTCCACCAACAGCCTTACAAAAATTCTGACCAAGAAGGATGTTGTAAGAGGTTGGGACATTGGCCACCAGGATTTCCATCTTAATTCTTTTTTCTAAAAAGGCCACAAATGCAAATTGGGCATCTTTGATTTGTCCAAGCAAAGGGACTTGTTTGTTTTTCATGGAGAAGCATCTCCCAAATGTCTTAGTCAGTGTGAGAACAAGATATTTTACCACTTTGGCAGGCATGACATTGTCAGATGTGCCTAAGTCGATGATGTAATTGTTCAGCTGATGATTGCTTATCAATAGGGAGACATAAAATAGTTAACTTCTTAGGAGTAGCGGGAGGAGTAATGACAAGGTTATTTTGGGTGGAATTGAGAGTCACCTTTAGAACATCTGGTCTTGTAGGGATGGTTTTATTCTTTACACATTGAACCAACTTATCCAACTGCTCAGGGTTGGATTGCAGGAATTCCAATTCAGACATTTGAATTTAGGTTTTCTTGACATGGTTGATTATATCAAATGTCTAAAATTAATTAGGAATAGGGGAAGGCAGTTCATCCTTCTAGTTTTTAGGAGGGGTGGTAATGGTCTGCAAATTTAAAGTAGAAGATGAAGGAAAACTTGATGTACTTATCTTTTTAGCGATCACCAAGTCCTTTGATTGAAAAGGCAGAGTGGTTCCCCACTTAGCAATTAAAATTCTTGGTTGAAATCACTCCTTTATTTTTTCCTTATCAACTTGTTGGGCTGACTGGTTCTAGGACTGGGTGAATACAGTGTATGATCCATCAAATGCTTCACCTTTACTTCTAGGTTCATCCTGATAATTTAGGAAACCAATGTTGGAGTCACCAGCTAATTCATCTTGGTCTTCCACAAAGAGATTAGCACCATCTTCTTAGTTTAACTTAGATTGGAAAAAAAAATTGATTTTGTTTCAAGGTATCCAACTACTGAGTTGGCTAGAGCTACTTCAATAGAAAGTTTCCCTTGAGAGGGAGGAAGATGATTTGGCTGCCCTTGATTCCTGGCAGTGTTGACTTAGTATGACTAATTGGGGAATGTCCTCCTTGGTATATCTTGGTATGAAGGAGGAGCAGACATCCCTTGCACCATTTGATTTTTGAGAGCTAGCAACTTATTTTCTAGCTTTTTCACCATTGGATCAGTGGTGCCTGTAGATGGATATTCAAAAGATGAAGAAGATTTACTCTGTTAAGATCTCTCCTTATATTCCCCACCAGGATGATATCATCTTCCACCTTAGTATCCAAATCCTATGCTATAATAAGGTCTATGTGGCCAGCATGTCTCAGTAGAAAACTCACTTCAGACAGCTGAGAGTTGATGAAGAAGCATTTAAGATTCTCAATTGTTGGATGAGTAATTATAGGAATCCTATTCCTCAGCTTGTCAAAATTGGATATGAAATCTCTCATTGGTTCATGAGGCTTCTTCTTCATTTGTGTGAGCTGAGCTAGCAGGGCATGCACAGCTTCTGTAGGCTTGAATCTAGCTTCAAATTTGGCTTTGAGAGTGGTCCAATCAGTCACTGACCGAGCCTACAAATGGTAGAAATAGTATACAACATGACTTTGTAATGTCTCTACAAACATCCTGATTGCTACATTTTCATACTCCACACCTATCATGCTACAGGCTATGCTAAAGGCTACAATATGTTCATCATGATGAATTCTCCCATCACCAAAGAATTTGGGGAAATTCTTCCTTAAACTATGTGGTAGCTCATGTAGAGGTGGAGTTAAATTGAGTGGGCTAAAAGAGTTACCCCATTGGCCTTGATCTTCCATTGTATGACTATAGAAAGGGGGATAATAAATATTGGTGGGGTATGTATGGGCAAACCTCTGCTAGCAAAGGAAAAGGAAGCTCTACCTTTCATTGGTGACCTGGTGTTGGTAGGAGGAAGACTCCTAGTTCATTGAAGGTGAGGTTGTGGAGGAAACAAATCAAAATTGCTCTATTGCACCAACTCAAAAATAGGGTCAACAAGACCTTGAGATTTTTGGTTTATTGTATAACATGGAGCTACTAGATTGTAGAATAAAAATGGAAAAGAACTAGCCCTACTTCAACTTGGAGCTTGAGGCTCCAAACTGCTCTTTATTTTTTAACGGAGTCACCAACAATTATTGGGTGAATATTTTGTCACTAGCTAACTGAGGGAAAAATAGGTGTTTCAACCACAACATAGGGAGATTTATCAGTCAAATGTGCAGGTCTACCACATCAAAAAGGGACAAATCTCTCCTCTCATTAAGGGGAGGTTCCCTATAACTATGATATATTAATATACTATAAATATAAACTAAAAATAATACTGAGGGTAGGATAACACCATCCATCTCTCTTTTTTCAGAGATGATGTTCATAGACATAGGAGAACTCCTAGGTGATTATTGGAGTTACTTCTCTTCTTTTAAAAGTAATACTTAGTCAACAGCCAAATTCCTTCCTAGGTAGTAAAAGTAACTAGACACAGTAACATAGTAGGATGAAGTGTAGCCAAAAGTCTCCACCTCAACTGCCAAAGAGTGAAATATATAAAGGACAATGGGGGCTCATCCTAAGATCCTTTACACAGATACAAAAAACAACATGTTAAAGACCATTGTGGCAGCACAAAGTCTCTCCACAGTCAGCTTCAGGACACCTTCCTAATTACTTCCACTAGATCTACTTGTTAAATTAAATGGACAAAAATGCTTCTAGGAAATAGACATAAGAACAATTTCCTAAATAACACAAGCTATTCCAGCACAAAGTCTGAAAGGTCACTTGTTTTCTCATTCAAATAATAAAATATAATTAACAGTCTAAGCTCAAAGTCTTAGGAATGCCTTTCAATTTGGGTAGAGTTTCACTTATAACAATTGAGAGATATCCTTTTCAAAAAATGAGAGATTACAATATATATCATTCCAAGAAATACTTGGGCATTGGTTTTCATGAAAACGGCCCATGCTGAATTAAATGTTTTAAATACCTATGACAAGGCCATTCTAGAAAAGGTCATCAGCCTTCACTTTGGCATTATGAATCATCTCAAATGTCTCCTCCTAAGCATGGGTCATCTGGTCCTCTTTATGGTGCTTACACGACTATCCATTCGCCTTTACTTAATGCATAAAAAAGGCCATGCCTTTGAATGTTCATGCTCTCTGATGTCCATGTAGTGGACTATTTCACCTACTAGAAATAACTCTCCTATAGATATTTCTAGATTTCCTGTAGTTGTTCTCTCTTTCCTTGCCACATTTTTTCCTTAGCGATCTGAGCTCTTAGGGATATCTTATCACTTTCAACTAGCATTTTTGGATCCTTCTTTGGTTGGTCACTGAGTTTGTTCTCAAGTGTGCATCTTTGAAAATCAGTAGATATTTCATTACCCTAAATTTGACGTCCATGGGGACATCACTGATCACTTAGTTGCTTGAACCACTTTGAACCTTGAACCTTTGGAATGCATCAATTCAATGGTTCAACAGTTCAAAGTGGTTCAATGTTCAATGGTCCAATGTTTCTTGCAAAGGGCCACATTCACTTAGTCCTTTTTATGAGTTCAATGTATTTTTTGAACCAATCATTTGAACCATTTGCTTAGAATATTCTTTTGGAATCTTTTGCTTTGAACATCTTCTAGAATCTTCTGTTCGAACCTTTGAACCTCTTCGAAGCCTTCTTACTTTCTAGATCCTTTGAAGTGCTTAACTCCTCTTGAACCTTTCAACCACTTTGAACTTGTGAAAGTTTAAGGTTCAATGGTTCATTCCACTTGTTTGAAGCCTACCAATGGACATTTGATTAAACCTCGGCATTGAACGAATCTTGAAATTTCCTAAGTGTTGGAACTTCTTTCTTAGAAAGCCTGCCTATTGAACCTGTGAGTTATTTAGCTGAGAAGACTTGAATAATTGAAGAATTTGAATACTCAAAACATTTTTGAGAAGGTAAGAGATCATTTTGGCCTTCAGGACCAAAAAAGTCGATATGTTGTCCCCAAAAACAAGTGACAGATTTTGGGAACAACATTATGTATGTCATGTATTTATCATATTTTATAGTGTATTAGCTAGCTATGTAATCCTTTTATGAGTTTGTCATATGTGAGGATTTATCCAACATCAGTTAGTTAAGTTAATTTTATGTTTTACCTTGCCTACTTATGTAAGGTATTTTATTTATATAAATCATCATATTTCTGAATAACACTTGATTTGATTTTCTTTACAATCACTTTTCTATAGCTTTATTTGTGTGATGTTTTATTGTAAACGCTTATGAATCTTCTATTAGAAAAAATTTAACCATTTTTAACATCTTCTATGGGTCCAGTTTAAATTTTTAGGAATTCATTTTGTTTTCATAGCCTCTCCTGTAGATTTTTGGTCCTATGTGATCCAAAAAGTGGAAAAAAATCTCTTTCTAAATCACTAATCCTTTGATCTTGGCTAAAAAAATCTATATTTGTTCTAAGGTGCTCACTACTACTCATGTTTACTACTGTTCTTTTTGGGCACCTTCAAATGCCTCCTATGCAAAGCTTGATGAGAGGATCCTCCTACAAAAAATAAATGACAATACATGAAATAAAAAATTTATATAATTAAAAAAAGTTTCAAAATTATTATATTGATCACAAGCCACTTCGAGGGGACAACCTCCTTTGAGCAAGCTCAATACAATAAATTCATGGATGCCTCTATTGGCCTAAACACTTACTTATATACTTAGTTTAATCTAAGCAAATACTACTTCCCATGAATGTGTGATAAAACAAAATGATCATGGGATGGATTACAAAGCATATACATCTATAAAAACTAATATATGAACAAAGTAAAGAAAAGGGGTCATAAAAATTCCTAACATCCCGTCCCTCTTCGAAAAAGCTTTATCCTCAAAGCTTTAGATGTGGGAATTGGTGTTGAATATAAAAAAGTGGTTCCCATGTTTCATCCTCTAAGTACATTCTATTCCATTGAATTAATAACTTTGTGATGGAGTGGGAGAGAAGTTGGCATGTGTGCCTATCCAATATTGCCTCCGATTTAAGAAGGATGGATCCTTCATTATCAAGTTATAGTATAATAGTCTACACTCTAATGTTTATGCCAAGAACTTTCTTTAGATAAGAGACATGAAATATTGGATGAACTTGGGAAGAAGGTGGGAGCTCCAACTTATAAGAAATCAACCCAATCTTATGAAGAACATTATATGGCCCATAGAACTTGGGATCCGGCTTATGATGCCCTTTGAGTTTTAGGGAGAATTTCTTGTATGGCTGTAGGTGAAGAAAAACCATATCACCTACTTGAAAAGTGTGCTTAGAATGGTATTAATTAGCCTATTTTTTCATTCTATTTTATGCCATATGAAGATTATCCATAGGGTGCTAAAGATATGATCCCAGGTGCAGAAAAGCATGTTGACCACTTGAACTAGTAAACTACTAGGGGTGTATGGAAGGAGCACGGGTGGTGTTTAACCATAGATTGCTTCATAGGGAATCATTTTATTTAATGTGTGGTAGGAGGTATTGTACCACCATTCAGAAAGAGGAAGCCACTTTGCCCACTGGTGTTGTTCTGAGGTGAGGCAATTAATGAAAGTTTCCAAGAATTTGTTGATAATTTTAGTCTATCCATCCATTTATGGATGATACCTAGAACTCATCTTCAGTTGGGTATTGGTGCAAAAAATAGTTCTATCTAAAAATTGTTGGTGAATGTTTCATCACAATCTGAGACAATGGAAGAAGGAATACCATGAAGATGGAAAATGTAGTCTAAAAAAAATTATGTGACTATGGAGGTGTTATAGGGATGGTTGAAGGCACAAAAATGATTATATTTTGAGAGGTGATCAACCACAACCAAGATCACTATTTTCCCTCCAAATTTAGGGAACCCTTTAATGAAATCCATAGAAATATCTATCCAAATCTTGGTAGGGATGGGAAAGGGTTCAAGCAACTAAGGAATGAGTGTGGTTTCACCCTTGTTACATTGGCAGGTATCACATTCAAACACCATCTCTTGAATCGCCTTTTTCATTCCCTTATAAAAGAAGTTGTGATGTGCCTGCTTCTAAGTTTTGAGAAATCTTGAGTTCTTATGGATGGAGAAACATGGAGTTCATAGAATATAGCCTAATGAAGACTTGTGCTCTAGAGAAACACTAGATGACCCTTGTAGTATAGAGATGCACCATCCCAAGACTAATGCATTACTATAGAGGGGTCAGTGGCCAACTATTGAATGATTTTAGATAATGAGGATTTAGTGACATACCCTAATTGTATAGCATCTAAACATTTTAGAATAGGCATGGAAATAGTTGAAAGGGAAGCTTGGTTTGTAAATGTGCAAGATAGAACATCAACCATAATATTATCTATACCCTTGTTGTAAGTGATCTCATAATCATAACCCATGAGTTTTTTGACCCATTTTTGTTGTGATGGGGTAGAGACCCATTGTTTCAAGAAGTATTTTAGACTCTAGTGATCAGTTTTGATGAAAAAATGATTCTCCAGTAGGTATGGCTGCCACTTTTGTACTACATGAAAAATGGCCATCATTTCCTTATCATAAGTAGAGAGTACTAAATTATTTCTAAAAGTGGATTTTTTGGTGAATAAAATGGATCATCCTTCTTAGAGGAGAAGAACACAAAGTCTATTACCACAACCATCACTCTCGATAGTGAAGGTCTTGGTAAAATCTAGCATAGCTAAAATAGAGGTAGTACACATAGCTTGTATTAATTATTCAAATGCACACTCAATAGCTTGTGTCCATGTAAAATCATCCTTTTTCACCATAGTTATCAATAGAGATAAAATTTTCCCATAATCCTTGACAAACTTATGATAGTGTCTAGTCAGCCCCAAAAAACCATAGAGGCTCTTAGTGTCTAAGGATGAGGCCAACTTATCATGGTAGCTATTTTTTTAGGATCCACCTAAACTCCTTGGGCTAAGACAATATTCCAAAGATACTCCACTTTGTCCTAGAAAAAATCACATTTGAACTATTTTGTATAGAAACTATGATCAAATAGAAGTTACAGTGTGAGCTCCAAATGTTGGAGATGCTTAGACCATGTTTTATTATAGATGAGGATATCATCAAAGAAGACCGTAATGAATTTATGTATGTAGGGATGGAATATTATTCATCAATGCATGGAATGTTGAAGGATAATTAGTAAAGCCAAAGGGCATGACTAGAAACTCATAGTGGCCATCATACTTGCAAATAGTTGTCTTAGGGATAGCATCCTCATGAAATCAAATCTAGTGATATCCAGATTGGAGATCCAACTTGGAGAAAAAATGAGAACCATGAATCTTACCAAGAAGCTCATCAATAAAAATAATTAGTAACTTATCCTTGATTATGATGTGATTAAATGCACATAAGTCAATGCAGAGGCACCATAACCCATCTTTTTTCTAGACAAGAAGAACTGGGGAAGAATATGGGTTGGTACTGGGGTGAATAATGCCTTGCTTCAATAAGTATTGAATGAGCATCTCTATCTCAATATTTTATTGAAATGGGTAGTGGTAAGGCCTAATGTTGGGAGGAATGCTTCTAAGAAGAAGCTAAATATGATGGTCCTCTAGCTGTGAAGGTGGTAATCCCACTAATTCACCAAAAACACCTACATACCTCTACATAATGGTTTGTAGATTTGAAGGAGTAGTGGAGGTCATTGATGGTTGCATTTTAATGAAATATAGTTGGGTGATGATGCCATGTGAATTCTTCTTAAGAATATTTTCCATATTATGTGAACTTGTGATGCTGAGAGACCCTAGTTGTAAGCCTTTTAATGTGTGTTTTTTGCATTATTTGAAAATTGCATCCAAAGTTTAGTAAAATCCCATAAGATGGGTCCAATTATGTGTAACCATTGGGATACTAAAAAAACATCAAAGTCACCTAAGGGTAAGGAAAACATGTTAGAGCACAAGTTATAATCTCCAATAGAGATACACACATTGTGACACCTACCTTTACAAGGTAATGTGCCCCAATTGGCTATCATGACTTCAAAGTTGGAGCAAGGATGGATAAAACAATCAACTTGTTTGGTGATCTGAGGGTTAATAAAGTTATGGATGCTACCTGAATCAATGAGTATTTTGAGAGGGAGCTTCTTGAACTAACCCTTAACCCACATGGTTTATTGGGTGGTATATCCTACTAAGTCATGGAGAGATATCTTTGGTTAGCCTTCTTGAGAAGTAGGTTCCATAATCAGTGAAGCTTATTTTGGATTATCTTTTATACCCTGAACATCTTTGAAAACTTCAATTTTAGGTAGAGAATCCACATCTAGTAAGTAGAGCTTTTTCCCTACACATTGATGTCCTTGAGTGAATTTTTCATCACAATTATAGCATAGTCATTTTTCTCTATGGGATCGCATTTCTACTTTAGTTAAATGCTTGATAAGAGTGATTCTAAGGGCTGGCATTTTTTGAGATCATTATGGAGTTATATTTTTGAATAGATAAAAATTAGATTTGAATCATTATTGAGTTGTGATCTTGTTCTCTACCAACTTAGGCAACCCTAGGGCTTCCATCATTATGTTGGGTCAGAACATTTTGACCTCCAAGTGAATAACATCTTTTAGTCCACTAAAAAACTAACTCCTAAACAATTCATCAGATAATCCCTCTATGTGATTGGCCAAATTTCCAAATTCTATTTGATATTCTCTCATGGTTCTTATTTGTCAAAGTTTAGTGAGTGCTTCAGTGAAGTCATCAAAAGCACTAAGGCCAAACTGTTGCAAAATGAGGGTGCAAAAATCTGTCCATACAAGCTCATCATTGGCCTTGGTATACCAATGATACCATTGAAGGGCCTCATGTTCCAAGTGAAAGGATGCAAGTGGGACCTTATTGGCATCAAAATTATTATGCAAACTAAAATATTATTTTGACTGATAGATCCATCTAGTCAGATCTACACCATTAAATCGAGGAAAATTAAGCTTCAACATATGAAAATTGATAGAATAATAAAACCCAGTGTTTCAAGAGGACTTTAGATGCAATCTGTTATTCATGGTGGTATGTTGAAGACTAAGGCTGAGAATTTTTTCATCAAGATCTTTGATGTGGGTCTTAAGGGTGGCAATTTCATCCTCCATGTTTTTTGCTCCTATTAAGGTTACTACCATGACTAGAATAAGAGATTTTATTTGGAATGGGTGGAAAAACTAGAGTTAAGACATGTTTATTAAGGAAATTTTTTAATTTGGGTGAAAATGGAATGGGTAAAAATACTTTTACTTATTATTTTGCATAGTTGGAGTATGATTGATGAAGGTGAGGACAATTTCAATAGTGAAAATAGATAAAATAAAAAATTTATCAAAGAGGGCCAAAAGAGTAAAATAGGGAAATAAACACTATGTAAAATTTTCAAAAAAAAAAAAAAAAAAATAGAAGTTATGGGAAAACCCCAAAAATGGGTAAATTGAGATTTGTAAGCATTAGAAGTGGAATCGAGATATTGGACATCAAGGAAGAAACTGTGGGGAATGGAATTTTAGGTGTTTGAATAAAATTTGAAGATCAACAGGGCTACATATGGAGAGATATGGAAAAAAATGAAAAAAAAATACTCTTTTTTGTAAGACATCTGTGAATATGTTAAAAATGATATGATAAGTCTGTAGATCTGATATGGCAATTTTCTAATACTCTATTGGTAATATGTTAAAACTAGTATAACAGGTTTGTTGATACTCGATTGAAAATATGATATGGTATTTTTTTGATACTCTGTTAGTAATATGCTAAAATTGGTATAAATGGGCCCCAAGTTTTAATGGTTTCCTAAGGGTTTAAAGATATCACTCTGGCCACCAATGTTGTTTAAGCGAGTACTGCTCTCTAAAAAGTTTTTGGTCATAGATTTATCTCTTAACGACAGCTTTTGGTTTTCCTCACAGATGATAACTACTCAATCAAGAGTGGGCCATTGCCCATTTCACTAGCATGTCCTCTCAATTGTCCAATTACTTTGGGGTTCCTGTGGTATTCTTCATAATGAGTTTTAGGTCTTTCACCCAAGCAATTCCTATAATTATGCAATCAGGTTTTTACCTTGATCCAAAATAGATTATTGTGATACAAATAATTACTTAAATTAAGTATGCAACAGAATAGAGTTAAGACTTTCTAAAACATTATTTAAATGGATTATGTAGTAGAACAGAGTTAAAACTCTATAAAGGAAAAAAATTGGCCTTGGAAAGTGCTCTGATATCAGATGAGAGGATCCTTTGTTAGGTTGTGGAGCTAAAAACTTCAACTATGTAGACGAAGAGGAGGTCGCTAAAGTTCCAAAAGTACCAGCATCGGCAGTATGACCGACGTCAATCATGATCAATGTAGAAGGCAACCAGCATCAGTAGGGAGTTGGCCGACGTCGGTTAGCACCAATTAGACAGGGACCGACGTCAGTCACCTGTGTGTTCCAGAACTATTTATTGCACGAACAGTTAGTTGAACTGAGTGTTTGCATGTAAAGGCTATTTCAAGTCTTGAGCTACATGGATAATTATTCTAAATTAAGAGTCTAAGTTATTATTTAAGTCTAGGATCTATTTATAGACCCATTGGCATGTATTGTAATTATGAGCTAAAAAGGAAGGCAAGGAAGATCCTTCCATTGTAAGATCACTGAGTTGCAGGTTGTTGCAAGCTCATAAGAGATCTACATGTGTAAGTATGGTATGTTGAATTGTAGGTTACAGGTTCATGGGAGATCAACTTGAAGTACTTTAGAGTGCTTGGTGTACTGGCAGGGTTATTACTGACTAGTTGGAGAGGTGAACACCAATTATGTGTGTGAGTTGTGTGTTGGGACCATTTTTTGGTAAGAGAGTGAACTCTTGAAGAAAATTACTGAACACTTGAGGTGTGGGAAGCTTCTGAGAGGTGTGGAGAAGAAGTGGCATCTTCTTTATTGTATTTTCTTTCTAGATGAGTATTAATACAAGATAGTGTATTGTCTCTCATATTCTGTGCTATTTGTGAATTCTAGTTACTTGTACTTCTGGTATAATTTCTGCATGTTTAATTGCTTGTATTTGGTAATCATATTGTGCTATTTTTGAGGAGCAAGATCCTAACAAGTGGGATCAGAATAGGTGTGTTGTTCTTGGATTCCCTAACAATTGGTATCAGAGCTTTTGGTTGGGATACTAACAGGTTGGATTAGATCTAGTTAGTGTGTGTTGATTACAGGTTACTCACAGGGGTTTTTGTTTGAGTGGGAGTAAAGCAATGGCAGAAGACAGTAAGCTATGAATGGAGAAGTTTAATGGTAAGAACTATCAATTATGGAGGATGCAGATTGAAGATTATCTGTATCAAAAATATTTTTACTTACCGTTGGGTGGGGTTCATTGCAAGCCCTAGGATATGAAGGATGAAGAATGGGAGGTTCTTGATCGAAAGGCTCTTGGATCTATAAGGTTGAGTCTTGCATCGTCTATGATTTCCAAATTATCACACACTAAGACAATGGTAGAGTTGATGGAATCTTTGGCAAATTTATATGAAAAACCCTCAGCTTCGAATAAGGTATTTCTTATGAAACAATTATTTAATTTGCAAATGTTGGATGGTGGATCTGTACATAGTCATCTTAGTGATTTCCATGGTTTGGTAAACTAGTTAAGTTCAATCAATATTGTTTTTGATGATGAAATTAAGGCTCTCTTAATCTTATGTTCATTACCTGAAAGTTGAGAGAGTTTGGTAATGGTAGTTAGTAATACTGCATCTGCTTCAAAAATCTTAAAAGTGGATGATATTGTGAGTGTAATCTTGAATGAAGAGATTCGCAGGAAAAGCACAGGTGAATCATCAGGAAATGCTTTGAGTTTGGAAAGCAAGGGAAGGCAAAGAGAGAAGATCGAGCGTGGGAGATCAAGGTCAAGGATAGGCAAGAGATCCAAGTCTAGGTATGGCAGAATAACCTGCTGGAAATGTGGAAAGCAAGGGAACTTAAAGAGAGATTGCAGGTCGGGTGAAGATCAGCATGAAGGACATGAAGAAGAAGCAGGTGATGTAGGTATTGTTGCACAAGATGCTCTGGTATGTTCTTTGGATAAAGTAGAATCTTGGGTTTTAGATTCTGGTGCCTCTTTTCATGCATCCCCAAATAGGGAATTTTTTCATGAATATGTCCAGGGAGACTTTGGAGAAATTTGTTTAGGGGATGGTAAGCCTTGTTAGATGGTTGGCAAAGGAAAAGTGAAGCTGAAATTGCAGATAGGTAACACATGGGTGTTGAAGGAGGTCATGCATGTCCCAGTTCTGGAGTGGAATTTGATTTTTGTAAGAAGTTTGGGTGATGAGGGTTACACAGTAACTCTCATAGTAGACTCTTGGAAGATTACCAAGGGTGCACTTGTTGTAGCAAGAGGTAAGAAAGTAGGTACGCTTTATCTATCTACTTGTATTACTGATTCTCTTTTTGGGTTATCTACTTCAGCTGTAGATTCGAAGATGTGGCTTAATAGGCTTGGTCACATGAATAAGAAGGAGAAGCATGTTCTTGAGTCAAAGGGTATGCTTTCAGATTTGAAAAGCATGAATCAAGATTTTTGTATGCAGAAGAAGAAAGTGACATTTTTTGAGGAATTTGGTGTTAGTGACAAGAACAGGAAAGCCTTGGTTTTCAAGGAGAAGGTGACAGATAGAGTTCAGCACAAGGGGCAGAAGAATTCTGAGTAGAGAAAGGTTGATTTAGACAAGGGTTTGATCCAAAAGGAGCTCATGGGAAAAGGTCATTTCTCACAAGTAAAACACAGAGACCGATGATGGCTAGAAAACCAGCGTCGGCATCCAGACAGGGACCGATGTCGACTATGTGCAGCCCGACATTGGTGACTCAGGGATAGATAACACTGGCATCGGCAAGGGGGAATCAACATTGGTGATGAGGCAGTCGCAGGGAACCGATATCGGTTGGGTGTAGACTAAGATGTGATCAGCATCGATTATTAAGATAGATTTTGGGTGGATAGCAAGCTGTCAACGAGTCTCAAGCGCCCATATGGAGGACTTAAAGGGTAAGTAAGCCTCAAATTCGTCATTTCCCTTCTTTACACTACTTGTTGCTCAATGATGGTAAAGAACCATGAAGTTGTTAAAGAAGCAGAGCAGGGAAATCTAGGAAACAGTGGGAGCTTGGCATGGATGAAGGATGTGATTCCTTAGAGGAGAACCAAACAGGAGTTTTTGGTGGAGTTGCCAACTGGAAGTAAGCACTGAGAGATGAATGGATGTTCAGGATAAAAAAGAGCAGAAATGGACACATGAGACGAAAGACCAGGGTATACGATCTTGAGTAAGCTATAGGACAATGGAGGTTTGATCATTGTGTTTCTCTTTACCAAGTTGGATAATATTAGCTACATTATCCTATTACTGTATGATGTGCTTGTTGCAGGGTTACATATACAGGGAGTTGCTGAATTAAAGGTAAAGCTAGTTCAGAGGTGTGTCATGAGGAATCTGGGAGCAGCAAGATTCTTTGGCATGAGTGTGTTCTAGAGACATGGAAGGTCATAGGTTGATTTTGTCTCCAGATGATTGTGTGAGACCGATTAGCACGCCGATGGTTAGACAGTTCATAGAACAGTGTCTTGATTCACATAATGAGGTTAAGTGCATGGTATGTACTAGACCTGAGTTTTCCTAAGTAGTGGGAGTTGTCACAAGTTTGGAGCCAATTCGGGAAAGAAGCATTTGAGGGCAGTTCAGTGGATTTTGATAGGGACCAGTAGTAGGTGCACATGCTATGTAGGGTCAAGTTATTTTCTACATGGTTTGTAGATGCAGATGTGGTAGGTGATTTGGATGACTTGAGGTGCACCACAAGATTTGTGGTGGTTGGTCTTCAAGAGTGATTTTGAAGAGGGATACAAATCTAAGGGAACAAACTAGATGATGTATAGGTACAAGTACAGTTGTAGCTATTTATCTCCAAGTGGGAGATTGTTAGGTTGTGGAGCTAAAAGCTTCAACTATGCAGATGAAGAGGAGGTTGCTGAAGTTCCAGAAGTATCAGTGTCGGTAGTATGACCGATGTCGGTCATGATCAATGCAAAAGGCAACTAGCATCGATAGGGAGTTAGCCGACATCGGTCAGCACTAGTTAGACAAGGACCAATGTCGGTCACCTGTGTGTTCCAGAACTGTTTGTTGCATGAACAGTTAGTTAGTTGAACTGAGTGTTTGCATGTAAAGGCTATTTCGAGTCTTGAGCTATATGGATAATTATTCTAAATTAAGAGTCTAAGTTATTTTTTAAGTCTGGGATCTATTTATAGACCCATTGGCATGTATTGTAATTATGAGCTAAAAAGGAAGGCAAGGAAGATCCTTCCATTGTAAGATCATTGAGTTGCAGGTTGTCGCAAGCTCATAGGAGATCTACATGTGTAAGTATGGTCTGTTGAATTGCAGGTTGCAGGCTCATGGGAGATCAACTTGAAGTACTTTAGAGTGCTTGGTGTACTAGCAGGGTTATTATTGACTAGTTGGAGAGGTGAACACCAATTCTGTGTGTGAGTTGTGTGTTGGGACCATTTTTGGTAGGAGAGTGAACTCTTGAAGAAAATTACTGAACACTTGAGGTGTGGGAAGCTTCTGAGAGGTGTGGAGAAGAAGTGGCATCTTCTTTATTGTATTTTCTTTCTGGATGAGTATTAATACAAGATAGTGTATTGTCTCTCATATTATGTTTATTTGTGAATTCTAGTTACTTGTACTTCTGGTATAATTTCTGCATGTTTAATTGCTTGTATTTGGTAATCATATTGTGCTCTTTCTGAGGAGCAAGATCCTAACAAGTGGGATCAGAACATGTGTGTTGTTCTTGGATTCCCTGACATCCTCCTATAATAAATTAATGACAATGCATGAAATATTATATTTATATAATTAACCAAAGCACCAAAATGATTATATTGATCACAAACCACTTCAAGGGGGAAACCTCCTTTAAGCAAGCTCAATATAATAAATTCATGGATGCCTCTATTGGCCTCAACACTTTCTTATATACTAATTCTAATCTAAGCAACTACTACTTCCCATAAATGTGAGATAGAACAAAATGCTCATGGGATGACTTACAAAGCATATGCATCCATAAAAAATAATAATGAACTAAGTAAAGAGAATGGGTTGCACACATTCCTAACACTCGAGAAGTTGTGAGATTTTTTATCAACCAACTCTAAATGCCACTAGGGATTTCATCGAGTGTCATAGGCCATTTATTATTGTCATAAAGACACTAGTAGTTCGAGGCTTATTGACATATATATTTAGGGCACCACTCTTGGTGCTAAATGGATCATCTAAAGCCTAGAAGGTGATGAAGCCTAAAAACTTTTATTGTGACACTTTATTTATCAAGGATGCCCTCGAGGTAGAAAATCTTGAAAAGTCATAGGCTTTCACAGTGCACTTATATCATCAGTGTCTATCAAAGTAGTGGGCATATGTGTCATGCAAATTATTTTGAAGGTCTGGTAAAATCTCAAAACTCACCATATTTGGGTAGGAAATGAGTTTAGAAGTGGTCTTTGTCTAAACTCCCAATCATAATGGTGGTATCCTCAGCTGACCTTCCACAATGTCCCCTTTGCCATGGTCCCCTAGATAAAAATATTAAGGTCCTTTAAGAAGGGTATTCTCATGATTGGTAATCTATTCTATAAGATTTATAGGGATTGGCTTCCTTGGACTATGCTAAAGGCCAAATTCTAGCTTAACAAGGAAGATGTAAAATCTATTATTGAATTACAAAGTTCCATACCAGATCAATACTTACACAAGATTGGAGTTTCCTCTCTCACATCATGGTGGAAGGACTAGTCTTGGCCTATGGCCATACCATTTCATCATTATTCTCTTCATTTGGGATACAATTTATTATCCCCTCATCATATTGACACATAGGTTGTTAATCACCAATGGTCTCTCTAATCCCTTCATAAAGTTTGGGCTAGGAGATTTGATAACATTTGGGTGGACTCTATTGAACCCAAAAAGGCTCACTTATTTTGGTATATTATTTACTAGGGTTTACCCATGGGTAATTGACTTAAGCACATGGGTGTTCTTAATCCCACTTGCTCATCCTATCAACACCCATAAACCATCAAAAACCTATTTTGATTTTTCCCACATGATCAATCAATTAGATATGGATTGATACCCTTTTCAAACCCTTCAGGCTAGAGATGTTCACTTGGAAAATGGCTCTCTTAGGGGACTCTGCCCTATTATTTATAAGATTTAATAGATTCTGGTACATTTTTCATATTGATGTTTTATTTTAGATTTGGAAATATAGATATCAAACATGTTTTAATAATGATATTATGTAAAAAAATTCTATAATTAACAATTTTTTTATGATTAATAAAATTACCCTCTAGATTCAAATTCAAACAGACAAGGTCTAGATAGAGCTTCATCATCTATAGGTTCCCCTAGACCACTAGGGGAATGATCCTTATGCAGTCATCCATGAGCCACATGATCTCCTACCTTACCACTCTCCTCTTGGGCATCACAAGCATGGGGGGAGGCATTACCATTCTCATAGCATGAGGTCTCAAAGTTATAGGATCTCCTCTGAGAGGATCTGATAGAGGTAGAAACAGTGGTGGTGGTGGGGTAGAGACCCCCTCTTAGGATAAGTTCCCAAATCTAGGGTTATCCATTTCTACCTCGTACAAGGATTTGTATAATGATGTTGATACTAACCATCAAGCTGATGGTTGGGATCCCCTCCCTATGAATGAATATCTTTGGGCTCAAGATGGCTAGGGAGGGAAACCTTAGGATCCTCTACCTCCACCTCCTCTTTTGGCCACCATGTTTATAGTTGATGCTTAGTTTTTGCCTTGATGTTGTGTTGTTCTATTGTCTCTTTTTGGTTGAGATGCATTTAAGTTAATATAACTATAGTTTGGGCCACCTATGGTCAATTATTTTAGACTTTTATTTAAGGCTTTTTTTTTTTATCTTGGTTTAATATTCAGGGTGTGATTTTTCCATCCATTATTTTGTATTACTAGCATTGTACTATTAGTCTTTCTTTTAAATTAATAAAAAAGTGTGTTTAAATTTTAAAAAAATTATGTGAATGGGTCAATATCTTGGTAATATTGAATTTTTATATGCCTAAAATATAGTTATGTGTCTAATGGCTCATGATAGAATATATTAATAATATTTTCATGATTTATTTCATTTGTAAATGCATATGATAGCATCTATTTGGTAGATTTACATTTTTTATTTCTTTATCTCAATATTTTCACCTCTAATTAGTTTTAAATAGCATTAGGATAGGGGATTTGCTTTGATCTGGAGATATCTTGGTTAATTTTTGACCTTTGATTAGTTTTAAATAACATTGGGATAGGGGAATCACCTTGATCTAGACATATATTGGTTAATTGTTAACATTTTTAGGCACCAAAGTGTATGTTTTTATTATTTATTTATTTTTACTATTTTGTGATGTTTCTTATCGAACCTTATTTTTTAATTATTTTTATTCAATTTTGAATCTTTCTTGAAATTGATTTATTCTTCTTAAGTTTCCTCTTCTAATGATTTTATATTATTCATCCCTTAATTTTTATTTATTCTTTCACCCTCCTCCATCAAAACAAAAATAATAATAATACAATAACTTTAAATTGTAATGGCACATTTCATTTTGGCAATAAGTTAATAATGTAAAAAAGTTGATAAATAGATATTATTATTTATTTCTTATTTCTTCTGTGGGTTTCACTAAATTCTAATTTATATTATTAATTGTAGAAAATTTTCACGTGTTTATTATATAATGAAATAATTATTGTATGTCTTCTTAAATTCCTTTTCCAATATCTTGACTACGTGTTGATTACAAAATATTAATATATTGTTACTATGTTAGAGTACATAATTTATGTTCAAAACATATGTCTATAAATAGAGGACTTCACTACTTTTTAGATATGATATTGATAATATTTTCAAGGTAAATGCAAATCTTGTTTTTATCAAGTTATAATTTTATGATTGTCATTTCATAGTACAAGCTAAGGGCACATCCCTTATTCATTCTAGATAAACTTTGAAAGAATTATGGGGCATCTCCTTATTCCAATTCAAGTTATCCTTATTTTGATTATTTTTTTATAGTATGATTTCATCCAATATACTAATTTATGTTTATGATATGTATTATATGTGGTTTACTATATATTATTTTATTAATGTGTTCTCATGTCCCTTATGTGTTTCTAAGTAAATTACTTGTATTTAGCTACCTAATTAATTTTATATGATTCTCATGATTTCTAGTGCTTAATATGTCTCTTTTCTTATTGAAAAGTTAATCTATATTGATATGCCTCTTTTTTATAATATACATTCTATATAACTTTATGCTTCTTATATACTTGATATGCCTTTATAGTATTTATTAAAAAAAATTATATGCATGTTGCAAGTAATTGTGTTGTGTTTTGTCATTTATTTTACTTGTATTTGATCATGAATTATGTGTTTCTATCACATTTGATGTGATTATTGTGTGTTTGATCTATGATTTCCTTGACATATATACCTTTTATGTGCCTTGTATGAGTCTAGTGGCTTATGTGTATTCTCTGTGTAATTATATATTTCATATATATTTTTTCAAAATTGTCTTATTCACGTGATTTTCTTATGTTCCCATTATCTATGTTATGAAAAATGATGTTATTATTCTATTTAGTTACCATAATTCTTATCATGCATTTATTGTAGAAAAATCTAATCCTCATGCTCTGCACTACCATATCTTGCATTGATGATATTACATTAATTATTTATCGAGCCCATTTATAATATATTATTATTGATCTTAAATTGTTTATATCCTAGGCCTCTATGGAGAAAATTATATATAACATGCTTATTTTAGAGGTTATACATTTATGTGTTATACACCAATAATTTCATAAAATATTTTAAATACGATGTGTTTAACTCTTTATATATATATATATATATATATATATATATATATATATATATATATATATGTATATATATGTATATATATATATACATATATATATATATATGTATATATATATATATATATGTATGTATATATATATATATATACATATATATATACATATATATATATATATATATATACATACATACATATACATATATATATATATATATATATATAAGTTTTTCAAGTTTATCTCAAATCTCAAAATGGGGTGCATATATGCCACTCATCATATTTAGATTCATTATACTAGGGAAGGTTTACTGTTACATCAGAAAAAATTAGTAACTTCAATATTATTCAGATCTTTTTATAAAAGATGTACTAAAATTACTCTAGCTACTCCTATTTAAGGGGGTTTACTTAGGACATCATTCAAAAACAATATTTTTATACTATGAATTATACTTAAACTTCCATCCAAGGGTTTAGACAAGTGTGTAGGTACAAATATAATAGGGTGGTCAAAAATCCATGTTGTTTCCTTCTAAAATCAAATATATGAGTTTTAATTTTTAGATTTAAATAAACTATTATTATCTAAAACTCACCCATGTGTGTGTATAAAAATGAAGAATGATTTTACAAATTCTTGGGTACACAGACATTGGTTCCAAAGCTTGAAGTACAAAAATAAATTATCCATATGTCACACATACATGTCAAAGTTTGGTTGGGGATGTAGACACTTATAAATAATCACTATGTATTTATTGGTTATTAAATTACATGATTTTAGGACGTTTATGTGCTTGTCAATTATTAGTCTAGGTTAGACAATATTGACATGTTTTTACAATTTTTGATCATCCTCAACCCCCTCCAACTACTATATTACCTTCCTTTGATTTCTTATTATTATGAGCTCCTTATCCAGAGAAAGTCTAAATAGTCATGGGGATAGTTGAATGCATTTAGATAGTCTTGAAAATTTTGTGTGGTCTAGTGGAGATAAAGTGCACTCTCTTTCTTTGTATTATTTTTTGTATTGTTACCATTTGATGTCAGTATGTTTCCTAATAGGGTATTAATTTGATTTTAATTTTCATACAAATACATAGGCATTTTAAGTCATTTATCAATAAGAATTTAAGAAGTACATTGAGTATTTTATAGATAAATTGTTGAACACTTACAAACATTCTAAAAGAAATCAATAATTTATTAGAACATTCATTAAAACAAAATAAGTTTATGTTTAAGCACACACCGAAAGACATTAGTTTGCATGTTATTGGAGATTCTTTAATCACTGAGGTTTATTATTTTCAACATCATTATTGTATAGATTCTTGATAAATATCAAGAGAATTTTCCTTTCTCTAGTTTAATGGAAGATTCAAAACATGTTTTTTTTGGCATGTGTGTTTTTATTTATTTAATTTTAAGTATTTAGATATTGTTTCTTAGTTAGGGAAATAAATTATTATTTGTAGGTGACAAAGAGAAATATCATAAAATTATGCATAGTTTCTTGAGGTTATGTCTAGGTAAACACAATCGTCTGTTTTCATCATTTACACTTTTTTTCAAGAATGCCATAACGTTTTGGACTGTTTAGAGTGGAAGAGAAAATTCAAACAAAATTATATGCTTGTTATGATTTTTTGGGGTTAGATTTGATTAGTTACTTATGAGCATAAATTTACACTATCACCTTTTGAGGAATGCCACTCCAAACACCATAAATAAAAATAGATAAGCTTAAACCTTACGTGTTTTCCCTACATCTAGATTTGTAATTAATCAATTAAGATTGGTTACTACATTTTGTGCAAGTTATTTTAGCTTAATTATTTGTAATTTAGTATTTGTGTATAAATTTAGTGAAAATATATTTATCTATACTACAAATAATTATAGGTTTAACTAGTAATTAAAAATATGTGAAATATTTAATTAAATTAAATTCATTTATTTTATTATAAATTCAAAATGATATGATAGACTAATTGATCTCCTCCATGGATGGAAGCAACCTCAAATATATTTTTTTAATTTATTTAGAAGTTACATTAGCACATTAAGTGGTGCCAATTTTTATAGTAAAAAACTTATAATTCTTTTTCTAATATATAAAAAAATATTAATGAGATGTAGATAAGTTGTTAAAATGGATTGATTGTTTCTAGGCCCATTTAATTTCAAATATAATTTAGTATGTAAAGTTGGTTGATTGTATGTTATGTATTTAAAACCTATTAATTATAAATTTGATAATCAGAAAATTATTTGTAATGTGTTATGATGCAGAACATGCACCAAAACTCTCACATTCTATGTCTTTCCTCAAAACACACTTCTCTAACAATGGTTTACCATTCCTTTTTAATGGTTATCTAGCACATTCATCATGCAAGAAACTGAGATTCATTTAATGGCCTCATGGTTTCTCTTGTCTTGATTATGCTTATATGGGTCTCCTTGACCCTCTTTGCCCACTCATCAACTCTATCACTATTCCAAAATCTCAAGTCTTCCATTTTCTCAAATCTATGTATAAACTTTGGAGGTTTAACTCTTCTCTTAAGTGCTTTTTCCCTCGTTAGGCCTAAAGAACTAGGTCTCTTCTAGGACTAATTCAACTCAAACCTCTAGAATCCATACCTATAGATCAATACACTCTCTGCAACCATGAAAATTAGTTAGAGAACCCTTAAAATAGGTAGACTAAAATTTTTGAGGATTTTTGTATGGTTCAAACTCTGGTTATACACCAAATCGATATGAAATCAAACAATTTTTTAATACACAGTTTGTAAGCAAATAGAACATATATGAATAAGGTCTATATTGTTACCACCTTCAACAGGGGTTTTTTCTATTATTTATCTCTTCAAACAATCATGTATTTACATTTCATTCACAATTTGAAAAGCATTATTAATCTTACTCTTCCATTAATAATCATATGTAATCAACAATATATGCAATAACTTCAAAAGGGTTTGTATTCATTCATTCAAAATAGGGGTTACAACACATCAAAGCTCCCCTTCATACAAACTTGTCAATGCTCCATTCTTGTATTCAGCTACCTCAAATGTAACTTTAATCTACTATGCTAAAACTAACTCCTACACTCTTAAAAAGATGCATAGTTATTTCTTGGTATTTTCCCATGTAGAGGTTTTTTGTCACATTACATTGCATTTTCTAGATTTCCACATAATATGACATATCTAGCACTATGGCATTGGACTCATGAACATTTATGAACCTCGTAAATGCCAAAACCCTTAGACATGTTTTAACACATTTTTCCACCTTCACTAATGCATAAAAATCCTTAGACAAGGCTTGACAACATTCAAATAATGCTTTTGGCGAGTAAACTAATAATTCAAATTATATGCATCTTTGGACTATCTAAACTCCACCTATGGACTACTTATGACCTCTAACAACTATAATATACATAATAGATAAACTTAAGGCAAATTTGAATCATTTTTTGGGTCCTTATAGGATGCCCCTACATCATACTACTAAGATGGAAAAATATTTGCCACAGGTGTTTGTTGATTCACTTCATTTATACTCTTATCTGACTACAATAAACCTCATTATAGAATGTATCAACTTCTACTTGCCTCTCATATAGGTTAACATGTACTTGGGACCCATATTTAGGCCTTCTTTGCTTCAACTCCTTCAATAACATACCTGCACATGAAACAAAATTGTCAAGAAAAACATAGATGTTGTTATCTTCTCTTTGCTTTGCAGGTGTATACAACTCTTCCTCCTTTGCAAATTGATTCATCTTCTCCTTATCTCCATGATCAACCACTACTACAAGTGTGTAATCTTCTTCATTCATGCATGCTTCTTGTGCTTCCCACTTCATTTTATGCACCACATCTTCTTATTCCTTGCATGCCACATGCTTGTGGAAACTCTTACTTTATTATTGTACACCTCTATTATAGATGTTCTCTATCTCCTACATATTCAAGGATTGTATGCTAATTTTCAATATGTCATCTCTTTACTTTGGCACTCTTACATGTTTACCTTAGAAACTACTTGACTGTTCTTCATGGGATTGCTGCATATTTCCCAACTCTTTGGCATTCTCTTCTTTTTCAAGACTCTCTTTCTAACACTTGAGTTTGTCAACCTTTTCTTCTTTGGTTGCTTGCTTCTTTCCTGCATTTAGATCATAAATCAACATATTAGAAACAAAATTTGGAACCTTCATGAATCTTTCTTGGGCTACCTCCTTAGATATTTAAATTTCTAACTTCTTAGCTTAATTGTTGTCAATCCCAAACCATCTCATGTTATCTGCAATCTCTATCACTATTCTACTATCATCTTTCTCATAATCTTGGTTTCCCTTCTTGTTTTGACTATCGTCTTGATTAAGCACTCTTATAGGTGTTATGTCTTCTTCCTTCTTTTGAAAACCACATGCTATCACCTTGCACTCTTTTTCAACTCCTCTCAAGTCTATATTTCTGGACTCACCACTCTTCATTCTAACCATCTCAAGACAACTTACCTTGTCTTCTTATTTTACCAAACCTAAACTCTCCATAGCTTTGCTCTAATATTTCCTTGTTGCCATCATCATTATCCTCTCATCACTTTTTTCTTCCTGACCTTTCAATGGGATTAGAATATGTATCCTTCTATGTTGATTTATGGTATGTGTGTTAGCTTGTCCATCATGAATAACATGTCTATCAAAATGCTATGGTCTTCCTAATAGAAAATGAAAAACATCTATAGGCATAATATCACACAACACTTTTCCTCTATATTCTCCTATCTTGAATTCAACCTAACTTTGTTCACTTACAGGATTTGATGTCCCTTATAAACCGATGCAACCTTGTATGGTTTTGGATGTGGCATCCTCTTCAAGCCCAAATTTTTCACCATCTCTAAAGATACAATATTGTTAGTGTTTCCTCTATCAATTACCAAATTAAAAACCTTACTTTTTGCTTTGCACCTGCTCTTGAATAAACTCCTTATTTGGGATGGATCTCTAACTTGTTTTCTCTATTACAATAGCATTCTTCTCATGTATAAAGACTCATTTCTTTCTTGACTTCTTTCCTCATTCACTTCTCTTGCACTCTGATACTGCATATTGCTACCAATACTCAATGGTCACTTTGCTGCCCTATGTCCCTCTCTGTGGCATTTCCAGTAGTATCCTTGAAATCTTTGTCTTGGTCCACTTCTCATAGGACCTTCATCCCTTCTCAATCTACACCTAAAAATGGTCTAACTACCCATGCATGGTGTTTCACTCCCATGACATCTTCTTGAATTGATTTTGCATTTACTTTTGGTCTCTCTTGAACCACCTCTTCATTTATTCTTTCATTCACCCTTGGATACAAAGGTGCTACTTGACCTTACTATCTATCATCTCCTTCATCTTCCTCTATCACTGATCTTTTCACTCTTTTTCTAAGATCATCCTTAATAGCCTCCATCCTCATAACCAATGGGGTAATCAACTATGTTACTTGGTCCACCATATGTTTGACCAAATCTTCATCCCTGCTAACTTTCTCTATGGAACACTACTCTTAGTTCCCTATCCTATGTTTCATTTCAAAACACATGATGTCAATCCTTTCATAATCCACCAAGAATATTTAACTAGATTTATTACCAAAATGATGTAGAGCATACATCAAAACTCTCACACTCTATGCCTTTCCTCAAAATTCACTTCTCTAACAATGGTTTGCCATTCCTTGTTAATGGTTATCTAACACATTCATCACACAAGAAACTAAGATTCATTTAATGGCCTTATGGTTTCTCTTGTCTTGATTATGCTTATATGGGTCTCTTTAACCCTCATTTCCCACTTATCAACTTTGTCGCTACTCCCAAATCTCAAATCATTCTTTTTCTCAAATATGTATACAAATTTTTGAAGTCTAACTCTTCTCCTAAGTGCTCTTTCCTTCTTTAGGCTCAAAGAACTAGGTCTCTTCTAGGACTAATTCAACTCAAACCTCTAAAATCCATACATGTATATCTATACACTCTTTGCAACCATGAAAATTAGTTAGATCACCCTTAAAATAGGTAGACTACAAATTTTGAGGATTTTTTTATGACTTAAACTATGGTTATACACCAAATCGATATGAAATCAAATAATTTTTTAATACACAGTTTGTAATCAAATTGAACATATAGGAATATGTTCGGTATTATTACCACCTTCAATAGGGGTTTTCTCCATTCTTTATCTATTCAAACACTCATGCATTTACCTTTCATTCACACTTTGAAAACCATTAATAATATCACTCTTACATTAATAGTCACATGCAGTCAACAACATATTTCATGACCTCAAAAGGGTTTGTATTCATTCACTCAAAATAGCGGTTACAAAGCATCAAAGCTCCCCTTCATACAAACTTGTCAATGCTCCATTCCTCTATTGAATTACCTCAAATGGAACTTCAATTTACTATGTTAAAACTAATTACTACACTCCTAGAAAGATGCATAAGTATTTCCTGGGATCTTTCCCATGTAGAGGTTTTTTTGTCACATTACACTATATTTTCTTGATTTCCACATAATATGACATATCTAACACTATGAAATTGGAATCATGAACATTTATGAACCTCTTACAATGCCAAAACACTTAGACATGTTTTAACACATTTTTATACCTTCATTAATACACAAATATCCTTAGACAAGGCTTAAAAAAATTCAAATATTCAAATAATGCTTTTATCATGTGTTGACACTTGGATTCACACCCTTGAGGAGATGCTCAGCAACACCTCATCCAAGTGGCACAATGGAAACATCTCTCTTGATGTGGGTGATGATTTTGCTGAGATGAATCTCTATATAAGGGGCTAGCTCCCCTTGATGTACCTTTAAAGCTCTCTCTCTAACTTAACAATTTGTGTATGAAAAGGGCTAAGGAAAACAAATAAAAATCCATGTGGCGATGCACCAATGTATAATGTCCTCCCAATTTATTGAAACCACTACTTAAAGACAAACAAGGTGTTTCTCACACAAGACTCACAACTTAGGATTCATTACTACATCAATGTTTCATATCATAGATTTAAGAAGGTATATGATTATTAGGAAGGAAATGAATGATTTCAAAGAGGGATGCAATCATGGACCACTTCTAAGATATATCTACACTTAGAAAAGAATACTAGCAAAGACCTGCAAAAATCTCCTTACACTTAGACCATCAAGAGTACAAGCTAAAAAAGATAATATTTAACTAGACTAGACCAACAAGATTCAATTCATTACTCAATATTATAGCATATGAGTGGCAACAACACTTGTATATTTCTTCAATAGTTCTTCAAGTACAAATCTAGCTAGAGTTTTCCCAATAAATAGTGGATGTTGCTCAAAGAGATGAAAGAATGCATATATATAGCTTTTGAGAAAGGAATAAAGTAAGGGAAGTCCAAAGGTCACTCAGACATGTGTCACCTTGAGAATATTAGTTAAAATTTCATGTGAAAGAGGGGTGAGATGAGTCATGTCATGTTAGGAGTTTACTCATTCAAAACTAATCACAAGAATGGCAGAAAGTGGAACAAAACCTCCAAAATTTGCATAGGTAACTACCTCCATCATAAACCCTCCAGGAGCATTTGAAACTTAAAATGGGGAAACTAACACATAGCATTACTCAATGTACATGAGACTCATCATGATATTTACAGAATACCCTTTCAAACTGCCAGCCATCCTATGGACACATGTGTTCATCGATTTCATGGGAGCTCTTTGGTTTGATCGACTTTCAACAATGACTCGAATCATCGACTTGTCTATTATTCACTTGTTTTGCCTACACCAAATGCTCAAGATCTTGCCATTTTTTACCTCCATATTTGCCCTCAGGTTTTTTCCAAGCTTTTTTGACTCCAACAGCTATTTTTCATAGTTTAAAGTTGACATTTGTGGGGCCATCACCTTCCTTATTCCTTCAAAACATTTTCCTCATAGTTAAGTTTCTATTAAACGTTTTCCAAGTGCTCTTTAACTATGGAAAGTTCCCTTTGAATCATGGAAAGTGCCCTTTTAGAACCTCTGCATGGGACACTTTTGCTTGCAAGATGTCATTCAAGGAACTTTTTGGGGTACTTGGCTTCAAAGGTGTCCTTTGAAAGATCTGTCTCGACCACTTTTCTTGAAAGTATTCCTTCAGGATTTTTTCTTTATGCACTCTTTCTATTTTCTTTATACTTTTTGGTGAAACTATCCTTCAAAAAATTTCCCCAAGAAAATCTTTCGAGTTTTTTTATCGAACCTATCCTTCAGACTTTTTCCTGAAGAAATCATTTAGATAATCTTTCTAAAAGAAATATTTTAGGATTTCCCAAGCTTAATTTTCATGAACTTTTTGACTTGATTAATTCCTTTAGACAAAAAGTCTGAAATAATTACTCCTTAGTTATTTTTCAATGCGGATAATATTCCCAAACAAATTCCATGGATAATGTTTTCGAAAGAATTCCTTTAGGTTTTTTGTTTGGTCCTTCAAAAATCTTGAAAGTGTCCTTTTGACTTTCTATTTGGTTCACTTCACTGTGGAGGGGTACCCTTTTGAAACTTTACAAAGGACCATTTTTCTAAAAATGTACCCTTTGAAAGGATTGTAGTGTCCTTCATAAAAGATGAAAATGTCCCCTTTGACTTTTCTAAAATGGACCTTTAGATTTCTTTCGAATGACCCTTTTAAAAGGAAAATTGTTCCTTCAAAAACTTTGAACTAAGCCAAAAGTGCCCTTGAAAAAAGTTAAATATGACCTCTTTGGATTTTTGTAATGGTCCTTTAGCCTGAAAAAGGTCCTTCAAGGAATTTATTTTAGTCAAAATGTATAAAACATTTCCTGACATTTAAATAAAAAACCCAAAACAAAAACTATAAAAGAATGAACACTTGTACTTTTGTTGTGGTCTTTGTATGGAACATCTCCTCTAATAGAATTCTACATAATAGGAAGACTTGAAGTTGAAGACCAAGATAAACCCAGAGTGAATGGTCAAGCTTGAATGCTAAGTCCATAAATTTTTTCAAAGCAATTCTTTGAACATGAATAATTTTGCTTGTGCTTCGGTGAAGGACCTCAGACTTAGTACATATGAAAGTTGAACTAGGATGAGCAATACCATATGATCATCTTCCTCTATAACTGTTGCGTGTGAAAGATTTGGCACTTTGAAAATGTTATTTAAACTCTGCTCAGACCTATTAACATGACTCAAAGAAAGTAAAAGGACCTAGATAACAAATTGATCAAAGCTAACAACATTCATATTACATTGAATAAACCTAAGATCACAATATGACATGATATTTACCCCTAAAAGATCTAAAGGCCAAATTTTCAAATAGGGTGCCTAATTTTGACTTGAAGGGTCAAATTTTGGTAAACAAATTGGTGACTCATAGGAGTAGTATGCCTACTATACTAACTAGACTAGTAGCCT
The DNA here is from genome assembly GCA_037957365.1 of Torreya grandis. Taxonomy (NCBI): domain Eukaryota; kingdom Viridiplantae; phylum Streptophyta; class Pinopsida; order Cupressales; family Taxaceae; genus Torreya; species Torreya grandis. The sequence goes on along the minus strand of JARHVA010003282.1, from coordinate 1,564,985 downwards.
AAATAATCCATTAGGCATATGGAGCCATCTAAGGACTGAAATAAACAAGAAACTTTGACCATGATTCAAAACTTGATCAACAAGATAACTAGTTACCACCTCAAAACACACAAGGGAAAGAATGAACACACATGAAGACCAAAATAAACACACATGTGCTACTAAGAACTTAGGATAACCAAACACAATAGAAATAAAACTAATTATTTATAGATAACTAGGTATGCTCTTCCCCCTCCTTGATCAAAGGGCGAAATTGAAAATCCTCTCACTTCATGGCATGAAGGAATGGATGAGTCAAGAAGCCTTTTGTCTCTTATCATTGCTACCTCCATGATGTTCACAAAGTCTACCAACCTTATGGCATGATTCTCATTAAAAACCAAGCAACTCCAAATAATCTAACCAAGGAAATGAACTCTTCTTATACATGATCACTTGCTTCATATTGCTGCCCATTCACTTTCTCATGATCAACTCCCATCCTCTCTATAGGCATGATTTCAAAAGGATTAAATTCAAGTTAATTAGAAACTTTAGGATAATATGATCTTTCTCCATCTTCAAAAGCTAATGAGTTTCTTCTAGAGGGTGATATCCCCTCTTGATGACTTCAAATATATCATTCTTAAATTCACAATCCTATTGAAAGAAAAAACATGAAAGTTTGTTTCTCCTTTGCATACTTACTTAAGTTCCAATGCCACCTTCTCCATCTTTGACCAACTAATAGCTTCCTTGAAGAGGAGTATAACCTACTCCAATGACTTCAAACAAGTCATCAAAAGTCTTATCAATAACCTCTCCTAGTCCATCCATAGTATCTTTCAAAGTAAGAAAAGAATTAATAATCATTTCCTCCTCATTAAGTTTGAAGGAAAAATCTTGTGAATTGTCTTTTTTTCATCAAGAGGGGTTCATATTATGAACTCCTCCTCATAATTAGTCATGCAATTTTCTTAATTAGCCATAAATTAAGGATATTCCTCTTCGCTTGCTTCTCTCAAAATAGGCTCTTCAACACAAAGCAAGCATTCTCTATTATCATCCAAATAAGAAGACTCAATACATTAATTCACCTCCTCTTCATTACTTAAGGCCTCTTGAGAGTTTTCAATTTGCATTTTAGTTGCCATAATCCAATTTCCTTGATCAAATGTTGCAAGATCTTCAACTTCTCACTTAATGATGTCAAGACTAGGCATCTTGAAATCTGGTGACTTAGCCCAATGAGGTTACCAAAGAGGTATACATTTTTCAAGAAAGAGTTCATTTTCCTTTTCAACTAGTTGCTCCTCTTTTGGTTCCCACACCACAGGTCCATCAAGCAAAGGTTGATAGAATGAGGACACAAGGAACTAGTTAGCGGAGGTGGGATATAGATCTCATGATCAGATTCAGAATGTAAAATAGGAGGCTCTTTGAGAAGCTCTTGAGGAAGGGGTGATGGGGTGTGTTTAAGCATAGGATCTTCATTTAGGTCTAAACCTTCCATCTCACCTTGACTAAGCAGCCTCATCTTTGCCTCTAATTCCTCAATTTGCTTACCTAGATTCTCTTGGAAGAGTCTTTCTTGGAGCTCATAGGAATCATCATAGAGATGGGGAGTACATGAAGGCTACCATGGAGTATAAAAAGCTTCTTGAGGAAGGGTGGAAGGGACATGAGAAGGACTAGCTTCATTTTGCACTTAACACTCTTGAACAATACTCTTCTCTTCTTTCTTGCCCCATGATTTCACTATTTCACTCCATCTCATGATCTTAGGATTGGGGCTCTCTTCTTGAGGAAAGTTAGGAGAGGTTTGTATAGGATCAAGATCCTCTTAAATTTCATATTATGTAATGTCCCCATTTTCATGAGCATTAATTCGTCGAAGGATTAGCCTATTATGTGACCCTCATAGGCTAATAGGATGGATAGAGGGTCATGATGGAGCTTGGCTTGGCTTTGACTAGAAAAATTTTTCTAGTTGGCTTTCATTTGGGCTCTTTCAGACACGTTTGCCTAAGCTCCTATTGTTTAGGGATTTTTTGCACTCAGCAGAGCACCCCTATTTTGGTATGATCATGTGTGGAATCACTCCCTAGTTCACCAGCTTCAAACGATTCGAGGATCGGATATGTATTGAGGGAGATATTAATATTTGATTGATTTAATTAAATATTAATTATTTGGCATAATTAATGCCTTAGGTGTTTTGACCCAAGGGGGCACTCATTATGAAGGGGGCCATTTTAATCATATTTTATAATTAAAATTGTGTCTTTAGACTATGGAAAAATTAAAAGAAAAAGAAAACCCTAATTTTTAATTGAGAAACCCTAATTAGGGCAAGTGCACCTTTTTGGAGATTATAAAGGTTTCTCATTAAAGATAACATTATTAATCATGTTGAAGACAATTTTTGCTAAGTGTTTTTCTGAGAAGACTGAGACAAGGGTATCTAGTATTCTTTTGCATTGGAGAATGTGCAATCTTCAATGTGTGCAATTAAGAGGTTGTGAGATATCAGTTGATCTATTACCAGTTGAGAGATAACTTCACACAGAGGTTATCACAGGGGTTCACAAGTATTTATTACATCAGGGTTTGATACAAAAATTATCTAGAACAAGATTCAAGGTTGTGGCACAATTTTCTAGGGTTTTGGAGTATAGTTGTACTAGGCTGTACTATTTTGACAGCCATTGTACAGAATATGTACGGTACTGTACCAGGCTGTACAGTACTAGTAGGGGCATTTTCTCTCTCCTAGGGCAAAATGCCTTCTTTTTGGAAAAATTGAGGATACCCTTTTGAGTCCCTACACTTCTATCATCTTTTTGTACCTTCAAAAGCATGGAGAATGAAGTATTTATTGCAGTCATACTGGTTGTACCAGATCTAGGGTTTGCTAGAAAAAAATCAGGTTTTAACAATATTTTATATTATTTTGTATGTGTGCAAGAGATCTTTATTGTAATCATCTAAAGTGAATATGAAGATCAGAGATTAGTTATTTGAAAGAATACACTGCTATTTATTTATTTATTCAAATTTATCTGGCAAAAATGCATTCTACTTATTTTCATACAAAAACACCAAAAAAATAAAAATACACAAAAATAGCCAAAAAAATATACAGTTCCAAAATTAAGGGGAAACAGGGGTTTATACAGTGGTATTAGAGCTTTTGTCTTGCCATCCTATTGGGTAGTTTGGACATTGAATTGGCTAGTTAATCATGGTTACTCCAAGTACTCAGAAACAATGGGACAAGAATATGGAGAAGCTCAAACAAAGTTTGAATAAGTTGGTTGAAAACCAGAGGAGGATGAATGAATTGCTTTCACACCTTACAACCAAAGACAAATTAGCACAATATATGACATCGATTTTTAAAGGGTCCACACCACAAAACAAAAATAAGGAGAAATAAGAGGTCTCTACAGGGGTTTCTACAGGGGAAGCATCTAGTAATCTTTACCATGAATTTTCATCAGCTAGTGACCCGCTTATAGCTAATCCTATGGAAAGCAAAAATTAGACTTTTAGGAGAGATATTGGGCACAAGACACGTCAGGATAGACCTCAGCATTTTTTAGAAAGCCAGGTGAACCAAAATGATTCTAATGGTGCAAGGCAAGTTTTAGTTGTAGAAAATGTGGAATGTTGCATTGAATCAAATAATTGCTCTTCAAGTAGAAATGTTGTACAGCTAGCCTCTGTATCTCAATCAAATCCAAGTTTTTTCCCCTCACCTTCTCCTTATCCTGAGTCACAAAATGAAAAAAAATTGGTATATTCTGCCAGCCAGGGACACACAAGATTGCATGATGATGAAAAGTGTGATTCATCCCATCTTTATGCTTCTAACATCCCAGTTAAAGCAAAACTAGTTGAGAGTTCAAGGCTAGCAGGTATAATTAAGTCCAAAATTTTTGAAGATCCATACAATAGGCTTAGGAAGGATGACACGATTGATTACCATGCAAGCACCGAAACAATGAAGCCTAGTCTCGGATCTCAAGAATTTCCAAGCTCAAATGATGACTATCATAGTTTTAACAAATTCATAAAAACTAACGAGGTTCCTATAACAGATCCAACAGCTTTTGAGTTAGTGGCTCAAGCAGCTTTCGAGTTGGTAGCTCATGCAACTGAAGCAAGAAAAGCTGTTGTAAGTCTTGTCAAACACAAACCACTTATAAAAGAATCCACCCAGTTTGGAAAGTCTTGGAGGGAGGCTGATTTGGAAAGTGAGCTTGATGAAGCTATTGAAGTTGCTCTTTCAAGGTCAGTTTGTATATTAGGCAACAATTGTGAAGATAATAGTTTTGTAAAGATGGGAGAAGCCTGTAGCATCAAAAGTTCAAGAACAAGAAAAGATGAGAAAATCAGTGTCTCCCACCCTCGTTCAAGTTTTACATGGGTTACCTCAAGTCAGAAAGTTGGTATAAATTTGAATGGTGAAGAAACATCAGAGCATCCAGTTTCTTTAGCGAGAGCAAAGCAATTTCAAGCATATAAGTATGGTCAACAACACTTGGAAGACTACAATGATAATGCAGAAGAGAGCGAATTTAGCGCCGATCTTAAAAATAGAAATCTACATGTTAAACAAGAATATTATGAGGGAATTGAAACACATTCAAAGAGGTCAATGTTCCATAATTCGTCAAATAAAAGCAATTACTATTCTTCTGCAGCTACTTGGCCAATATTTGATGACTACGATGATGATGCACACCAGGCCATTTATTCTGGCAGAAATAGGTCCAAAAGTACATTGAATGCAGGCAGAAGGTCTAAAAATTGTGTTCCCTATATTCCATCTACTTCAGATACATCCAACAGACCAAAATCTAAAGAGGATGGTCAAGATGAAATGATTATTAGTCAAAGACGAAGTGAGAAGCTTGTTTTCTTAGGGGAAGTTGCATGGCACACAATTCATCCAAAGTTCATGAATCGTATTGATGAGTATATTGTTTTCTAGCCTCTAGAGTCTCAACAAATAAATCATATTGTTCAAATACAGCTTGAGCGTGTACAGTCCCAACTAAAGCAAAAGAAGATCAATCTCAAATTCATTGAAAACGTTGTTGCTGTTACATGTGCATTGGCTGTGTACAATTTGAAGCATTCTATCTGAATGTACCTTGATCATAAAATAAACATGATCATAACTAGTGGATGGCATCCTATTAAGGTAGATTATATAGTAGGGTTTGAAACTAATGGAAAAATCACAGCTTTGCATGTTGATTTATTAATCGATGCAATATTTTCATCATATATAAGCCCTGCCTTACCCCATTTTATGATCCCAGCAACTTTCATTTGATTATAAATTGGGTAAAACAAATCTACCAAGCGAGTCAGCAATGAGAGGTCCTGGAGATACATAGGGAAGTTTCATTACTGAATCCATTATTGAGCATGTTGCCTCATTTCTAACTTTGGATTCAAATGGCAAGAGAGAGAAGAACTTACACACACTTCAAAGTGTTGAGTTCTTCTATGGCTCTTTTGTTGAGAGTCCTATTGGCTTATACCATCCATTATGGAATGAAGAGTTGCCATCTACAGAAGTTAGAACTAGAGCCTACAAGTTAGCTATCCATTATACTGATACATGGTTACATGATGGTTATGGTGTTAGCAGGTATGATGGCTTGATAAGTTATCACATCCAGGAGGATTTGGTAGATGAATGTGAATACAGATTGTATTGGGATATAGGGATCATTTTGTATGCTAGATTTCATTTCATCATGATAGTGGTTCATAACAGTGCTGAGCATGATTCAATATCTTTTCGAGCACTCTACAGAGTCATATGGGACCCAGGTGGAGTAGAGTTTTCTTGGCATCTGAGATTGCTTGGGGACAAGAAATTTTAGGGAGGGCAGACTGTAATGTCCCCATTTTCATGAGCATCAATTCGTCAAAGGATTATCTGATTATGTGACCCTCGTACGCTAATAGGATGGATAGAGGGTCATGATGGAGCTTGGCTTGGCTTCGACTAGCAAATTTTTTCCAATTGGCTTTCGTTCGGGCTCTTTTAGACACATTTGCCTGAGCTCCTATTGTTTAGGGACTTTTTGCACTCAACAAAGCACCCCTATTTTGGTATGATCATGTATGGAATCACTCCTTGGTTCACTAGCTTCAGACAGTTCAAGGATTGGATATGTATTGAGGGAGATATTAATATTTGATTGATTTAATTAAATATTAATTATTTGGCGTAATTAATGCCTTAGGCGTTTTGACCCAAGGGGGTACTCATTATGAAGGGGGCCATTTTAATTATATTTTATAATTAAAATTGTGCCTTTAGACTATGGAAAAATTAAAATAAAAAGAAAACCCTAATTTTTAATTGAGAAACCCTAATTAGGGCAAGCGCACCTTTTTGGAGATTATAAAGGTTTCTCATTGGAGAGAGCATTATTATTCATGTTGAAGACAATTTTTGCTAAGTGTTTTTCTAAGAAGACTGAGCTAAGGGTTTTCAATATTCTTTTACATTGGATAACATGTAATCTTCAATGTGTACAATTAAGAGGTTGTGAGATATCAACTGATCTATTGTTAGTTGAGAGATAACTTCACACAGAGGTTATCACAAGGGTTCACAGGTATTTATTACATCAGGGTTTGATCCAAAAATTATCTAGAACAAGATTCAAGGTTGTGGCACAATTTTCTAGGGTTTTGAGTATAGCCGTACCATGCCATACTATTTTGATTGCCATCATACGGAATCTGTATGGTACTGTACCAGGCTGTACAGTACCAATAGGGGCATTTTCTCTCTCCTAAGGCAAAATGCCTTCTTTTTGGAAAAATTGAGGATACCCTTTTGAGCACCTACACTTCTATCATCTTTGTGTACCTTTAGAAGCATAGAGAATGGTGTATTTATTGCATATGTATTGGCTGTACCAGATCTAGGGTTTGCTGGAAAAAATTAGGTTTTAACAATATTTTATATTATTTTGTATGTGGGCAAGAGATCTTTATTGTAATCATCTGAAGTGAATATGAAGATCAGAGATTAGTTATTTGAAAGAATGCACTACTATTTATTTATTTATTCAAATTTATTTGGCAAAAATGCATTCTACTTATTTTCATACAAAAACACCAAAAAAATCAAAATACACAAAAATAGCCAAAAAAATATACAGTTCCAGAATTAAGGGGAAACAGGGGTTTCTACATATTATTTGACAAAACTTTTCTCCTCTTGATGATAGGTAGTAAATTCATTCACTTTCTCAAGATCTTGAACTAGTTTATGATAGACATTTCTCCAACTTGGAATCTTGACATCATAATGTTGAGGGACTTGAGAAGGTTGAGGGAGACTAGGAAGAGTTTGCACATGCATAAGAGGAGTTTCTTGAGGATAGATATGTTGGTTTTCAATGGAAATAGGATGACCTTCTTTAAAGGAGGGCTCATAATCTAAGGAATTGAAATAGTTAGTCTCCATATAAGTTTGTTCTAATATCCTTTGGTATTGGATTGCTAAGTGCAAAGGATTAACAACACGACTAGTTAATTTTGGTATAGGAAAAATGCATTATATGGGCTAGAAGTTTGACTCACTTTATTTTTGTGAGAAAGTGTTATTTGATAGAAAGGATTTGGTGTACAAGAGGAGGGTTTCTTTTGTATAGTAGAAGGTTCTCTTGGCATGGAAAAAGGCATACAAGATTGATTACCTTGAGTGGGTTGACTCTTCCATCTTATTAGTTTCTCCTTCATAGATTTCATGGCTTGACCTTGTCTAAAAAATCACTCCTTCTTGTACATTATCTCTTGTTGATATCTATTTTGATCATTCAACCTATCTATCTCCAACATTTTTTTCTCAAACTACAACATTATCTCACTAGCACTCTTGGATTGACTAGGAGAAGGAAAATTAGGAGATCTGCGTGAGGTGATTCCATGAAAACCTGAGCTTGATCAAACCTATACAAAGGAACATAAGGAACATACTACTCAAAAATGGGATTATACATACCAAATATGATTTTTTGATGCACTAGGGCTACTTGACTAGCTGATTCAACCCAGAGTCACCATTGGTGTTGATTGAAATGCCTCCAAAAGGATGATTGGTTAAAGAACACACCAAGAATTCTTCACCTCATTGGACAAATAGTCCCATTGGGCATGCCAAAAAACATTTACACTTGGATTTGCACCCTTGAGAATATGATCAGTGCTTCTCATCCAAGTGGCAGAATGGAAAAATCTCTCTTGTTGTAGGTGACAATTTCATTGAGATGAATCTCTAGATAAGGTGATATTCCTCCTTGATGCACCTTTAAAGCTCTCTATCTAACTTAACAATTTTTGTATGAAAATGGTTAAGGAAAACAAATAAGAAACCAAGCGATGATTCACCAATGTATAATCTCCTCCCAATTTATTGAAACCACTACTTAAAGATAAACCAAGTGTTTCTCACATAAGACTCACAGCTCAGGATTCATTACTACATCAATGTTTCATATCATAGATTCAAGAAGGTATATGATTCTTAGGAAGGGAATGAATGATTCCAAAGAGGGATAAAATGATGTACCACTTTTAGGATATCTCTACACTTAGAAAAGAATACTAGAAAAGACCTGCAATAATCTCTTTTCTACAAATTGGTAGAACATCAAGAGTACAAGCTACAAAAGATAATATTTCACTAGACTAGACCAATAAGATTCAAGTCATTACTCAATATTACAGCATATGAGTGGTAAAAACACTTGTATATTTCTTCAAGAGTTCTTCAAGTAAAAATTTGGCTAGATTTTTCCCAATAACTAACAGAGGCTGCTCAAAGAACCAAAAAAATGCATATATATAGCTTTTGAGAAAGGAATCAAGTAAGGGAAGTCCAAAGGTCACTTGAACATGTGTCACCTTGACAATATCAATTATAAATTCATGTGAAAGAGGGGATAGATGAGGCATGTCATGTCATGAGTCTAATCATTCGAAACCATTCATAAGAATGGCAAAAAGTGGTGAAAAAACTCTAAAATTTGCACAAGTAACTGCCTCCATCATAAACTATCCATGAACATTTGAAACTTCAAATGTGGAAACTAACACATAACACTATTCAATGGAAATGAGACTTATCATGACAGTTAGATAATACCCTTTCTAACTACCATCCATCTTATGGACACCTATGTTCATCAATTTCATGGGAGCTCTTTGGTTTGATTGAATTTCAACAATGACCCAAACTGTTGACCTATCTATTATCCACCTATTTTGCCTACACCAAATACTCAAGATCTTTCCATTTGTTACCTCCATATTTTCCCTTAGGTTCTTGCTAAGATTTTGACTCTAACAACTATTTTTTGTAGTTTAAAGTTAGCATTTGCAGGGCCATCACCTTGATTATTCCTTCGAAACATTTTCCTTAGACTTAAGTTTCTTTCAAACTTTTGCGAGTTCTCTTTAACAATGGAAAGTGCCCTTAGAATCATGGAAATTTCCTTTTGGAACCTCTACATGGGACACTTTTTCTTGCAAGATGTCTTTCAAGGAAATTTGTAGGGCACTTGGGTTTAAAGGTGTCCTTTGAAAGATTTGTCTCGACCACTTTTCCCAAAAGAATTCCTTCAAGATTTTTTCTTTATGCACTCTTTCTATTTTCTTCAGACTTTTTGGTGAACCTATCCTTCAGACTTTTTCCCCAAGAAAATATTTTGGGTTGTTTTGTCGAACCTATCCTTCGGACTTTCTCCTGAAGAAATCATTTGGACAAGCTTTCCAAAAAAAATCTTTTAGGCTTTCCCAGTCTTAATTTCCATAAATTTTTTGACTTGAGTAATTCCTTTAGACAAAAAGTTTGAAATAATTACTCAGTTAATTTTCAATGTAGACAATTTTCCTGAAAAAATTCCACAGACAATTTTTTTGAAAGAATTTCTTCAGGCTTTTTATTTGGTCCTTCAAAAATCTTAAAAGTGTCCTTTTGGCTTTGTGTTTGGTTCACTTCACTGTGGAGGGGTACCCTTCAAAAACTTTATAAAAGACCATTTTTTAAAAAAAGTACCCTTCAAAAGGATTGTAGAGTCTCCTTTAGAAAAGATGAAAATGACCCCTTTGACTTTTCAGAAATGGGACTTTTGGAGTTTTTGAAAATGACCCTTTCAAAACTTTGAATTGAGATAAAAGTGCACTTCAGAAAAGTTGAAGATGACCCCTTCACCTTTTTTAAATGGTTCCTTAGCCCAAAAAGGGTCCTTTGGGGAAATTGTTTCAAACAAAATGTCTAAAATAATTCTTGACACTTAAACAAAATACCCAAAACAAAAACTCTGAAAGAATGAACACTTGTACTTTTGTTGTGTGCTTTTCATGGAACATCTCATCTAAAGGAATTCTACATAATAGGAAGACCTGAAGTTGAAGACCAAGATAAACTTGAAGTGGATAGCCGAGCTCAAATGACTAAGTCCATAAATGTTTTCAAAGCAAGTCTTTGAACATGAAAAACTTTGTTTGTGCTTCAGTGAAGGACCTCAGACTTAGTACATAGGAACTTTAAACTAGGATGAGCAAACCCATATGCTCAACTTCCTTTGTAACTATTGTGCATGCAAGAGCTGGCACTTTGAAAATATTCTTTAAACTTTACTCCAACTTGTTAGCATGACTCAAATAAAGTAAAAGGACCTAGACAATAAACCGATCAAAGCTAATAACATTCATATTGCGTTGAATAAATCTGAGATCATATTATGACATGATATTTACCCCTAAAAGATCTAATGGCCAAAATTTCAAATAGGGGTGCCCAATTTTGAACTGAAAGACCAAAATTTGGTCAATAACAAGAAAATCAATATTTCAAATTCTATACATCTTTGAACTATCTAAACTCCACCTATGAACTACTTATGACCTCTAACAACTATAAAATACTTAATAAACCAACTTGGGTCCTTATAAAATGCCCCTACATCATGTTAAAACATATTAATTATTGATTTGATAATCTTTTACAAATCTATATCTATATATATATATATATATATATATATATGTAAAAGATTATCAAATCAATAATTCAAATTCTATACATCTTTGAACTATCTAAACTCCACCTATGAACTACTTATGACCTCTAACAACTATAAAATACTTAATAAACCAACTTGGGTCCTTATAAAATGCCCCTACATCATGTTAAAACATATTAATTATTGATTTGATATATATATATATATATATATATATATATATATATATATATATCAAATCAATAATTAATATGTTTTAACATGATGTAGGGGCATTTTATAAGGACCCAAGTTGGTTTTATTTATTTATATATATATATATATATATATATATATATATATATATATATAGATTTGTAAAAGATTATCAAATCAGTAATTAATATGTTTTAACATGATGTAAGGGTATTTTATAAGGACCCAAGCTGGATATATATATATATATATATATATATATATATATATATATATATATATATATATATATACTCTCACATTTTATATCGTTAAAATTTGACTTCTAAAAAATGGTGTGAAAGTTTTGAAATTAATCCAAAATTATCTATCTTTGAACATTATAAAAAAGGTTCGTTATAAGTTTCATTAGTTGGATCAAGACAGAGAGCAATTTTTAACCTATGTGGGATAATGCAAACATTATTGTGGCCAATTTGACTTAACCCCTAATGATGAGTGTCACATTGAGTACAACTTCATCTTCTTTTTATTTTTTTCTTACTAGGTTTTTTCACTTTTATTTAGTTTTTTATTTTATTGATAAATTTTATTTTGGTAGGTGTTTTCACCTCTTTATTTAGTTTTTTATTTTATTGATAAATTTCATTTCGGTGACATGATATTTTATAAATTACTTTTTGTTTATAATTTATATATATTTTAGATTTATATTACTATAATTTAAATAGATAATATTATAAAATAATAATATTAATATTTTTTTTATAGAAGTGCAGGGGATAAAGGTTTGATTAATGTTTATTTTTAAATAATGTTTAAGTCTATTTTATGTATGAAAGTATGGGGGTAGAAATAAATTGTAAGAAGTTTAAGTGTAGGGGTTCACTGATTTAATAGTGAGAATCAATGAACATAATACTAATGTGGTTTAGGATTTTGGTATTACTTGGAACAAATGCAAGGTGGTAATTTAGGGCATAAAAATCACTATCATAGAGTATTTTATTGGGAAGGCTACTGGTATGTCTTGTGAGGCGACAAAGGCCTTCAAGGACTAGACCAAGAAGTAGTAGCTCCTTCAATGATTATTTTTTATGAATGAGTTTATGAGGATCAACAAGAAGGGTTCATCTAGGTAAATCTTCCTCGACATTGACCAAAAATTTGTCTTCAAGAAATGCATTACATGACCTGAGAGGGTAAATATACCTTGATCTTTCTTCATCATTTTTTGTTACTAAATCACTTCCTCAGCTATAAGATTAGTCTACTGTTCTACCACCTTAAATATCTTGAATGTGCTACCTTGGTTCATCAAGTAAATGAGTCCAACCCCATCCTACACTAGGGGTTAATCCTGTTACTCATCAAGCATGGCCAAACTCTGTAAGGGAGGGAGATCCCTTAAGGGGATCCTCTTCCTAAGAGAACTCTCAGGAAGACTCCCCAAAGGAGGACCCTACCTCAAAGTCCTACTGACCATTTGTGAGCACCTCCTAGGCTAGTCTTTATAAAACCCCTGTCGATGACCTTCCTCTCAAGCTCTTCATACCCAAACCCAATCTAGTCACCCTTAAAGAGGGAACTTTTGAGGAGGCTTCTCGAAAGGGTAAACCTATTCTATTAGAGGAGATGAAAAATAAAAAGGAATAATTGAATAAATTCAATTACAAGGTGCAGGAGGTAGCGCTGACCTTGGCCAATCTTATACAAGAGTGGAATGCCTTCCATAGGTAAGCTGAACCCACTGTGCATTCCTTCATCCAATCCTATAAGACTGATCAGACCACTATCAAACAATTGTCAAAGATTATGGAAACCCCCCCACCTAGTTCTCCCAAATTGGTCCCCATAAAGAAGAATCCCCTATAGGCTCAAGGCTAAAAGAGGCCACATATGATTCTTCTAAGAGATGCATTAGAAGGATTTAGTAATCATATATGGGCAAATGTCTCAAATTCAAGCAAGATTCCTTGAGTAGACTTTTGGGGAGGAAGAGGAACCACAGGTGGGTCCCCACTCCTAATCTTTTATATTACTATTTTTTTCCCTACTTTCAATATGTTATAGTTAGTTTTTATTAATTTTGCTGGTCAAACTTAAATTGGCCTATTGATAATTTTGTATAATACTTTTGTGGTCATAAGATCTCTGTAAAACCTGAATATTTACCCTATCAAATAAAAAATGTTTATTTTATTTTTAAAAAAAAATAAAATTATAGAACTAAAAAAAATATGATATAAAGTAAGGAATATGGAGTGCTAATATAACTAAAAAATATATCAAAATAAAATATATCTTTTGATGTTTCACAAATCTCATCATATTTACGATTTTATCATAAAATCACTTCTTAATCAATATTGAAAAAGAAACAAAATAAATAAAAAAATAAATAATCTAAATGAAAATATTAAGAAAATAAATTCTCAAATTAAACATTAATAAAAATTAATTTTGAAAAAAAATAAACATATATCATTTATCTTTATAAGACACAAAGGTCTTTAAAAAATTATACAAATCTATAAAAATGCAAACTCAATTATAATAATGAAAATATCTAAATATAAAATAATCTTAAATTTTAAACTCTACATATTTATTATGAGAAATATGATACATTTTATTTTTTTAAAGTTAATAATCAATTTTTATATAAAAGTGATGTAAACAAAACCCTCAAATATTAAAATAATTAAACCTAATAAAAATATGAGTATGTATTATAATAATGCAGAACTTTGGAAGAAGATATTTCTAAAGCTCTAATCATTTAGACCATATATTATATATGAACGATATGTAATAGCTCATATATCTCACTTTTATGAATATAGTATAACAATAAAAAATTATATAGAGAAAACCTATCCATATCAATTTCTACAAAAACCTAACATTACAAAAATGTGAAAGAATATCCCCTCAATTTATAGGAATATACTAATTTTTATTATCGTTTGGGCTTAGAGAGTCCAAAGTATTTAGCATAAGGTGGGCCTGCCCTAATGAAAATAAATAATAGGGCTCACATTTCAAGGCATCCAAGAAATATAGGATTTTGGATGCAATGAATCATGAATGTTCCAACATTATATATAATTAAAACATTCATCAACACCCATCCCTAGTTTAATATATTTATCACTTATTAATTGTTTTTTAATTTATTAATTATATCATATACATAAAGTTGATAATGTGAATAATTTTTTTAGAATTATAGAAATAATTTCAAAATATATTAGATTTAAGATAATAAAATATACATTATTAAATATTTTGAGAAAATAAATATATATATTTATAAATTTATAAATTATTTTCATTCTTCTCAATAAAAATAAAATTTTTATAAATTTTATGTAAACCAAACATCTTTATAAATTAAAGTACTATACAGTGATATAGGGATTGATTCACATGTTCTTTAATTTATTATTTCAAATGAAAGGTCCATAAAACTTTACTTATTCTTTAAAGTTAAGTTTCTTAAGAGTATTTGAAATAATAGGTAAAGGGATTGTAATTAATACTTGGAAAGGGGATTAGTAGTTGAGGAGGTCCAATAGTTGTGATTGAAGTTGTGACCCCTTTTTTTAATCACGAGTTAATAATATATATGTAATTATGTGCCATAGATTGTTTAGTTGTTATAAAAGTCACTTAAATATTTTAATTTTAGATTATTTATTTTTTGAATAATTAATAATACAAAATAAGAATTTTTTTATTCCCCTTATAAAATAGATGTATATTGAAATTAAAAATAAAATGTACATTATATTCAACAAAATAAATAATATCATATTTATTAATACAAATATCATATTCATTAATACAAGTATCATATTCAAATTATAATATAAATGTACCAAAATTTATATGGTAATTTACTAAACATTGGAAAGTATAAATATTTTAAAAATACCAACATCAAAAAATAAATTGTGTCCCACAACTTCACTTTAAGACTCCCCACTGTGTAAATTACACAAGATAAAATATAAAATATTTGGAGATTTATAATATTATAATTGGTCCACTTATATTTTATTATATCTTATCTTATTCAAAATTCAAATATTTAAGTTCAAATTTTGACTTCAAATTCTAATTCCACCTACCTCCTTTAATATGCTTCACATGCCAAATAGAATGAAAATGTAAGCCTCACCATTCACAAACCATTTGAAATTCAAAATTCAAATTATGTTATCGACATAAAATATATCTATAAATGGTATAAATCTAATGACAAACAAAGTTCTCCACTGTGATAAGTTATAAAGATGAATTTTAGTCAATAGATTAGACGGAAGAATGTAGGGATGAAAGAGATGGAGGGATGAATTTGTTGTGTGCATTCTATGTTCATGTTTTTTTGGCATGCATTCACATGTAAGTAAACATTTATTGATATATGAATAGACTGGCATAGATATTGTTCAAATATTTTCCATTAACACTATTTCATGTTATTTATTCAATTTGAACTCAAGATGTAAAACATGTGGCTCATTAATGTGGAATCCAATGCTATTTTCCACATGGATGTGATATTTTATCCATTATTTTTGCAAGTTAATGTCATCATACATGCCAAAAATATTCCTAGTTATTAATATTTTGGCATGGCTATTATGGTTTTTGTGCTTTATATATTCCTCTTATCTACTATGTTCATTATACATTCATGGTTTTTATGGCGTGGTTTATTTGTTCATTTTTTCTTCTTACCTAGCTCAATGACATTTTCTCCATTAATGTGGCTAATTAATTCTACCCCATGTTCCACTTACCACATTCTCTCCTTGCATTTTCACATACCTCTTCCTCCAAAATGAATGTATCCTACCTGAAACTTCTCGATCATGTCACATTATGTAGAGAAATATCAGTCGATGGAATGTAGGTATGAAAGTGTTCACAGAGTTGTGTTTATTATAACTAAACCCACAATAGTGTTTTATTTGTTTTCACTTCACTTTTATTATTATTGTGCCTTCTTTGTTCATTTTATTTTATGCATGTATTCTTTGTTCATGTTTTTTGTTGTATGCCTTCTATTTTCCTCCAATTTTTTGGGTCTTCACCACTTGATGGGTTTTTTACATGCTTTCACGTCTAAGTAAACATTTATTGGTATGTTAATGAATGGACATAGTTTTTATTCACATTTTTTCATTCAATACACTATGTTATTTATATATGTAACACATTTCTATTAGGTTGAGCTTGGGATAGAAAACACGTGGGTTATTACTGTAGAAGCCACCACCATTTCCACATGGCTAGATGGGCTTTTCTCCAACACTATGGTAATTTCATATTGTACTACATACTATAAATGTTCCTATTTTTTTGGCATGCCTTCACATCTAAGTACACATTTACTGGTATGTTAATAAAGTGATGGAATGTTACACCAACAAACATCTTTCTCTACCTTTTTGCATTCCTCTTCATCTAAAACAGATGAAAGCCATGAATGTTTTCATTCACTACCAAGCCCATTTAAAGTCACCTGATAATTATGGATATTATTTATAAACTTGTTTATTATAAGGCGAGTTTGAATGCTCCTTGTAGTGAAAAATAATTTTTTTCCACCAGTGCATTCTACAAGCCCAAAAAAGAATTGTTATTTTATCATTGGCTTATAATGTGCAAAAAGAAGGCATGGATTAAAATATATATGGGTCATTAATATAAAATAAAGGGCCATGTTGAAATGCAAGTGTCAACAACACTGAATATTTTATGGTATGTGGATAGAATCCATGAATTTTTCCATTCACATACAAGTTAATATTAGTGATTTTATCAAGTATATGAATTTCATTAAGATACCATTAAATGTAGACTTAAATCTGAAGGCACAAAAAAATCATGCTTGTGATATTATGTTGTCATCTTATTCATTCACATGTTCAACATTACAATTATTTTTTCTCATACCTCATTTTGATGTATTTTCCATTCTTTTGTCAGTTGTATAATTTATTCACTATTATAGTTCATAGAGAGGAATGTAAAGAAGAAGAAGACCATGTCAAATAATGAGGATAGCAGAAGTGAAATTTTTTGAAGTTGCTGATGAAGAAGGGAAACCCTAAGCGATTATAAAATATAGCTAAGTAAAATGGTTGAGGGAGGGAGTACCAAATCTTGGCTTCAATCAAAATGGGACACCAAAAAATTGTAAAGGGATTCAAAATCCAAAATAAGGAGTGGTAAAAGATACATCGAAGGAAAATAATCTGAGCAAAATAAAGAGTGTGATAGAAGGGATAGGGAATTCACAAATGGTGTGGTAATTAAGGGTTAATATCATTTGTACAACCTTGTATGCAAGAATGAGTAACATAGTAGTCAAAATGTCTAAAGTTGTTGATGAATACATTAACTAAGAATAACCACTATAAATGTTGAAGGTGTTGTATGTATAACAACAAATGCAAATGCAAATTAAGAAAATGGCTCAATACATTACAAATGCAACATTTAGTTTCAACCAAGATGGTTTAAGCCCGTGTATGCAATAAATCCAATTATAATGGGTGAGGAAGGGAGCCTCAATTGAATGGAAACATCAAAAAATTGTAAAGATAATCAAATATATTTAGTTTTATATGTATTGTACTAAACTGTATCAATAAATATAATGAAATTAAATCTATTCAGTTTCATTATGTAAAGTAATTAATTTTATTTTTATATCTACCTTCCATCCTAAAAATGGATCATTATCTTAATAAAAGTAAAAATATTTCACCTAGAAGCAAACACCCCATTGTTGTTCTCTACTTTTGACTTTGAGATTTGTCATCATTACCCACAAATAACAAACATCAACAACAAATAAAAATAATAGAATCAATATAAAGTTGAACATTACAAATATCATAAAGAATAAAAAATAAATTGTACGAGCATTTCAAACTTTGTATTAAAAAATTGTGTTAATAAGCACAATGGGAAAAAACCAAAACCTATCAAACATAACAAGTGTCTATAAATACAATGTATGTAAAAAAATCTTACTTTGAGTATTGCATGAAACATTTACCCTCTACACAAATTTAATATATGTAATAGACAAGAATGCACAAATATACAAATTGTCATGGGTGGATGCACAAGTTGCAAGACAAAAAAGGTGACACAATGAAAATACAAAACTTTATCTATATAGAGCATACGCCCTTTTTTTTTAAAAACAATGTGAATCACATAAGGGTTGGTCCCAACCCTAAAGGGCATACACCCTTTATATGCTCCTTTTTAAAAAAACTAATGCAAATCTCATAAGGGTTAGTCCCAGTGCTAATTTTAAGAGGCCCTAATGGAAAACCTATTGGAAATATTTGGTAAATCCATGGAAATTTCAATCATAAGTGTGGTAAATTATGTATTAGCGATAGTGAATCTATGATGATTTTGAAGGAGAAAAAAACAAAAAGTTGCATGTTTTTTTCATACAACCATTCGGATGCACTAAAAGATAGGTGTTGAACAAAACCACATAAAATGGATATGTTGAATGCCTGTGTCAGATAACTATGTTGGATGGCTATGTTGAATGGTTTTGAATTCCAACTATGTCAAATGGTAGAGTTTAATGGTATGTGGCAGCCGGTGTGCTTTAGATGGTTGTGTTGAATTGTGGTCTAAGTGTCCAGTTTCAAATGGTGATGTTGAGCCATGACCTTGGGTGACCAGTACATCCAGTTTGTTATTTAGTTGCCTAATCACCCACCTATCCTATAAATACTCACCCTCTACCATCATTTTTAACATTTTATAGCATAGATTTGTCATCCCCCTTTCCCTCCACCCACATCAATTCCCTAACCATGGAAAGAAAATTTGTTTTCAAAAACCTATTATGCCTGAACATTTTGAAGATCATGTATCATCTAGATGCATACAATGATTAGATTTTAAAATATATATTTATTTTCCTATTGTGCATGCCCCAATATGAAATAGATATTTGGTTACTAAATTTTTTAATGTATTCCTATGACCATAATGAGAAGATATTCACCATGAACTTGGACTCCATAATGACTTTCTATAGTACCTCACTAGAAGAGATTCATAATCTTATAGGTTTTTCATTTCATAATGCAAACCCAATGAGTTCAAAAGCAATGTTGACAGAGGATGACAAGAAGTATTTGGATTCAGATTTGGTCTTGTATATTAGTTGAAATGGTATGTAATTATAAATTTATTTTTATATTCAAAATTCAACTTTTGATATGTAAACTCTTCATTTTATTTTTCATTTTAGATATTCTGAAGAGGGGCCTTCACATGGAAGACATTACGGACCCTTTTTTCAAAGCAATGGTTCAATTTTTCCATGTGAGAATAGTATTACAGGAAAGACCATAGATGTTCCCTATTAGGCACTGGTTTACATTATTTATACTATTTATAATTTGAGATATGACTGATGCTCTTTTATTTCTACTAGGATAAGGCTTGAATTAATTTTTGCTTGTACTAACCCATTTCCACTATTTCTTGCTCAAAAAAAAATGCCTCAAAATAACATCATAGAGTTGAAGGATCTATAGATTCAAAGTCTAAAAAATCATCCTTGCAATCATTTCAAATTTCAAATCATGCAAGAGTTTCTTCGGCATCATCTCTACATGCATTTTTGATATTTAAAATTTTCAAATGATATTTTAACTTTCAATTGCATTATTTTAGATATTTTTTTATTTTTGCAATTGACTCCATATCAATTGAGGTCAGGGAATAACCACCACAGAAACAAACCCCAACATTTATTGTGCCTTTTCGACCCTCTCTAGAAGGTATTGTACATTGTATATTTTTGATTTTTTGTTTTTGATTATAGTTTTTTATGACTAAAATTTTACATAATATACCAATTCAAAACACCCCTATCACTCACAATAAGGTGTGTAGATTGTAGAATATATTATATCCAAATATGAGTACTAAACCTTTAATTTCAAATTAGCATATAACTTTGTTTTTAAAATTTATCATTTTTCTAAAATAATTTACATTTTGCAGGGCATCCTCAATCTCTAAGGAACATTATGATGTTACCTCTACCCCCAAACTTAGTTCACTCAATGGGGAAGACACTTCCATTACCATAAGCATCAGAAACTAGCAAAGTAACACTTCAATTATCATGTTTTGAATTCCCCACTTTATCTATTAGACGTGTATCAAGTGCGCAGGGATTGACTTGTTTACAAGATATTGATCTTGATGAGTAATATTTGGGGATTGAAAGTGGTGATGTTTTTGGATCTACTTTCAATCCACATGATTTTATCTAGGGAGTAGATGTTCGTGTGACTGCTTAGGAGGAACCTTCTACCTCTTCACCCCATAGTCCCACCCCAATAGAGAATGTTGTCATCTCTAATGATGCTATTAAAAATTTTCCACTAAACAATTTGGTATCAGATATTATTACTTTTAGTTTTAAGTAGGGAGTTATTGATGAATTAAAAAAATTATATATGTGGAAGTTTTGGGTGAAGGCATTGATAAAAGAAATAAATGCTCGTTATCAAAACCACTCCCAATAAGAAAAATTATTTTCATTTGTACAACATGAACCTACAAATATTGATGCTTTATTTTCCCAAGCTAAATCTAGGTCAGTTACTATTGTTACTAGTTCCAATGATAATGTGTTGACTATTGTGCTTAATAGGTTAGAGAATTTGAATGCAGAAGCCCAATCATATTTTAATAAATGGGAAAAAGACGTAACCTTGTTGTGATTGTGAATGTAGAGAGGAAAAAATATTTGGTAATGTATCTTCATTTTAATCAAATTTCATGTCATACTTATTTTTGTTAAAATATAATTACATTTCATTTTAAATTAAATGCAAAATATGAGAATTTTAAAAAAGAAGCTGAGGTCCTCAATTTGCATATGAAAAATGCACTAAAATTTTTATTATCTACCATTAAATTCAAGGATAAGCTTGTTCAATTGAATAAACATAACAACACACTCTAAAAAATTATCAAGGAACAAGGACAAGATCTTGATGCCTTATTTAAGTAAAACATAGATGTCAATCTAGGTCTACTTTCTATAGGAGATGCTAGAAAAAAAGAAAGGGAAATTCTTGGTCGTATTAATTCTATGGATGAGGATCTTGAAATGAAATGGATATTAAACGATGGCAGTGGCACAAAGGATGTTTTGGTTGAGAAAGTGGCTAATAAATTGGTTGAGAAAGTAGATGAATAGTTGAGAATCTGATTTATAATATTTTTACACAATGTTTTGTTTTGAAAATTATATTTTGAATGACAATTTGAATTTTGGATTTGCATTGATCAATTTATTCAATTTTATTTACTAGATGAGCCACGTAGATTGCAATTTTTTTTATGGATTTGTTATTAGGCTTAAGCATGAATTTCAATTTGAATTTTATGATGTTGTATGGTGTTAGGACCCCTTTTGATATTTGTGATGCACTTGTGAAACCCACATTTCAATATAAATGGATTAAACACATCACATATGAGATAAGGTATCGGGTCATTAACTTAGAATATGTAATAGTAAGATAATATACACTTAATACATTTATGAATAATTAAATCATTACAAAACCAATATCAATTATATAACAAAACACATAGCTAACACTTAAAATGTTAGAGTCAAGCACATAGAAGGCACATAAGAGGGTGAAATCACATCAAAAACATAATAAGAACATAAAACACATTGTATACACATCAATTATGAGAAAATACATGTCAAATAAATGGAAAGAAACAAATTAATCATTATATAAAGGAAGATATCAGGTACTATGAAGGCACAATAAATACATCAAATATATATAAAAAAAATAGATCTATAAAAAATATGTATCAAAGACATAGAGAACTATATTAAGGAGTTAAAATAAATGAATTAAGTCCTATATTTTGTTTGATATTAACCTACAGTGTTCCCCATAACACAATCACAATATATTAATCTTTTAA
Organism: Torreya grandis; assembly: GCA_037957365.1. Lineage (NCBI taxonomy): Eukaryota > Viridiplantae > Streptophyta > Pinopsida > Cupressales > Taxaceae > Torreya > Torreya grandis. Next base: position 1,542,699 of record JARHVA010003282.1, on the reverse strand, counting down.
ATTCAACACTTAGCAAGAAACAAGGAAATGAATTTCAAAAAACTTATAATCATTATTTCATCTTATGATAAACATGTGAAAAGTACTTACAAAAATTTAGATAAAGTAAAACATGAATAGTATAAACTAGAAACAAATTAAAAATTTATATGAAATTGGAATTCAGAAACTAGAAACTAAGTCTGGTAGTTGAAACAATCCTACACAACCCTGATCATCATCAATGACATTTGCATATGTCGTGTTAGTGTCATATTTAGTGTCATTATTTACATCCTCTTTATTTTTCATTGTATTATTGATGCCCTTATTTTAGTTAGATAACTCCATGTTATCAGAGATATTTCATAAGGAAACATGTCTACAACATAATGTGAAACATATAATCTCAAACAGGTTTATAAATTTGTATCCAATCTATTTCAAAGTTTGGAATCTATGAATGATAATGAAATGAATACTATTTTAGCTTTTATTGAGCCCAGAATCATTGTTTGAAAAATCTCATATAATCAAAAGTATTCACTTAAAATCTCTTGTAGTATGCTACAAAAATAAAGTTTTTTCCGTAGTCACTAATTACCCCATTTTATGTTGATTCACTTAGAAGATGATATTGTTTTAAAAATTGTAATTCCAAAATGAGTTGACTGGGATGTCTGCAAATACTTTCCCAAAATACATTTTATTTCTACTCCATTGAACTCTACAGAATTACTAAAATGTTTTACAAGACCCATGTATTTGTGAAATAAATTGCTAACCTCTTTTGATTATTATTACTATTCTAAAATTTGGGATTCACAACTGCCATGGCTTCTAAAAAATCATCCTTTTGAAAATGATCTCTGGTCTATGCAAATAATTTTTGTGAAACTATACTTAATTTCAGTTGGGTTTCAGATAGGACAGTGTCATACATAATATGTGTTACAGGTAGGTCTTTGGATTTAGCTCCCACAAGATCAGGTCTTTTATAGAAAGTGTGCATTGGTATCTCCTTTCCATTAACAACATAAAGATGATCATTGATATTCAACTTCAAATATCTCTTGAGGTTTATTAAATATGTCAAACACTTCCAACTAGTAAAAATAGGACCTTCAAACTTTTCATTCAAAGTGTATACTATGTCTTACTCATTTTTTCAGTCATATGAAGTCAACAATATAAATGGATCTATCCTGAGCATGTTTCATTAAGCAATTCATTTCCTTCAGCATTGGAGGAATTCCACGTAATGTTATTAGTGTTTCCAAATCTATTAAATGATACAACAAACCTTTTGCCTTGTTAATTTTTCTATGATATTTATACATAAAACCTATTAATGATGGATATTCTTCAAAAACTTGGCATGCAAGTTCATACACATAAATCCATCTTGTATCAACATCTTTCAATAGTTTCTTACCATCAGTCACTCCTATTGCAAATTTTTGGAATGCTAAAAATCTTTTTGGACTGATTGACATATAAGCATGTAGGTCATAAATGAACTCCACTTTTACACATTAGTAAATTTGCTAATTTTTTTCTATGTAAGATTCATCCTATGAGCCATGCAATGAGTTAGAATCATATATGGGGCAACTATTGTTTGTAGTTGAACACACAAACCATTTCTAGGCCCCTACATAATTGATGCACCATCAGCCCCAACACACACCAAATTTATATCTATTGCATAATCATCCATCCCAACTTTGTCTTTCAAATTTGATAAAACCAATTTGTGAAGATTTTCTATATTTCAATTTTCTACCATTTTATGAACTGCTAGTAGATGAGGTTGCCTTGAATAGTTCTCAAAAGTATAAGCATGCATGTAAACCCAGGCTATGTTGTTAATTGTTTTGACCTCATCAATTGATAGTGAGATGAACAATGAATTTTGAACTTTTTATTTCAAATCTTCCTTCTCAACCAATGCTAAACATTTTTCCATTTCCCAAGAACTACTACCTAACCAATGTGATTGTGGAATATCCAAAAATCCATTATGTTGAAACAAAATATTATAATATAAGAAATTAGAAATAGGTCAAACTTTTTTTAGAATGTGGTATACAATAGAGAATTGTATATATTTCTCCTTTAGATGGGAATGCATGACTTTTCCAAATTTTGATTCAATTATTCCCCCTTTCTCAATAAGATGTTTTTGACATTTATTATCATTTTCATACTCGCATGCATATCTTACATGCATGCATTATTATACATTTTTCCACATGTGTGTTCTTGTTATCAGTCCATCTAGGTGCTTCACTATCACATATACTTTTCCATAATGTTTCTCAATCGTGTCCAATTTTAGTTGCATTATGTGTTCATTTATTAGTTTCTAGCTACATATTATACATTTTCATTTTGTTGAAGTATCATTAGCATTTTTGGACTCTATAGGTTCTATGGATGGAAATTTTGTTTCCTAGTCCACCTTAAAGGACCTTCCAATTGTCCATCTACTTCTCTTTTTTGTGAAGATTTTTGAGTGGAGGTTTCAAATTAACTTTGTGTTTGGCGAGAACTAGAAATCTCTTCTACCACTTGAGTGTCATTATCATTATCATCAAAAACTAGAGAAGTGTCTTGAGTGGTGGTATGTAATCATGAAAAAATCCTTAGGGGGTGACATATTTTTCTGGTTGATTCTTTTTAGTGAGATATTAGTGGGGATTTATTCATGTAAAATTGTTTTAATATTATTGAATAATTAAATTCAAATTTATGATAAACTAAAAACATAATAAATACCTATATTTTGAGTGCATTGTGATTATGTGGGATTTTTTGTTGGCTCTTTAAAATAAGATAATATGCATGATTTTCTTGATAATTAACCTATCCTTTTACCATTCCCACTAGATGCCATGATGGTCAAGGATGGAACACTTCAGTTTTGTCATCCAGTTCTATCATCTCATCAAAGAGTAGATGTTATAGATTGGTTATGCTATTTGGTGGTAAATCCTTTTTGCTTTTCAGCTCTATTTTTCAACACTTCTATTTAACACTTTCATTTGATATTACTATTTGGTGATTTTGTTCGATATTATCAAAAGATATTGTCATTTGGCATTATCATTTAGTTTCTCCATTCGACACTGTCATTTGATGCTATGGTCCTCCAGTTCTAGTTCTACTTATTGACTTATTTGATATCAGGGGATGGTTCTATTATATATATGCGATGAATTGAAGTTTAATATTAAATATTATTGTAAAGGGTTGGTGAGTTGACCCTAAAAATAATTTATATTCATAAAATATTGGTGATTCAGTCCCATCTACCGACCCTACAAATTTACCAAAACCAAAATCTAAAAAATGGAATATTCATGAATTAATGAATATTTATCATTAAAATTTACCATGGTCAGTCCTAAACCTAAGGGCATATGCCCTTTTGTTTTTTGTATTGTTGAGTTACATTTTTTGTTTTGTTTTTTTATTGTGTTTTTGTATTTAACCTATTGTGACCTATTTTTTTACAAGGATATATTTAGTAAAATAAATGTAATTTTTTTATTAGATAGGTTAAAAGATGAGATGAGGGTCTCATACCCTTGCAAAAAGAAGCCAAAAGATATTCAAGAAAAATCAATAAGACAAAAATAAATAGAACCTAGAAACTGAGTAGAACTATTGACTTCAGTTAAAAAGATGCCAAAACACTAGCAAAAAGACGAGAGAAAACCTAAACACTAGGCGATGGCTAGTCTGAATCCTTGGGCTCAAAATAGAGGACCATATTGTTGGTCCCCATGTTCTTTGTTTTCTTTTATCTACCTCTAGTATAGTTGTCTATTCTCTACATATATTCCATGGTGGGCCTCTTCCTCTTCAACCCAATAGACTTGAATTCTTCCTGCCCCTGGCTTCATCTCCTCCACTACTATAACTAGTTATTACTCCCTAGGGCTTTTGATCGATAACCACTTCTTCCTCCTTATCCTATTAAAAGTATCCCTTACCCAAGGAAAAATTTCCAAAGACCAATAAACATTTAAGATTATCAAACTCATCAAAGATTTACATGCTTAGAAGCTTCTGAGTTGCCACCTTTATTTATAGTTTTTCAATAGACTATTTGATCTCTTATTTTACTTTTAAATTGAAGGAGGCCTGGCCCATACTGGTGATGGGAATCAAAAATTATGGGGCCCCCTTTTGGTTTCCACTAGGATGAAAATATTCTTGAATATTCTTTACCCCAATGTATTCATTTTTCCCCCTGCATGCTTTACTTTAGGTTTTGAGAAAAAAACATCCTACCTATCAGATTCCTCCTACTCACTGGTAATGTGAATGGCTTCCATTATATACTTAGTCCAAAGGGGTTCCCCCTTTTTACCAAGAGCAATATAAGCCCCTGATATATTATATCAACTAAGGGGTTACATTTAAAATTATTAACAAACACTTTCAGTAATTTGATAAGAAAAAAAGTTATACTAATTGGGTGGCCCTTGAAGTGGTTAAGAAGTGGTATATGGTGAAATAATATCACCATAGGTTTCCACTCTAAGGTGATGTGCTTAATTATTTAGAGGCACACATCTATCCACTTCCTAGGAAGTTCCACCCTTAAAAACCCCTTTTGGTTTGATGATTTGAGATTTTCTTCTTCGTGTTGTAGAAAATGTTAAATAATTCATCCTTTCTCTTTTTATCTTTTAATTCCTTCACACTTGAATAATCCATACCTATGATGCCACATATTACTTATTTGATGACCATAACCTTCAGACTGTACATTCAAACCTCCTTGTCATTCCATCCATGACTGAAATCTCTAGATATTACCACATCATGACCTACAAGTCTTTCCATATAGCCCATGAGCCCACCCTTGACCATATTTTTCAAAACATAGGAATATTCCTTCACTTATGTGTAGGATATTGGCTCTACCCAATTATGGTCACTTGCCATCCTTGGTTGTTTGATTTTGCTTTACTTTTTGCAGATGGAGCCCCTTGTAGTAAATTCTAGAATGATGTTGAAAGTAATACCATTTAAATTATTAGAGGTTAGTGTAAAATAAATCCATACATGTGATATCTTAAGGTGTGGGTGAGACATGATATCCTTACACGTGATATCTCCTCCACCCTTGCTAATTATATTTAAAATTAATGAAACCCATAATATCACACATTGGATTATCCTTTGTTGAGCTCAATGAAGAGGATGACAGCAATAGGATATGCCACATCACCTTTCCAATTTGTGATGGATCCACTAAGGACCCCTAAATTTTCCATGTTATCTATGCTTTTCTTACCTTCTCTATAAACATGATCAATGAATGCCCCCTTAAAAGTAAGCAAATTATTAACATCTTCTATTATACCAATTATATTCCAAGAATATTGGGAAGAACCTTTTAGACATTTGATGTGTTTGATGAATCTATCTCCACCTAAAAATTTTCCAAACCCAACTTAACTTCAAGTTTTATGCCCCAAAAATTAGCTTTGGATTCCACCATATGGTTAGTTTGGATCCGTAGAGGTCCCACATACCCTGCCATGAGGTTCCTATTAGAATCCCAGATAACACCTCCATTTCTTGTAGGTCTAGGGTTCCCTTTATCTTCTCTATCAAAATTAAATTTGTACCATTGAGATGGAGGGAAAATCCACTTAATCTTTGATCATCTATACACTATTTATGAGAATGTACAAGGATTTCAAGGTTCAACAAGCAAAGAATCTAAGAAAATTTTAGGGAAGGAGGAGCATTATAAGAGGAGGCATAGGTTAATCGATCCTCTTTGAAAAAGTTCATAATTTTCATGAAATTTGAGGAATGATTAGGATTTAGATTATTGAAAATGATCAAATTCCTCAAAATCTAGATTCCCCAAAAAATGTGAGGAAAAGCAAGATTCTACCAGAATTTTAGAGGTTGGTAATCCCAAGGTACCTCCCATTAAGTATAATAATAAATTAAGAATATAAAATGTAATATAAAATTAAATTTAAACTTATACTTTAATTTTTTTTACTAAATATAAAAAATTAGGGCCACTCTCCATCTTATAAAATTGATTACAAAGCTATAAGAGTTACCATTTAGAAGTTAGTTTTTTAAATTTCATTCTGGTCAATACTTAGTTTTCAAAATTTTAGGATTGGAATATAGAATGATAAATGAGGTTTCAAATCATGTTGCATATGTAATAGATTTATAACATTGAGGATTACATGTCTATGTTACCTACTTGAGTATCCCCTACATACTTTATCTACTTGAGTATGCCCTACTTGATTAAATAATCAAGCCATATCTTGATCTCAATGAGTATGCCCTACCTAAATATACAATCCATATCTTGATCTTTAATATTCCCTATTGGTGTCAAATTAAGTGTTCTTACTCAACCTAGTCTACTTCAAGGTCTTCTGGAAACTTGCTTGCAATTAGATCTCTTCCTAACCATAAACTATCTATTAATCTATCACAAAAGGTCTTCTGAGTATTGGTATTGAAAAACTAATGACCTTATTATTTATTATTATATCTTGACTTCTTAGCCTTTGTATTCATATCAAAAGACACTTTTAATGAATTAAAATAGGTTACTTAGTCTTAAGATAGTAATCTACCTTCATGCAAAACCCTTTTTTGAATCCTAAAGCACTCAATTGTAAATCCTCACTTATTTGAATAAGACTACGAGGGTTTCACAAGTTATTTGACTCAATCTTCTTAATTCATTAATCAATTCAACTCAAAACTTAGATGATAGGAACTCTACCCTTTATAGGCCTACTAGGCCAAATTCTACCTCTTAAGGACTTGATATAAATAGGTCTACAAATACCTTGTTTTTTGGACTCATTTACTTCAAAAACTTAATGAAAATTTTAATACAATGATATAAGAATCATAGGTGTCTTTACACAATCTCAAAATACCAATTGGATCACCAAAGTGCCCAAAACATTGACTGTCTTAAGAATCGCTATAGTATTATGTATAGGCATGTTTGGTATTGAAAAGGTGTTCTTAGTCTAATCTCATAAAATAATTATTATAAATATTTATTAATATGTTTGGAGACTATCTCTGAGGATGAGAAACCAATTTCCTTTATTGGTTTCCTACAAATTAGAATTTAATGGTAACTCTACTCCTTAGGTCTAAATGGCCTAATCTACCTACTTGGAAGGATATTGACTTGGCTTAATTGCCAAATGCTTTGAATATTTAAGTAAAAATTCTATAGTTTTTACACAATAACACTGGACCTTCATAAGAGGTTTATACTCAATCAATAAAGTAAAACACTTGAATTTTCTCTTGACTGAGCTTTCTTATGACTATTTACAGAAAAATCAAAAAATAATCCTCGGTATTTGTAAGAACAAGGTGAGTTTTAGCATGTTACCTATTGGAATACCTTATAAACCTTCTATAAAAACTTTCCTATGGGTTTTAGGATATTCCACAAATTTAGATGCAAGTTATGGTTCTTTTTTATTAAAAACCCTATTTTAAGGTTTGATTGTGCACACAAATCTTGATAGCTTCAAATTAATTATTCATATAACTTAAAGACTATTTTCATTAAATAACACTTAGAACATAGTCTTGAATACCTCCCTCAACTTATCCAATCTTCTAAACAAACTCATGAAACTTTTTCTATGTGATACCAGAGACTATAAGTGACTATAGATACATAGAAAAATAGGATTTAGAAGGTTTCAATGACATGAAACTTGGCACAAGTATAAATTCTCTTCAAATGAAGTTTAATTTCATTCATGCATGAAATAAATTTTTGAATACAACAAATTAAGTAACAGCACACCCTTCATTCACAATAAAATGATTATTTCAGCTACATAGACCCCCATTCTATCTTGGTAGACTATCAACTCTTCTTGCAATAATGAAGTTCTTCATTTTTAAGCTTGGGATGACCTTCAATTCCTTATTTTTTGCATTTTTAATTTGATCAAATCTTTGGATATTTACTATACTTGGAGTTTGTTATCTTTTCCTTAGAATATCCTTAACAACCTTGTTATCAACTTAGAAAATGAACTTTAATTAATGGGTCTATCAATATGCATAAATGAATAGCCTATATCATGCAACCTATAACATATGTATAGTAATGATACAGTATTTCATACATTACATATACCACATACATAATATTACATGTAGGCATGTGATCATTCATATATTACATCTTCGTATGGTCATGATACAATCACTCATTTTGGACACGAATGCAGCTAATCAACCTAATATACTCCATTTCCACCTTAACCTTTAACCTCAAACCCCAAACCCTAAACATTTAAACCCAAACCATAAACCCCAAACCCTAATACCCAAATTTTGAACCCTTAACCCTAATACATTATCCCTAAACCCAAAACAATAATCCATAAATGCTAAATTGTAGACCCTAAACATGGAACCTTAAACCCTAGACTTTATACCCTATAACGTAAACCTTTAAACCTAAACATAAGCCCTTAACCCTAAACCCAAGCCATAAACCTAAAATATAACAAATTAGGGCCACTCTACATATTCTAAAATTGATTGCAGCGTTGTAGGAGTTACCATTTAAAAGTTAGTTTTTCAAATTCCATTTTGGTTAATACTTAGTTTTCAAATTTAGGATTGGAATATATAATGAGAAATGAGGTTTAAAATCATATGACATATTTAATATATCTATACCATTGAGTATTACATGCCTACTTTATCTACTAGAGTATTCCCTACCTGCTTTATCTACTTGAATATGTCCTACCTAATTGAATAACCAAGCCATATCTTGATCTTAATGAGTATTCCCTTCCTACATATACAATCCATATATTAATCTATATTCCCTACTAGTGTCAAAATAAGTGATCCACTTACTCAACTTGGTCTACTTCAAGGTCTTCTAGAAACTTTCTTGCAATTAGGTCTCTTCCTAACCATAAATTATCTCTTGGTCTATCAAAAAAGGTCTTCTAAGTATTGATAATTAAATACTAATGACCTTAATCTTTAGTATTATCTCTTGAATTCTTATCCTCTATATTCAAATCAAAAGACACTTTCTCAATGACTTAAAACATGGTACTCAATCTCAAGAAAGTAATCTACCTTCAATCAAAAACCTTCTTTAACTCATAAAGCACTTAATTATGCATCCTCACTTCTTTGAACAAGACTATGAGGGTTTCACCAGTTATTTTAATCAATCTTCTTAGTGCATGAATAAATTCAACTCAAAACTCAAGTGACAACTCTACCCTTTATAGGCCTATTAGGCCAAATTCTACCTCTTAAGGACATAATACAAAGAGGTCTACAACTACCTTATTTTTTGGACCCATTCACTTCAAAATTTGATGAAAATATCAATACAATGATACAAGACTCATAGATGTCATTACACAAGGTCAAAATACTAATTAGATAACCAAAGTGCCCAAAAGGTTGACTAAGTCCTAAGAACTATTACAGTACTATGTATAGGCATGTTAGGTCTTGAAAAGGTGTTCTTAATCTAATATCATAAAAGGATTCTTATAAATATTTCTTAAGATGTTTTGAGACTATTTCTAAGGATGAAAAATCAATTTCCTTTATTGGTTTCTTAAGAATTAAACTTTAATGGCAACTTTGCTCTTTGGGTATGGATGGCCTAATATGCCTACTTGGAAGGGTATTTACTTGGCTTAATTATAAAATTATTTTAATCACTTTAATTAAGTATTAAATAGTGTTTACACAATAAAATTATACATTCATAAGAGTTTTATACTCAATCAACAAAGTAAAACACTTGAAGTTTCTCTTGACTAAGCTTCCATGTGACTATCTACAGGCAGATCAGAGAATAGTCCTCTATATTTGTAATAACAAGGTGAGTTTGAGAATGATGACTATTGTAATAACTTATAAACCTTATCTAACAAGTTCTCTATTATTTGGAGATGATTCCACTAGTTTAGATGCAAGTTATGGTTCTTTTTGTATCAAAAACCCTAATTTAAGGTTTGATTGTGTACACAAAGCCTGATAGCTTCAAGTTGATTATTCATAAAAATTAAAGACTATTTTCAATAATAAAACTTTTAAAATAATCTTTAATACCTCCCTTAACTTCTCTAATCTTCTAAAAAAATTCATGCAACTTTTTCTACATGTAAAAGAGACTACAAGTTACTCTAGATACATAGAAAACACTATTTAGAAGCTTTCAATGGTATGAACCTTTCATCAAGTATAAATTTTATTCAAATGAAGTTTAATTTCATTAACACATGCAATAAATTTTTGAATAAAAAAATTTAAGTAACAACACACCTTTTATTCAAAAGAAAATGATTATTTTGACTACATAGACCTTTATTTTATCATGGCAAACTATCAACTTTGCTTGCAATCATGAAATTATTCACTTTTTAAGCTTTTTCTGACCTTCAATTCCTTCTTTTTTATATGTTTTAAGTTTATCAAGTCATTGAATATGTACTATACTTGGATTTTGTTATCACTACCATGGAATCTTCTTAACAATCTTATTCTCAACATGGAAAATGAACTTCAATTTATGGGTTTATCAATATGAATAAATTAATAACATGTAACATACAACCTATAACGTATATATAATAATGATACAGTCATTCATGCATTACATCTACCACATACATAGTACTACATGTAGGTATGCAATCACTTATACATGACATCTTCATGTGGTCATGATACAGTCACTCATATTGGACATGAATGTAGCTAATCACCCTAGTAAACTCCATTTATACATAAACCATTAACCCCAAACCTTAAACACTAAAAATTAAAACCTAAACATTTAAATATTAACCCTAAACATTGAAATATTAACCCTAAACTTTGAACCCTTCACCCTAATACATTATCCCTAAAAATTAAACAATAATCCATAAACCCTAAATTGTAGACCCTAAACATAGAACCTTAAAACATTAAATCCTAAAATTTATACCCTTACACCTAAACCTTAAAACCTAAACATACCCTTAACCCTAATCCCCAAAACATAAACTTAAAATATAATTAATTATGGCCACTCTACATCTTCTAAAATTGATTACAAAGCTATAGGAATTACCATTTAGAAGTTAGTTTTTCAAATTCCATTTTGGCTAATACTTAGTTTTTAGAATTTTAGGATCAGAAGATAAAATGAGAAATAAGGTTTCAAATAATGTTACATATGTAATATATCTATACCATTTAGGATTACATGCCCACTTTAACTACTAAAGTATTCTTTACCTACTTTATCTCCATATCTTGATCTCAATGAGTATGCCATATACCTAAATATACAAGCCATATCTTAATCTTTACTATCCCCTACTAGCTTCAAAGTAAGTTTTCCACTTACTCAACTTGGTCTACTTCAAAGTTTTCTAGAAACTTGCTTGCAGTTAGGTCTCCTCCTAACCATAAACTATCTTTTATTTTATCATAAAAGGTCTTCTAAGTATTGGTATTGAAATACTAATGACCTTGTTCTTTATTATTATATCATGACTTCTTAGCCTCTGTATTTAGATCAAAATACACTTTTAATGGCTTAAAATAGGGTACTTAGTCCCAAGATAATAATTTACCTTCAAGAAAAACCCTTCTTTGACTCCTAAAGCACTTAATTATATATCCTAACTTATTTGAATAGGACTATGAGGATTTCACTAATTATTTGACTCAATCTTCTTAGTGCATTAATAAATTCAACTCAATACTCATATGACAACTCTACACTTTATAGGCCCATTAGGCCAAATTCTACCTCTTAATGACTTGATAGAAAGAGGTCTACAAATACATTATTTTTTGGACTCATTCACTTCAAAAACTTAATGAAAATCTTAAAACAATAATACAAGACTCATAGGTGTGTTTACACAAGCTCAAAATACCAATTAGATCAACAAAGTGCCCAAAACATTGACTAAGTCCTAAGAACTATTACATTATTGTGTATAGACATGTTTGGTATTGAAAAGGTGTTCTTAATCTAAACTCATGAAAGGATTCTTATAAATATTTCTTAATATGTTTGGAAACTATATCTATGGATGAGAAATTATTTTCCTTTAATGGTTTCTTAAGAGTTGTACTTTTATGGAAACTTTGATCTTTAGGTCTAGATGGCCTAATCTACCTACTTGGAAGGATATTGATTTAGATTAACTAAAAAATGGTCTGAATCACTTTAATTAATTATTAAATAGTGTTTACATAGTAAAACTAAACCTTAATAAGAGGTTTATACTCAATCAAAAAAGTAAAAGACTTGAAGTTTCTCTTGACTAATCTTTCTTGTGACTATCTATAGGTAGATCAAAAAATAGTCCTCTATATTTGTAATAACAAGGTAAGTTTGAGAATGTTACCTATTTAAATAAATTATAAAACCTATCTAAAAAATTCCCTATGAGTTTGAGGAGATTCCACCTGTTTAGATGCAAGTTATGGTTCTTTTTCTATCAAAAACCCTATTTTAAGGTTTGACTATGCACACAGAGCTTGATATCTTCAAATTGATTATTTATAAAAATTAAAGACTATTTTCAAGAAATAAAACTTGAAATAGAATCTTTAATACCTCCCTCAACTTCTCCAATCTTATAAACAAGCTCATGCAACTTTTTCTACATGATACAAGAGACTGCAAGTGACTATAGATATATAAAAAATAGGCTTTATAAGGTTTCAATGACATGAACCTTGGACCAAGTATAAATTATCCTCAAATAATGTTTAATTTCATTCATATATGTAATAAATTTTTGAATACATAAAATTAAGTAACAACACACATTGTATTCACAATAAAATGATTATTTTGACTACATAAACCCCTATTTAGTCTTGGCAAACTATCAACTCTGCTTACAGTCATGAATTTATTCAATTTGTAAGCTTGTTTTGACCTTTAATTCCTTATTTTTGTAGGTTTTAATTTGATAAAATTATTTTATATGTACTATACTTTGAGTTTGCTATCTTTACCTTAGAATCTTCTTGAGAACCTTGTTCTCAACTTAGAAAATGAACTTTAATTAAGGGATCTATCAATAGGCATAAATGAATATCTTATATAATGTAACATATAACATATGTATAGTAATGATACAATCATTCATATATTACATCTATCACATACATAGTACTATGTGTAGGTATGCAGTCACTCATACATGACATCTTCCTATGATTGTGATGCAATCACTCATATTGGACATGAATGCAGCTAATCACCTTAATACACTCCATTTCCACCTAAACCATTAACTCCAAACCCCAAAACCAAACCCTAAACACTAAACCTTAAATATTGAAACCTAAACCTTAAACCCCAAACCTTAAACCCTTAACCCTAATACATTAGCCCTAAACCAAAAACAATAATACATAAACCCTAAACTTTAGACCCTAAACATAGAACCTTAAAACATTAAATCCTAGACTTTATACCATAGACCCTAAACTTAAAACCTAAATGTAAGACATTAACCCTAAACCCCAAACCATAAACCTAAAATACTAAATTATAAACACTAAACCATAAACCCTTAACCTTATACCCTCAATTTTAAACACTAAACCCCTAAAAAAATTTCAAAATCAAGAATGTTAAACCCTAAACAATGAACCCAAAACCCTAAATCTTGACCCCTAAACTGTTAACCCTAAACTCTAATTCAAAAACCCTAAGTACTAAACCCTAAACTTGAAATTTGAATCCTAAACCATAAAACTTCAAACTCAAAACCATAAAACCTAAATCCTAAAACTGTAAACCCTAAACCTTAAATTTTAAATGCAAGAACCTAAATAACTAACCCCAAATACTAAAATATAAACCTTTAACCCTAAACCCTTCACCCTAAACGATAAAAAGTGAACCCTAAACCATGAGAACTAAACTTAAACCCTAAATCCTAAACCTTAAACCCTAATTCCTAAATCCTAAACTCTTAGCCCCAATCCATTAAACCCTAAACCCCAAACACTAAAACTTGACACCAAACCCAAAACCCTAAATCATAAGATATAAACCCCAAACCTTTAATAATAAACCCTAAACTAAAAAAATAGGGCCTACACCCCAAACCCTAATCTCTAGACCCTAAACCATAAACCCAAAACCCCAACAACCAAGCCCTAAACCTTAAACCTATAACCCTAAATTCCAAAACACAAGCCCTAAACTCTAAATCTTAAATCCTAAACTCCAAATCTAAACCCTAAACCCTTACACTTAATCCGTAAAATCTTATCCCCAAGCCTAAAACCATAAATGATAAGTCATAAACCCCAAACATTAACTCCTAAACCAAAAAATTTAAACCCAAACCCAAAACCTTAAACTCTAAACCTAAATCCCTAAAACCTAAACCCAAACCTTAAACCTAAAACTACAAACCTCAAATTGTAAACTCTAAACCATAAACATTAAACCTCAAATCCTAAACCCTAAGTCTTAATCTTGAAACACTAAATCCCAAACCCTAAATAATAAACACTAAGTTTCAAACCCTAAACCCTCAACCAAATCCCCAAGATGAAAACCCTGAACCTTACACCCTAAACCTTAAGTGTGAAACCATAAACCTAAAGCACTAACCCCAAACCCCAAACCCTATAAGCTAAACCCTTGGTCTCTTGAGCCACAAACCATAAATCCCAAACCTTTAAGCATAAAATATGAATTATAATCCATAAATCCTAATCCCTAATCCATAACACTAAAACATGGACCCTAAATGCTAATCCCTATAACCTAAACCCCAAACTATGAATCTTGAACCATCAACCATTAATCTTAAACCCTAAATTTCTAAATCTTAAATTTCTAACCATAAACCATAATCTTGAGTTATCACCTATATAGAAAAAGGAGAGGGAGCATTGGCTAAGCCATATCTTGAAAGGAGAGGGGTCATTCTCACCTATATAGAGGAGTGACTAGGGAAATTTGTGTAAAAAACTTAAAGATGGATTTGGGATGAATTCTTAAATAATTTATGGGTTTTTTCAACAATGGGTCTATCAATATACATAAATGGCTAGCCTATATCATGCATCATATATCATATACATAGTAATTATTTAGCCAATCATATATTACATCTACCCCTTTCCTAGTACTACATGTAGGTATGTTGTCACTCATACATGATATATTCTTATAGTCATGATACAGTTACTCATACTAGACATAAATGTAGCTAATCACCCTAGTACACTCCATTTCCACCTAAACCATTAACCCTAAACCCCAAACCCTAAACACCATAAACCTTGAATTTTGAACACTAAACCTAAAACCTAGATGCCATAAACCTTGAATGCTTAACCCTAATACATTAGCCATAAACCTAAAACAATAATACCTAAACCCTAAAACATAGACCCTAAACATAGAACCTTAAAACCTTAAACCCTAGACTTTATAACCTAGAACATAGGCCCTAAAACCTAAACTTTAAGCCCTTAACCCTAAAGTCCAAACTATAAGCCCAAAATCCTAAATCCTAAACAATAAACCATAAAACCTTAACCTTGTACCCTCAATATTAAACATTAAACCCTAAACACAAAATTAAAAATCATGAACCTTAAACCCTAAACACTGAACATAAAACCCAAAACCTTGACCCCTAAACTCTTAACACTAAACCATAATCCTAGAACCCTAAGCATTAAACCCTTAACTTTGAAAGTTGAACCCTAAACTGTAAGCTCATAACCATAAAAACTCAAACCCAAAACCATAGAACCTAAATCTTGAAACTAGATAAACCCTAAAGCTTAAAACCTAAATGCTAGAACCCAAACATTGAATTATAAACTTTGAACCCTAAACCCTTAACCCAAAACCCTAAAAAAGAAACCTAAATGATAATCACTAAACCTAAATGATAAAAACCAAACATACATTATGGATTCCATAACATAGAGGAATGATGCAAGCATTGGTAGTTCTAATCAACCCCCTCTCCACTTTCCTATCATAACTACATAAGTATAAAGATTTCAATGTAAGGAAAAAACATGCCATAGCAAATTTAGTGGCATAAATGTTAATAATTTATACTCATGACCCACATCATTCTTTGAGAATAACTCACAAATATGAGAAGATCCAAAATGCTCTAGACCTTTCACTCAACATTTGTAAGCCAAATAGAAAACAAATAACTATGTCTAAAAGAATTATTTCACCTCCTCCTCATCAAAATATGAATACCAATGAGGAACTAACACAATCACTACACTCATCAACATTATTAGAGTAGAGGTGACAAGGGGGTGAGATCCAATAGTTTTAAAGGTCAAATCTATGAAACCATTAGGAAATGCCAAAATACATGTCAAGTCTATTACTAGATAGGCGAGTTAGGAATAGGGTATCAGTATCCCTTACAATGGCCTAAGGACAAAGCTTAGACTAACTCAAAAGACCCAAACATCAACTTGCCACTCTTCACAAAGTAATAATAGATCCAAGTTGAGACAAACTACAATATGCAAGTCCAAGGCAACAAAAAAGTTCAAGCCAACATTTGATATTGCATTAAAGAGGAAACATAGTTTCCTTCATACATTTACTATTTATTTCTAAACTTGAGTATACATAAAATTACAACATTAATTTCATACAAGGTGTAATTACAAAGTTTCCTTTGTTTTAACTTGTTTTCTTACATAGGAATTCAAAGGACATCCTCCCCCTATAGAAGTTATAAGTTAAAATCCATGTCATGATTCACATAAGGATCCCATGATAATCATGCTTATTATTAAAAATGCATCATTAGCAATGAAACTCATGCTCCTAATGAAACTCAAGATTCCAATGCAACTTGGGCTCCCAATGCAGCTCAAGCTGGAAATACAACTTGGGCATGCAATGCAACTCAAACTCATAATGTAGGTTGGCAATGAAACTCAAGCTCCCAATTCAATTTAGGCTCAAAATGTAACTTGGGATATAAATACAACTTCGTCTCATAATAAACTCAAGCTCACAATATAATGCGGGCTCGTAATGTAACTCAAGCACAAAATGCAACTCAAGCTCATAATGCAACCCATTTTTAATTACCAACATCATATCAATTTAGTATTAAATATGAATATAGTTTTCATCATATTAACTCTTTTTATAAGTGACATGTACATCCCCACATCCAAATATCATACCAACATCATTTTTTTCACTAAGGAGGAAACATAGTTTCCTTTTTTATAGATCATTTTTGAAATTAGAGTATATGAAGCAAGAGAAAAGAGGTAGTTTTTTATATGTCATCACTTGGCATCATCCCTCATCATTCAAAATTATTTATTTCCATACAAGTGCAAATTGGATATTATCTTATTTCTACCATGGAAATCATTCAACAATATCCCTATATCAAACCATCATGACCCTACCTAATCTACCAGACATGAATGAAAAAAATCACCCTAGTACACTCCAATCAGAATAAAAAGAATCAAAACACAATTTAAGATTCATTTGAAAAATATATTATTCAGTCTGAAATAAATTTTTACTAACTAATGGATTAGAACACACTCTACTAGATGAAGGAGTGACTATGGATGATGAGGGAGTGATTAGGTATGATGAGGGCCAATGAGGGAATGGTTATGGACAATGAGGTATGATGATGAATGAGGAGGGGGTGATTATGGATGATTAAGGATGATGAGGGTTAATGAGGGAGTGATTAGGGATGATGTTGGATAGTGAAATATGATTAAATATTGATTAGGGATGATAATAAATGATTATGGTTAATGAGGGAGTTATTAGATGTGATGAGGGATGATGAGAGTGTGACTAGGGATGATGAGAGAGTGATTAGGTATGATTAGGGATGATTAGGGTTGATGAGGGAGTGTTTATGGATGATTAAAGATAATGAGGAATGATTATGGATAATGAATGAGTGACTAGGGATGATGAGGGCTGATGAAAGAGTGATTAGCGATAATGAGGGATGATGATAGCCAAAGAAGGAGTGATTAAGGATAATGAGAGATGATGAGAACTGATGAGGGAGTGAATAGAGATGATAAGTGAATATAAAATTTGATAAGGGAGTGATTATGGATTATGAGGGTTAATGAGGGAGTGTCCTATGTGAATTTGGAGTGCTAGAATATGACTTTATTCTATGTGACTTTAGAATAAGGCATGAGATTAGAATTGAAGAATGCAAGTATTGACCATCTATCTGACATTTATTTTAGAGTGAATGGTATATTTTAAGAATGAATTTTTAATGGTGTTTTGATCCATTCTATTATGAATGGACTCTATTAGGGTGACTAGTTACATTCATGTTTGGTATAAGTTATCATATCATGACTACAAGTAAATATCATGTATGAGTGACTACATACATACGTGTTATAATAGGTATATAGTATATGTTAGGTAAGAGTGACCATATCATGATTATAGGTACTTTATATGTTATATTCTATATGGAAGTTATTTATGCATATTGATAGACCCATTGAATGAAAATTCCACAAATTATTTATGAATCCACCTTTAAACTTGGGTATTTAATCAGGTAGGGCATACTCAAGTAGGTAAAGTAGGTAGGGCATTTAATTAGGTAAAATATGGGACATAATAAATGGTATAGATATATTAAATATATAACATGATTTTAAACCTCATTTCTCATTCTATCTTCCAGTCCTAAAATTTTGAAAACTAAGTATTGACTAGATTGGATTTTGAAAAACTAACTTCTAAATGGTAACTCCTATAGCTCTGGAATCAATTTTATAAGATGCAAAGTGGCCCTAATTTACTATATGTATTAAAATAAATTTAAAGTATAAGAATATAATATTTAATATAAATTAAATGTAATAAATGTGGACCTACTAACACATAAATAAAAAACAACACAACAAAAAAAATTAGCTCAAATTGCACATAAAAACAAAAAACACATACACATTTTTAAATGCAGAGACAACTAGATCAAATTAAAAAAACAAAAAATATATACATCTTTAGAAAGGGTGTACACCCTTTCAACATTTCAATATTTTTTATGTATTTCCTCCAAATTTGCCTTGGGTACAAGCTTGGGAAGGTACGAACCTAGCTTGAAACCAGCCACGAAGCAACCCACTTGGTTTATAATGTTAGAAATAGCCTAATATTAGTTCTCACATTATATTTTTTTGTCAGATTATTATTAATATGAGTTTTCAACTCATTTAATAATAATATAGTTAGACTAATGCAATTATGTTTATAAGTGATTTGTGAAAATAAATCACATAGATAATAAAGATATGGGTGTGTAAAAAAATAAAGGGATGAGAGATACATGAGAGATTTGTGGGATATTTTGATAATCCTTATCTCCTTGTTTATAGGAAATGGAAAAGCTATACATGTAATCTTTGTATTTTCAAATGATTATCCTGAATACAATATCAATTAAAATTTATTATTTTCTATGTAAAGTTTTATTCAATGTTCAATTTGTTAAATCTAAACCAAAAATATTATCTAGTATTAGAGTAGGTGGTTCTATCCATGAGATTATTTGAAGGAAAACATACACTTATTTGAGAGATATATGTCTAGATGAGTTGAGAATATTAAGGCTCAACACTTTACTGGGTGTAATTGCAGACTTAAGTAATAGTTCACATGATTTCTTTGTTGATTCAACAAATTTACATCTCACTACAAATTGGATGGCATTCTGATATATTAAATCCATATGTATTATCCATGCATTAGGTATGTGCTCATTTATCAATGATTTATTTTATGTGGTTTACTATATAAAAGGAGGAGATCACTTTATTGGAGCACCAATTTCAGATTAGATCAAGACTATACTAGTCCATCAAATCACCATTTTTTGTTGGTTGATACAACTTTATGAAGCTCGACCTTGTGAAAATAGTTTGTACCAAATTTTTGTAGTGAATCTATTCTGGACTGTGTATTTATAAATAGGACATCAGGATGGCAACTCAATGTAAATCGTGTATTTTATTCTCCTAGACTATATTGCAATATCATGACTTGTTCATGTATTTGAACTACTCGAATTCCACATAACCATCATTCAAGAATTTTTCATTGGAATTTTTTATGCATGAGGCATGTGGTGACATGTAATGTTAGATGTTTTTGGATTCTTTCATAAATCCTAATCAACACTGGAGGCTCTTGTGAATGATCCGTGTATCCCTATTATGTGCACCAATCAAAGAATCAACCTTGCTTGATGTTGGTGATAGTGTTTTGTCCATCTAGAATTTCATGATTCCCAATCTTCATACGTTTAGCTCTAACACCATACTAGTTTACCTTACTGAATGACCTATGCATCTTTCATATATGTTCTACATTGGTTTGCCATTCATTTTGGTCAATGCCAATCATAGTCTTGACTGGTATAACACTTTCCACCTGCCATTCCAAGTTTTGTCCTATGCCATTAAAGTCAATCATGAATTTTCTAGTCAAAATTTTGGATTCTGATATAATATTTCTCAAGGTCTTTGTTACACTTTAATGAATCTTGTCTCAATCCCCAATAAAATCATTTTTAACAGCATTCACCTTGATTCAGCCAATCTATATTTGCATTCAGACCTATTAATGTGTGTATCCTTCACCTCTTCCCACATGAAATCCATGTGTATATCTTAACATAGTTAAATAAGTTCATTTAAATTTGTTGAGTCTTACTTTATTTAGATGATTCATATAGTTAGGTTTATATTAAGTTTTTTAGTATATAGATTTAAAAAGTTAGTTAATTTGTGCCTTTTTAGTTTCTAATATTAGTTTGTTTTTTTAATAGTTATTTTTGGTGTGAGTAATCTAAAGTTATATTTAGTTTTTTAATGATAAGTCATTGAGTTTCAAATTTATTTGTCATAGTCAAATTGTCAATTGTAAAAAAAGTCTTGATAATTTTCATTTTTGGTGTTGTCACAAATGAGTCTAGAGTTAAAGTCCTTTTTTATGTTAATAAAGACATTTATGTCAAAAATTCAAAAGTATCAACAATTGAGTCATTTTTTCAAAAGTCTTATTTGTACATTAGAATCCAGAGTCGAAGTCTTTTTGGTTTTCATTCTTTTTTAAAAATGTCTCATGGATGCATTATCACTTGTATGTGATGTTCTAAGTCAAAATATTGAATTTGTCAATTTTGTGGGGGGTGACTATTCCATTCAAATTGACATAAGCTTCATCAACACATCGAATAAGTAGTAGAAATTGGAGGATAGAGGAAATGGAGGTTGGAGGTTTCAGAGCCTCTCATCAATCACCAACAATAGGGCCTAAATGATTTGGTGACATATTTTATTTGGTGTGTTTTTCATAATTTTTCCCTTGAGGTAAAAATAGCGATGAGGACTAAAAGTGTGTTGTAGCCTCATGTGATGTTGGTTGCTGGTTGACCACATGTAAAACCATCTTTTTTTTAAGTTGGTGGTAAACTGAGTATAAAACCATCTTTTGTTTGTAGTATGGTGGTAAACTAGGTGTAAAACCATATGTTGTTTGTAGGTTGATGGTTAATTGAGCGAAAAACTATCATTTGAGTTTGGTGGGAGTTGCAATATAGAATAATGTCTTTTTCATATTCGCATTAAGGGGGAGAATGTTAGGAATAGTCTAACATTAGTGATCACATTATATTTGTTTGTAATATTATTATTAATATGAGTTTTCAATATATTTAATAATAATAATAATAATAATAATAATAATAATAATTTCATATTCGCATTAAGGGGGAGAATGTTAGGAATAGTCTAACATTAGTGATCACATTATATTTGTTTGTAATATTATTATTAATATGAGTTTTCAATATATTTAATAATAATAATAATAATAATAATAATATATGTAGACTAATATAATTATGTTTGTAAGTGATTTGTGAAAATAAATTACGTAGATAATAGAGATAGGGGTGTGTGAAAAAATAAAGGTATGAGAGATACATAAGAGATTTGTGAGATATTTTGATAAGCCTTATATCCTTGTTTATAGGAAATGAAAAGGCTATATATATAATCTCTATATAATCAAATGATTATCTTGAATACAATATCAATTTAAATTTATTATTTTCTATGTGAGAAGTTTTGTTTAGTGTTTGGTTTGTTAATTGAAAATCTAAACCAAAAATATTATATAAAAAATTTAGGAGTCTTTTTGTCTTTGTCAACACATCTGGTCAGGGAAATTTTATTATTTAAAAAATATATGGGTTTGTAGATGGAAAAATATAGTTTGATAATATATAATTTTTTTTAATGTTTAAATATTATTTATAATTATTACTTAATTTCTACATAACATACCTCATTATGGACTATATATGTATCAAAACAAACTCCCTTATAACTTCTTGAATATTAATTGAACATTTATAAAACTTATATCTCAACAATATATACATTGTCAACTATGATTTTTTTTTAAAAATTGATTTTCATCAAGTTAAGGTTAAAAAATTGTGTTTGTACACTTGAAGTTTCAATTTTCTAGTTTTCTTGACTCATAAATTTATTTAAAAATTATATATATATATATATATATATATATATATATATATATATATATATATATATATATATACATATACTATTAAAAAATTAATAAAAATATTATCAACAATATTCGACACTTCACCTATTCATATATGAGGTTTCATACTAAAATTCATTCGTTTAATAAAAAAGAATGTGTTCGTACACATGTAATCTTTTTATGTTTTAACAAAAAATAACCAACCTATTATCATAAATGCATTTATTTCATACACTATTGTCATCTGGGTATTGTAAAAAATTATATATTTATAACTTACATTTAAAATTCTACAATTCATTTTCTTATGTCATTGTCAAATTATTTTTCAAAGTGTCTCTAACATTATCTCCAAATTCAACTATTATTATTTTAAGAAAAGAGTGTCACTTTAGACCCCTCCTTGTGTCCTCCATTATCCTACATCTACCCTCATTAGAATAGAAAAATTATTAGTGACAATGATAATATAATGGGCAAACTATAGACAACATGTCATAGCAACATATAAAAAACATACAAATACCACTTAAGACAAACACCATTTTTAATTTTGAACATGTTAATAAATAACACACCAACAATAACTCACAGTAACATACAATTAAATTTCATGGTTTCTATCCACATAACAGTAAATATTTAGTAATTTAATAATAATAGTAACAAAAAGCACAATGACATGTTTTCACATAAGTATTGTGTTTGATACATATGAGTCTACATTTACTAATATGTTAATGAAATTCATATTTTTGAAATGATGACTATTACATTTACTAGTATGCGACTATAAACATCCAAGGCTTTCATCCACATACTAATAAATATTCAATATTATCGACACACCCGACTTTCATTATGGCCCTTCATTTTATATCAATGACCCTATATATCTTGATATGTGCCTTACTTTTCAACATTATAAGCCAATGATACAAAAACAATGGCATTCCACAATATGTGAATGGGATCCTTAATTTTGATAGAAAGATAATAAATTTTACTGGTATGTGAATGAAAACTTCTAGGGCTTCCATCCACATATCAATAAATCATGTCTTCTAAGCCATGTTGTGTATGGGGCAATAAACGAATACAAACCACATGACAACTTGATTTGTATTAAATACACATAGTTATGAGCCACACTGTGATAAGAATTTAGAAAACATTCAAACCTTACATTAAAATAACAACAAATTTTGAGTCAAATGGGACGGTGGGTTTAGTTGTGTGTAATGTTTCATCCATCCAGCATGGAACTTCCTTCCATAATAATGACAAAAGCATCTTCCAACATGGCCATATAATTCAGAAGACTAAAATGGTTGATACAAAAACAATAATGTTTTACTGTTATGTGAATGAATACCTTGACTTGATTAAGAATGGCAAGCACATAGAATGCATAGTTTAAATTACATGTAGGCAAAAGGAAAAAAACACAATAGTGTGTTCAGTTACAGGAAACATACTTGTGTGTAAAATTTCATCACTCCATTAACATACCACTAAACATTTACTTAGAAGTGAAGGCATAAAAAAATTACAACTTTTTGGTAGGTTCCATGACTATTTCGAGGAGGAGCCACACAGTATTGGAGAAGTTCCCTACAACTTTCATTCCCATCTGACTCAAAATTGGCTATGAATTTGGAGTAGAAGGTAGGCAAAAACTTAGGGAGAGACATTTACTGATGGAACAATAACAATAACAACCATGCAAAAAAAACATATTATGGGTTCAATTGTAGGCAACACATATGCATGAACACTTTCATCCCTTCATTATGCCAACTGAAATTCTAGGTATAATACCTCCAACTTACCATGGTAATAGAGAAAATCATGACTACCCACATGGAAAATTGCATTGCCTTTCACATTAATGAGCCATGTGTTTTCTATCATGAGTTCAAATTTAAAAAATAACACAATAGAGTGAATGGAAAAGACATGGACAACAAATATGATAGTCTATTCACATATCAGTAAACATTTAGTCAAGTATGAATGCAGGCAAAAAGAAAACATGAACAAAGAAAATGCAACAAAAAACATACAGGGCTCCCATTAAAATACCAACAAATTTAGATCAAGATGTGAATGAAAACATGTGGATGATGGGAGTTTAGAATTGATTAACATTTCATCCTTCCAAAAAGTGTCTTCTAACAATGGCATTGAAGGCACAATAACAATAAAAAGCATGCAAAAATAAAAAGAGCATAGTTATGGGTTCATTAACAGAAAACATACCTCAGTCATACATTTCTATCGATTGAAAAAATCGTGAACATAGAAGACACAATAACAATAATTTTCATCCCTCCATTCTGTTGACTATAATTTCTTTACGAAACTATGCATGGTTGAGAATTTTCAAGTAAGTTCCATGGTTGTTTGAGGGGAGGAGGTCAGTGAAAAAGATAGGGAGAGATGTTTATTAGTGTAATGTTCCATCGGTCCATTAGCATACTAATAAACATTTACTCATATTTGAAGGCCCATAAAAAAAATGAATAGAGAAAGTATGCCAAGAAACTCAGGAATGCATAAGGCATGTAACAAAAAATAAGAACATACAAGGCGCAATAACCATAACAGGCATGCGAAAATATAAATAACTAGGAACGTTTGTTCATGGCACGTAGGGTGGTAGTGAATGAAAACCTTCAAATCTTCCATATGTTTTGGGGGAGGAGGACTGTGAAAAGGCAAGGAAAGGTGTTTGTTGGTGTAATGTTCCATCACTCCATTAACATACCAGTAAATGTTTACTCAAAAGTGAAGGCATGCCAAAAAAACAAGAAGAAATAAGACACGGCAAAAAAACCAAGATCGTTTGTCTATGATGCACATGAAGGCATTAACTGTCCATAGTAGTGGAGAAAAGTTCACAAATCCATGTGGAAAATGGTGATGGCTTCCACAGTAATGACCCACGTCTTCGATCTTGAGCTCAACCCAATAAAAATATGTCACATATATAAATAATAGTGTAGAGTGGATAGAAAACATGTGAAATAAATGGTGTCAGTTTATTAATATACCAGTGATTGTGTACCCAAAACATTGGTTGAACATAGAAGCCATGCAACACAAAATATGAACATAAAAGGCATACAACTAAAAATGTGAATAGAGATGGCATGTACTAAAAACCATGAACAGAGAAGGCACAATAACAATAACAATGAAGTGAAAACAAACAAAACATTGATGTGGATTTAGTTAGAGGCAACACATTTGCATGAAAGCTTTCATCCCTACATTTTGCCGATTGAAATTACTCTACGTAACACGGCGTGATCGAGAAGTTTTGGGCAAGTTCCATCCATTTTGAGGGAGTAGGTACGTGAAAATGCAGAGAGAGAATGTGGTAAATGGTGCACAAGATGGCATTAACTAGCCACATTAATGGAAAAAAGCTTGATGAGCTATTTCGACAATAACAATGACTTCCGCATTAATGAGCCATGCATCAATGAACATGGCACATCATTTCTTCATAATGACCGTTGTGTCTTCTAACATGACACATCATTTCATGTTAATGACCCACCAATATTTCAATCTGTGGCTTATGTGTCAACATTATAAACCAATAATAAAATATAAGTTAATTTGAAAACATGTTTTGGCGAATTCGATCCCAACTAATGGTCCCTTTGGTCCCAACGATCAATCGAACATTTAGAATATGGAAAAAATGATGTGTCACCAAAGAATTCATCATACGACTTTTCATAACATAATTTTTTCTCTCGTACCACCTTTTCGAACAAAAAAATCTGTAAACTATCTAAATCAAAATTTTAAAACACAAGGCGCTGTAATATGAAAAATATAAGATCCCGAAATCAAAGCTCTCAACTACTGATCCCCTTCCCCTAATCTCTCTCAACAAAAAGATAAAATATAAACGTAGAATGATTAAGTAGATTAGTATCTTCAATCTTTTCATTTATATTTTACGATTCATTCATAATTTTGGTAAGCGTTTTCCATTTTAAAAATAATTTCAACACAACATAATATGTTTTTAAAAAGTCAATACTATTTTATTAAATTTATTAAGTTAAATATTAAATTTTTATTAATCAGACTCTAATTTTCAATTGATTTTGCAATGACCTAAATTAATTCAAATTCAGAGGTAGATTTAATATGATATTCTGGGCCGACCATGGGCAGGTTTTCATCGCCATTAAAAGGATAAATTGTTGAAGATTATTTTGTCGATCATCCTCCTCGTCGAATCATGCAGTCGTTATCAAAGGGTGGGGCAACCCCTGACAGTACCGTGTACGGATCGAATCCATGACAGCTCTCGTGCAAAACAATTAGGTGGGCCCATGCATCACGAAGTGAATACCGTACTGCATGAGCATCCCACTGTCCAAATGTTCTAGAGGCATCGATGACTCGCTGACCGGGTTATCTTCCCAGAGATAAATTCTGCGCTTGCGAATTGATGTAGTATGCTTTCTTCTGTCTTAATTGTTTTGCACATATGATTGTCGAGTCATCGCCAATGTTTCCAACGAAAAAGTATAAATTTTGGTTAATAGAATTTCATACGGAATTGAAGCTTTAAATTTGATGGTGTTAGTGACCAAATTTTTTTGGATTCTCTCTCTCTGTGTCTCTAATATAGCTCAGATACATTGTTGCCCTCAACTTCACATCTATATAGGACCACTGGGGTGACAAGTAGGTCAAACAAGGTTCTCTTAGTTTTCCAATTCCATAATTCTACATTTTGATTTTTGCCCTGCAGGGCTTCTAAATAAGTTTTTTTGTAAAATTCAAGTCCAAGATACTTATATTCTTCCACTACTTCTAGCGTGTTTCCTTTGAAAAAGAATTCAATTTGTTTATTTTTTCTCCGTAGAGAAAATATTATAGCTTTTGTTTGCTAGTATTCAGTTGCATTCCTACCTCTTGACAGGCGAGCTCTAGAACCTTCAAATATTCTATCAAACTACAAGTTTTTTATTGTAATTAGAATAAGATCATATGCATATAAAAGTAACTTTACAACATAATTAACTAAGTGGATGCCCCCTCCACCAACATTATCTTATGTAATCATTTAGAAATGAAATAAAAAGATACATCAATGTCAAAGTTAAGATAATCATATAGACACAGTAGTTTGGGTGAAAGAAAGAGTATTATGTTGTGATTATATATAATACTCCCATATATATATATATATATATATATATATATATATATATATATATATATATATATATATATATATATATATATGGGAGTATAATTTAATTAATTACTAATTTGCATCATTTCAGGGATAAGATTGAAAGTGGACAAGACTTAAAGATTAGGTGAAGAAAATATGTGATTTTTATATTTTAGAGTTAGTGGAAATGGAGTGACAATATATAATAGATTCCCTAATTTATAAAGATATTCAAATCATGTATACCTCCAACTTAAAAGTTACTTTTTGATTATATTGTACAGTTGATTTTTTAATCCAACATCGAAAATAAAATGCATATCATACGAACATAACTTAACACCATATTTTAGAGAGTACACAAAATAACCTAGTCATAATCTTTAATCCTAAATGCTTATTGGTCCCATATATATTATTAAAAGCAATGTATTTATTCATCCATTAAAAATGGTTAATTGCCCAAAAACAATGTTTAACTTAATAAATATAGTTAAAAGGGTAAATGATGAACGAACTTATTAGGTAGAATTTATATAATAATTATCCATTTATAATTATCTGTCAAAAGTTATGACAATTAAATTAAATAAAAAGAAATATTATAATATTAAATATGTATTTATTAAAAGAATTCGGGGTCATCATTGTTAACAAGTAGAGGTCGAACCACCACCGTTACCAAAAATCGATACCGAATAAAAAAACTGGTTTAACTCTTTTTTTGTTTCACCAACTTAGTTTTGCCTACCCAATATAAATATTCAGAAAGCCTTTATTTTCACTTGCATAATTTTACCTACCTATAAGATAATTATATGTATTATATAATTTATTATGTTATTTTTATTATAAATTTTCTATTACGAATACCACCCAACCACCTTTATTATATAAACTGTTATTTGATCAATAATAGCATTACCAATAGTAAATATGTATTTATACATAAAATATTTGATCTACCAAAATTTCCCCTTTTATCCGATCCGGAATTTGGTGAAAAATGTTCATACGTCCGTCAAATACGCCTTTAATGTAATTATGGATTTAAGCTTATAGGGAAAAAAACCATATTGTACATCACGCCATCTAAGGAATATCTTACGAAATTGTGGGCTCTTTTCACATTGTTTATCAACTATAATAAGGTTGCTAATGAGTGAACATCATTTCCCCTGTGTCCATGGCCGTTCTCAATACCCTAGGAGCTTTTTAATTGGAAATGTATTTGTATAGCAATTAATTGATAATAAAGAGCTAGTACACAGATGATTTATAATAAAAATACAAATATTAACTTAAAATAAGGTGGGCTAAAAATACAAACATTAATTTAAAATTATGTATAAGAATTTTTAGTTTTGTAGAGCAATGCCAAACATTAGTTGTAATATTAATAGAAGAAAATACCATCTCATGAACAAAGTGACTCAAAAGAAATGGGCTCTCTTTTATTTAGCGCAACTAAATCTTCTTAACTATTTTAACTAGTCAAAGAAACAAAAACACCCCATTTAGGTGGGGGAGGAGTTAACACACTAGTAACAACCACATCTTGTGTCAATAACATCCATTGAGAAGGCTCAACAATGAACTTATCACAAATAAGCAAACTCCAACCATCTCATTAATAGAGAGGGGAAGAGAAGCGACTCGGACAGCAACTTTACTACCAACATGCCCTGATAGGGGGAAACCTTGTGACAAGATGTCATGCATGATTCTTTTCATAATACATGGAACACTCCCCCTATGATTAAAAAGGTCCTAAAAATATTAGAATTCGAAAGCAATTTTCTATGCTTGAGTTTGGATCTAAAGGAACATAAAGGTGAGCTCATAAATGTTTTCATTAGTTTAATTTTATACAGAGATAATCTCATTGTTAAAAATATTAGAATCCCTAAACTTCTAGAACTAAAAAAGAATAATATCTCTAAAGAAATTCTAAATGAAAGCAATATAACTTAGCCATTAGGTTGTATCTCCAAGCAGAGAAATCCTCCAAGAAATGGGCTCATGATGGTAAGGTGAAAATATACTTTGAATCTACTATCAAGCATAATAGATACGATAATTACTCTATAATAGGTGCTTGAAGGACTTTAACATGTTACAATAAGTTCCCTTAGAGAGTGCAACCACCTAATTTTTATACAAGATCCTTATCAATGAAGTGTCTTTTCCCTATTTTGTCATGCTTGCCACACTTATGTATAGTTTCTTATCTCTAGGACTTCTCCTACCCCACACTATTATTTATTCGGCGTTTAAGCCCTCCAAATGCATTTGATACTTCTCTAAATCTTACTATTCTCAAATCTTGAGCCTAATTTCTAAAATTTATATGTTACTATTTGAATGTCACACTGTAATTTTACTTAGGACAAATATGGTGGTCTTGTCATTTCTACCTTAGATAGAAACAACATACCTAGATCAAATCTATCCTCCATCAATTTTTGGGTCCCTTCACCCTTTTCCCATTCCATTTGAATTGATTGTTACTTATTTTTATATATAGAGTCAACGTAAATGCAAATTATGTTCTTGTAGATACGCATATTTGATATTACACGCTTGACAATCTATAATTTTCCCAATCTTTAACATACTTGACTTTTGCTCACACACATGACTCTTGTTCATATTTTTCCTTGACCATTCATTTATATATGGGCCTAACCCTTACAAATTGTCATTGTTCCTACATAGTGTTGGTTGAATATTTTGTCGATCAGCGTACTGATAAACAAAATAGGTCTGATCATCCAAAGTAGGAAGATTGGCCAGCTAAATGTGTAGTTTTACCACATCAAAAGGGGACTAATCTCTCCTCTCATCAAGGGGAGGTTCCCTATAGATATGACACACACACACACACACACACACACACACACAGAGAGAGAGAGAGAAAATAATACTCAAGGGTAGGATAAACCATCCATCTCTCTTTGTTTAGAGATGATGTGTGCAAATCAAAAGAGAAATCTTAGGGATAGTGACAGAAAGCACTCCTCTTCTTTCAGAAGTACTATTCAGCAAACCACAAGAATCTTCCTGGTAGTAATTGCAAAATGTAACCAAGGATGTAGTAACCAGCAAATCGAGATGTAGCACAAAGTCTCCACCTGAATTGCCCAAGAGTGAGATACAAAGGACAATGAGGGTGCCAAGTCGTCCCAAGGTCCTTTACACAGAAACAAAAAGAAAACACACTAAAGATAATTATGGGGGCACAAAGTCTCTCCACGGTTGGCTTCAGGACATCTTCCTGACTACTTTCACTAATTCTGCTTGTTGAAATTAAGGAACAGAAAATATATTAAGGAAAAAGACATAAGAACAATTTCCCCAACAACAAAGATATCACAGTACAAAGTCTAAAAAGTCACTTGCTTTCTTATTCCAATAACAAAATATGATCAACAATCTGAGCTCAAAGTCTCAGTAATGCCTTTCAATTTGGGCAGAGTTTTGTTTATGATAATCAGAGAGAGCTCCTTAAAATAATAAAAGAGAGTCCCTTATATAGCCTCTTCAAGAAGGACTTGGGAACAGTAACACATCATGTTGCATTGAATTTTGTTAAGAAGACATGCTGGAATTTAGGGGCATTTACCCATTTGCTTTTCTCAATGTAGAGAAACGGGTCACTCCATTGAACGTTTGCATCTTTCAATGTCCATTTGGTGATCTGCTTCTAGAAACATATCTAATGTGTAAATGTTTCTGGTCCTTCTTCATCGTTCCTCCTTTTTTGGTTATTTGAATTAGGTCCTTGATTCAATTCAATGCTCTATTCCTTAGTTGCTTTCTGCTAGTCTTTTGAGAACCCTGCAGAAGATGACACTTGGCAGCTTCCACTTGCTTCAGTAGCTTAATGAAAGTTCACTGTAATCCTTACTTAGCAAAAGAGATATAAAGGAAGAAACTGCAGATGTTGACACGTGGCGGATTCTGTTTAGCTCTTAGTTGCTTTGATGAGAGACACGTGGCATGTTCTGCTGCTTTGAAACTATCTCAATAGATGACATGTGGCAGCTTTCATTGTGACTTTCTGAGGGACACGTGGCAGCATTGTGGGTTTTCTAT
The DNA here is from genome assembly GCA_037957365.1 of Torreya grandis. Lineage (NCBI taxonomy): Eukaryota > Viridiplantae > Streptophyta > Pinopsida > Cupressales > Taxaceae > Torreya > Torreya grandis. Next base: position 1,510,717 of record JARHVA010003282.1, on the reverse strand, counting down.
TTCTTCAAACTTTTCCTTCGAAGAAAAAGTCTGAAGAAATTCTTTCAGACAATTTGTCCAAAGGAATTGTCTCTTTGTCACTTTTCCCAGGGAAACTTTTTTGAAGGAAATCCCTTTGCTCTTTTAGCCTTTAAATTGGTCCATTTGCTCCCTTCCTATCTTTCGCAAGGGCTGTTTGAGTTCCAAATTAGCCTTTTAGATTTTTGCAACAGTTCACTTTGGCTTCTGAGTGTGCTCTGAAAGGGCTGTTTATCCCTTGGAAATTTACCTTAGTTGATTTTATGTGAATCTCAACATGTGACACGTGGCAACATCTACTGTGAAATAGGTGAGGACACATGGCAGCATCCGTTGAACTTGTAGAAGCTTTGGGTGCCTTTTGAGTGTCTTGTAGAAGGTGACATGTGGTGGCTTCCATCGCATCCTGGAAACACTTGAGACTCATTTTAGATTCATGTGGATGTTGACACATGGCGCATTTCACTTAACTTACAAAGGACACATGGCGGCTTTTACTGCTTTAAGAAACAAAGTGAAATGAGGCTCGGAAGATGACACTTCGCAGCATCCATTGAGTTCTGTCGGGCTTTTGTTTTGGTCCATTTGTTTCCTTCTTTAGTCACTTTTTCCATGAAAATTCCCTTCGCAAGGGTACTTGTGTCTTTGACACTTGGGGCATTCCTTTGAACTGGTTGCTTGAACTGACCGATTGAACTAACTTTGGTTCAACGGTTCAATGGTTCATTCCCCTATTTCTATTGACCATTTGAACTAAGCTTCTTTGACACAAGCCTCATTGAACCCGTCGAACCTTGAATCCGTCGAACCTTTTGAACCCGATTGAGCACGTTGAACCTTTTGAACCATTAGTCCTTTGATTGAAAAAGCTTGAATAATTTCCAATTTTGAAAGCTTAGAACAATTTTTTGAAATAGGAAGCGATATTTTGGTCTTGCAAGACCAAAACAACTTATATGTTGTCCAAAAAATTGATGCAGGAGCATCCGCATTTAAATTCGATTTATTATATTTTCCCTCTCATATGCTTTTACTGAGGGGTAATTGTAAAGAAATAAATAAAAGTTAAAAAAAAAAAAAAAAAAAGGTAAATGTGGGCTGTTGAGAAAATCAAGGAATGGTTGAAATGATTTTTTCAACCTTAGCATATTGTTGTAATTAAAAACTGTATTTTGTTTTCAGCCCAAGTTGGCGTAGAATTTAGAGGGGAGGTTGTTAAAAGCAAAATATAGCAAAAACAAGAAATATTAAATATAGAGGAGAAGAAAGAGGAGAGGAGGACGCAGAAAGGGAGAAGAGAGAGGAAGGACCTCTCTTTCAAAGAAAAGTTGTTGTAAGGAGAGAAAGGAGAAAAGAAAAAAAAAAAAATTCAGTCAAGAGGATGAGAAGGACGTAGAGGTCGCAGAGAAGAAGAAAAAAAAAAAAAATGGGTGCCTGTTACAAAGCTTGGCCGTCTGGTCAAAGACGCTGAAGGACGAAGTGATGAAGATCACGCCCGTGCAGAAGCAGATGAGAGCAGGGCAAAGAACAAGATTTAAGGCCTTCGTTGTGGTGGACGACAGTAATGGCCATATTGGGCTGGGCGTCAAGTGCAGTAAAGAAGTTGCTATGGCCATTAGAGGGACAGCGTTGAAACAGCTGAGGTAAGAAGAACGGTCAAAATATCGAGTCAGCTAGGCTAGGAAATGAAGCATAATAGAATTGATGCTGGGCTGAGATAAAAGGAATGGTAGCAGTATAACTCTTGGTCTGAGTTAAGGAAAGCAAAGAAGCAGATTGGAGTTATCTTTCTCGTATGGTAGAGGCTCACTCACCAAAGAAATGTATCTTTTCCTCAAAGATTGATCAAGAGAGAATGACATTAGGAGTGCAGGCTACAGGCTAGGAAGGATGAAAAGGAAAACACGTGTATAGATTATGTAATACAGAAGGCACGGGATGCTCTTGCAAGATTGAGGACTCTCTGAATACCAGCCAGAAGAGGCTTATCTGTACTTGGGAATAGGTAAGGGTACTCTACTTGGGATTCCATGTTTGCTTACTATAGGTGGTTGTATAATATGACCAGCTCCCGGTTCTAAAGGCTTAAAATCTTGGTTTGCTTTTGTGATTCTCCTCTCGCACCATCCTCCCAAATATGTACTTTGCAGAAGTTATACATTGAAGATATGCGATCTGTTATGAATAAAGTTGAAAATATCATTCTTGTATCCATCTGAAAGAGAGAGGACTGTGTTCGGTTAGCCAAGCCGACTCATAATAATAATCATTTCTTTCGTCTATTTGCTTGAAGTATCATCTATCTGCATACATCCTCTGAAATTTGCTGGGAGTTCTTTCCAAGAGAAACATTTATCTATGATTTGAAAATATGCATATCCTTGTGGGGAATAAAGTAGCCGTCATTGTTTGTGTCTGTGGGAAAAAAGTTGCCATTAACTTCATTGCTTGCAAAGAGAAAAATTGGCGCGCAATTATCCAACTCCATACCCATGAGAGAAAAAAAAAAAACGGCCGCAGAGTTACGTGGGTGTCCACACAGCAAACAGTTGAAAAGTTGCAATTGTAGATAACGACCTTATTTAAAGAATAATAAGTGTGTAATGCATGAGGATTAGTGTAATGATATAATATAAAGAGAGGAGAAAGCTGTAAGGCATGATATTGGCAATGAGAGCAGCTTTTTAGTTGTGGGTATTAGGAGTGCCTGCTGGATCAGAGTGCAGTTAAAAAAAAAAAAAGAAAGGGAGCCGCCTATTTTGTAAGGCCTTTGGCCTATAGCGAATGGAGGTATATTTGTAATTATATAGACCATTGAGTCTTTGCCTAACCCAGATGGAAATTTTCAGAACAACACTTTTATCAATATGAATGTTTGCAGTCAAATGCCAGAGCTGTCTATGGTCAAGTATTCATCAAAAATGAGTGACATTTTTTCAGGTACAACAGCTGGCTCCAGTTGGGGAACTTATATCAATTGTAAAAAAGAATTGAAGGGAGTAGAATCCAGAATCTCCAGTGTCTTCATGTGTACAATTGGGCTACGAATTCATGTTACCTAGAAATGAAAGGCATTAAAATTAGAACTAAACAAAACAAAATAGAATTAAAAACTATACAAATATACATATATATAGATGAAATGATCTGATACTTCAAGAGTTGAAGTGTTTCAGATGCTGCCCATTGTGAGGCAAAAAAAAGAGTGTGCCATCTTGATATTTCAGTAGAAAGCTATTTTCACCATTGTGTTGATGAATTATAAATAGGCCTCTCTAAAGGGAGTCGGACTTTCCATGCATCCATATTGGTTCTCTCCTTTTGTCCCATAGCAGGACTTGATCCCCGATTTGGAAATCATGATTTTTTGCCTTCTGGTCAAAGAGTTTCTTTACCAGACTTTGATGAGCAACAATTCGGTCTACCACCATGGTTCTCTATTCATCCAGCTCAGTTAGGCACATGATTCTCTTATCAAGAGAGCTTTCATATGTCTGATCTTCAATTGCCTTTGCCAATTTTAAGGCTGACAATTCTAAGGTGATTGGTATCTCAACATTTATACCATAAAGAAGTTGAGAATGAGACATACCAATTGCCCTCTTTGGTGTGATTCTGTTTGCCCATAGAGCATCAACCAATGCTTTATGCCATGTCCTTTGATTGTCATCTGCTAGCTTCTTGATGATAGTTACCAGGTTCTTATTGCTTGATTTAGCTTGTCCATTTTGTTATGAAAAATAATCAGAAGAATGGAAGAGTGTAATTTCATAATGGAAATAGAATTGTGTAATCTCCTGGGAGGTGAAATAAGCTGCATTATTAGTAACAATTTTGGTTAGAACTCCAAACCTGGAAATGATATTCTTCTTGAGGAAATTGCATGCAACTTCTGAAGTATCATGCTTAGTCGGGATTGCTTCTACCCACTTGGTGAAATAGTCAGTTGTTGTAATGACATAATCATGTCCAACACTTGAAGATGGATTTATAGTCCCAATAAAATTAATCCCCCATTGCTAAAATGGTTCTTCTATGATCACTGGCTTGAGAGGTAGGGTAGCTAACTTGGGTCTTCTCACAAATTGCTAGCAGAGTTCACATTTTTTCACCCACTTATATGCATCTTGGAAAAGAGTTGGCCAGTAATACCTGGCTCACAGAATCTTGTGAGCAGTCACAAGAGCAGAAAAACATCCTCCACAGGCTAGATTGTGGAAAGATTTTAAAAGTTGGCTTTGTTGCTCTTTATCTACACAGCAAAGGAATATTGAATCTATGCTTCTCTTGTACAGGCCATTGTTCCAAAAGACAAAATTGGCAGCTTTCAACTTGATAGTCCTCCTTTTTTTATAAAACAAATGAAAAAAACATTCACCATAAGTAAGGAAATGAGCAATACCTGAATACCACTCATTGGTAGTGGAGACAAAAAAGACTATTGGTGTGTCTTCCACTTCAGCTTCTTCATGTTGTGTATTTTTTGGCTTGTTGTCAGCAATTAATTGGCATAGATCTTTGCCCCTAAAAAGCTTTGTTAGCTTAATGTCTAAATCAAACTCTTGGATCTTTGCAATCCAATTGCCTCTTTTTGTCTCAAACTCCTGCTGAGTTAATATGGACTTGACTGTAGTGTCAGGAACTAAGGTAGTAATGTGTGAATTCAGGATATGGAAGCAAAAATGCTTGATTGCTTTTACCATTGCATAGGCATGCTGATCTATGTTCGAATACTTTAGCTCATGGGTTTTGAGAAGGAAACTCGTGAAAGAAATGGGGGATTCCATACCTTCCTTATCCTGTTGAATAAGAATTACTGAAAGTGTATGATCAGAAGCATAGCTATATATGATGAAATCTTTGTTGTAATTTGGACAAACCAAGGTAGGGGCATGGGCAATCGTAGTCTTGATATCCTCAAATGCTGACTTGCCTTCTTTAATCTAGCTAAAAGTGGTCTTTCCTTTCATCATGTTCATAATGTGTCTAGTCTTCTCAGCAAATTCGGGGATGAACCTCCATAAGAAATTCACTTTTCCAAAGAAAGAGTGAACAACATTTTTACTTGTAGGAAAATTAAGCTCTTGAATAGACTTGACTCTGTTTGAGTCAATCTTTATGCCTTCTTTAGACACAATGTGTCTGAGGAGTTTCCCTTCTGTTACTCCAAAAATAGACTTTTTAGGGTTCAAAGAAATACCATTCTGGCAACAACGCTCTAGCACTTGTTGCAAGTGGCGTACATGATCAAAACAATGTTTTGAAAAGATGGTTAAGTCATCAAGGTATACCACAATAAACTTACCCATCTCATCTTTGAAAGCTAGGTCCATTTCCCTTTGGAAGGTGGAACCAACATTTATCAAGACAAAAGGCATTCTTCTATATGCAAATGTACCCCAAGTTTAGTGAATGCAGTCTTGTGTTGGTTTGCTTCACCAACCTCAACTTGATTATATTTTGAGAAGCCATCTAGCATTGATAACATCTCTGAACTTGTCACTGTTAGAGCACTTGATCCATAATTGGCAAAGGATAATTATCTTTCAAAGATGACTGATTCAGATTCCTAAAATCTACACAAATGCGAATTTCACCACTCTTCTTCCTTACAGGCACTATGTTTGCAATCCATGTGGAATGATGGATTGAGAAGATGATTCTAGCATTTAACATTTTTTTTATCTCAGATAGAATAGTACCTGATATTTTTAGATTGTATTGTTTAGATTTTTGCTTATAGGGCATTGAGTCAGCCTTGAGAGGAATATCATGGCAGATTTCATCAGGTCTGAGAGACTTTAGGTCATCATAAAAATATTCTAAGATGTCCATGTATTGATAGAGTAAAGTGGTGAACTTGAATCTTTCTTTAGGGGTGCAACACTTACCAATGTTAACCATCTTGGGATTTTCTTTAATAGTGAAATTTACTTGATCGAATCCTTAAGAGAAGCTTGAATCTATTTGTTGTTGTTTGATGAATCTATCATGCTTGTTAAATAGATTCTTAAGAAAAATTGGGCCTTTAAGAATTTTATTTTTTTTCAGCTGTAAGAATTCTTCATTTATATCTGAACTAGATTTAGAGGCTGATTCATACTTTTGAGGTTCACTGCCTTCAAAACGTAGTTGTTCAAAATTGTCTTTTCATTCTAGGAAGGTGATTATTTGATGATCATCATTGAATACTTGCCAATGATCAACGTTATCAAGAAAACTTGGTCTATATACTAGCTTAATAGTATACCTGTCTTTTTTGAAATTTGAGTGAGAAACTAAGAGAGTTCTTGAAACAACAAGTGCATCAGCTTTGTCATTAGATTCCCTGGGTATGGTAGAAATGTTGAAACCATCAAAGCTTTCAATTTGGTCCCAAACCAAGTTGCGGTAATGGCATAATCTTTCATTGTTGGATTGGTATAGATTTTTTACCTAGCAAACCACTAATTTAGCATCCCCTTTGGCATGAAGAAACTTGATGCCTTTGTCTTGAGCAGCCTTCAATCCTAGCAATAAAGATTCATATTCAGCTGTATTGTTAGTGTTGCTAAATTGTAATTTGTAAGATGAAGGAAACATATCTCTTTGAGGAGATATCAATACAATCCCAGCTCCTGAACTGGTAGAGGAGCAGCTGCCATCGAATTTCAGAGTCCATACTTCATCAGACACTGATTTTTTTTTAGACTTTCCTTCATTAGAGAGAGAAGATCCTTCTTCATTTGTATTACAACCTACTAGTTCTTTTGCTATTCTAGTTGAACTAATTTCTGAGTTGACACTTTCAAGAATTTTATTAGATGATTCATGCACTTCATCTATAGATATAATGTAGTTACCCATACTTGAGGATTCAAAAAGAATTTGAGCTTCAAGGGCTGATGCTTGAGTGACAATATACTTTGATTCCTTTTCAGGAAGTAGCCTTTGCATGGTGCCTTTGACAGGATCCTAGCTTTAGATAGATCCATGCTCAATTCTCCACCAATATCTTTGAAGAAATTTTGCCCAAGTAGGATACCATAAGATGTTGAAACATCAACCACTAGAACTATCATCTTGATTCTTTTGTCTAGAAAGGCTGCAAATGCAAATTGGGTATCCTTGATTTGTCCCAACAATGGCACTTGCTTGTTCTCCATGGAGAAACATCTTCCAAATGTCTTAGTTAATGTGAGATTAAGAGATTTAGCTACTTTAGCAGGCATGACATTGTCAGATGTGCCTGGGTCTATAATACAATTACTTAGCTTGTGACCATTTATTAACAAGGAAACATAGAAAGGTTCTATTTTTTCAGGGGTAGCTAGAGGAGTAATGACAAGATTTTTTGGAATGGGCATGTTCTTTGAGAAATTAGGAGTTACTTTTTTAACTTCTTGTCTTGCAAGGATGGTTTGGTTCTTGACATATTGGACCAACTTATCCAATTGATCAGGATTGGACTACAAATATTCAAATTTAGACATTTGTATTTTTGTCTTTTTGACATGATCAATTATGTCAAATGGCTGAATTGGACTAGGAACAGAGGAAGGTATTTCAACATTCTAAGTTTTAGGAGGGATGGGAGGAGGGCTAGTTTGAGAAATTGAAGTAGAAGGTGAAGGTGAAATTGATGTACTTACCTTTTTGGTGATCATCGAATTCTTTGATTGGAAAGATAGAGTGGTTCCATGCTTAGAAATTATAATTGCTGGTTGAGGTTGCTCCTCTGTCTTCCCTTTATCAGCTTGTTGGACTGATTAGTTCTTAGACCTGGTAAACACTGCATATAATCCATCAAAAGCTTTTCCTTTGCTTCTGGGTTCATCCTGGTAGTTTAGGAAACTAATGTGGGAGTCACCAGCTGATTTTTCTTGATTTTCTACAAGGAAATCAACATCTTTTTCTTGATTCAATTTAGGCTGAAAAGAGAAATCTAATTTTGCTTCAAGATATCCTAATTCTGAATTGGTTGGAGGAGCTTCCAGGGAAAGTTTCCCTTGTGAGGGAGGAAGAAGATTTTATTGCCCTTGATTCCTAGTAGCATTGCCTTGATATGATAGATTTGGAAATGTCCTTAGCATATCTCTATATGAAGGAGCAGAAGACATTCCTTGTGCCATTTGCTTTTTGAGAGCAAGCAACTCATTCACCAACTTTTGCATCATTGGATATGTGATGCCTGTAGATGAATATTCAGAAGATGATGAGGGTCTATTTCTATTTGAATCTCTTCTTATCTTCCCTGCTAAGATGAGATCATCTTCTACCTTAGTGGCCAAATGTTGAGCTACAACAAGATCTATTTGACCAGCACGTCTCAAAATAAAACTCACTTCAGGTAACTGAGAATTAATAAAGAAGCATTTGAGATTCTCAGCTGTAGGTCGAGCAATTACAAGAATTCTATTCCTCAATTTGTCAAACTTGGCTATTGAGTCCCTCATTGGCTCATGAGGCTCTTTCTTCATCTGTGTGAGTTGAGCTAGAAGGGCATGTGCATCTTCTACAAGTTTGAATCTGGCTTCAAACATAGCTTTGAGAGTATTCCAATCAGTTACTGACTGAGCCTGTAGATAATATAACCAATCTGCAGCAGCACCTTGTAATGTTTCTACAAAAAACTTGACTATTACATCTTCAAATTCTACTCTAATTACACCACAGGCTATGCTGAAGGCTACAATGTGTTCATCAGGGTGAACTTTCCCATCACCATAGAATTTAGCGAAATTCTTCCTTGAACTGCATGGAAGCTCAAGTAGAGGTGGAGTAAGATTGAGAGGACCAAAAGAATTACCCTAGGGGCCTTGAGCTGCCATTATATGACTATAAAAAGGAGGAATAACAAATCTCAGAGGGGTAATTATGGGCAAAGCTTTATCGACAACAAAAGTAGATACTTCGTTTGGCAATGGAGACCTGACTTTAGTAGGAGGAAAGCTCTTGGTTCATTGGAGGTGAGATGGTGAAGGAAATAGATTAAAATTACTTTGCTATACCAACTTGAATATAGGTTCAACAATACCTTTGGCCCTTTGGCTTCGTGTATACCTTGAATTTGCCAAATTGTGAAACAAAAATGGAAAAGGATTGACCTTGCTTCAGTTTGAAGCTTGGGGCTTTAAACTGTGTGTTCTTTCTTAGTAGCTCTAGTTTTGTAGACCAGATAAAATAATGGAGTTGGAGGAAGGTGGTAAGGCTATAAATGTATAATGGGTAGAGACTAATTCAATCTAAAACTTAAGGTTTCAGAATGCACATAACTAATACCGCCAGTGGAGTCACCAAAAACTGTTGGTTGAATATTTTGTCGATCAGTGTAATGATAAACAAAATAGGTCTGATCATCCAAAGTAGGAAGATTGGTTAGACAAATGTGTAGTTTTACCACATCAAAAGGGGACTAATATCTCCACTCATCAAGGGGAGAAGCCCTATAGATATGCTATATATATATATATATATATATAATAATAATAATAATAATAATACTCAAGGGTAGGATAAACCATCCATCTCTCTTTTTTAGAGATGATGTGTGCAAATCAAAAGAGAAATCTTAGGGATAATGACAGAAAGCACTCCTCTTCTTTTAGAAGTACTATTCAGCAAACCACAATAATCTTCCTGGTAGTAATTGCAAAATGTAACCAAGGACGTAGTAACCAGCAAATTGAGATGTAGCACAAAGTCTCCACCTGAATTGCCCAAGAGTGAGATATGAAGGACAATGAGGGCACCAAGTCGTCCTAAGGTCCTTTACACAGAAATTAAAAGAAAACACACTAAAGACAATTATGGGGGCACAAAGTCTCTCCACAGTTGGCTTCAGGACACCTTCCTAACTACTTTCACTAATTCTGCTTGTTGAATTAAAGGAACATAAAATATATTAAGGAAAAAGACATAAGAACAGTTTCCCCAACAATAAAGATATCACAACACAAAGTCTAAAAAGTCACTTGCTTTCTTATTCCAATAACAAAATATGATCAACAATCTGAGCTCAAAGTCTCAGTAATGCCTTTCAATTTGGGTAGAGTTTTGTTTCTGATAATCAGAGAGAGCTCCTTAAAACAATACAAGAGAGTCCCTTATATAGCCTCTTCAAGAAGGACTTGGGAACAGTAACACATCATGTTGCATTGAATTTTGTTAAGAAGACATGCTAGAATTTAGGGGCATTTATCAATTTGCTTTTCTCAATGTAGAGAAACGGGTCACATCATTGAACATTTACATCTTTCAATGTCCATCTGGCGATCTGCTTCTAAAAACATATCTGATGTGTAAATGTTTCTGGTCCTTCTTCATCATTCCTCCTTTTTTGGTTATTTAAGTCGGGCCCTTGATTCAATTCAATGCTCTATTCCTTAGTTGTTTGTTGCTGGTCTTTTGAGAACCCTGCAGAAGATGACACTTGGCAGCTTCCACTTACTTCAATAGCTTAATGAAGGTTTGCTGCAATCCTTACTTAGAAAAAGAGATATAAAGGAAAAAACTATGGACGTTGACATGTGGTGGCTTCTGCTGAGCTCTTAGCTACCTTTTTTGAGAGACACTTGGCATGTTCTGCTACTTTGAAACTATCTCAATAGATGACACGTGGCGGCTTTCGTTGTGACTTTTTGAGGGACACATGGCAGCATTGTGGTTTTTCTATTTCTTTAGACTTTTCCTTCAGAGAAAAAGTTTGAAGAAATTCTTTCATAAAATTTGTCCGAAGGAATTGTGTCTTTGTCACTTTTGCTAGGGGAACTTTTTTGAAGGAAATCCCTTTGCTCTTTTGGCCTTTGAATTGGTCCATTTGCTCCCTTCCTGTCTTTTGCAAGGGATTTTTGAGCTCCAAACTAGCCTTTTAAATTTTTGCAATGGTTCACTTTGGATTTTGAGTGTCCTCCAAAAGCATTGTTTGTCCCTTGGAAATTTACCTTAGTTGATTTTATGTGAATCTCAACATGTGACACGTGGTAGCATTCGCTGTGAAATAGGTGAGGACACGTGGCAGCATCCATTGAACTTGTAGAAGCTTTGGGTGCCTTTTGAGTGTCTTGTGGAAGGTGACACGTGGCAACTTCCATCACATCCTGGAAACACTTGAGACTCATTTTAGATTCATGCGAATGTTAACACATGGCGTGTTCTGCTTAACTTACAAGGACATGTGGCAGCTTTTGCTGCTCTAAGAAACAAAGTGAAATGAGGCTCGGAAGACGACACTTGGCAGCATCCGTTGAGTTCTATCGGGCTTTTGTTTCAGTCCATTTGTTTCCTTCCTTAGTCACTTTTGCCATGGAAATTCCCTTTACAAGGGTACTTGTGTCTTTGACGCTTGGGGTGCTCCTTTGAACTTGTCGCTTGAACCTACCGATTGAACTAACTTTGGTTCAATGATTCAATGGTTTATTCCTCTATTTCTATTGACCGTTTGAACTAAGCTTCTTTGACACAAGCCTCATTAAACCCGTCAAACTTTAAACCCTTTGAACCTTTTGAACCATTAGTCCTTTGACTGAAAAAGCTTGAATAATTCCCAATTTTGAAATCTTAGAACAATTTTTTGAAATGGGAAGAGATATTTTGGTCTTGCAAGACCAAAATAGCTTATATGTTGTCCGAAAAATGAGTGACATTTTTTGGGTACAACACATAGGACCTTCCTAGTCTCTACCTAAACAACTTAATATTATTCTCATATGTCTCTTGATCTCATATCATTGTTCCTAATTTATGGATAGGTTTGTGCTTCCCCACATGGTTCCACCACCATAGCCATATCCACTTAGGTCGGACCTATACTTGCAACCTTTAGCAACTAGTTTTCCAAATTCAAATTGTCCATATGGGTTAACCGATACATTTTTCATGTTGTTACATAGAAAATTACCCAAAGAGTCATCTATATAAACATATCAAGCCTAATCATATTCCTTGAACACTTATCTATCACTATAAATCTCTCTACAAATTGAGAGGAACTATCTTAATGCTCCAAAATTAAAAAACCCTCCACAAAAAAATCCCTGAGTTAAGTTTGAATACCATTTGCAAGCTCAAATCAAAGATTTTCAAGTGTTGAAATCCATACACAAGATTGCACTGCATGCTATTATTTCACACACTTAGCTAGGTGGGAGAACTAGGATTTGTGATCAAGGAATCTAAGAAGGGTGGTTAGATTCACAATGAAATCAAATCAAAATGAAAATAAACACACTAACAAGCATAACACTATCTTTCCTAGATCAAAGGGACGAGCATGGTGAAGAAAAACAATTGAAACTACAACTAAAATGCAAGAAAACATACCTTCCTTACCTTCCTTGAATGCTCCAAGATATTTCTTCGTTGGCTTGCTCAGCTTGTGCTCAAGAGATCTTTGGCAAATGGAGTTGTGTGGCTTCTTCTCCCCTTGGCGCCATGGTTTGGCCCATGCTTGCTTGATGTAGCTTCATATCTTGGCTTGGAATTTCAGAATTATAACTCTATTATCATGTAATTTTGCTCTAAACCTTGCATTATAATATTACTCTATCCAAACTCACTAAATGAGGAGGTCTAGGCTTGTATTTATATGTTTTGAGACTAAACCCAACCCAATGCAATATGAGTTAACGTGTAGTTAGAGCTTGGAATGGGTTCAAACCTGATCCAAAAATCAAAAGCTTTGGTTAAAATATAATTCAAGAAATAAGAACAACACAATTATAATAATGCTATCTCTGAGAAGAGATGCTTTATTCATCAAATTTGCAGATCCAAACATATGCTTATCTCTGAGAAGAGATTCCTGATTTCCATTTCAGGTTACATATTCATTTATACATATTTCTAAGGTAGGAGGAGGATGTGGAAGGTCACCAATCTCGATGGATATCAACTGGTTTGACTTCCACGATTTACAACAATACATAATTCAAGGAATTACTATTTTTAGAAACTTACTATTTTTAAACTACACTACTAAAATTAAAATTTAGGAAACTTACAAGTATTTTTAGGGATTAAAACCCATTTATTGGATCTCATGCCATCTCATGACGTTCCCCTCATTCTTATCTTTCCAACGGTTCAAACGGGGAGTCAAATGGATCTATGGTGCAAAAGTTATGTCTCCCAGAAGTTCTGCCACTAATTGGGGTAGAACCATCGCCCGAATTGTCACCTAAAATGTTGCTCATATCAAAACCTTACCTTTTTGAGTTAATTAACCCTAGTAGAGTTAAAAAATGTCCATACTTCATGATTAATAGTGAATAGGCATGGGTGGGATATTTTCCAAAAATGACAACTCACAAAAGGTAATTCTGAATTCCTAGGATATTCATTGATTTTTGAATTTTCTTTTTGATAATTCATTTAATTGATCATGGTTAATATAATTTATGCATTTGATTTTATTTTGCATGTCAATTAATCTATTAAGGCTTTTTGATATTTTGAAGATTTCTGAATTAATTAATGTGTGCATTTGATCCCATTTAATTGTTTTATAAGCCAAACTTTATTTTATGAAGCTAATTTTGAGACATTTAGTGATTCTTAGGTTTAATTGGTAAAGGTTGGTAACAATCAATCTAAATTCAAGTATGAAGCCATTGGTGGCCACTTTTAGATGTCTATAGTTTGCCTCTATTTGGGAAGGCATTGTAAGTTGTAAGCACAGTAACGTCTTCTCAAAGAATAAAAAGGTTTTGTGTGCTTACGAATTCAATGATAATGGATGAACTATAGGGTGCCCCTTTGAGGGAGTAGTTGGAAAAGGGGTCGGTAAATAGTCCCTCGAAAGAAGGAAATGAGTTGACCAAATAGATGAAAATAATGGGGTGGAATGGATTGATTTTCCCAAATATAGTTATAATCAGTGGCATAGGTAGGATAAAAACATGCCCCAAGTGGGTAGAAGAAAGTGGATGATTTTCCCAAAGGCATTTATAATCATTAACCCTTAAATTGGTAGAAATGCAATGATTTACCTAAAGTTGGTTAGAATAATTGAGAATGCAAGTGGGACAGTGTGCAATGATTTGCCCAAAGGCAGTTATAATCATTGGACCCTGATTATGAAAAATAAGTGGGACAATATATAATGTTTTGTTTAGAGGCAGTTATAAGCATTATATCCCAATAGTGGAAAACATGATATGAAATGATGATGGAAAACATGATGTGGAATCAATACAGAGGATACAAATGAATTAGGCAATCTGCTAGTTAGGGGATGCTTATCTAAACTAACAAGGAATAAAATTCTTTCATTTTTTTAATTACTCTGTTTGACATATGATTTGGCTTAGGTTGGGACTATTGATAAAGCTAGTGCTAAGGAGATATCATTACTACATTTGCTGTGAGGACTTCCTGAAGCTAATTTTTTCTATAGCACATGATGGTAGGTATCATAATAGAACACCATGAGGACTTGGCTGAAATATGCATAAGGACTGACTCCCAATCCAATACTCAATGGAAAATAATACACCAATGATAAAAACCATGATGATAATGTTGACGTATGAATATGGATTGATTCAAGAATAATGTGTAAGGAATCACCCAATGAATGCACATAGGCTAAATGGAGGCAATAGTAATTAAAACAAACAAACATGCACACAAACAAATAAACAAATAAAAAAAAACAAAACAAAGAAAAATAAAATAAAACAAAGAGAAATGAAAAAAAATAAACAAATAAAAGTTAGTCACAATGTCAGTACAAATAACATGACACAAACAAGGTGACAAACATTGCCCCTATAAAATAGGAAATAACTAACAAATAAACAATATGGGGGAATCAAAGAAAAGGAAGGGGATGGTCAAGCTATCTCCATATGCACTTGGTAAGTGGATGTTGTATACATAGTTCCATGGACATAATATCCAACAAAAACTTCAAGCTGAATGGAGTTCTCCCAAGATATGGGATAGAAGAAAATGATAATAGATAATGAAAACATGATGGATGTGATATAATAATAGGAATGGTCTTGTAAAATGGCAAGTGTGTGGGATCAAAATGGCCAAAATAATGGGAAAAATAAGTGACAAGTGATTTCTTATGACTTAGTAAGGGTTCCCAGAATATTTAAGGCAAAGAAGTGGTCAATGTTTTTGGTTTTGCTAAATGGTTTTTAAATGTTTTGGGAATTTTTGGATCATCTCAACTCAATCAATAATAACAAGAAACTAAATAATTCAAGCTCACCAAATGATGAGAGCATGGAAATTAAAAATATTTCTCGTAAAATGGTGAGAGCGTGGCTAACTTGAATGGATTCTCACGAAATGATGATAACATAATGACAAAGGGGGACTAAGATGAATTTAACAAGGATTGAGCATAGCCCACATAGTCCTAAAATGGCCTCAGGTCACAATAGATCCACCTTACAGTGGAGGAATCTAATTAGTGTAGTAGTCAATTCAAACAAAATAGGCACAGTTGGCATAATGGCACAATACGATATAGGAATGGCAGGTTGATATTGTTTCTATGCTAAATCGCTTTCTACATTCAAAAGAAGAAAATGAGAAACTGAAAGAAATGGTCAAGGCTAGAAGATACCTGGATATAGTCGTGCACACCGAAATCAGACGTTGGAAGGTACTCCTCTTTGGTTGTGGAGGAATGACACTTGCGAAGAGAAAGAGACTAAACGCAAAAAAATGTTAGACAAGGAGACGGTGGGCTGTCAAGCAAACGCTTGATCCCTGAAGTACAAAGACTTCCTTAAGGGATATCAACCCATTGATAAAAAACAAAATATTTGACTGGTAGAAATGAGAGACAGAATGAAAGCAAATAAAAGATAAAAAGATAAAATTGCATACCTGATATGCTGCAAAATGTTCTGCACAATCGCCGATGTCAGTCTCTGTGCCGACGTCGGTCAGGGAAGGGTGCCGACGTCGGTTAAAGTGTCAGCGTTGGTCGAGGCAACAGTTTTAGACAGGGTCTGGTCGGGTCTAGACAGAGTTCTGGATAGGTTTTTAGGATTGCAGAATGGTGTCTGAGGGTTAAGGATCCAATTTAGGAGTCAGAAGGATCGTTTGGGGGTTTTTACAGGGATTTAGGTAGAGTGACTGTATATTTTGGAATGGTAGACATAGTTGATACGAGAAGAAATAAGGCTCAGGGTTGTAGCCTAAGTTTAAATAGGAGTTGATGACAGTAAATAAAAACAATAACCAGAGAATTAAACAAAAACACAAAGCAAGATACTTACCTGATACACACTGAATGATAATAAAAATGATTGAAGTTGTCACTGTGCTGCTAGATGATCGAAGAAAAATTCCTATACTGGAGAGAGAGACACGAGAGATTGATCGCAGATTGATTGGATGCAAGAAAAATGGTTGATCATTCGGTTGGATGCAAGAAGACTCGTTCATCATTGCTGCGGGGTTTGGATCAAAGAAATTTTTTGAGGTCGCAGGTCCGATAACCGGTTGCCAAATCGATTGGCAACCGAATAACGGATAACAGATTGAGAAACGAATTAACGGATGCAGTTTAAGGATGACCGATGCCGGCAGAGATGCCGACGTCGGCCAAAAAGGTGATCGATGTCAGTGACGTCGATCGAGTAGTGATCGGTGTCGACAGATGCAGAATGGAGACAGAGGCTAATTTTAGCCTTCTACTCATTCTTACATGCTACCAAGGTCAAGGCTTGTGGGAAAATGGTCGACAGGGGTTAAGGGGAGGACGACAAGGGTTAGACACAATTTTGGTGTCTACATTTGCCCCTTGTTGTCTTGTTGGTTATTCTGGATGAACTGCAAGACAAAAACAGGAGGTGGTTACCCCAGGTGTGGGATAAGGTTGATTTCATCTTGTTGGTTGTTCGAATGAACTGCAAGACAAAAATAAGAAGATTGGATTTCCCTGATTATGGATGATGCATTCCCCCTCAAAGCAGGAGGCGAGGGAAGGGAACCGGGAATCGGGTGCTGATTTGACAAAGAGTGGATGAAAAAAAGGTGAGGGTGAATGCTGCAAAAGTTGTGATTGCGTGCATACCACTACACGAGATGGTCAGGTTAAAGTGTCGCAGGTCGAGGGTCAAGGAGTGCCAAAATTGAAATAATTGGGCCCCATCATTTAGTCATCTACTGATTTGGTTATTCAATCTAAGCTAAAGCTCCAAATGGTCGTAATGTTCTAGGTATCCTAGGCTCAGGAAGTGCTCCTTGAAACACGAAAAAGTCACAAATAGTGCGGATCAATCGGCTTGCGATCCTATACTTGTGAGGGTCCAAAAATAGTCTACGCACAATTTTGCTAACCAGTCATGGGATAGCATACATGCAAACAAAACCAAGACAGAGTTGTCTCGGAAGTGGTCAGGGTCTAAGGAGATATGCGTGATCTCCATGGTCACTGGTCGGGTTGAGATATAAGTGATCTCAAATGGGCCCCGTGAGGAGTCAAAAATGACTTCGACATTGGCAGGGCTGGTTGATTGGGGCATGATTTTGGGACAACGTGATGAAAAAAAGAGGTTAGAAAGTTGCCAATGTCGGTGATAAAACTGACGTCGGAGACATAAAGGGACCGACGTCGGCAGTGTTTCAGCTGACGTCGACGGTCTAGGGCATGAATATGCCGACGTCGGTGGCCTTCCAAATCTGACAAAACTGGATTGGCGGCCCACCAAAAATTATTTTCTACTTGTTGACTGAGAGAAAAAAGAGCTCTAGAGTGGATTGAGTGAAAGTGACCTAGAGTTGACCGAGGAGCGGTGTGAGGTGGCAGAGGAACATTGGTGAAGAGGAGTCGAGTTGGAGAGTGATTGGAGGTTGAAGAATCAATGGTGGGCCAACAGGAGTTGGAGGTAGAAGTGATGGCAGAGGGTAGTAGAGGACCCGTGGGAGGTCCACCACCAGCGGCACCGATTGTGCCACCACGCCGGTGACGCCAAGATGAGGTAAGAGGGTCTCTAAGTCCTAGTTAGTTAAGTTTTTGTTTGTGTTTGTGTTTTGAATTTTTTGTTGATAAGGGCACAAAATGAGGGGGGAGGGTCAAAGGGATGGAATTGGTTTTGGTTGAGGGCAAGGTCATGGTCAAAAGGAGGAAAGAAGGTTTGTCTATCAGAGAGACGAACAAACGAGGGTGGTCGAGCTAACCCCAGAAGACGGTCATGTCAACTGAGTGCTGCCTACATAGCCCCAGTCTTAGGGCCTCAGACCAATGTAGTTCAGACAAAGGGTCCGAGTGGTAGACAGGTGGTCAAAGTGGTCGATAGATTGGTCTTGGTCATGATAAAATGATGAAAGAGAAGAGATAATGTTGCAGCCTTTTCCATATTGTGTAATGGTGTATTCTACAACATTGGTCAAGAGGTCATTCATCCCTAGCAATTTTCCATATTCATGATGGATGTATTGTAAAGATGAATTGAGGTCTATTTATGCTTTAGCAAGTATTGGTTTATGCTTAACATAAATTGCGTCTGGTCAATAGTTTCCTTGTGTATTGGTGTTCATAGAAACTAGTGTGAATAGGCTATGGGAGTGGCCTGAAAAGAGAGTTGAGTTGAGGTAATTGACAAGTGATGAAGGTGAATGTGACCAAAGTACAGAAGAAGTGAAAGGCATATTGCTCTTTCATTGACAAGGACCAGAATGACAATAGAGATAGGGGTTATTAGAACCAAGAGCCCCATTCATGCATGACATCATTGACCAGATGTTGTGTTAGAATCGTAATCGAATCACTTTGACATTAAAGTGAGCTTGAAGTCCCTTGAGCAGGTGATAGGAGGAGGAAATAGGGTAACTTGTTTTAAGAGTAGAGATAACTTTGCCCCTTTTTATAGGAGACCCTGAGACAACTATAAGTCAAGTCCATGACGCATTTTTTTTTTTTTGGGTGCAGACTGATCAATGCGGGAAGCCTGCATAGAGATGTCATTTGCTTGGTGGTCAGTTGTGAAGCTGATCAATGCGGGAAGCTTCGAAGATAGTGCTGTTTATTGCTAGATTAGTCATAGCCATCCTTCGAGGGAGTGGTCTAGAATTTTGTTTAATATAAGGGCTTTTGAATAGCTATCCTTCGAGGGAGCAGTCTATTTAATTACATCAATGATAGTACATCTGTCCTTCAAGGGAGCAGTCTACATTTTTAATGTGATATTGATATGGATATTTTGACATCTTGATTTGTTTTTACAAAAATGTGAGTCATGGACAAGATTATAGAAGGTCAAGGGTTCCCTTTTATTAGGACAAAGCATCCATACATCATAAAAGGGTTATAGAGGAATTGTTAAGAGGAATAGGGATGAAAGGAATTAGGACTAAGAGGACGGGGATTGCTCAAGGGACGAGCTCAAGTGTCAAGTGGACGAGTACTCGACTAGCAGTAGAACGGTCACAGATGCAACACATTAAGAGGCTCAGGTTTTGGTCGTCCATCAAGAGAGGACAGACGATAAGTCCCTGATCCATACTTGTGCGTGATAATGAAAGGTCCGAGCTAATTAGGAGCAAACTTGCCTCGTTTACTTCGCTCCATATTGGTCACATGTTGATTCTCTTTGAGGATGAGGTCTCCGATATTGAAATCTTGTTCTCGCAGATTTTTGTCATAGGCTCGATTGATGCGATGTTGATAGACATGGAGATGATTAAGGGAAACAAGACGGCGCTCGTCAAGTAACTCAAGTTGAGCTAAGCGATCTTGACGAAAGTCATCATTGGAAAGGATGTCATGTAGAGAGATGCGGAGAGACGAGATTTATACTTTGAGAGGTAGGACAGCCTCTGTTCCGTAAATGAGAGAGAAAGGGGTAGCACCCGTGGAGGTTTGAATGCTAGTGCGATAGGCCCATAAAGCAAAGGGAATGTGAATGTACCAATCCCTTCCTGTGTCGCTGACCACCTTCATGAGAATTTTAGTGAGAATTTTGTTGGAAGCCTCGGCCTGCCCATTTGCTTGTGGGTAGTAAGGCGAAGAGAAACTGAGCTTGATGCCAAATGAGTCGCATAGCTTTTGGACAGTTTTGTTTTTAAAGGACTTGCCGTTATCGGTGATGATTTTATGAGGGACACTGAAACGATAGATGATGTGGGTGCTAATGAAGTCGACGATCTTGTTGGCTTTTGTGGAGACGAGAGGAATGGCTTTCACCCACTTGGTGAAATATTTAGTGGCTGTGATGATGGATTGGTGACGAAGAGACGAATGAGGGTTAATCTCACCGATGAGATCTAAACCCCACTGAGAAAAAGGCCAGAAATCCTGAGCGATTTGTAAGGCGTGACTAGGAAGATGAAGCAAGTTAGAGTGCTGCTGACACTTGATGCAATGCCGAACATAGTCACTACAGTCTTGATGAAGGGTAGGCCAATAATAGCCCAGATGAAGGATGCGCTTGGCAACTAAATTCTCATTGAAATGTCCACCACAAATCCCATCGTGGACTTGCTTAATGGCCTGAGATGCTTCAGTGGAGGTGAGATAGCGAAGAAGGAGGCTGTCAAAGCCTCGCTTATAGAGAAGACCCCCTAGCATGGTATAGCAAATGGTGCGCTTGATAAAAGCTTGCGCTTTGCTAGAGAGGTCAGGAGGAATGACAGACAAAGACAAGAAGTCCACAAGTTGCTTATACCAAACATCTCATGGGCTAGAGTCTATGGTGTTGACATGATTAATGTTAGGAGAGATATAGGAAGGCAAAGACACACGATGCACTGTGACAAAAAGTCTGGATACAGATGAGGAAGATGGGATATGGGAAGTGAGAGAAGCCATGGTGTCAACAAACATATTCGTGGATCGAGGAACAGTCTGTAGGAGGTAATGGTCGAAAGATGCAAGGAGAATGTCAGCACGGTTTTTGTACCTTTGCAAAATTTTATTTTTACAGAGGTATGAACGAATTGACCTGATTGACGATGAGCTGCGAGTCGCTGAAGATGTTAATGGACTTGATGCTGAGAGAGAGGGCGGTCTGAAGTCTCAAAATTAAGGCCTCGTACTCAGCCATATTATTGGTACAATCAAAGTCGAGCTTAAAAGACAGAGGCATGGGCTCCCCTTTGAGTGGGATGAGAATGACCCCAGCACCCCCACCTAGTTGACATTTGGAGCCATCAAAGAACATAGTCATCTGATAGATAGTGTCATCGATGGAAAGCGCAGTGATAGATTCGTCAGGGAACTCATACTGTGAGGGTTGATTATTGGGAAGAGGGGCATCTGCCAGTTGATCAGTAATGGTTTGCCCCTTGATAGATTTCTGTTGGATGAATTCAAGGTTGAACTCAGCAAGCAGCATGAGCCACCGAGCCATACGTTGATTCTGATATGGCTTGGAGTGCATATACTTGAGAGGGTCGGTGTGGGTGATGACAAAGGTCTTGTGATTAAGAAGATAGTGGTGGAGCTTGGTAGTGGCAAAGACTAACGCCAGACAGAGTTTCTCGGTATGAGTATATCAAGTTTCATAGTCGATCAGTGTTTGACTGATATAGTAGACCACTTGCTCATGGTGATGCTCGTCTCGGTGCGCGATCATGGCACCTAACGAATGATTAGTGGCTGAGATATAAAGGTAGAAGGGTTGGTCATCTTTAGGTGGAATGAGGACTGGTGGAGAGACCAAATAGTGTTTAAGGGCTTCAAAAGCCTCTTGACAGTCCTTATCCCATGTAAAGGAGACATCCTTCTTAAGGAGATGATGAAAAGGTTGGTAGCGGTCAGAAAGCTGCGAGATGAAACGACGAATGGACTGGAGCTTCCCTTGCAAACTGTGAAGCTGCTTGAGATTGGTCAGGGGCGACATTTCGAGGATAACGCGAATCTTTGTGGGATCTATCTCGATGCCATGGAAAGAAATGATGAAGCCAAGAAGCTTGCCAGAGAGGACCCCAAAGACACATTTCTTGGGGTTAAGATGAACATTGTATTGAAGAAGGTGAGAGAAGATGATCTTGAGAATGGTCAGATGGTCATGTTGAAGCTTGGACTTGCCGAGTAGGTCATCCACATAGTCCTCCATGATTTTGTGGAGGAGATCGTGGAAAATGTAGGCCATGGCACGCTGATAAGTGGAACCTAAATTTTTCAAGCTAAAAGGCATGACTCGATAGCAAAAAGTCCCCCATGGGGTAATGAAAGTGGTCTTATGTTGATCTTTAGGAGCAATCAGGATTTGATTGTATCCTGAAAACCCATCCATGAGAGATAGCATCTCATGGCCGGCCATGAGATCAACAAGTTGGTCAATGTTAGGAAGAGGAAAGTCGTCTTTGGGACAGGCTAGGTTAAGGTCGCGATAGTCTGTGCAGATCTGAATCCCCCCAGTTGCCTTAGTGACTGGGATGATGTTAGAGACCCACTATGGATAGTCGATGGGCTGGATGAAGGAGATAGAAAGGAGGCGTTGAAGCTCCTCTTTGACAAGGAGGGAAACGCGAGGATGCATCTTTCAAAGCTTTTGCCTGACAGGCTTAGCCTATGGTTTTTTGACAATGTTATGACTAGCGATTGTGGGGTCGATGCCAGGCATGTCACGATAGGTCCAGGCAAAGGCCTTGCTATGGTCAGAGAGAAATTGGGTGTAGTCAAGCTGCTCCTGAACGTCTAAAGATTGACCAATCTTTAAGACGTGGGGAATATCAAAAGAAGGGAGGTTAATGTCAATGGTTGATTCATTTAACATAACCTGGGTCTCAGAAGGGAGAGAGCGTTAGATGAAAGAGTCATCGGCACCCATGTAGGAAAGAATGACATCGTCGTCAATGCAGTAGATAGTGTGAATGGTTGCCGAATCATCTTCTACCATGCTGGGAAAAATGAGAGGGAGAGATTTGGACACCCCATTGAGCTGATAAGTCAAGGGTTCCAGGTGGATGGTGTTTATGCAAAAAAACTAGGAGGAATGGAAACCACTGACTCCGTAGGTGAAGGGGGAAGAATAGGCGAGTGTGGAGGAGATTGGTCAATGGTTGGTTTGGGACAAAGGTCTACAGGGTCTTGAGTGGGGTTGTGATATCCCAGGCCATACCGTTTCTTGGCATCGTCATTGTTGAGCGGTTTGATGGGCTGATGGGAGCCTTGCTCATAGCGTCCGAAGCCGAAATCCTTCCATGCACACCTATAAAGGTAAGTATGTGCAAAGGCAAGGTTGCCAAGAAATGAGAAGTCTGATGTGAAAGGTTGAGGTGAAGGAAGAGGATTGCAATCAGCAGGAGCTTGATTGAGCCCCCCGTAGACAAGGTTGGTTCGGAAGTGAGGGGGACCATAAGGCACGATCATCCTGATCTGATGGTCGTAACTAGGGCTGTGATGAAGGTGTCCATACTCTTGTGGAGTTTGGAACATGTCTAAGGCTAGCAAGCGATACTCCCCCAATGAAAGTCTTTGGAAGATGTCTTCCATGGGGTCTGTGGTCGTCGCTTGAAGGGGAGGTGTGAGGGCGACCCCTTGTTGCGAACTAGTCGAAGCTTTTACAGATGGAGGCAGTGCCGGGATTGATGGCTTGATAGGAATGAGGATGTCATTTAGACGGTAGGTGGTGTTGCAAGTTTTGAAGGGTGAAGGGTCAGCGGGAATGGTGTGGACTTGTCCATCGTGCTCAAATTTCACACAACAGTGCAGAGTGGAGGGGACACAGGCCATGGCATGGATCCAGGGTCAGCCCAGCAACATGTTGTATTGAAACTCTCCTTCAATGATATAAAAGAGCTTCGAGATGGTGCGTGGACCAACGTGAATGTGAAGGACAACTATGCCAATGGTCATGGCAGTAGTGTCATTAAAGAAGTGCAAGATTGCGTCAATTTTAGAGATGCAATTCTTGGGAAGAGCCAACTGATCAAAGGCATGGGTGGAGATAATGTTGATGCTGGCACCTCTGTCGATCATAACGTGTTTAATGCGTGTCTGATCAACATAGGTAGTGATGAAGAGGGCGGCATCCTGATCTTCCGTGTTGGATGTGGGAATCTCAAAATCGCTGAATGTGATGGAGGCAACGGGGGCTAAGGAGTGGACAAGGGCAGCAAGTGGCTGGGGGTCCTCGGGTTGGACCTCCACTGTTTGCAGGGCTTGGATGAGGGTTTGACAATGTTAAGGTGAGGTTTGAATGAGGTCATAAAGGGACATCTTCACAGGCGTCTGGTGAAGCTGTTTCAACATAGAGTCATGGATTGGTCCGGAAGAAGAAGAAGAAGAGGAGGGTTGAGGTGCACCAAGGATAGAAGTCTTAGGCTTGGGCGGTTGAGGTGGCTGGACGAAAGGGTAGGTCCAAGGAATGGCAAATTTTTCCTTCGCCTTGTCCTTTTGTGACCTAGTGGTTATGTGAATGGCATTGATTTCGAAGATAGGGGGTGAAGGATATAAAGGGGTCGTGGTCTGCTGATGAGATGTTGATGGGTTTGAAGAGGTTGGAGGGTTATGAGAAGGAGTCAGGGGTTGGTTGAGAGTGTCCTCAAAGAGAAGAGTGTCTTTCTCCAGATAGCGGTGAATGACGGTCTTGAGAGCATAGTAAGTTTCGGTATCATGTCCTGGCGTACGATGATATAGACAAATCTTCGTGTCGTCAAACCAGGAGGGTTTAGACCTGAGAGGTTGGAAAGGTCTAATGGGCAGAAGGGTTATGCTAGAAGTTTGAAAAATTCGATGCAAGATCAAAGAGTATGAGCCCACTAAAGGGTCCGTGCTCGTCGATGTATGCGATACTGGTGACTTTTGCTTGGGTGGAGTCGAAGGAGGCTTCCGTACCACCTTTTGGGTTGATGGTGTGGCGACAGACAGAGACGACACTTTCTTCATGAGAGGTACCACCCTTTTGGGAGAGGGTAGGCTAGCAGTAGGCAAAGGAAGTAAAGGAGGCAACTGGTTTTGATTAAAGGTCAAAGTGGGAAGGACTCTGGTCAAGGTCAAAGGATGGGGGCCTAGAATGGAGGGCAATGGTGATGGAGGAGGAGGCATTCACCTCTGTGGTTTGGCAGTCTCCTATGACTTGGGTTGAAGACTACTATTGGTCGAGGTCTGGTCTAGGTCCACCTTCACTTGCGGATGAGTGAGGTTGGAGACAGGGCGAACGCCAAGTGACTTGATAGGTTTAGATGGGGTAGATGTAAGTTTTGGTTTTGATGGGGTCGGTTGAGGTTTAGAAATGAGAGTCTGGTTTTTGTTAAGGGTCTTGGAAGATTTTGCCATAAGAGGATTGGCTGTATGAGACGAGAGGGCACGAGCATGTTGAAGAGCTGTGAGATGCTCCCACAATCCCCGATGCTCCATTTTCCTTGAAGGGAGAAGTTTGAGTTTCTCTACTAGTCGGGAAAATGGCTGAGAAGATGTGGGATGAGGTTTGGGTTCTTGAGAAGATGTGGACAGTTGTGGGGTTGAAGATGAGACTGGTGTAGTGGTTTCAGACCCAAGGCATGATGGAGTCGTGACAAGTTCATCTGTGATTGGAGACGAAGGAGAGGCAGGTTCTTCCCTGGGTGGAGAAGAAACCAGAGAATGAGGCTCCTCAAGTGGGTAAAGGGCAGGGATGATGGTACCCTCCACTTGCAGTCGAGGAGTAGGGAGGGTTAGGTCCTCCATGGGCAGTAGAAAGGAGGTTGGTGAAACCAACGGTGTTGGTAAGGTCGAGGCGTCCTCCAAGATGAGAGAGGTTGACAGAGAACTAATCGGGGAAAGAGGTTCGTCCACATGTGATGGACTGATGGGTGGACTCACCTCTTGAGGTTGGTCAAAAATGAAGGGCGAGACCGTATTGATTGTTCGTATATTGTGTTCGTGAATGTTGTCAGTCAAGGTCTGGACATTGTTTTGAGTTGGTGGATGATTGGGGAATGGTTGTTTAAAGATGTCGATGCCTTGATTAGGTGGCACATTGGGATTATCGAGGATGAGGTCACCCTTTTCCAGCATATCTTGGATTATGTTTTTAAGGGTTTTACAGTTGCCCATGTCATGACCTTTGACACGGTGGTAATTGCAGAAGTCATTTTCCCTATACCATGCAGGGATGGTGCGTGAGGGATCAAATTGTGGTGGTGGTCGAATCTGAGGGAGATTGAGGACCCCCTATTTGATGAGTTTTTCTAGCACAGACGCGTATGATTCTCCAAGTGGAGTATACTATCGCTGTATGTATCTCTGCTAGAATTGACAGGTGGCGTTTTGAGATGTAGATGGCTTAGGTTGATTGGTTGAAGAGGACGACGGTCTAACGACTACAGCGTTAGCTAAAGCTTTAGACTTAGGATTGGATGATGAAGGTTTAAAAGAGGGGTCATTGGTCTTGGAGTGGGGATTCTTGCTCTGCAACTTGACTTTATTCTCCTCGATGACACGTAACTCAAGTTTACGGGCCATTGTGAAGGCTTCGTCGAAAGTGCGGAAGGTCTGAACCCTCAAGGTGGAAGAAATATGTTTGGTGCAGGCTTGGGAGAAAAGTTCAATAAGTTCGGGTTGGGGTAAGGAAAAGGAGAGTTGATTGATAAGGCCCCTCCATCGAGCAACAAAATCAGCAATGGATTCGTCCTCGAATTGGCAAATAGAATAGAGGTCTGTGATTGAGACCTTCTTGGTGATGTTGATGGAGAAATGGTCAAGGAAGAGCTGGGCCAGCTGAGTGAATGTGAAAAGGGAATGGCTAGCAAGGGAGCTGTACCAGTCAAGCGCAACACCTGAAAGAGACATAGGGAGCGTGTGTAAAAGCAACGCATCATTATGGGCGATAAGGTAACAGGCATGTCTGAATGCCCGTAAGTGTTGTTGTGGGTCTTCCTTGCTTTGAAAATGAGAAAACTTAGGAAGTTCCCACTGGTTGGGATATGGTCGGATCGGGACGGAAGGATGGATAGGCTCGTTGCAAATTTGTTCGTATGACAGAGTATTGCGTGAGTCAAAAATAGAGGTCTCTAAGTTGGACATCTTGTCCATCAGCATTTTGATGATATCTACTGATAGATTGGTGGGTGGAGCATCCCCTAGATTGTAAGGTGCTTGAATGAGGATAGAAGAGTCGTATGACGTAGTCGGTTATACCAGTAAGGGCGCAACGTACGGATGACTAGTCATAGAGATAGAAGAGGAGACTAAAGATGGTTGGGTAGAAGGCACGGCTAGGTTCGACATTGCGATGGGAGGTTGGTTAGTGGTAACATGGGCCAATGGATAGGTAGCCACCCTAGTGTTGATAGGAGTAAGGGTAGGCAGAATAGAGATGACCAGATTCTGAAAGGGGGTAAAAAGTGGTTGAGTGGACTGAGGTTGATGGGGGGCCAAAACCCCGGTGGAAGTGGGGCCTATGATAGAGGGAGAGGCCACACTCAGATGGTTGGTCAAAGGCTGGTCGTTGGTCAAGGCAATAGCCTGGGCGTCTAAAGGTTGAATTACAGACGTTTTTGATACGATCGCAGTTTCAAGAAGAGAGGTCGGCATTCCATAGATTGGATTGCCCAAGGGGTCTCGCATTCAGCTATTCGCGAGATAGTGTTGTAAGGCTTTGACGTTGAGGTCCAAGAATCATGCAAAATCTTGGTCCCCTTCTAGGACGATAGGCGTCTGGGTCAGGGATGGGCAAGTAGGAGTTCTTTCAGTTTTCGAGTGGAACTCCATTATAGGACTGGTTATGGATGGGGTAGACGGAAGTGGGTGATGCCTCGCATGATCGACTAGAGCCTTGGCTTGACTACGAGTCAGAACCATTCAAGGCAAGAAAGAACGTCCTCACAAGCTCAAACAAGCAGATAAGAACTAAAAGGATGAAGAACATAAGCAGATCCTAAAACCCTAGGAGTAAATATTTAGGATTATAGTGGCTTATGCCTTAGAATGTGTGTGGAGGAAGATTGGCTTTTAAGTCGGGTCTTAGAAGAAGCAGTCTATGGATGGTTTTAGGTCAGTTATGGTGCTTAAGAAGTCTATGTTAGGTTTCGTACAAGGCCTGGTGCTAAGGAGCAAGCTCCCCTCACTTCACGAGTCCAGTGATAAACTGGGCCCGCTTAGCCAAAATATACTTCCCCTATAGTTTAGACTCTGCCAGAGAACAGAGTGGGCTTTGTCCTTGGTGATGAAATCCAAGTAAGATCATCGAGATAGGTAAGGTATCCACTAGGGGATGAAATCCCAGTCGGGCCTTGTCTCAGGTAAGTTAAAATGTTTGTTTTGTGCAAGTGGTTTGGTCATGTAACATCAAGTGATCTAGATTAATTCAATATGCATTTGTTAATTACTAAGTGTGATCTAAGAATGCAAGCACAAGCAGAAATGAAAGTGCAACATGTTTTAAGCCCAAGTCAAAATGTTTGTTTGTATGAAGACGAATGGAGAAAGAGTTGAAGAATATGAGTTTTGGCTAGTCTAGAAATGCAAGAAAGAAAAGAAAAGTTCTTTTTAGTCATGCTTATGATGTCATTTAGAAGAGATGAAAGAGGCAAAAAGGAAGGAACTTAATGCACCCTATATGAACGAAAGAAAGAAAGAACCCAAGGAAGGCCCTAGTGTCCCACCGGGCATGCCAAAATGTTTCTATGCTAAATCGCTTTCTACATTCAAAAGAAGAAAATGAGAAACTGAAAGAAATGGTCAAGGCTAGAAGATACCTGGATATAGTCGTGCGCACTAAAATTAGACGTTGGAAGGTACTCCTCTTTGGCTATGGAGGAATGACACCTGCGAAGAGAAAGAGACTAAACACAAAAAAATGTTAGACAAGGAGACGGTGGGCTGTCAAGCAAACGCTTGATCCTTGAAGTACAAAGACTTCCTTAAGGGATATCAACCCACTGATTAAAAATAGAATATTTGACTGGTGGAAATGAGAGACAAAATGAAAGCAAATAAAAGATAAAAAGATAAAATTGCGTACCTAATATGCTGCAAAATGTTCTGCACAGTCGCCGGTGTTGGTCTCTGTGCCGGCATCGGTCAGGGAAGGGTGCCGATGTCGGTTAAAGTGCCAGCGTCGGTCGAGGTAATGACCGGCGTCAGTCAAGGTAGCAGTTTTAGATGGGGTCTGGTCGGGTCTGGACAGAGTTCTGGATAGGTTTTTAGGATTGCAGAATGGTGTCTGAGGGTTAAGGAGCTAGTTTAGGAGTCAGAAGGATTGTTTGGGGGTTTTTATAGGGATTTAGGTAGAGTGACTGTATATTTTGGAATGGTAGATAGAGTTGATATGGGAAGAAATAAGGCTCGAGGCTGTAGCCTAAGTTTAAATAGGAGTTGATGATAGTAAATAAAAACAATAACCAGAGAATAAAACAAAAACACAGAGCAAGATACTTACCTGATACACACTGAAGACATGATAAGAGACATGATTGAAGTTGTCGCTGTGCTACCAGATGACTGAAGCAGAATTCCTGTACTAGAGAGGGAGACACGAGAGATTGATCGTAGATTGATTGTATGCAAGAAAAATGGTTGATCGTTCGGTTAGATGCAAGAAGACTCATTCATCATTACTGCGGGGTTTGGATCAAAGAAACATTTTGAGGCTGCAGGTCTGATAACTGATTGCCAAACCGATTGGCAACTGAATAACAGATAACAGATTGAGAAACGAATTAACGGACACAGTTTAAGGATGATCGACGCTGGCAGAGATGCCGACGTCGGTCGAAAAGGTGATCGACTTCGGCGACATCGATCGAGTAGTGACCGGTGTCGGCAGATGCAGAATGGAGACAGAGGCTAATTTTAGCCTTCTACTCATTCTTACATGCTACCAAGGTCAAGGCTTGTGGAAAAATGGTTGACAGGGGTTAAGGGGAGGACGACAAGGGTTAGACACAATTTTGGTGTATACAAATATGTCAAGGAAAAATAAATAAATATTTCCCCTAGTTTACCCATAGGTGGTTATAACTAAGAACCAATGACATAGATCAATGATACTAATTTTCCCATAGGTGGTTATAATTAATAGCAAGACTGGTGACACACTGATTTGACCAAAGACAGTTATAGTCAGGCCCACACAAACAAGGCATGGTATATAATGAAAATAATAAATGAAAGATGAAACTGCCAAAATTTCATCATACTACTCCAAAATATGACCTCTATCTATAATTCTTGAAACAACTATTGAAATTGATCTCATTCTGTGTACTGAAAGTGGATCCAATGGATGAACCAAGCTCAAAAAAACTAGGTAGGGAGGATCAAAACATGCTTGGTTGATGGAAAAGATATGGTAGAATGGCAAAGATATAGAGTGATAGGATGGTATGAAGATTGGATAAAATGGTAGGATCATTACCACCAAGTGGTAAAGGAAATGGCTAGGTATGAAACAAATGGAATGGAAATGGCAAAATAAAAATGGAAAGGTCCATGTTTTTGTCCTGGGTATGGTAAATGGAAAAATGGAAAAGGTATGGTTCATGTTTTTGGCCTGGGTGAATGCTTATGATGTTCTTATTTCTTTGGAAATGCACATCCTAATCAACATACGATACAACCATAATATTCAATCATGTAAATTACTAGCCCACACCTCATTTGAATAGTTGATCTATCAATAAATGGCTACAAATTTGGATGTCAATAATGTTAGTATGATCTTTTTTGGTCGTTGATTCAGTTTCCTTCAAATGTTGAGACAAGGTATCATTGTAGCCTCTAAAAAAAAGTGCAACCAAAGATGATAGATAGGAATAAATGTTGGATGATAGGTTTGATTGGGAAATGGAATGGTGGATGATAATGGAATGTATGATGGTTGAGAAACAAATAAAGATCAAGATTTTTAGGCACACATAATCTTGTTGATTTTGGATTTGACATAACTTTGGATGTGGTGGGGATGAAGACTTATAAATATGCTCTTGATAAGACCACCATATTTTTCTGTTGTTTAGGCCTAAGAGTAACTACCATCTGATTAGGTTGTAGATTGGAAGCTATGTTGATTTGATCTTTGAATTTATTTTCATCACGTAGTGAAGGACTTTTGTGCTTAGCTATTGGTGCCTCAAAGAGGTTTTCACCAATGAAGCTATCTTGATTGTCCCATAACACCTCCAAGAAGGTTTCACTAAAGAACATTGATTTTTGACTTTGATTGTCTTTTAGTGCCTCTAAAAAGGTTTCACTAGAAGATGTTGAGTTTGAACTTTGATTGTCCCCTAGTTCCTCTAAAAAAGTTTCACTAGGAGATTGTTCATTTTTTGCATGAATTTGGTCTTGGTCTCCTTTTTTTTCTTCTATTGATATGTTTCCATGGATGTAATTCAACAAGGTATGATTCTATCAGTCCCAATCAACACTTGTGGGAGATGGAATGTCAATAAAATGGCTAGGTTGGTTGATGGTAATGACATGTGGAATGGTAATGGAATGGGGAGAGGCTGCATAATCCTCATATAAAATACTAAGAAAAATTGTGTCAAATCTGAAGTAATCATCCAAAAAAATTGTAGAAGGATCACAAATGTATTTAAATTGATTTGGGAGGCATGCGTAACCAATGTTATAACAACCATGAATGTATTCTGATTTTGAATCTGAGTTTAACTCAAGGGACTCTGAATCTAATGTCAAGATTGAAGTTAATTCTATTTTTGATGCTAAATTTGATGTCAGTTTGAGAATATAACTTAACTTCAATTTTGATTCTTCATCTCATTTGGATGTTGCTATAATGATGTTTTGATGAATGTCTAGTTTTGGAAAAATAATGGCTTGTGATGGCATAATGGGCTCCACAGAGATTAGTTTGTCAAAGTGAGACTCCTCTACAATGGAAAAAAGGTTAAGATACAACTCCTCAAAAACTAGCTTATCAAAGGGATGCTCTTAAAAAATATGCTTATGAATAAAAGGTGATTCATCACAAGTTGACTTATCATAAATGGTTGGTTCAACAAAAACATCATGGTTTAGTTGGTTATCTTAGTCTTGATTTACAATTGTTTATAAAATATTAGTTTTGAATATAGCTTAGTCCTTGAATGATTGGCTTAATTGAGGTACTAATTATATTGGTTGGGTTTGGATGATTGATAGGGGTTTTATAAAGTGAGGAGTGACTGGAAACAATTCAACAATGACTAGTGGTTGGATAATGAGAGGGTGTTTTGGAGTTTGGTTGCTTGCACAAGCCAAAGGATGAGGTACTGGTATAGAAATGGCAGGGAATTATGGAGCTTAATTATTTTCATAATCCAAAGGATAGAGTCCTCAAATGATATGGATAGGGTGTTACAGATCTTAGTTATTACCACAAGCCAAAGGATGAGGTCCTAGAAGGATAAGGCTAGGGTACCGTGGAGCTTAATTAATCACATAAGCCAAAGGATGAGGTCCTAGAAGGATGACACTAGGGCATCATAGAGCTTAGTTACTCGCACAATATAAAGGATGAGGTCCTAAAAATATAAGTTTGGGGCATTGTGAAGATTGGTTGCTCGCACAAGCCAAAGGATGAGGTCATGAAATGGTAATGGTACTCCTTGGATGTTGTGGAACTTGGTATCTCACACACTCTGAAGGAGGGTTAATGGTATAGGTGGGCGATTGGGTGGGCACATAAAGGTGATTATAATACTCCAACTAGCCTAAAGAATGGATCAATGCACCCTATACTTGAGTACTTTGGCTGTGCTCCCCAAATTGAGGATTGTAAGAAGGGTATGGATCCTCCTCCCAAATAACATCATCCTTGTCCCTATAATTGTTTTGTCTTAGGCCGCAAGTAGGTTCTTGAATTTGTTCCCTAGATTAATTATTGTAAGGTGGATATGGATCCATGTTACAAACACCATCATCTTCAAATATGTCTTCACCCAAGTCCTCCTCATAAACCATATCATACTAGTAGGGGTCTCTAGTTGAATTTTATGTGGCCATTTCATCATAACTTGGATTGCATGTGACTCCACCATAAGTGTAGCTAGACATATCTACATCAATGAAGAAATCACTATAATAAAAGGTCTTATAGTTATGCAAACTCATAAAAATGACGTCCAAAGGACAAATTGTTCAAAAATTAGTCTCATTTAGTCTAGGGAGTTGTATCTCCAAAACGTCTATGCAAAAACTTGGTAAAAATAGTATAACATCAAATGTCTAACATTAAATGCTTCACACAAACAAGGTCAAGTGGATGAACTAAAAAAAATATACCAACTATAGGTCCAAAGATGTTCCAAATACGTCTAAACTAGGAAAGGGAAAAGCTGCTAGGTCTTTTGACCAAACGTGGTGTCAAAATCTAGGCTCAAAACAATGCATAGGCTAGGAATTTTGGCCAAATGCAACATCAAAAGCTAGAATTGAAACAAAAGATGATGATTTTAATATTAAAAAATTAAAACACTCTAGCATAAATAGGAAACTTGATTCTATACATAAAAGTGATCAAACTGGGATGAGGCACTAAACAAAAGGCATTTGAAGGTGGATTGATTTTCAAAAATGAAGGCACAAATAATATACTTTTTTAATTTTGGTTGAAAAATTAACCTAAGTTATGCAACCCAAAAGAGAAATATTTATGTATTAGCCCCTATGTGTCGAGGCCTAAACATAAATCAATCAATGTTTGGATCCAAACTTGGAAAAGTTTATCAAAGACTCAACTTAAGAAAACTTAGACTTTAATGACCAACAAGATAGGCAAAATTTGAATGGTGTAACGACACTAAAATAAAGATCCAACAAGGCACATGCAATTTGTTTAAATAATTGTAGTTTGGACACAAGATAAGACAAATCTATTGAAATAATTTGGGCAACATAACGACATAATCATTCCCAAAATATGTAATGATGGTTTGTTTGAAAGAATTCTAAGGCATGAAACTTGAATTGATATGGGTGGCATAATGTTACTTGTTTCAATCAAGTGACACACACAATGTTTTTGACATAAAAGTTTTCTAAGTTAAATCAAGGTGTCAAAAAAATGGCACAATGCCTCCTCAAACAACAAAGCAATGTATACAAACAAACTCATTTATGATGTGGTTTTATCAAATGAATTTTTAATCACAAAACATCAAGCAATAAAATAATAAATGATAGAAATACAACTAAGTATATCATCTTAGATCCTATCAGGGTGTGGTAAATTGAGGTTGATTAAAACTCACAAGTTATGACTGGCTATATTGATCCCAAGTGTGGTTAACACAAGAGAAACATCACACTAATTGAGTTAATACCAAT
This sequence comes from Torreya grandis, assembly GCA_037957365.1. Classification (NCBI taxonomy): domain Eukaryota; kingdom Viridiplantae; phylum Streptophyta; class Pinopsida; order Cupressales; family Taxaceae; genus Torreya; species Torreya grandis. The sequence goes on along the minus strand of JARHVA010003282.1, from coordinate 1,476,549 downwards.
TAAATTATCATGAAAATGTCTATTCCTTTACATGATGATACCATTTATGGACTCCTTAGTGGTATTCCCTGGTTGACTAGACCTGACCCAAACCTTTGTTACTAAAGGAAAGGTTAGCTACTTAGCCCCTAGCTCTAAACGTATACGTTCTTATATTGTATATCCTGACATGGAGTGTGGTTCAAACACTACCAAGAGATGAATCCATGGGTCAATTATTCCCAAGAGAACTCGTGAAAGGTAATGACATCCCCTTCATAATCCAAAAATGCATGAAAATAAAGACTAAGTAGAAAGACTTTAGGGTTATTTTTAGATTACCCAATACCATACAGGTTTTGAGGAGATCCTAGGAAAGTTTATTTCAACACCTTGGAATAGGAACCAAATGCAATTAAAAAGTGATTTTGATCACCTGAGTTTCCTATACGGGATGGGGGGAGAGCATACACGTGCTCTTATTTTTGCAAAAAACTAACACAAACAATAAATAGTTTGTAAACAATTATGAGTGAAGTTTGATTTTAGGTGCCTAATTGAAATGTGATGATGTTATTTACTTGGCCCCTTGACTTAAGTGCAAAATATTGAAATAATTGCATCAAAAAAACTTTATGCAAAATCATCTAGTTCATTTTAATCCTAAAACACAAATGTTCAAGATTTAGCCTAAGTTCATTTTTAAATACCAAAAGTGTTTAAGACTTAAGCATTTTATTTAAGTATAAAAAATCAAGTGTTTCTAATATTTAACCATAATAGATTCATTTTAAACACTAACATCCAAATGTGCAAGATATAACATGTTCATTTTAGTACCCAAATTGAAATGTGCAAGATTTAATTAGATTCCTTTTAAAAGCCCAAAATGAAATGTGTATTAACTAAAACATGAAAATTTGTGTTCCAATCATGTCATGGACCTGAAATTATTATATAGTAACCTCCTTATTTGAAGCACTTTTGATTGTGATCAAATGAACTCTGGAAAAAGAGCTCCCAGGTTTTTATTTTTGAAAACACAGTGATCAGGGTCAGTCAGAAATGACCGATATCAGTTTGAAGGCAACCATCAAAGGTTGACTTAAAAATAAATAATGATGGTCATGAAAAACCAATGTTAGTCAATTAAAACTATTGTTGATCACCTATGGATCCAAAAGATAAACCATAAAAGATAAACATGTTAAGTTAGGATTTGGTTAGATAAAAATTTGAGAAAACTTGTAAGGGAAATTTAAGCCAAGGAGTTTAAATGATATTAAAATCAAGAAATCATGAAAAATAATGTTGAAAAGAATTAAAATGCAAGATTTGTGAACATTTTTACGTTGAAACCAGACCAATGATGGTTGCATAGAATCAAGATTGGTTGGGCAGAATTATGGTTTGTTTAGGCAAATTGATGTTACTTGTACCTGATTGGTATTGATCTCTATGTAGATCTGAGTTAAAAAATAATCCCAACTACGAAAAAAATAAAGCTAAATTTATAATTTTAGATACATTAAAGCATCTATTTATCAATTTTTGCCTTGTATATTGATCTCCTTGGTAAGTGGGGTGCTCATGGTCCCACCGAGCATGCCATTTGTGATCAAAGAATCCAAGAAGGGTGGTTGGATCATCGAATCAAAATGAAAACAAACACACTAAAAAGCATAATGTTATCTTACCTAGATCAAAGGGAGGAGAATGGTGAATAAAATCATTTAAAACTACAATTAAAATGTAAGAAAACATACCTTCTTTACCTTCCTTGAATGATTCATGAGATTTCTTCATTGGCTTGCTCGACTTGTGCTCAAGAAATATTTTGCAAATGGAGTTGGGTGGCTCCTTCTCCCCTTGGCACCATGGTTTGGCTCATGCTTTTTTGATGTAGCTTCATAGATTGGCTTGGAATTTTGGCATTATAACTCTATTTTCATGAAATCTTACTCTAAAACCTGCATTATAACATTACTTTATCCAATCTCTCTAAATGAGGAGGTCTAGGCTTGTTTTTATTGTTTTGAGACTAACCCCAACCTAAGGTGAGTTAGGGTGTAGTTAGAGCTTGGAATGGGTTCAAACCTTACCTTTTTGAGTAAATTAATGCTAGTAGAGTTAAAAGGTGTCTAAACTTCATGATTAATATTAGATAGGCATGGGTGGGATATTTTCTAAAAATAACAACTCACAAAAGGTAATTATGAATTCCTAGGATATTCTTTGATTTTTGAATTTATTTTTTGACAATTGATTTAATTGCTCATGGTTAATTCAATTTAGGTATTTGATCTGATTTTTCATGTTAATTAATTATATTTAAGATTTTTGATATTTTGAAGATTTTTGAATTAATTAATGTGTGCATTTGATCCCATTTAATTATTTTATAAGCCAAATTGTACTTTATGAAGCCAATTTTGAGATGTTTGGTGATTCTTAGGTTTGATTGGAAAAGTTTGATAAGAACCAGTCTAAATTTGATTTTGAATCCATTAGTGGCCACTTTTAGATGTCTACAAGATTGATTTGACTTCCATCTTCAAAGTATTTATTATACAAGAAACATTTAGTCACATGGAGTGGCTCAGATTATATCAACCCTTCCCTTTCACATGTGATCCCCATTTTATAGTGGTCTTTTAGTGCACAACTAGGGTTTAAAGTAAGAGGTATTAAAAAAAATTGTTATGAAATCAAAGACATTTGTATGCATATAAACCATTATCAAATGTAGGCACAACAACCATGACTATCATAGATCAAGATAGGAATGTAAGACATATATGCACCCTAATAGATAATATTACACAACATAGGCATCTAAGTGTGATCTCAGAATTTAACTCAAGAGAAGATGGTTAGTATGGTGTTAGTTTCAAAATGAAACCAAAATGAAAGAAACATAGTAACTAGCATAACATCTCTAGGCCTAGACACTAGGGAGAGCTTAGTTAACAAACATGAATAAAAAATACAACTAAAATTCAAAATAAACCTTCTTTTATCTCCCTTGGATGCTCCAAAATTCTTGTTGTAATGGCTCTCTCAGCTTGTGCTCACGAAGTCCTTGGAAATGGAAGCTTGACTACCTCCATCTCTCCTTGGCACCTTTGGCTTGTGGCTTGGCTTGGTTTGGAATCAATTTTTCATGGTAACATTAATTGAAATGGGTTTTGAAATCATTTGTACATTATAAATTTTCATTCTCAAGTCTTTTAAATGATGTAGTAAGGCCTCCTATTTATAGATTTTTGAGAATGTCTAGAATCAACCTGAATCGTCTATCCTAAGATTGAGATGTGTGGTTGAAGATTAATTCAATTTTTAGAATTAATTTTATAATTATCCTCATTAAGTTTATAATTATCCTCATCATGAAATTGGAATAAGGGGAAATTAAGAGGCATGGAGGGCTTTGAATCTTGATATTTGTGGCATTTATGGCTTAGGGATGTCTTCCTAAGAAAAGAGGTCATCTGATGATGTAGATATTAAATATTCATTTGTAAAAACAAGTATTCAATAAGTTTCCATGTAATTCTTAATTAGGCCTTGATTTGGATTAATTAGCTATTAAGCATGTTTAAGCACTTTGTGCACAAATTACTTATATTGATTATAATACATTGTTATTGGTCCAAAATTTGATTGGATTAGAATTGGAAGTCAATGTTAGATATGTTGGAACTGTATTCCCATTTAGGATGTTACCAATAGCTAAGAAAAAAGGCATGTGTCTTGTGTAAGATATTTTATAGGAAAGAGAAATCTAGAGCACCTAGGTGCAAAATTGGCATTTTGACTCAGAATGATCTGATCAAAGTTAGTTGGCCCATAAATTGCATTACCACATTTAGTGACACCCTAGACAAAATTAGAACTTGAATATGCCAATTTCAACTCATTTAATTCATTTTAGTGTTTTTAGGACAAATTATGCATTTTAAGTGGAAATTGGCCAAAAGTCTGATTGGAGGTTATCAGTGGCCAGATTTAGGTGTCTACACTAACAAGTGTAAACTTATCCAAGCTCACATAAACACTATGTTTCTATATTTGAGCACTCATAATCCCTTCCCTGATCACTGTTGAAAATTATATCATACCATAGACACACATGTATTTGAAATAAACTAAACACTCAATTCCTTTAGTGTTTTTATATAAATAGTAAGTTGCTAAATATTTTGCTAACTATGATCATATTTTTTTGGTTATTTTACATCTAAAAAAAATTTAATATTCTATTATTTATATCATATAAGGGTCACATTAATGAAAAAATAGATAAAACAATCCTTGATCATCCTATTTATATCAAGTCATCCCAAACCATTTCATAATATGAGAGAGAGAGAGAGAGAGAGAGAGAGAGAGAGAGAGAGAGAGAGAGAGAGAGAGAGAGAGAGAGAGAGAGAGAGAGAGAGAGAGAGAGAGAGAGAGAGAGAGAGAGAGAGAGAGAGAGAGAGAGAGAGAGAGAGAGAGAGAGAGAGAGAGAGAGAGATCCAATTTTGATATAGTCCTTTCCATATATATTTTTATCCTTGCAACAAAGTTATCAATTGATACTTTGACCTTTAAGCATCACCATATTGTACCAAAAGATCTTAGGTGAATTATGTGTAAATTCATCTTCATATATAGGGAAGAGTAGATACAATCCCTTACTCAAGATTTCATTTTTATTACCAAAAACTACATGAAGTCTAGTTTTGACATGTGAGATACATAGTATGACTCCCACATTGGTTTCCTGACCCATAACATTGATTTGTTGTGAGTTGATAGAAAGATAAGTAAAGAAGAGGGAAAAAGACAATATTTTTGTATTTCTATCCATCAAATTAGTGAATCCAAAGAAAATATAGACACAACATCCAATTGTAAAAAATCATAGGAAAAAGAAAAATCTAAAAGTGAAAAAAAATACATAATCAATGTAGGACACAAATGATAGTTAAATATGAGTGGAAATTATCTCTCTTTAGAGACAAGTGCCTTAGATGCCATTATTATTTCTATATAATCAACACACCAAATTTATTGAACAATCAAATAAAGGCCTACAAAGCTTAGATATGCATTAAAAAATCTAAAGTTCATCAAGGTGTGATTTTTCCATCATTTGTGGCCTCTTTGCAAGTTCAATTATCAATTCAACATTTTTCTATATGTTTACTATATTTAGCCACTATGATAGGGTTGGAATTATTATTTTACATTAATAAATGTTAGATCTTCCTTGTGTAATATTTTTTCTTGTTGTTAATGGTAATTTATGTAAAACACTAAAAATATATTTATTTTATCGTGAACCCCTTGTTATTTGAATGTTAATACCTTCTTCCACAATGTTTCATGGATTTTTTTTCCATATTTTATTTCATATCTACATCTCTTGTTACATGTTTAGTAAAATATTAGATTATATTCAGTTATTTTTACATATAAATTACATCCACCTTCAAAATCAGGCGCAAACATCTTTATTCCTTGATCACATATATTTTTTGGAGGTTCAAATCTAATTTTCATATTTTTATTGAATTTTGGCTTCTACCATTGGTGTGTGCTTTATTTATTCTATTAATGTTTATATCCTATGCTTTTAGCATTGGTGTCTACTTACTTTGTTGTATTAATGTGTATATCTTATGCCCAAGAGGCCTAGCTATTTTCATTCTACAAGACATTATTCTAAATTGAGTACTGATACTTTTAAATTTATATAATTACCTTTTCATACCACTCATATTTTAAAATTTCCATTAACTAATGAGATACCTTATCATGATGTCCCTCTTACTAATAAGGCTCTTCTATATGTGAACAATAATGACTATGTATATTATCAATATGTACCTCTTTATGATCCTAATTTTTAATATGATGGAAATTTTAGTGATAAAGAAAACACTTGTGAGGATAGGTATAATCCTTATAGTGGTACACCTATTTTTATTATGGATGTCCCAAATTTCAAAGATATGACCAAAGCACAATTAGATGCTTTTGATGCAAACAATCTTAAGGAGCTTGATGCTATGGTTTTATTACTTATTAAATCTTTTAATACATAGATTAGGAACAAGAATCCTTTATCTAAGAAACCATTGTTGGATGGTTTTACTCATTCTTCATGAGGTAGTGAGACTACTACTAATCATGATAGTAATATTCCTAAGCCTCTAGATATTGCTAAAACATACCCTCAGGTTAATGCTTCTAGTCCTAACAATTATATGGTTCCACCTAATAATCCAAAGACCAATTTTCTCCACTAAATTCATATATTCAATCTCTTGGTCTTGTATATAGTTGTAATACCAATCATGCCTTGCATACTAATGTTATCATTCTAAGGCACTTATACATATACATGCCAATGTTAATCATACACCCAATTGTTCATATATTTATCCATCATTACAACATAGAATTAATGACATGAGGATGAAAATTTCAAAATTATCTCAAACACGTAGAAAACCAAATCGTGTGGATTCAATTTATGACATATCACACAACCATTTGGATCAAGACTTGTGCTTGATCACCACTTACCTCCATCCTTCCAAGTGCCTATGTTTATAAATTTTAGTGTAAATGGTTGTTGGCAAGATTTTTTGGGGTTGTCTCAAGGATAAGACAAAGCTATTGAAATCAGGAAAATGTTGGTATGATTATTTATCAAAAGACACAGTCATGAGAAAATAAAATGGAGAGTACAAATTTACCACAGTTTCAAAAATATTATTTAGGCTAATGACACAAAGGCTTATACCAACTTAGGAAACATGGTAGGGTTTTAAACCCTATGGTAAAAAAAGGAGCATCACCTAAAGAAGAGACATGTTGATGAGGAGAAAAAATGTCACTATTCATGTTGATGAGGTGGCTGAGCACTATTCACTAATTAGGTGTAGTAAACACTATTCATGATAACACTATTCACTGATGAAGTGTCATAAACACTATTCATGCTAACTCATAAACACTATTCAAGATGACTAAAATGACTAGGTGGCATAGGGCACCATTATCTACTAAGGCACATGGGTAGCTTGATTTTATTTTACATGCTAGAAGTGGGGCACATTTCCATATGGGGGATTATGATCTTGAGTTTTAATTTAGTTAAAGTATAGCATTTACCTTTTTGAACTCTTGTTTGAGTGGGAGACAATGGTTACTTTATTGATTAACCACCCATGTCGAGTGGGAAACCAAATCGAGTGACATAAATTGCTGGGGTATAAACTAAAGTGGAACACATGGTGGAACAACTTTTCCTATTGATGAATAGTCCCTCCAAGTGGAGGATGGCAATTTTTTAGCTTCTTTTAAATTTTCTCTCTTGTTATTCATTTTGTAATTACATAAATGGAGTGTGATCTGCTAGATGTGGTGAAATAAGCTTTGTGTGTAAGATTTGTAGAGCCTCTTTGGTGTGTGAAATATCCAAGTCTTGTGTCATTAATTGAATAATATCATAATATTAGTATGCTACGAAGATTCATTTTCATCATTTGGCATCAAAGCTTGTAGTGTGTGATGCAAAGCTTGATTCAAGTTTTCATCATTTGGTATTAGAGCAAGTTTGAATCTAGTTGCCTTGTTTTACACATTTTTATGGGTAGAAAAAAAGTGGAAACATCTTCCAACAAGGAGAGTAATGGGTATAAGGTGTCAAGATATTTATTACTACCTTATTTTTCAATTTGTTGTGCATAGAAAACAAGAGGAGTCATCTTCCAAGAAATGAGAGTTGTTGGGTAGAAGTTGTCAGAGTGAGTGTTTGTTTGGTTTTGTGGGTTATGAAGACATGTAAAATAATAATGGAGGAGCACCACCAAAGGAAGACTTAGAGAATATGTTGAATTAAATCCAAGAATAATTGAAGATGATGCTGGATACACAAATTGGAGAGTTAAAAATTGAATAAGAAGAAGAAGAGATGTGGGAGATATTAGATTCCATAAAAGCAAATGTGGATTTATTGAAGAGAGAACTAACTACAAATGAGAATAAGGTTGTATTAAATTACAATAAGAGAGTTAGGTTCTCATTCAAATAACCCAAATCTAATTTTAAATTCAAAAAAGAGGAATAAGTTTATGAGTAGCCGATAGGGGAAGAAGTCCTCATGAATGAGGAGGTAGATGTGATATTTGTTGAATTAGATGTTGGAGACCCATTATGTGATGATGATAAATAAATGGTGAATACCCATGAGTGGGAAAATGTTTCCATGAGTAAAATAATTAATGAGAGTGAAGATGACAATCATGTAGATTTTCAAAAAGAGGAAGAGGGTAACCAAGAAGATTTACAGGTTTCTTTGGGGAAAAATTTGGATGTTGTGTAAGATAATGACATAAGGATATGATAGATAATATTTTAGACATTAGGGAGAATCTTAAAATGGTGTTTTATAATGTTGAATATGATCCAATAGTAGGTTGGATAATGTGTAAAGAAAGACAAGTAGTCTTTAGGTGGAGTTGAATGGACAGTGGTGGGTTTAAGCTCAGATGGGAGAGTGATATGCATGATAGAGCATCTTGGTAGAGAAGGAATATATATGCTAGTTAAAATACCATAAGGATAAAGAAAGATAAAAGGAGAATAAGTGTGAAGAGGAGATGAAGATAACCAAAAAGCAGGGGCTAGAAATGGAGAATAAACAACTGTGCTATGTGGTGTGTTTGAAGGGGATGCCATGGTCATTATGTTGGATGAACAAAAGAGTTGTTCTAAAACTTACCCCATCCATGTGACTAGGATCTCACATTATAAAACTTTGGGTGTCTAATGTAGGAACATTCAAGTGTTTTTGCAATCTTGCATCAACTAAAAATAGAGTGGTGTGTTCATGTTTTTGTGAGCCTATAATGTTTGGAGTAAAAATAGGACCTAAATTATTTTCAACTAGAGGAGAATGATTTGGATAAAAAAATCATTATTAATTCTAATGAGGTGGCAAGGCACTATTCACTAATGAGTTATCATAAACACTATTCATGCTGACTCATAAACATGACTATGTGGCATGGGGTGCCATTATCTACTAAGGCACATGGGTGACTTGATTTTGTTTGATATGATGGAACTAGGGAAAATTTTAATGTGGGGGCTTATTATCATGATATTTACTTTAGTTAAAGTGGATAATTTATTTTTTTGGACTCTTGTTTGAGTTAGGGAAAATAGTTAATTTCCTAATTGACCACCCATGTGGAGTGAGAGACTAATTTGAGTGTCACACATTGATGGGATGCCAACTAAAGTGGATCAAATGGTGGATAAAATGTTCTATTGATGAATAGTCCCTTTAAGTGGAGGATGGGAAATTTTTTGGCTTCCTTTGAATTTTATCTCTTTTGTTCTTCATTTTGTAATTCCATAAATGGATTGTGATACATGGCATTTGTAGAATATATGCAGTGAGGTAAACCTTATGTGTAAGCTTTGTAGAACCTCCTTAGTGTGTGAAATAGCTAAGTATTGTGTGATTAACTGAAGATGAACATATTATTAGTATGATAAGAAGAAGTGTTTTCATCAATTGGTATCAAAGATCCTAGTGTGTGATGCAAAGCTTGAGTTGAGTTTTCATCACATGTTGGTTCAAGTAAATCCTTTAGGGTCTTCTTTGAACAATGATATTATCTTACCTATTAGGCTTGTAGCCTAATCTATTTATTTAAACTAGGATTTTATGAGTTACCAATTAAAAATATACTTTTTTATGACAAAAATAACTTTGATCAGGTCAAATAGATCTTAACAATGGTTAACAAACCTCATATCCTTCCTTGATTGAAGATATGAGCCAATTTGAATATTGTTTATACTAACCCTATTTAGGCCTAATTCACACATATAGGATTTTTAACATGAACAATTATTTTTCATATAATTTAAAACCAACACTTGGATCCTCTTATCCTCCTTCTATAACAACTACATACAAAATTTTAGGCAATTTGGTTTTATAGGCTGAGAGAAATTTGAGTTTCCAATTGTTGTCAACATTGTTTTCTTATCATCTTCAGGGATTATAAAACATAGTTATCTATAACATCAATTTTAAGGCTAAAAAATATTTAATACTACCTATAATTTTTTAAAAATAACCTCTATTAGCTTAACCCAAAGTTTGGAAAATTTCCATTGGACAAAACTCAAGAGAACTAAATTTTTCTTCCAAAAACAATGTTTTAGGTCTAAGAGACAAGCATTCAATGACATAATCCTTTAATTCTGAATATATTTATGGATTAAAGAATTATAAACTTTTGGATCATTTATAAAACCTTCTAGAGAACCTCTCTACAAAGTTTTACAACTTTTGGGTAGTTAAGTCGAGATTAAAATGAATTTAACTACGTTAAACTCTATACTAGGGTTTCTCAACATTTGTAGGACACGAGATATATGAAAAGTATTTATTGAATTTTATAGATTTTAAATATTTACTTAAAATTTTATATAGTTATATAAACCCTTATTTACCTGTTGTAATTATTAAAACTTGTATAGGTTCAAACAAGTATGTGAAACAAAGGTGCTTTCTTAGACTTTGAAAGTCTACAACTGATCTTCTGGACTCTGTGTCTACTTTAAAAAACTATAAAATCATATGTTAGATATAAATTATCTCTAAAACATGTAAACATAAATTAATGGAATACAATAAATCCTCCCAATTTCAAATCTTCTTTTTTTATTGATCAATCTCCAAAAACATGATATTCAGACCTGTAAAAATGAGTTTTTTATACAATAATTTGCCCTTATTTTTCTCCTCATAAGGTGGGTAAAGATTGATATATTCAAATGATATCTATAATTATTATAAATTTGTTTCATGATCACAATGACTTTTCAACTTTCCAAACTCAACTTAGGCATGCTAAACGAGGTTGTATTCCTATGATGAATAGGACTAGATAAGGGTAAGGACATAGTTTTGAATAATAAAGAAATATGAAAATGATTATATTGACATATATATTACATACTAATACCCAAGTGACCATTTCATAATGATCATGATCCTTGACACTTTTACAACCCCTTAACCAAGTTAAACTAATTCAAAATTTTAAATTATTGGTTTTGGCAGGAAAATATCAAAACACTCTAATTAGACCTGCAAGCCACACTTGAAACATACACATGGTTTCATATTGACATTATAATACATATATAACATTTACAAAGAAAAAAATATCAATATTATGGAATATAAATTGATGCACCTACATTAGACTACCAAGCTTGAAAATGTTCATGAGTTCCTACTCATGACATCTTCGTTGCTACTCTGGCATTCGTTCTTATTATCTATAGGTGTTTTTGACATTTATTATTATTATTATTCTCTCCAACATTCTTCCTTTCTCATATTTTTATATTCCTTCTTGGATCCCATTGTTTTATTAAAATAGATAGTGATTGGTACAAACTTGCATTATTTTCAAATGTATATCCACCTAGCTATGTTATAGTGCTTCTATCTTGGAACTTGAATTATTTTTTAGTATCCCTCTCTATAGTTTCTCCAGAAAACTAAATTTGATCACCACATAAGTATACATATAATATCTAATTTTTATTTTAGCTTTATTTTATTTGGACTACATGCAAACTTGAAGTACTATATTCCTTCATTGCACCTGCACATGAAGCAAACATATTAGAGAAATTAATTTGTTCATTAGGCCCTTGAGACCCATTCTCTATCACCAAGATGACTACCAAATAGATAGTATCCAAGACAAATTTTAGGAGGGGATTCTTGTTGTTCTTTTATCTTTTATTTTATTCTTTATATGGGATATCTACTATCTTTTTCTTCACCTCAACTGCATGATCTTTTACCTAAATTACTTCTTGTTCCTTCTTTTTGAAAGATTCTATTTGATTTTCCACAAGTACTCTTCCTTATATAATGTTTTCACAATTATTGTTAATATAAATTATAGGTCTCTAACAAGATCCTTTTTTTGTCTCTCAAAGTAGCCTCTTGTTATCCATTCTCATATTATTTACTTAAAAAAGTTTCTTTCCCATTGCCTTCCATGGTAATCTCTTTTGGAAAATCAACTCCTGTAATGAACTCCTTTGAATAACTTGATAAAATTTCATTTGACATCTCATTAATCATCATGTTCTCATGTTCACTTAATAAAATATGATTTTCTAAAGATGAATCAATTACCTTAATAGTTATAACAACTATCTTTTAAACTTTACCTTCTTTTACCTACTACAAGAACTCCTTCTCATTCATCATGAACACATGAACTTCATCATTCATCTTTCAATGGTGCCAAGATGTGTCTCCTACCATCCTTCTCAAAAGTGTAGGTATTATTTCTTCCATCATGAATTTCTCTTTTGTCAAATTTCCAAGGTCTTCCTAGTAAGACATGGTAAACATCCATAGGTATCACATCACAAAGCACCTCATCTTGATAGTTGCCTATTTTAAACTCTACTTTACATTATTCATTGATTAAGATTTGATGTTTTTTATACAACCATGACACTCTAGAAGGTGTAAGCTAAACAAATGTTTTCAAACCCGATTTCTCAACCATTTCAAAAGATATTAAATTATTTTTATTACCACTATCAATAACTATTTTGTAACACTTACCTCTTGTCTTGAAAGTAGTATTAAACAATGTTTTCCTCTGTACTAGCTCTTTAGTCTCCTTGCTTGGTTTAAGAATTTTCCATTTCATCAATAATGATTCTCTTGTTTCAAGTTATCTACATGATCCTACACTTTATTCATTTTCAACTTGCACAATCTAATTAGTATAGTTCTCTTAAGCATAATTTGGGCATTCATAAGATCTATGGCCAAATTCATTACATTCAAAGCATCCACCCTAAAAGAAATTATTCTTACACTATGAATATGATGTTATAATTTTGTTTGAATGACCTTCTCCTTGAATTTAAGCTTGACTTGGAGGACTGATTTATCTCTCTTCATAAATATTAGTGTTATCACCATGCTACCTTCTATTTTTGAAATAACTACTCTTATCTCTTGCAATCCTGGCTAGCTTCTCTTCTTCTTTGAGTGAATGTTAATACGATTCTTCAACTTTTATTGGAGATAATAGGATAATTTAATATTGAATAACGAGCTTTAAATAATTTACATACATACCTACTTTTTCCACATCATCTTCTATATGTCTTGATATTATAATTAACCTATAAAACTCCTCTTTCTAGGATTTGACATTCATCTCCTTGCATCTCAAATTTTGAATTTTTCTCAACAACTAAGTATAATGATCTCTTGGAATAAATTTAGAATTTAACTTAGTTACCATTCTTATCGTGGAATAATCAAAATTCATTTATTCCAATCAATCTAAAATATAAATACAAAGCACTTATTTATACAAACAAATCATGCTCGTAATAGTCCTAATAAATCTGGGAGAGCATTATCAACAAATCTCCCAAATACATATGAGAGTAAAAAATTAATATTGATAAAAAGATTTTAATATTTACTAACCTAAATAAACTATCAACCTATCTATGGCGAGTAACCATTTACTAACTACAAACAATTATAAGTAATAAATTATTACTTATTTATTTACAATGATAAATTAATCATATCAATATTCCCCCCCCTTAATTCAACATTGTCTCAAGTGAACAGGAGATAAATTCTTTGAATGTCCTCAAATTTTTCTTGCACAAATGATTTAGTAAAAACATCTACATGTTGATATGTCAGGGAATATTGGAGTTGAATGTTGTTATTCTAAACATGTTTATGGATGAAATGAACTTGCACCTCAATGTCTTTAGTGTGTTCATGAAATATTGGATTACGAATAAGATTCACTACTCCTTTATTGTCTACATGAAGAATTTTTGGTTATTTCTATGGTAATCCAAATACTTCAAGTATGCATTTGAGCCAAATCTCTTCATAGACAACTCTTCCTGTAGTGTGATATTATGATTCTGTGGAGGACCTTGAAACACAATTTTACTTCTTGATCTCCCATGATTTGAGTCCAGATCTCAAAAATAATACAAATCCTAAAGTGGATTTCCTATCATCAATGTTTCCTATATATTCTAAGTTTGAGTATTATATCAAGAAAAATTTATCATTCTTCTTGTAATCTAGGCCAAAATCCATAATTCCTCTAATGTACCTCAATACTCACTTTACTACATTCCAATGACTATCTTTAGGCTCTTGCATGAACCTTGAGAGATAACTGACAATATAGCTAATGCTTGACCTAGTGCAGGTTAGGTAAATGAGACTCTACATAAACTATTGATATAGAGTTGCATTTAACCATGGCAATGGATCTACTCAAGATAACTAAAGTTTTATCTCCATATGTGTGGTAATTGGTTTGTTATCCATCATGTGAAATTTCTCGAGCATTATCCTAGCATATTTGAGATGATATAAAAAAATGTGATTTTATCTATTCCAAAATTATAATCTAAGATACTAATGTAGAATATCAAGATATATCATGTTGAATGATCGATTTAAATATCTCTTTGTTGATTCAATCATATTCACTAAACTACCAGTGATGACTAGATCATCGACATATACAACCATAATTACTATCTGCCCCCTTATTGTTTGAGGTAGATCTTGGGATCATATGGAATCTTTTTGAATCTATGTTTCAAGAGATGCTCATCAATCTTGATATACCATGGCCTAGGATCCTGTTTAAGACCATACAGTGATTTGACAAGTCTATAAACTTTATCTTCTTTTCCTGATTTGACAAAACCTTATGTTTGAGTCATGTAGACTTCTTCCTATAAGTCCCAATTAAGGAAGGAATTTTTCACATCCATTTTATGAAATTTCCATCCAAATTATATGGATAGATAAAAAATCATCTTGATATTTTTGATCTTTACTATGGGAGTAAATGTCTCCTCATAGTCAATGCCTTCTTTCTGAGCATACCCTTTTACAACCAGTCTCGTCTTGTGCTTGTTGAGACTAACATATGCTTTGTAATTCATCTTGAAGATCCACTTGCATCTGATTGGATTCTTCCCTAGTAGAATATCTACAAGCTTTCATGTTTTATTTTTCATTAGTGAATTATATTTTGCATCCATAACATCTTTCCAATGTTTTAATTGTAGGGCTTCCTGAACTGTAGAGAGCTTGATAGATTCAAAAACTATACTCATTAAGGCCAAATTGACCTCAATATGAGCCATACTATGATTCCTTGGTCCAATGGTGGGTGTGTTTGTAACACTATCCAATTTTGCATCTCTCAGTGTATTTATATACCATTTAGGCATACATTGAGTAGCTCTTGTGGGTGGTGAAGCTACACCATCATTCCCATCATCATTACTATATTCATCTGGGAGATTACCATCTTATATATTTTCTATGGGATTGATTTGTTTATCAAATGAGCTTGTAGAAGTAGATTCTACTTTTTTATTTTCAAAGAACTCAGCATCCATGTTGGTGTAGATTTGCCTAGTTTTTATATCCATGAGTATATAGGTAAGTGCTTCTTCATTGTACCCTAAGAATACATATTTTTTTTAATTTCATATCAAGTTTAGTCTATTATACTTTGGGAATTGTTAGATTATTTATTTGGTGATTAATTCACCATAGGCATTTTATTGTTAATTTTTTTTATTATTTTACCTGAAGTCTATCTCAGGTCTATTTGTTTTGATTCCTTCCTATTTTCTAGGAAGTTGTTTATGCTATTGTTTTGGATATTTAATAGCCCCTGTAATGCATTTTGAGTTAGTTGAATATATTATTATTTTGAGCTCTTATATTTAGTTTCAAAGTAGGAGGAAACATATATTTGTGTTTGGGTAGAGCCAATAAGAGGAGGAGCCCTGAGGTACACTCTCTCTCTCTCTCTCTCTCTCTCTCTCTCTCTCTCTCTCTTGATTCGAGATAAAATTTTCTCTAACCTTGGGAGGAGCTTGTGCACTTTCAAATTATTTCTAGAGCAACATTACAATTTCTCATTACATTACTAAAATACTACAACTACGCCACATTTTTAGGACTACAGATTGGTGTTAAGGTAGCATAGAGGAGAGAAAATCAAAAATATTGAAGTAGATTCATTAGACTCTACTCTTATATTTGGTATCCTTTGCTACTCATGTGGTATATGACTACACCAATATTCAATTTCTTATGTCTTCACAGCTTACAAGAAGTCCAACGCTCCCTTCCACTAGCTTAGAAATATAGCTTGGAAAGAAAATAACATTAGAAATTCATTCTTTAACCCTTGGCATTGAAGCAAACATAACTAAAGCATGATGCTTGGTAATAGATCAGATTGGCATTGGAAATAATGTTAGCATTTTTTATTCTATAGGTTATAAATCTAAATTTTGATTTTAGAAGCTTTTAGAATTCAAACAAGTTCCAAAACCACCCTTTAGGACCCAAAAACTACCTATTAAATCCCAAAACCACCCTTCATAATATTACTTTGCTGAATTTTTTAAAAAAATTACATTTTCTCCAATCTTGTGGTATTGTCAAATGGGCATGGTTTTGTTCATGAAATGCATTTTTTAAGTCTTTAAATAGAAGTTTTGTCTCCTATATATTTGTATTAATGCATGGGGGGCAGGGGGCGGGGGCAGTGGGGGGGGGTGTGTGGGTGGGTTTGGTGAAGAGAATTTTTTTATAAAGGAGAGGTAGGAGGTTCACATCCCCCAAATATATTTTTTTGAAATAAAAAACAACTTTGGCATTTCCACTAAATTTGGCAGTTTTGCCAATTTTAGTTGTATCTAGATAACTTTAGCTAGAAAAGTCATAATTTTTTTTAAAAAGAGGCCAAAGAGCCCATTTTTTTTAGGGGGGGATATTATTTTTAAATGGAATTAGTGTTTTTTTATGTATATTATATTTATTTGCCAAACATTGTAATATTTCTTTTCTGCAAGTAAATTAAAAAAATAAAACACAAAATAGTACATTTTTGCACATTCATAGTGTTCATTCATAGCTATGCCTTTGACTCAAATTTAAAAGTAATGACATCATGATTGAGTTACTACATACATAGCCTAACATAGCTACAATAATGCTGTCTAGATATCAACCCTATAAATCATATGAGAGAAATAAAGTTAAACATTTATTGATAATCCCTCTATTTTACCTATTTGATTCAGTCAAAAGATGTAAATCTTGATTGGTGGTATTTCCAAGTATATAGATAAGTTACACACACATATGGAGAAATACATCTAAGTAGGTGCTAGTGATTGGACAAACCCTTTTTAGTACTATCTAAGTAACACATATCAATCTCTTTCATGTATGTTTATTCTTCTTTCATGTATTGCCAGGTATATAGAAAGGGTGAAATTCTTCCACATATGGATGGGTTTAATATAAGGACACATATAAATAAAGGATTGATATCCTAGACTGATGGTATAATGAAAGGGATACATTGATACTTGGAGTGATAAGGAAACAATCCATCACCTTTGGTCAGATTCTACACAGTGGCTAGAAATGGGCCAAAATTCTTTTTGCCATACTCAAAACTTCTCTATGATAATAACTATGCCACTTGGAAAATGAAAATTAGGATACATTTAAAATTTGAAGAAATTGGGCCTATTTTTAGTGACACTCTTACCTGACATGCTATTGATGATGATCATTAAAGTAAGTTCGATAAAGCCAATCAGAAGGCAAAGTTGATAATCATGTTTGGAGTATCAAATGAGGTACAACCTCATATTCGTGAGGCCAAAATAGAAAAATATACTTGGGATAAGCTCTAGATAGTCTATGAAGCCAAAAATTAAGGAACCATTATTCATTTATAGAGTCAACTTCATTCTCTCAAATTGAAGTCTAGTGAAAAAGTGAAAGCTTTTTTATGTTGTGTTGTTACCTTGAGGGTCTCACTCCAAGCATTGGAAAAATAGTGTCTGATGCATCTCTTGTATCTATTGTGTTTAGAGAACTACCACCCTCCTATAGGATATTTATGACTACTTTGATAGTCACAAAATAGAAATCATCTTTTGACAAGTTGGTAAACATGTTACACCAAGAAGAGTCTATGCATATAGAAGAAGAAGAATCCAAAGAGCACGCTCTTGCCTCTAATCAATAGAAAGATAAGAAAAAGATCAAGTCTTATAAAAAAAATCAAGGTTAACAACATCATTCATAAGGGGATAAACAACAATTTTTTTCATTATATGTGGAAAAATAAGCCATGAGCTAAAGAATTGTGCCAATCAGAAGGCAAAGTTGATAATCATGTTTGGAGTATTAAATGAGGTATAACCTCATATTCTTGAGTCCACAATAGAAAAATATGCTTGGGATAAACTCCAAATAGTCTATAAAGCCAAAAATGAAGGAACCATTATTCATTTATAGAGTCAACTTCATTCTCTCAAATTGAAGTCCAGTGAAAAAGTGAAAGCTTTTCTATGTTGTGTTGTAACCCTGAGGATCTCACTCTAAGCATTGGGAAAAATAGTGTCAAATGCATCTATTGTATCTATTGTCTTGAGAGACCTACCACCCTCCTACAGGATATTTGTGACTACTTTTATAGTCACAAAATAGAAATCATCTTTTGACAAGTTGGTAAACATGTTGAAATAGGAAGAGTCTATGCATACAAAAGAAGAAGAATCTAAAGAACATGCTCTTTCCTCTAATCAATAGAAAGGTGAGAAATAGATCGAGTCTTATAAACAAAATCAAGGTCAACAACATCATTCATAGGGGGGTAAACAATAGTTTTTTTTCGTTATATGTGGAAAAATAAGCCATGAGCTAAAGAATTATTGGTATAACTCTTTTTAATAGGGATCTTTAAGAAATAAGAAGCCCAATCACCAACAATCATCTCATCTACATAAAGGACAAAGACAAAATTAAGGAAATTGGAATAAGAAATCCAATTAGCAAGGCAACATTACTCTATGAAAAGACACCTACTTCGATGAGGACTTAATATATGCTACACAGTCTCAATATGAATCAACATCACAAAGTTCTATCTGGTATGTGAACTCAAGTGCAACTCAACATATGATTGGAAGACAAGATTGGTTCTATAGCATGAATGAGACTTACCTAAAAAATTGTGTCTCTTTGGGTGATGACTCATCCTATCAAGTTTAAGGCATTGGTAATATTTCCTTACCACTTGGATGACATGATTGAAAAATATCATATGTCTTGTATGTTCTGGGACTCAATAAAAATATTCTATCAGTCAATCAACTATTTACCACAACCTCAAGGTTGAATTTGATTAAAAAAGTGGAAAAAATATATGTTTAATCAAATATAAGTCAAAATGCTCAAGAATTATTGCGTGAGCCTTAGGAGTTGGTAAAATGTTCCAACTTGACTTTGTTCAATCAAAAAATCAAGCACTTGTATGCTCGAGATTTAAACTCAACCAATCTATGGCATTATAGATATGGTCATGTTAGTTTTGGATACCTCAAGGCACCCAATAATTAGAACATGGTCTATGGACTTCCTTAGTTAAATAAAAATATAAATCTCTACACTGGTTATCTAGTAGGGAAACAACATCAAACACATTTTAGTCAAAGTTCCTCAAGAGCATCTGGTAAGCTTGATTTGGTGCATACTAATCTATGTAGCTCCATGAGATCTAGTCACTATGGGTTTTAGTATTTCATGCTCTCTATTTATGACTACTCATGAAAGATGTGGGTCTTCTATCTAAATATCAAAGACCAAGCCTACAATACTTTCAAAGAGTTCAAAGCAATAGTTGAAACTAAAAATGGTCATAAAATCAAGGCTCTCTACTCAGATTGAGGGGGAGAATTCACCAATAAATATTTTTCTACTTATTTGAAAGAACATGGCATTCAACAAAAAATGACTCCACCATACAATCCACATCAGAATGGTGTTGCATAATGGCAAAACTACACTATCATGGAAATAGTGTATAACATGATTGAAGATTCAAGTTTGGCACACACATATTGGTCAGAAATAGTAAAAATAATAGTTTATTTATTGAACAAGTCACCCACTACAACTCTTCATAATATGACTCCACATGAAGCCTGGACATGGCATAAACCTTTGATTGCTCATCTTTGAGTTTTTGGATGTAAGGTTTATATGCATGTTCCTAAAATGAAGAGGAAGAAATTAGATAATAGATCCATGCCTTATATCTTCTTAGGGTATAGTGAAGAGTCATTATCCTACAGATGGATGGAACCTAATACAAAGAAGATCTCCATTAGAAAAGATGTAGAGTTTGATGGGAAAAGTAAACTAGTTTACCTTCCACAAACTCACATGATTCAGTAATCAAACCTCTAGACAATTTAGAAGGTCACAACCATACTGAAGGTGATAATGATGATGAGGATGATCAGTAAATTAATATAGATCAACCCAAGAGAATAGTGTAATAGAAGTACATTAATATATGCTAAACTGGATAGAGCTCTAGACACATTGACTACTAGACCAAGGACTCAAAACATGACTCAAGATGAGGTCAATTTGGCCCTACTAAGCATAGTTTTAGAATCAATAGAGTCCTCAATAGTTTAGGAAGCCCTATCATCTAAACCTTGTAAGGATGCCATGGATGTAAAATATCAATCACTAATGAAACAAAAAACATGGTAGCTTGAAGATCTTCCACTAGGGAAGAAGCCAATCAGTTATAAATGGGTCTTCAATTGAAATACAAAATAGATGGTAGTATAAATAAGCACAAATATCGACTCATGGTTAAAGGATATGTATAGAAGGAAGGCATAGATTATGAGGAGACATTTTCTCCTACAACCAAGATTAAAACAATTAGAATGATATTGTTTTGGATGTACAATTTAGATAGAAGATCCACCAAATAGATGTAAAAAGTGCCTTTCTTATTGGAGATCTACAAGAAGAAGTTTACATGACACAACCAAAACATTTTGTCTTACTTGGTAATGAAGGAAAAGTATGTAAACTCATAACATCTCTATATGGTCTCAAATAGGCTCTCCAATCTTGGTACATAAATATCGATGAACATCTCATCCAACATGGATTCTAGAGGTGTCCCTATGATCTAAATATCTACCTAAAATAAAAAGAGGGAGAGATCATAATTGTTGTAGTATTTGTTGATGATTTAGTCATCATTGATAGTTAAGTGAAGATATAGATGCAACCAAGAAAGATCTTAATTGATCATTTGACATGATAGATCTTGGGATTCTACACTATTATCTTGGATTAGAATTATGGAAAAAGGAACACCACATCTTTGTGTCCTAGATGATATATGCCAAGACAATGCTTGAGAAATTTAGGATGATGGATAGTAATCCAATTACTACACCTATGGATATAAGGCTTCAATTGTCTTGTATAGATCTATCACCAATAGAGTATTATTTACTTAACATATACTAGGCCAAGCATTAGCTATGCAGTTATCTATCTTTCATGATTCCTGCAGAAGCCAAAGATGTTTCACTAGAAAGATGAAAAATGAATACTAAAATATATCAATGGTACAATGGAATTTGGCCTAGAATATAATAAGAATGACAATTTATTCTTGACAAGATATTTAGACTCAGATCATGAAGGAAATATTGATGATAGAAAATCCACTTTTGGATATGTGTTCTTTTTAGGATCTGGTCCTATATGCTGGGGGAGAAAGAAACAAAACTTTGTTTCTTGATCTTCCACTGAAGTATAATATCATGCTATAGAAGGAGTTATTTGTGAAGTGATATGGTTACATTACATACTAGAAGGATCAGGAGTACCACATAAGACACCTACCATCTTGTACTATGACAATGAGGGTGTTCTCAGACTTGTTCAATTTCTAGTCTTTCATGAATAGATAAAACACATTGAGGTGAAAGTTCATTTCATTCATGAACATGTATAATAATACAACATCCATCTCTAGAATTACCCGATAGAAGAACAACATGTAGATGTCTTCACCAAGTCACTTGCACATGATAAATTCGAGGCATTTAGAGAATTTCTCTCATGTTCACTTCAAGTTATGCTGAATTGAGTGGAAACATGTTAGATTATTTATTTTTTGATTAATTCACAATAGGCATTTTATTGTTAATTTATTTTATTAATATACTTGAAGTTGATCCCATGTCTATTTATTTTGATTCCTTCCTATTTTCTAAGAAGTTGTTTATGCTATTGTTTTGGCTATTTAATAGTACCTATAATGAATTTTGAGTTAGTTTAATATATTAGTATTTCAATATCTTATAGGAATGTGCATAATCGATTGATATCAAAAGAACTAAAATATGCAATATAGATGGCTTTTTACCTGACTAGGCTTCATGTGGAGTTACTCCATTAAAAGCTATAGTGGGTACTCTATTGAGTAGGTATATGATAGTTTTGATAGCTTCTACCCAAAATGACTTTTTAAATCTTAAATAATGTATTATACATCTCACCATTTCTATAATAGTATGATTCCTATGTTCAAAAACTACATTTTGTTATGGTGTATGTGGACGTACCATTTGATGACAATTTCCATTTTCTTGCAAAAACTATTTAAAATCATTAATAGTGAATTCCCAACCCCCCCCCCCCCCCCCTTCTGAGTGGAGGGTCTTGATTTTTCAAGTTGATTTTGTTTTAATAGCCACTTTGAATGGATTGAAATTTTTAAAGGCTTGGATCTTTGTTTTTACACAATAGACCCACATTTTTATAGATAATCATCAAAAAATCACACGAAGTAATTAAATCCATCATGGCTAGGTGTCATTGGTCCACATAGATCGGTGTGAACTAGATCAATTTTACCATTGGATCTATAGGTACTTTTCTAAAATGGAAATCTATGTTACTTACCTGATAAGCAATCATGACATTTGTTTGTGCCCTTTTTAAGAGGTGGTAATCCTATTACCATATTGTAGTGGTGGAGTGTGTTGAGATATCAAAAATTTATGCGACCAAATATTATGTGCCATAATTGTGCTAAGTCTGTGTCCTTTATTGTGAGTGCCTGATTATTTTTTTGAATGAAATCAAGTTGAAACATACAATTCATATTGGATGCTCACGCAATAATTTTTTAGTTTCTATATTTGTCTCTAATTAAACACATTTTATTTTCACCTTTATAGTCAAATTCAATCTTCAAATTGTGGTTTAAGAGTTGATTGACTGATAACAATTTTTTTGTTAAACTAGGTACATAGAGAACATGAGTGATTATACATGTTTGCATGCCTAAGGGTAAGGCAATGTTGCCAATTTCTTACACACAGTATGAGGTATCATCACCCAAAGAAACATGATTATTGTTGGGTATGTCCTTCAAAGTGAAAAAATAATCTTTTTTACCTGTCATGTGTCAAGTTGCACCTAAGTCAACATACCATATGTTATTTTGTGATGTGGATTCATCATGGAGATCTATAGAGTACATGAAGGCATCTTCATCATCATATTCTTTCTATTAGACAATATTTCCTTGTTGTTTTGATTTTTTCTACCAAGTCCCCTTTTTCTATCCTTGTGTCTTACTAAATGATCCATGGGATGATTATTGGTTAGTGGACTTCTGACCATTAGAAGATCTTTTTTTGAAGGTATTGTACTAACAATCTTGGATTTCATGTCTCTGATGACCACAAATAAAACATTATTTTTGTGATTTTCCTCCTTGTGAATTTTTCCTTGGATTATGTTTTGATGAAGATTTGACTAGTTTCTTGCCTTTCTATTGATTAGAAGGCATCACATGTTCTTCTTGGTTGTTGTGAGTATTGAAAGACTCTTACTTTTGTAACATATTTACCAGTTATTCAAAACTTGGTTTCTATTATGTGATAGTTAAAGTTGTCACATAAATCCTTTATGAGGGTGGAAATGCTCTCAAGATAATAGGTACAAGAGAGTCATATGAAACTATCTCACCCAAGGATTAAAGTGATGCCCTCGACATTTCAACATGTCTTAAAAATGCCTCCACTTTTTCTCCTGATCTTAATTTGAGAGAGTGGTGTTAACTTTATAGATGTAGAATAATACTCTCTTTTTTGGCCTCATATATAATTTGGATCTTATCCTAAGATTCTTTAGGTATTTTGGCTTCATAGATGTGTTGTTAGACTTCATTTGATACTTCAAACATACTTATCAGCTTAGCTTTTTGGTTGGATTTATCAAACTTACATTGCTTATCAAAATATTTTGCATGTCAAGTATATGAGCCATTTACTACAGACCAAATTTCTTCAAACTCTAGTTGATTTTTAAGCTTTATCTTTCAAGTAGAATAGTTGTCACCTTTAAGGAGATGTGAATTTGGCAAAAAACAATTTTGACCCTGTGTAACCATTATCAAGACTGTAGGTGATGGATTGGTTCCTTATCACTCCAAGTATATAGGTCTTCATATATATATACCATTAGACCAATATACCATACTTTTATTTATATGCACTCTTCTTTATACCTATTGATATGGAGAATAAGCTTGTCCTTTCTATATACCCAACAATACAAGAAAGAGGAGTAAATGTATGATAAAGATTTTGACAATTGGTACCTAGACAATACTAAAAGGTTTCGTCCAATCACTAGCACCTTCTTAGATGGGTTTTTTCATAAGTGCACATAACTTTACTATATACTTAGAAATTCCACTTATCAAAATTTATGCTTTTTGATTATAATAAACAACTAAATGAAGGGAAGGCTATGTATATATGTGACTTACTTCTCCTGATTATTTAAAGGATTGATGCCTAGATGTCATTATTGCAACTATGTTAATTATTGTATGCAGTAACTCAAATATGATGGCATTACCCATAAATGTGAGTCAGAGGCATAGCTATGACTGAACACTACTTCAAGTTTAAAAAATCATGATTTTATGAAATATAATGAAAATTATAATTTATTATAATATAATTTGAAAAAAAAATTCACAATACTTGTAGAAAAGAAAATTTACTCTTTTGTGTTTGGCCTCTTTTGGCAAAATAATCATTTTTAAAATTTTTTTTGCCTTTTCTTTTTTTAAAAAAATTTACAGACTATGAAATTATCCACTAACTTAGCTAGTTGTAACTAAGTTTAGCATTATATCTAAATATAATTGTTCTAATAAAAAAAATTATTTGGGGGTTTCAAATATGTGACCAACCTTGTATAACTATGGATGCTTGCCAATAGACCTACACAATCTTGTTATTATGCGAATGTAATACAATGTATTAATATTATAGCTGGTTGGCCTTTTTAGGATAAAAAGATAAGAGGTAGGGAGTCGAACCCATAACCTCTCCTCTCTCTATAGGCTTTCAACTATGTTGGGCTAGCCACTTAGGTAATTTTAAAGTTGTGAAAACTATTTCAAAGTGTTCAAGTTTTGCTTTAAAAAACCCACATTGTAAAAAACAATACAAAATATACCTATTTTATTTAGGAGTATCTTGAGGCACCATTTCTTTACTTTTGTTGTGGTCATCAAACACTACAACTAGCTTCTGAAGGACCATGCCCAAATCACTAGGATGGATGTCCTTCACTATAAAATATGTGTGGTATATTTTCTTTTGGTTGAGTTTCAATGGCACCTTTAGCTCCAACATCTCCAATTAGCTTAGTAAAAATTCTTAGTGTTTGAGAATGATGCCTTACTTTGGATATAGATTGTTGTTTTTTTATTTTTTTGTGTCTTTTTTTTAAGTCATAACAACACTCGATAAATACACTTTTGCATAGGGTTTGGGTAATGATGGTAGCTAAGATCAACTTATTCTCTATTCCCACTATGCTAATGATGTACAACAAATACCAAAAAGTAATTATGCTTTCAATGTCATGGTTGTCATAGTGCCCTCATCCTATAGTATATGGAGATATGAGCCCACAAACTAGTTACTTATACAGAATTTCTTTGGCTCCTCCTAATGCTTAGTTGTTAGATAAATTTCTTCTACTTCATAGCTTCCTATGATTACAAACTTCCATTAGAGTGCATGGGCTTCTCTAATATTCTTCATAAATTCAGAGTTATAGATCTTTGATACTAGATGTTGTGGAATAATAAAAATTCATTTATTCTTATCAATCTAAAATATGAATATAGAGTACTTATTTATTAAAAAAATCATGTTATTAATAGTCCTGGTAAATACGAGACAGAATTATCAGAGAATCTCCCAAATATAATATAGGAGTAATAAATTACAATTGATAAAAACATTTTAATATTTATTAACCTAAATAAACTATCGACCTATCTAAGGTGAGTAACCGTTTACTAACTACATATAGTTACAAGTAATAAAATATTAATTATTTATTTACAATGGTGAATTAATCACCTCAATAATTCTATCCCATGATGTAATTTTTTTATTACCTCTCCTTATTCTATCATCATGTACTCCCTCCCACCATATTAAGGCATGTCCTTTCATCCTAGTAACTACAAACTTAACCTTCTTGATAGCCGCTATCCCCTCATATTCAAAATATTTATCCATAGATGCAATCCAATCAATCAGTTATTCTACATTAAGACTTTATGCATACATAGGTACTTGTAACTGTGGTTTACAACTTACCTTCATTATTTTCCTTATAATATTTTCTTCTACACTTTCTTGTCTTTTTGGTGCCAATATGTCTTCTTGTGGTTCCTCTTCATCACTTATGTAAACTTCTTCAATGCCCCTTCTTTGTTCCATCTTCACTAATTTCAAATGATCTTAAATGTTCCTCACCTCTATCATCATTACCTTTACTATTGTTTTTCTTATTTTACCTCCTATATCACCTCTCATTCTAACTATCATCCTCACAAGCTTCTTTTTCACAGCTTGTTATCCTCTCTTCTCAAATATTCTTCATAGGTTTTTGTTCCACAACCTATCTTCTTATTTCTTATGTCACCTATTTTTGAATTAAAACCAAATATTCCTCTATTTGTCTCTTATTTTCATGTCTTCTGAGATTTGATACCAAAAATGGTGCAAGTAAATCCTTTAGGGTATTCTTTGAGCAATGATATTCTCTTACCTATTAGGCTTGTAGCCTAATCTATTTATTTTAGTTAGGATTTTGTGAGTTACCAATGAAAAATAAAATTTTTGATGATAAAAATAATTTTTATCAGGTCTCATAGATCATAATAAATGGTTAACAAACCTCATATCCTTCCTTTATTGAAGATATGAGCCAATTTGAAGACCATCTCTACTAACCCTATTTAGGCCTAATTCAGGCATATAGGATTTTGAACACAATAAATTATTTTTGATAAAATTTAAAACCAACAATTTTTTTTATTCTATTATCCTACCTCTATATGACCTGTGTACAAAATTCTAAGCAATTTAATTTAATAGGATGACATAAATTTGAGTTTCTAATTATTGTCAACACTATTTTATTAGCATCTTTAGGCTTGCTAAAACACATTTATCTATAACATAAATTTGAAGGATCCAAAATCTATAAATCCAAATATAATGGTTTAAAAATATCATATAACATATAACCCCAAAATTTGAAAAATTTCTAATGGATTAATTTCAAGAAAACTAATTTTTTCTTCCATAAACCATATTTTAGGTCTAAAAGACAAGCATTCAATGACACAATCCTATACTTATAAATTTATTGATATATTCAATACTTATAAACATTTGTATCCTATAAAAAACATTATTAGGAATCTATCTACAAGAATTTACATTTTTTGGGTAGTTAAATTGAGAGAAAAATGAATTTTACTACCTTAAACTCTATATTAGGGTTTCTTTGCTTTTTCAGGACCTAAGAAGTAGTATAAAAATGATTTGTTGAATTTTATAGAGTTTTAAACTTTAATTACACTTGGATAGAGTTATAACAACCCATATATACCTATTACAATCATTAAAACTTGCACAAGTTCAAACAAGTACATGAAACAAAAGTGTTTTCTAAGACTATGACAATTTGTAATTGATGTTCTTAACTTTGTGTCTACCTTCCAACACTAAAAAACCATAGGTTAGATCCAAATGATCTCATAAACATGTAAACATAAATTCATGGAATAAAATAAATCCTTCCAACTTCAATAATTCTATGTTTTATTGATCAAAACTCCAAAAACATAGTATAAACCTTCTACAAACCTTCAACAACCAGTCCAAACCTACAAAATGAGTTTTTTATACAATAATTTGCCATTATTTTGCTCCTCTTGAGGTGGTTCAATATTTATATATTAAAAATTATATCTATACTTTTTATTAATTTGTTTCATGATCACAAAGACTTCTCACCTATCTAAACTCAATGTAGGCATGATAAACTAGGCATTATTCCTACATTGAATAAGACTCGATAAGGGTAAGAACATAGATTTGAATAATTACAAATATGAAAATGATTATATTGACATATATATTACCTCCTAACACCCCAAGGACCACTTCATAAGGACCATGATCCTTGACACCCATAACCCCTTAAAAGCTAAACCTAATTCAAAATTTTAAATTATTAGTTTTGGTGGGAAAAAACCAAAACACTCTAATTGGACCTACAAGCCACACTTGAATCATACACACAGTTTCTTATTTACATTATAATACCCATATAACCTTTAAAAAGGAAAAAAAATCAATATTATGTAATATACGTTGATGCACCTGTATCAACATGTTTCACAAATACATCACCATTGGATTAAGTATGTATGTTGTCAACATATATACCACAATTTTATATATGATTATAAATTAGATAGAGATAATAGTATAAATTATTATAGAGGTATAGAGTAAACATATATTTGAAATGTAACATATGTTTTACTATCTAATATATGAATAAAGAGAGTTAGAATAGGAAACATCTGTATATTGTGTAGTGTGCATGTGGATGAATGTACCTACTTAAAAATATTATTAATGCACATACTAAGTAAGTAAAAACATAAAATAATAAATATTTAATATATTAGCTCTAACTAAATTCATCTTGAACCACATAAATATATATGACCAAGTTATAAAATTTATGTCAACATTTGGTAGTGCTGCATAGATTTGGTTATCTAATGTCCAGAGTGAAGTATCCATTAGAGTTATGGAAACAAAAATTAATAAAAATTAAAGTATGTTGGGATCAAGTATATTTTTTCAATTTGAAATAAATAGATTTAGTGATTCATTACTATAATTAAAATAAGACTTTTCCAAACCACAAGAAGAATAATTATGGGTAACATTTGTGTAATTATTATGGTTATGGATCTTTATGCAAGAACAACACATAAAAATATCTATATTGTACATTACAAAACCAATTAAGTGGAATGTGGAGAGACTATAAAACCTTGAAGACATCAACAAGAATTGGAATCTAATGATTGATTATTGATTTGAAATAAAATCTATTCCTTCTTGATCATTTGGACCCTCCAAGGTTGGACAAGCTTCAAAGCTAAGAAAGTTGAATTTTTGGAATGAACACAAGGAAGATTCTTGAAAAGAATAGCAATTATTATCTATAAGTTATTTGTTGATAAGGGGTTATCTAAGGAAGGGAATAAGTTCATTTAAGTTATGGTAACCTAGGGTATAAAATGTGGAAATAAGGGGGATCCTAAGAATATATGACTTATCATAATATTTGGTCTAAACGGTTGGGAAAATTTAAATCAGATATAGGGGAAAATATGGTGCATATAAGAATCAACAAATATTAGTTAATAAAGATAAGGGAAATATTAAAATATTAGTATATAAATGACAACCAAAGAGGTCATGAAGAAAATAGAGGAAGAAATAATTAGGATAAAATCTAATAAGGAATTTCAAAAGAATGAAAGAGATGAGAGAATGATGCAGAGAAGTAAAATTCCTATATTGAACACCTAGACACTACTATTAATAAAATGATTAATAGCAATGGTAACACTGGTAACTACATATGAAATTAAGGAAAGAGATATATTGTATTTTTATGTTGAAAAAATTAATGGAAGAGAGGTAGAAGGGAATATGCAATTTAATTACACTTATAGGCACACTGAAATTACTAAAAAGCCTAAGAGTGGAATCCTATTTGTTATTTATGAATACTGAGAAAAGTGGACAAGGAATATTGAATAGTATAGAAATATATAGATAAACTATAAAAATAGAAAAAATAAATAAATAACATATAGAAGGATATTTGGATATAACTCAAGAAGTAAAGTTAGTGTTGAGAGAAACATATAAGAAATGAGAAGAAAAAATAATGAAGATTTCAATTCAGAAAGAGTTAATCAAAGTAGTATAAAAGAAGAATAAATAAAGGTAGGATACAAAGAGGAAGAGATAGGAAGTGACATTTCAGTTCAACCCACCCCCCACCCCCCTCCCTCGCCACCTCAATCAGAAGATACCATATGAGGAAATGAACCCTATGGAAAAAATGCCACCCCCTGTACCACTTGACATCCAAATAAAACACCCATTTATGAAAAGCATAGATATATTAGTAGAGGTGTAGACACCCATTTTGGTACAAGTACACATATTACTAGTATTCTTGTATGTATATACATCTTTACTAAGAATTATACATCTAGTGACACAGTTTCTCATAGACCTCTTTAGTTCCATCTTATTTCACTTGATATACCTACCCCTTGGGCCTATGTGCTATGTTTGTTTATCATCATTCAATGGATACCAAAGACCTCTACCCATTGTGCTTGTTTTATAAATGTTTCTAGCCCATGGACACTTGCATTTGTCTTGGACACTAACATCAACATTAGTGTCCATCCTCGATGCAACTATCTAGTCTTATCTTTTCATCTTTTCCTGCATCTTTCATGTTGTGACCATTTTCTTAGCCCTCTTTTCCCATCCTATGGTTTTCTTTTCACTCATCATTAGGTTCTAATTCAAATTCAAAAGGTTCCTATATATAAAAAGTATATGGTCTAATTAATAAACCTTCCAATTTGATAAGGCAACTCTGTAATAATAAAGTACTATCTATTTCAAGCTATCAAATTTCAATAAAACACTATTTTAAATCTTTGAAGCATTCAAAAGGTAAAATATACTATTGCATCACTTGTACCAAGTATTAATAGGAGAAAGATCATGTAGTCATACTATTACAATTCCTCACACATGCATAGTAGGGAGAACTATATGTGATTTTGAGGCCTTCTTAGGAGTATTGAGTATGTAGGCAATACTTAACAATAATAGGATTGCTAAGGATAGCTTGAATCATGTTACTAATCCTTTCTTACCAGATTGCAAGATGTACAATGCAAAAAAAACTAGGGTTGTTTATTATCTAGACCTGACACAAAACCAAGCATAAGTCGAGACAAAAAAAGATTACATAGGGGGAAATGCAAGTCTGATCTAAATTTGAATTCAATCTGATGTGTATCTCTCACTAGACACTAGCATCAGATATAAACACAGGCATTGACATTACTATCCCAGATTGATTGAATTGTTTAAAGGTCAAAAATAGTCAAAACATAAAATGAACAAAACTCATATCTCCAATTAATTCATGTGATGACTCATGATCACTACTACGATCCAAAATAGAACATTAAATAAGATATGCTCTCCTTATTCCTTAGTTGCTTTGTACTTACTATATTTATTACACATGCTAGATTAGACAAATCTGTATTATTGAATATATTTTAGTGTAAATTTGAATATTTTCATTCCTTTTAAATAACTTTATTTTCTAGCATATTATCTTGTAAAATTCTTAAAGCACATAAAACATTTGGTGATCCCAACCTCTATTTATTAAACCAAAACCCTAGTTTCTACATTAGGGTTTTTACCTTCGCTCAAATTCCATTTCATTTTTCTATATTTTATTTTTTATATCTGATTTTTGCTTATGTAGGCCTAGTTTAGGAGTGTTAACTATTATTATTTCTTTGGATTTCATTCTTGTGCTTTACAAAGTTTTCTTTAAATCTCACCTCTTTATGGATTCCCTAACACATCAAAAAAAAAAACCCATCCTTTTGATATTATTTATAATGTACCTGATGATAAATGTATTTCATGTGAGGATCTTATAAAACATCAAAAATGGGCTCAAACCCCTGCCTTTGCTTATAGTTAGGACAATGAGAGAACAAAGGATGTAAATTTAAATCTCAATGACCCAACTAGTGATAATGATATCTATTCTCATGGATATAAATATGGTGACATTCCTATTGGCTATGTTGAAACTCAGTCTCTTAATCATTTGATTTACAATGATGAAGAGTCTCAAAAACCTACAATCATGTAAAATGATACTATTCTTAGTGTTGAAAATATAATTATTGCATCTACACCTTTGGTTATTTTAACAATAGATTATGAGCTTCCCCCTTATATTGCTAACAAATTCAACAAGGTTGAATGTTCCCCCAATGTATCTCATAATGAAAATATTGACAAAATCAAGTGTGTGCCTTCACCTCCAAACAATACTAGTGTTGAAAAACCCATGCCTTTTTTACATGATTCAAACACACCTAGCCTAAGTTTTTCTTCCCCTCTAGTGTGTCATAAGAATAATACATGTCTTACCTCTCACCATTTATTTCTTGAATGGAAAAGAGAGAGTGGCAATGAACATCCTAAGGAAACACTTACAAAACTTACATTTTTTTGTTGACACATAAAAAGTTTAAACTCTGCTTGATGTATCGCTTAAAGGCTAAGTCATATAAATACAAGAAAATTAAAAGTAACATTCCATTCTCTATTCCTTTGTTGAGTACAAATGAAAGTGATAATTTCACCCCCCTAACTCATGATATTGCAAATAAAGTGCCAAATGTTCCTTTTCCTCCCATTTTTTCATGTTTGGCTAAACAAGAGAAAATGTGTACAAGTGATATTATTTCACCAATAATTATTAAAATTAAACCAATCCCAAGTGAAGTAGCATCTTTTAATGATAATGAAATTATCCTTCATGATATACAATAGGACATATTTACCTCTTTAACCATGGGTACTCCTTTATCAAATATTGTAAACCCATATGATGATTCTCCTCACGAGAATGATACAGATCCCACCATCCCTATGTTTCATGTGAATGGAATTGTAAAAACCCTAAAATAAAATTCAACATATACTCATGATATGTTATCTATTATGACTACCATGGGATATTTTAGATAACAATTCAAGGCTCTTAAGTTACAAGTTTCTTCTCACGAGGTTTGTTTTGAGGAGAATATATTATCAGAACAACATATTGCTTGACCTTTGTTTGAATACCTTTATCCACAAAAATTTATCATGACTAATTTATACTTATTCAATGGTCAAGGGGATCCTAATATTCATTTTCAATAATATATACAATCCTTTGTACATAGGGACCAAAATGGAAGCTTGTTATTAAAATCTTTCCATTGTACTTTAACAAAAGGGGCTTTTGATTAGTTTTATAGCCTTCTATATGGTTAATTATAAACTTTAAAAGATATTGAGGATGTTTTCCTATCATATTTTCAATTATTTACCTTACCTAAGTTACCATTAGAACACTTTTAAACATTGACCCAAAATGAGAATGAATCTCTACAAGACTATGTTATTTGATTTAAGGATGCTTTATATTCCTTAAAATTTACACCCTCAATTTTGGAAACAAAATTTATATTTAGTACAGGTATTATCTCCACTTAGAGAGAGAATTTACAATCCCTTTCCTTCATTCAAAAATTTATATTGGGATGTGCATAAATATGCATGTGCTCTAACCAATACATGAACTTAGTTACCTATTTTTCCATCACTGACCAAGCATGCTAAGACTCACGTTTCAAGGAAACCTAAATAAGTTACAAAGGATCATGAACCACTTCAAAAGTCTTCTTAAGAACCACCAATACCTACCAAAACACCAATAATTAAATCATTGAACAAAGGAATAGAACATGTTTTTTGAGTACCTCCCAAAATTAAACCAAGTAGCACCATGAGACACCAACTTATTCATTTTGATTGGTATCGATATAGACCACATGATATATTATAAAATTTTATAGATAAAATATTGATCAAAATATTTCCTAATTCATGCTACCCACCTCATATATTTGGTAAGGTAAAAGGACACCACTTTTTAACTTATCATGGTATTAATGAACATCAAGATAATGAGTCTTTTTCTCTTGAGTAAAAGCTTGCATAGTTAGCAGATCAAGGAATTATTGCATTTAAAAAAGAGGAATACAAAACTCATTCACATAATTCTTATAGAGGAATGTCTAATAGGGTTGATCCATCCCATGCTAATCCTTTTAAAGAAAACATGGTCCATCAACTCTTTCAGAAGATGCCCACTAGCAAAAGTCCTTCTCTTAGTGCACTCTCTACTAGTATTGATCATTCCCACATAAATAATAAGAAGAATCCATTAGTTAATCATGTCTTGGATAGAGGCATGCATGGAGGGGATGTACCTACATAATAGATTTGGGTTCCTAAACATGTACCTATAGATTCACTAGTTATGCCTACTATTCCAACAAAGTTGACAACATAAGCAAAACCAACAATTACTTTACCACATGATCATTATAGTAAAGCATTCTTATTTCCTATAGGGTTCCATTGTATATGATGAGTACTTCATAATTCATATTATACAATAAGTTCATTAAATTGTAATATTTATTATACACTTTACCATATCCATAACATATACCATGTAAGTCAAATACAATTAACAAGTCATATAATGATTAATAGAGAATAAAGTAGTGTAAATATATTAGATACCAAATCAAGTCCATGTAAACAATGCCATATGCATATAAATAGATACAAATTTTTTAAAAATAAACATATCAATCATAATTAGGGGCATATCCCTTGAGGTATACTCCTCATCACTATCAACATCTATAAATCTAGTATCTCTAGACATAGATGCACCATAATCAAACTACAGGCCCTGTGCATGTGAAATCATGTGTGCTCTTCATAAAAATCACCTTAATAATGCATTATTTCCCCATTCTCTCATCTCAAATAATCATAATACTCAATAAGTGTCTGAATGATTTTGGTTGAGCTCTACTCTTGGATGTCCCATTTATGTGCTTCACATGCAACTCCTCATGCTTTATGGCTACCATATGGTATACCACCAAAAATATCATAATTGGATCAAGTAATGGTACATTTAAACCATCAATATCAATAAATATTAGTATAAATCCATCATCAACCATGTCCATTAGCACATTATGAATAAGGGCCTGAATCACCTGATCTACCATGCTTGTCCACTCCTAGTTACACACATTTGAGATAATACACCAGTTAGTGACATATATAAAACCTAATAATTTTTATAAAAAATTCCAATACAAAAACTCAAAACTAATAGATGTCTCATCAAATGGTGATGATGCTACTAAACCATTGTCTCCTCTATCACCACCTGTCTTTTCACTACCACCTTGTGCTACAAGAATGGCACCTAGAGCCACAACTAAAATAGGGAATAATAGAGGCCATCAAGACCCAAACCACCACTATACATACCCATCAATACAAATCACATCATCTCTTACTACCAAGGGAACCATGGGGTCTCGCTCATCACATAGGCATGGGACTAAATCTACAATAATGGGTGTCAGTCTATCATGTGGCCTATGCCCACTCCATACTGTGTGATACCACAACTATCATTTCAAGGGAACACCTTTATCAATACCAAAATATCATGTCACTCAATCATAATAAAATATATCATACACTCTAGGAAATCAATCAATCAACTACATGCTAAGATAAACTCTCTATAACTTATGACCATCCTCTAGCCACCCATTTAAATTCCTATAGGGATACCACACAATCTAATTAGGAGAAAGAATATCTAACATAATTTAGTATTCCATCATAGTATGAAGTCTACCATGAGGGAATACCCACCACTTAGCAAACACCTATGAGTGGGCTTATTCATGGAGGGGACCACTAACTATTCACACTACTATAATGTGCTCTCACACCCAAACATGTAACAAAGTCATTGCACCAATCTTGCCACCATGGATATTTAGTGTAAACCTATATAAATATCTGTAAAAGTGGGCTAACATAATGTGATCTTAAGAGCATCTAGTCATATATAACTCAATATAATGAACTACCTAGTACATATGATAATAAATTTCAACACCCACCTTCTATAGCTACATATGATACTAGTAATAGATAGATAAACTTTTACAGTCATATAATATCACCACTAATAATGTTATCAAGCCAAATCATAATACTAAGATCAATCACAAGATCCCTCTGACCAATAGATTATACATATGACTGCTAAATATAGTTGTGACTCCCATCACTAGTAATTTACACCCTCTCACCCTTAACCAACAATCAAAAGATATGATATACATCTTCTAGGATGATGTTCATCTCACCTGTATAAAACTAGAACGTGTAGGTATATGAGTTCTACTTCTCTACTAGAGTGGTGATGAGGTGGATGTCATATGTAATCTATCCCAAGGGCCACATACCCCAATACTACATGATCAATGATGGCCTAATCAATTGTATCTAAACAAAGATCTACCAAAGTCAAATATGTGTTGACCATGCCAAAACTCTTGAATATGAACATCCTTATACACCTAAGATAACAATAATAAAAACTCATCAGTTATCACATTTTGTTATAAATTAAAAAAATATCAAATAAGCTAAGAATAAATGATAAAGATGCTAGCAGCAACACAAGACAATTGTGTTAGATGCTAACATCCATCTTAGATACATACATTAGATGGTAATCTCTGATAACATTATCATCCTGAGGAAACTAAAATAAGAATCTAAGTGTACAAAAATGCTAAAAATTAGGCTCAAAATGCAAATTTTCAAAAAATTAAAATTACCAAAAAATTACTTACCAACTTAGAAAAGTCTTGGTTGGCTAGGGCACTCTGGAGCATATTAGATCACAAAGGATGAGGAGATATCCCTATATGGAATAATTTATTTATAGTATTAGAGATTAAAATTTACAGAGTATCAAAATGTAAATGATTTCAAAATTCTATTCCAACCCACCTAATATAGCACCTTGGCATAACATCAAATGGCCTTATCTTGAGCCCTAATTATCTAGATTTGAAACCACAAGTTATGTTGGGATCTAGATAATGACCCCTTCTATGTTATACCAAATTTGAAAAATTTCAAACATTATAAAAAATAACTAAAAATATTGTTACATATATCTAGTGACATTCTAGATACTACCAAAAAATATGTTACAAATTCTTGGCTACAACATTACCAAAATATTACCAAGTCAAATGTTATTAAACAAATTCATTTTTATTCCTTTTATGAGGAGAACACTAGTGGAAATTGTATTCTCTCATCCCAAAAGGGGGGAATTTTATTAGGGGCATGTTTACAAACATGTTCTACATAATTGAAACACACTTGTCATAATTCTTAGATATAGTAAGGGCATGATTTGGAAGCATATTATCCATATTCATCCAGTATGTGGTAATTATATCAGATTTCAGATTTAGGGGGGGGGGGGCATGTCATATGGACATAGATTCCACATATTCACAATTTCTAGATTGTAGTGGGGGGAATGCTTGGGAAGCATGTTCTCCACAACTATTTAGTATTCATAATCTCTAGTTTACAATGGGGTCATGTTTTGGAAAACATGTCCTCCACATTGGTACTTATTCTAGTTTTAGATTCCCTTATACATAGTGGGGGCATGCATTTTATGTATGTTATCCAAACTTACACAAATTTACAAATTAGTAAAATCATACATGGTATATGATCCAAATTCATAGTTATGTCAAAATTATATATGTTAGTACTGTTGTTCCCAAAATTTGTCACTTGTTTTAATGGAGAACATGTCAACCATCTTGGTCCTACAGGCTAAAATGGTTTATTTCTTTCTCAAAATGTTTTGAGTAGTCAAGTTATTCAATCGCACAAGCCTTTTCAGCTTAGGAAATCATAGGTTCAAAAGGTAGGTTTTCGCAAGGAAATTTTTCAAAACACTTAAGGAATTTCCTAAAAAATTATAAGGATGGTTCAATGATGAGGATAAAATCAAAAAAGTTTAATGGCGAGGTCAATGAGTTGGAATGAAGCTTTGAACCGTTGAACTGTTGAACCATTGAACTCTGCCTCTAAAAATTTCAAAGGTTCAAAGGTTCAAAGAGTTCAAAGGTTCAAATATTTCAAGGTTCGAAAGGTTCAAGAAAAAGGGTTCAACTAAATGGTGCAAGCAATTGGTTCAATGACACATTGAACTCCTAAAGAAGACTAAGTAAATGTGGCTCTTTACAAAACATTGAACCACCAAACTATTGAACCACCGAACTTTGAACTGTTGAACCTTAAACCATTGAACTCTGAAAGGTTCAAAGGGTTCAAGGTTCAAAGTGGTTCAAAGTGACCAGTGACGTCCCCATAGATGTCAAATTTAGGGTAATGAAATAACCATCAATTTTTGAATAATGTAGACTTGAGAACAAACTCAATGACCAACCAAGAAGGAGCCGAAGAAGCCAACAGAAGGTGAGAAGATATACTCAAGAGCTCAGGTCACTAAGAAGAGACAAAATGTAGCAAGGAAAGAGGGGAATATATAGAGAATCCAAAAATATCTATAGAAGAATTATTCTAGTAGGTGGAGCAGTCTACTAGATGGACCTCAGAGAGTTCAAGCATTCAATGGTGCAGCCTATTTTTCTTCATTGAGTAAAGGTGAATGGACAGCTGTGTAAACATCATAAAGAAGACTAGAAAACCCATGCTTTGGAGGAGACATTTGAGATGATTTAGAATTCCAAAATTTAAGGCCAATTACCTGTTCCAGCATGGCCCCTTCACAAAATTTCCAATGCATTCATTGTAGCATGGGCCATTTCGTGAAAACAAGCACTAAAGTCTTTCTTTAGAGGCTATATATTGTAATCTCTAAGTTTTTAGAAGGGAGATCTCTCTATTATTGGAAGTGAAACTCTACCTAAATTGAAAGGCATTCTTGAGACTTTGAGCTATGACTGTTAATCATACTTTATCAAGTGAATGAGAAAGCAAGTGACCTTTCAGACTTTATGTTGAAATAGCTTGTGTTATCTAGGAAATTGTTCTTATGTCTTTTTCCTAAATGCAGTCTTTTCCATTTAATAAAATAAGTAGAACAAGTGGAAATAATCTGAAAGATGTCCTAAAGTTGACTGTGGGAGACTTTGTGCTACCATAATTGTCTTTAGTCTGTGTGTTTTATGTTTCAAGATATTAGAGAGACTTTGAGCTCCCCTTATCCTTTGTAATCTTTTACTTTGTTATAGTTTTTAGTGGAGACTTTGTGCTACACTTCATTCTACTATATTACTTTGTCCTAAATCAGTAGGAGAAACAATGAAAGACTTTGTGCTTTCGTAGGTTTCTTGTGGATCCAGTTACTACCCAAGAAGAATCCCTACTATTTGTTGAACATCATTTTTGAAAGAAGAGAAATGCCTTCAATAATTACACAAGAATTATCCTTTATTTTGTGAACATCATCTCTAAAAAAAGAGAGATGGCTGGTATGATTTCACCCCTGAGTCTATTTTCATCTTATATTAGTATATTATAGTTTATAGGGAACCTCCCCTTGCTAAGAGGAGAGATTTATCTTATTATGTTGTGGTAACCACACCCATTTTTACATATAAATCTCATTGTGCTATGGTTGATATACCCATTTTAATGTCAGTTAGTTGATAACAAAATATTAACCCAATAGTTTTTGGTGACTCCACTGGGGAAGAATGCATAATTTGAAGCCTCAAGCTTCAAATTGAAGCATTTCCAGTTCTTTTCCATTTTACACTCTGGTAGATCCATGGTATACATGAAGCTAGAGAGCTCAAGGTATTGTTGATCCTATGTTTGAG
The DNA here is from genome assembly GCA_037957365.1 of Torreya grandis. Classification (NCBI taxonomy): domain Eukaryota; kingdom Viridiplantae; phylum Streptophyta; class Pinopsida; order Cupressales; family Taxaceae; genus Torreya; species Torreya grandis. The sequence continues at coordinate 1,436,449 of JARHVA010003282.1, read as the reverse complement.
TTTGTGTAGAAAAATAATTTTGACCTTTCTCCTCCACAATCTCACCTTTAGCGAACCAGGAATTTTCCTCCTATAGACATCAAGTCCCCAATACCAGGCAAAGCTTCTCTTTCCTCTACTAGCAAAGCTTTATCTATATGTACCTTATAGAGGTTCGTTATCCCTCCTTTCAATCATCATATCGTGGCAACCCAAGGCCCTTGGGGTAACACTTTTGGCCCTCTGAATCTAATCTCACCTTTACATGAACTACCCCGTAGTTCAAGAAAGAATTTTCCCAAGTTCTATGGTTATGGGAGAGTTCATCCAGATGAGCATATTGTAGCTTTCTACATAAATTATGGTGTGATAGGCATTGAATTTGAAGATATAGCATTCAAGCTATTTGTGGAAATGTTACAAGGTGCTATTGTAGACTAGTTTTATCATCTATAAGCACAAACAGTAACTGACTAGAACACTCTCAAGGCTAAGTTTAAGGCTAGGTTCAAAATTGTAGAAAATGCACATGCCCTGTTAGCCCAGCTTACACAAATGAAGAAAGAGCCTCATGAACCCATTCGAGATTTTATTGATAAATTTGACAAGCTGAGGAACAAGATTCCTATAATTGCTCAACTGACGCCAAAAAATCTTAAGTGCTTCTTCATTAATTCTCAGCTTCTTGAAGTGAGTTTCCTATTGAGGTGGGTTGGCCACATAGATCTTGCTGTAGCTCAAATTTTGTCCACTAAGGTTGAAGATGATCTTATCTTGGTAGGAAAGATAAGAAGAGATTCTAACAAAAATAAATCTTCATCTTCTAAAAATTTCTCTACAGGCACCACTGATCCTATGGTGCAAAAGCTAAAAAATGAATTGCTAGCTCTAAAAAAGCAAATGGCACAAGGGATATTTGCCCCTCATTCTTATCAAGATATAGCAAGGAGGATATTTCCTAACCAGTCATATCAAGGCAATGCTGTCAGAAATTAAGGGTAACCAAATCATCTTCCTCCCCCATAGAAGAAGCTTGCCATTGAAGTAGCACCGGTTAACTCAACAATTGGTTATCATGAAAATGAACATGATTTCTCTTTCCAACCTAAGTTGGACTGAGAATATGAAGCTAATCTCTTTTTATAAGGAGAAAAAGAATTAGCTGGTGACTCCAACATTGGTTTTCTTAATTACCAGGATGAAGCTAGAAGTAAGAGAGAAATGTTTGATGGATCATACACTATTTTTACTAGGTCCCAAAACTAGTCAACTCAAGAAGCTGATAAGGGAAAAAGAGGGGAAGAATATTGACCAGTAATTTCAATTGCTAAATGAGGGACTTCATTGCCTTTCCAATTAAAGGACATGTTAATCAATAAAAAAGTAAGTACCTCAAACAACCCTGCACCTTCTGCTTCAATTTCACAGACCAGTACCATACCCAACCAAACCCAGAATGATGGATTTCCTTCCTTTGTTCCTAGTTATTTTTAGTCATTTGATATAATTGACCATATTAGGAAGACCAAGATCCATATTTTTGAGTTTGAATACTTACAAGCCAACCTTGAGCAGTTGGATAGGCTAGTTGAATGCATCAAAAGCAAAACCATCCCTATAGGACAAAATGTTTCAAAGGTGACTCATGATCCCCCAAAAAACAAAGCCACCCAAAAGAATCTTGTCATTACTCCTCCTATTTCCCCTGGGAAAATAAAACCTTTCTATGTTTCCCTTTTAATAAATGGTCATAAGTTGAGCAACTACATAATAGACTCTAGTGCTTCTGACAATGTGATGCCCTCCAATGTGGCAGACTCTCTCGGTCTCACTCTGACTAAAATTTTTGGGAGATGCTTCTCCATAGAAAATAAGAAAGTGCCACTTTTGGGTCAGATCAAATATGCCTAATTTACATTCATAGACTTCCTAGAAAAAAGGATTAAAATAACAGTCTTGGTGGTGGACGTTCTAGCTTCCTATGGCATTCTGTTTGGACAAAAAAATTTCAAGGATGTTGGTGGAGAATTAAACATGGACCTGTCTGAGGTGAGGATACCTATGAAGGGCATCATGCAAAGGTTGCTTCCTAGAAAGGAGTCAAAATATATTGTCATCCAAACATCTGACCCTGAATCTCAAATTCTATTTAAATCCTCAGGAATAGGTAACTACTTTTTGTCTACAAAAGATGTTACTATTTCATCATATTAAAGTTCTATAAATGACAATCTAAAAAATTTAGACAAGACATCAGAAGAACTAGTAGATCACTATTTAGATGAAAAAGGATCTTCCCTTTCTAATGAAGAAAATTCTAAAAGGGGATCAGATTCTAATGATGTCTAGATTCTAGAATTTGATGGCAATAATTCTTCTACTAGTTCTGGATTTGGAATTGTTTTGATATCTCCGCAAGGAGATATTCTCCCCTATTCATATAAGTTGTAATTCAACAATACCAACAACACTACTGAGTATGAATATTTGTTGCTCAGATTGAAAGCTACTCAAGCTAAAAATGTTAAGCTTCTTCATGCCTAAGGAGATGCTGAACTGGCAGTTTGTTAGGTGAGGAACATGTATCAAACTAAGAATGAAAGATTGTGACATTATAAAAATCTAGTGTGTCACTGCCTTGAAAGTTTTAAGGATTTCAATATTTTTGTGGTGCCTAGAGAATTTAATGATCGAGCATATTCCTTAGCCATCTCTGTAACTCTAATGGTTCCTCACCAAGATTTTAAAGGGAACAAGGACACTATTGAGTTGGTCTTTTGACCAAGTGTACCTAATAATGCCAATCATTGGCAGGTGTTTAATGGTGAAAACCAAATCATTGCTTTTCTAGAATATATGGATAGCTTTGAGGAGCTTTATTTTGAAGGTAATAAATCTCCACAGTGTGAATTAGCTCCTAAAACAAATTTAAAAATTGGTGAAGAGTTCTTTCAGCTCAAAGGGAATAAAATTCCCAAAGGGTTAATTTCTTTTGAGAAGATATTCAATAAGCATGATAGGTTTATCAAGAAGCAACAAATGGATTCAAGTTCCTCCAAAGATTTTGATCAAATAAATTTGAGTATAGAAGATAATCCCAAAATGGTCAACATCAGGCATTATTGCACTCTTGATGAAAAATTCAAATTCATTACTCTGCTTTGCCATTACATTGATGTTTTGGCATACTCTTATGATGATCTGAAATCTCTCAAGCTTGAAGAAATTTGGCATGAAATTCCTCTCAAGGTTGGGTCATTGCCTCACAAGCAGAAACAAAGGCAGTACAACCCCAAAATATCAAGTACTATTCTTTTTAAGATCCAAAAAATGTTAGATGCAAGGATAATTTTTCAAATCCATAATTCCACCTGGATTGTGAACATAGTCCCTGTGAGAAAAAAGAATGGAGAAATTCACCTCTGTGTTGATTTCAAAAATCTAAATCAATCCTCTTTAAAAGACAACTACCCCTTGTCCATCATGGATCAACTACTATAGATAGTGACTAGCTCAGAGATGTTATCAATGTTAGATGGTTTTTTAGGGTATAATCAAGTGGAAGTTGGTGAAATAGACCAACATAAGACCACTTTCACTACACCTTGGGGCACCTTTGCATATTATAGAATATCTTTTGGTTTGATCAATGCTGGTGCCACCTTTTAGAGAGCGATGGATCTTACCTTTAGAAACAAAATGGGGAAGTTCATTGTGGTATATCTTGATGACTTGACCATCTTTTCCAAACATCATCTTGATCATGTGTATCATTTACAACAAGTGCTGAAATGATGTTGATAAAATAACATTTCTCTCAATCTAAGAAATCAATTTTTGGGTTTACAAAAGGGAAACTTCTCAGTCACACTGTATCCCAAGAAGGCATAAAAATCAACCCAGAAAGAGTCAAATCCATCCAAGAGCTTACTCCTCCTACTAATAAGACTACAGTCCATTCTTTCTTTGGAAAGGTGAATTTTTTACGAAGGTTCATTCTTGAATTCATAGAGAAGACTCACCACATTGTCAACATGATAAGGGTAAAGTTACTTTCCACTAGACTGAAGAAGGCAAGTCACCATTTCAAGATATTAAGGAAGCTATCACCCATGCCTCGATCCTAGTTTGTCTGGATTATACTAGAGGCTTCATAATATATAGCTATGCTTCTGAACACATGATTTTAGCCATTTTGGTTCAGTCGAACAAAGAAGGCGTGGATTCCCCCATATCTTTCATGAGTTGTCCTCTCAAAGCTCATGAGCTAAAATATTCAAACATGGAGAAGTATGCTTATGCTATGGTTAAGGTGGTAAAGCACTTCCATTTTTACATCCTAAAATCACACATTGTTGCTCTGGTTCCTGATACAACACTAAAGTCCATTCTAACTCAATAGGATTTTGGAACTAAAAAGGGAAATTGGATTGCTAAAATCTAGGAGTTTGATCTTGTTATCAAAATTATGAAGCTTGTGCAGGGAAGAGGTCTCTATCAATTAATTGTTGATAACATACTAGAGGAAGCAGGGCATGAAGAAATAGAGGTTGAAGACATGCCTATAGTTCTCTTTGTCACCACTATGAATGAGTGGTATTCCAATATCAATAATTTCCTTGCCTATGGTGAGTGTCTTGCCCACCTATGCCATAAAGAAAAGGGGACTGTTAAGTTGAAAGATGCTAACTTTGTCTTGTGGGACAATGGTTTGTACAAGAGGAGCCTTGATGAGGTATTTATTCGTTGCATGGATAAAGTGCAACAAAGCAAACTTTTGGAGTCTTCAAAATTTAGCTTGTGGATGACATTTTTATGCACCTATGACTACCCATAAGATTCTACGAGCTAGGTACTATTAGCCTACTTTGTTTCAAGATTCATACACTTGGGTGCGTAGATGCAAGCTGTGTCAATAGTTTGTTGGGAAACCCAAGCTGGCCACATTACCTCTCAAGCCAGTGGTGATCGAAGAGCTGTTTCAAAAATGGGGTATTTATTTCATTGGCACTATAAATCCATCCTTGAGTGTTGTACATGACTATGTTCTCACAACCATAGACTATTTTACCAAGTGAGTGGAAGCCATTCCAATCAAGCATGCTACTTCAAAAGTGGTATGTAATTTCCTCAAGGAAAATATTATTTCCTAGTTTGGAGTCCCAACCAAGATTGTAATAGATAATGCAACCTATTTCTCTTCTCATGAGGTTACCCAGTTATGCTACTATTATGGGATTATCCTCTCCCACTCTTCTGACTATTATCTGCAAGGAAATGGTCAAGCAGAATATAATAATAAGAACCTGGTGACCATTATCAGGAAGCTGGTAGATGACAATCAGAGAACTTGGCATAAAGCATTATTTGATGCTTTATGGGTAGACAGGATTACACCCAAAAGGGTGATAGGTATGCCACCATTTCAACTTCTATATGGTTTGAATGTAGAGATATCAATCAAACTAGAACTACCAGCACTGAAGTTGGCAAAGGCAATCAAAGATCAAACATTTGAATATTCTATCAACAAGAGGATTATGTGCTTTACTGAACTAAATGAGTAGTGAACTATGGTGGTGGACCGTATTGCTACACATCAAAGTCTAGTAAAGAAACTCTTCAACTAGAAAGCAAGGATTCATGATTTTTAGATTGAAGATCAAGTCTTGTTGTGGGAAAAGAGGAGAGAACCAAAATAAATGCAGGAAAAATTGGATTTCTTATGGAGAGGTCCATTTTCCATTCATCGATTAAATGGTGAAAATAGTTTCTTATTGAAATATCAAGACAAAATGCTATTTTCACTGCCTCACAATGGGAAGCATCTGAAGCACTTCAATCCTTAATGTATCAGATAAGTCTAGTTGTAAATTTATATAGTCTTTATTTGTTTCATTTTGTTCATTTTTTTGGGCATCTTTTCCTTTTTGGATGGCATGACTCCATAGCCCAATGGCATAGATCAAGGCACTTAGATTCTAGATTCTACTCCCTTTGATTGTTTCATAATACAATCAATGGAAGTTCCCCAACTAGAGCTAGCTATTGTTCCCAAAATATGTCACTTATTTTTGTGGACAACATGTCAACCATCTCGGTTTTATAGGCCAAAATAGTCTTTCTTTCTCAAAATGTTTTGAGCAGTCAAGTTATTCAATTGCACAAGCCTTTTCAGATAAAAAAATTATATGTTCAAAGGGCAGATTTTTGCAAGGAAAAATCTCAAAAAACTTAAGGCATTTCCTAAAAAATTATAAGGATGGTTCAACACCAAGGTTCAAATCAAAAAGGTTCAACAATGGGGTCAATGAGTTGGAATGAAGCTTTAAACCGTTGAACTATTGAACCATTGAAATTTGCCTCCAAAAGGTTCAAAGGTTTAAAGGTTCAAAGAGTTCAAAGGTTTAAAGATTTCAAGGTTCAAAAGGTTTGAGTAAAAGGGTTCAACTAAATGGTGTAAATAATTAGTTTAATGACATATTGAACTCCTAAAGAAAAGTAAGTAAACTTGGCTCTTTATAAAACATTAAACCACTGAACTGCCAAACCATTAAACTTTGAACTGTTAAACCTTGAACCATTGAACTCCAAAAGGTTTAAAGGGTTCAAGGTTCAAAGTGGTTCAAAGTAACCAGTAACGCCCTTGCAAACATAAAATTTAGGGTAATGAAATAACTATTGATTTTTGAATAACGTAGACTTGAGAACAAACTTAGCGACCAATCAAGGAAGGAGCCGAAGAAGCCAACAAAAGGTTGGAAGATAACCCCGAGAGCTCAGATTACTAGGAAGAGACAAAATGTAACAAGGAAAGAGGGAACAATATAAAAAATCTAGAAATATCTATAGAAGAGTTATTCTAGTAGGTGGAGTAGTCCACTAGATGGACCTCAAAGAGCACAAGCATTCAATGGCGCAGTCTATTTTTCTTCATTGAGTAAAGGTGAATGGATAGTTGTGTAAAGATCATAAAGAAGACCAGGAAACCCATGCTATGGAGGAGAAATTTGAGATGATTTAGAATGCCAAAAGTTAAGGCCGATGACCTATTCTAGCATGGCCCCTTCATAGAATTTCTAATGCATTCAATGTAGCATGGGACATTTCATGAAAACAAGTGCCAAAGTCTTTCTTTGGAGGCTATATATTGTAATCTTTGAGTTTGTAGAAGGGAGATCTCTCTGTTATTGGAAGTGAAACTCTACCCAAATTGAAAGGCATTTATGAGACTTTGAGCTCAGACTATTAATCATACCTTATCAAGTGAATGAGAAAGTAAGTGACCTTTTAGACTTTGTGTTGAAACAACTATAGTTATCGAAGAAATCATTCTTATATCTTTTTCTAAAATACAATCTTGTCCATTTAATCAAATAAGTAGAATAAGTGGAAATAATCTGAAAGATATCCTAAAGTCAACTGTGGGAGACTTTGTGCTACCATAATTGTCTTTAGTCTGTGTGTTTTATGTTTTAGGATATTGGAGAGACTTTGAGCTCCCCTTATCCTTCATAATCTTTTACTCTGTTGTAGTTTTTGGTGGAAACTTTGTGCTGAACTTCATTCTATTGTGTTATTTTTTCCTAAATCAACACAAGAAATAACGAAAAACTTTTTGCTTTCATAGGTTTGTCGTGGATCCAATTACTACCCAAGAATAATTCCTACTATTTTCTGAACATCATTTATAATAGAAGAGAAATGCCTTCAGTAATTACACAAGAATTCTCCTTTATTTTGTGAAAATCATCTCTAAAAAAAGAGAGATGGATGGTATGATTTCACCCCTGAGTCTATTTTCAATTTATATTAGTATATTATAGTTTATAGGGAACCTCCCCTTGCTGAGAAGAGATATTTATCTCATTACACTATGGTAACCACACCCATTTTTTTGTATAAATATCATTGTGCTATGGTTGATATACCCATTTTGCCGTTAATTAGTTGATGACAAAATATTCACCCAACAGGTACCATTTATTAAACACATTTTATCACAAGACATATCCAAAGTGCATATGCTATGCAACATGTGTCTAATACTACAAAGATTCAAATAAGCTTCAAATTTCAAAAAAATATATGTATTGATACCTTGATGTAATGATACCTTGATTAAGAATTTATGGATTGCATTGAAACTTACTCATCTATAATGGTTGTTTCTTTTTTTGGTGTGATTGGAAGGATTAAATCATCAAGTATCATTCATTTTTTTTGGGTGAGTTTTATTAAACCACTCACCTTATAATAAGCTATACATATACATATATTCTACACTTGAGTTGTTCTCATCGATAAATGATACCCCTGATGGCTAAATCACCACTTTTCCTATTTTGGGTTAGGGTCATGATCACCTACCAAATATAATTAGTCCAAGCACATCACCACCATGGTGTAACACACTTTACTACTTGTATAATCAATCATATTCTTGGCCAAAAAATGGATGAGGTTATAAGTTCCCCTATCTAATTCTCTAGTTTCTAGCACTCCAAACCCATTTATTACATGACACATACATAGGTGTACTCTATCCATGCTCTTTCTTTATGTTAATTTTTAGTGTTGCTTACATACAAATTATATACATTGATTTATCCTTTTTTGGCATATGCTTGGTGGTAGGTAATGATCAAGGAGAAAATATTGAAGGCATAACTTGAGCAAAGACAAGGTGTGTTGTCCACACCACAAAATGTATTTTATTTTATATTAAACTAATAGTTCTCATTTTATTACATTATTATATTAAAGAGGGGAAAATGTAGACACCCATTTTGGTACAAGTACACATATTACTATTCTATATATATATGTATATGTATATATATATATATATACCTCTTTACTAAGAATTGGACATCTAGTGATGCCGTCTTTCATGGACCTCTTTGGTTCCATCTTATTTCACTTGATTTATCTGTCTCTTGGGCATATGTGTTATGTTTTTTTATCCTCATTAAATGTATAAAAAATAAACCTACCTATTGTTATTTTTTTTAGTGTTTCTTATCCCTTGGACACTTGAATTCATCTTGGACACTAGCATTGATGTTAGTATCCAGGCTCAATGTAACTGTTGAGTTTTATATTTTCATCTTTTTTTATATCTTTTACAATGTGACAGTTTTTATATCCTTCTTTTGCCATCTTATGGTAAATTTTTTTCATGTCATTAGGTTCTAATTATAATTCAAAAAGTTCCTATATATAAAAAGGCTATGGTTTAATTAATACACCTTCCAACTTGCTAAGACAAATCTAATATAAGAAAGTACTGTCTATTTCAAGCTATCAAATTGCACTACAATTCTATTTTAAATCAATGAAACATTCAAAGGGTCAAATATATTACATTCAAAAAGTGGAGGTGAATACTCGTAGTGGGGCTACCACTGAAAAAGGGAAAGAGAAAGTAGTTGAATCAAAAGAGGATAGTGACGAGGACTACTCCAATATTTATAGACATGATAATATAGTATAAAAAATAAAAAAAATCATTCAAGAATGAAAATATAAGTATAATTAATAAAATTAACATATTTTTGGTGAAACAAAATCAAGAATTTGATACAAATGTTAAAATTAGTCAAGAAATAAGATTTGCTAAAAAACTCACACAATTTTGTAAATATTGTAATTAAAAAGAGTGGATACACTGAGTAATAATATTAGAAATAAATAAATAAAATCAAGAAATAAATGTCTTTAAAACTAACCAAAAGTGGAAAAAGATAGATATCTTACTAGATGTAAAAATACAGGGAATAAATATCAAAAAGTCATTACTAGACATTAAGGCCAATACTATTTTACCTTGAAAAAAACATGGGAGTTAATAAAAAAATCACAAGAATTCAAAGAAAACTATGAAATTACAATGTCATATGTGATTCCATGATCATCAATAGGAACCCTTCATAATGTACCAGTAAACTTTATGGGCATAAAAAGGAAGGTGGATTTTGAAAGTTATCAATATGTATGACACAACATACATGACACTACTAAAGATAAAATGGTTTTTAGAATTTAATGGAATTTTAAAATTAGAATAAATAGATAATAATTTTGAAGGTAATGGATTTGTAGTCCATTTCCCATTAAGAACCAATATGGCAATTGCATGGTGGGAAGAACTATGACGTTATAATGGAGAAACCAATTTTGACAAATTATCAAGAGTATACACAAGAAATAAAACAACATACCTTATTAAGGACTATGTAATGATTGAAAAAGGAAAAGTAACATTATAAAATAAATAAGTACAAACACAATATAAAAAATACATTAAAGCATGGCTATATGGAGAGTTAGCGACACGAGTAATAATAATTCATTACATGAAGAAATTACTATCATAGAAACAAAAATATTATTGCAAAAAAAAAATGATTCAATAGATAAAAAAAGTATATTACATTGAAAGAGAATATTCACATGTTAAATTACCAAAATTTAGTAGAATAGGGAATGTGGAAGAATATTCACAACATATGACGAGGGTAATTCTCATAGAATATACAAGAATTTGGGCCATAGATGTTACACTTATTTTTGCTACCACAAGATAGTATAAACTTCATAAAAAAAGTATTTAAATCTTAAAAACCTTCATTATTTTAATAAAAAAAATTCATTAATGAATAATTACATTTTAAAGAAATAACACAATATATAGGTGTAGCCTAAATTTTGGATTCTTCTTATATTACTATTTTTAGCAATAAAACCAAAAATATAAACAAAATCAAATAGAGAGGATAACAAGATAATCATATTCATTTAATGAGATCACTTACCATCATTTGACCTCTTATAGATCCTCTCCATGATTGCCAAACTGATTGAAATGCAAAACAAGTGGATTGTTGGATTACTTGTTTATGCTTGGCAATGGCTTCAATGAACTTTTGGCTTGATAATGGATTTGACAAAGGCTATATGAGTACAAAAAGGATGGATGCAAGATGGATTTAAGATTTCTAAGTTTCAATTTAATTTTCATGGAGGGATTGGCTTATTTATATATGCATTGGAAGGAAAATTAATGGTTAAAATTTAATTTTGAGGCATTGAGATCAATGACCAAGGAATTTCTAAGGAATTTTTAATTCTTTGGAATCCTCTAGAATAGAGTATTCTAGAGGAGAAGGGTTAAATTAGAGTATATTAAATAATTCTCCAATTCTATAATCTCCATTAGGGACTAGGGGTGTATAAATATATAGATTAGTAGGGTGGTAGATGGGTAGGTGAATAAAATGTATTTTTAAATTGGCAAGTGGCTTAATGGGTAGGTTAGTGGGTAAGTGGGCTTAGTTACTAACCTAATGAGGGTGATTAATTGGTTTCAAGGGTAAAATATTTTTTTGGGATGTGGGGAATATTAAATAAGATGCTAGTGAATTAGCTAGTAAATATAGTTATATATGAAATTACCAAAATTAGTATAATTATCAAGGTGAGTGGATTTAGGTGCATACATTTTGCCCCTCTTTGATAAGGAATTGAAAGTGGATAGGATGGAAAGATTAATGTTATTTTAAAGAAGAACCATAGTTGTGTATGGAAATGGTGTTATACCATGCTAGTTGGTATGATGCGCCCTCGAGGGAGCATGCAGGGAGAACCAACCTAGATGATCACTCAAATAGAAGCCCCAAGGGTGGGATGAGACCAGGATGATGAGATGGGTTGGGATACCCCAAGTAACAATATATCTACAATTGAGATTCCCCAAGTATAGGTATAAGGGGATAAAGTGTCTTAGGCTGAGAGATGGGTGCTAGATAAATGATCAATGTGTAGAAAGGAGTTTGATTGATAAGACTAAACTCATAAGATGGAGATATTATATAGGAAGTAAAAAGATAAAATGAACACAATTAAATGATAATTCCCATAGAAAGGACACATGCTAGGGAGGGCTTGAAATCCAATAATGGAGATTGGATGAGTTGATTAATGATAAGGAGCCACTTCATGTGAGATGCATAAATTAAAATGATGTATGATTGTTGAGCGATTAATCCAAGATGAGATGGGGATTATGGATTAATAGTGGCTAAGCTATCATTGGGAACAAGACCATGGCTAGGTGATGCTTACATAGTCATAATATACCTCAAGATGATATAATTTTGACTTGGGATTAGGTTGAATGATGGGGAAATGAAAAATCGATGCCCCAAATGATGTAGGAATGATAATCAATGGTTAATTGAGGTAATGGATTAAGTTGATGGGATTAGGGTGTGACAAGATAAGATAAAAGGGGTATTATAGGTTAAAGGGGTGATGGGGGGTAAAGGAAGGAGGGTCAAATAGGATAAAAGAGTGAAAAGGGGTTCATTTTAACTTTTATCCTTGGTGAAAATTTGGTCTAAGCTCAAAACATGGACTAGATCCCATGAGCTTCACACCATGGAAATAAAGTTTAGAAGTTTTAAAGGCCTAAGGATGCTGGACCACCGGTATGTTTCTTTCCCTTAACTTGGTATTTTGATATGTTTTTGTGTTTATTTCCTGATAATTAAGATGGAAGTGTCATAGGTGCAATACTATGACTAAGGGTAATGCCCTTAGTCATGTTATTGCATTCATGATTAGTGGTATTGCTTTTCAAATGATAGTATTGTAATACTGTAATTATAGAGTTGTGGTATTGCAATACCACAAGTCTTGACTTTTGATATTGTGATACCATGAGTTAGTGATTTGAGGTTTTGCATAACTGCAAGATTAGAGTCAAGATTATGCAAAACCATAAGACTCAAGCAAAGATAATGACAAGGTCACTAGTTATGGAAAATCCATAATTTGTGATATTATCATGGGTGCAAAAAATGGCTAAGGTATAGAGGATAGAAGGATAGGGTAAGGTGTTTAAGAGATAGGGAGGGATTATGAAGCTAGTTAGTAGTAGAGTTAGTTAGGGTAAGATAATTAGTTATTAGATTAAAGGTGTAAGTTAGATGATGGGATTGTTAAGGAGGGATGGTGAGGTAATTAGGAGGGTTTATTTAAGTTAATTAGGTAGGGTAATTAATGTATGAGGAGTGTGAGTAAGCAAAGAGGATGCAAGCTAAGAGGTGGGGTTGGATTAGGTGAGTTAGGTTAAGGTGGATGGGGGGTAGTTAGATTAAGATGGCTTAAGGTTAAGGTTGGTCAAGGTATGTTAGTATGGATTATAAGTTGTTAAGGTTTGGGGTGTATGATTTAGGATAAATATGATGGGGAGGGTAAACGGGTTATAAGTAGGTGAGTGAATGAGGCTAGGGATGTTAAAAAGGAATATATGATGAAATAGGTTAAGTGAGATGTTTTTGGTGTTTGGTGTAGGAGGACTTAGGCATGATGGAGTCTCAATTGTGGTGGCTTGAGGTTATTCATGAGATGTATTGGTTGACTACTGTTGACTAAGGGGTGTTAGAGCTAATGGGGATGCACTATATAGCTATGATGTTAGTGGTTTGGATTGATCATTCCTTGATTAATGCATTGGTAGAGCGATGACACTCAGAGATGAGTACCTTCCACTTTATGACTAGAGAGATGACAATGATGCTAGAGGAAATTTATTAGATTTTATGATTACCAATGATAGGGGACAAGATTTACTATTGATCACACACACTTAGTGTAATAGTGCAGATAATTATAGGAGGATTATGAGTTTTTGTGTAGGACCGATGAGTGGACATTGATAAATTCCTCCAAGAGGGGACTATTGATTGGCTAAAACTATTTTTAATGTCTCTTATGACTGACATACTCCTATCAGAAAAGAGAAGTTAGTGGTTTCACCTGGGACTTGGAGATGTGGTTGTGGTTATGGTGTAGGGTTTCAAGGTTTTTTCATGGGGGATAGTGGTATTGGCTCATCTATATTGGGAGTTACACTTGGGGGACTGTAGGGTAGTGATGAGCTTGGGACATCACTATTATTATGGATTTAAAGATAAGAGCACATTATGATCCAATAAATTTTAAGTACTTGAGTAGTTAAAGAGCCTCATGAGCCTTTTCTTTGGATAGTATAATTTACTAGGTGTGCAAAGAGGCCATGCCAGGGAGATGAGATTCTATAGACAAGGTTTTGATATTTTATGATTGAAACATATCACATAGATGTCATATAGGGTATTATAGTTAGGTTGGAGGATGAGGCCAAGATGATGTCATATACGTTAACAGATTATTACTTGATAGGCCATAGAGACTTTATTATAGAGTGATATAGACTTGATCATGTCTAGAGATAGTTTGGGATCCCATAGGACATGTCAAGTGAGGAAAATTTATTTATATGGAGTGATCGAGAGAGGACATAGTGGAGTAGGGTCATGGATAGAGCTTTGGAATTCATAGATTATGATAGCCTTGCCTTAATCCTATTGTATTCCAAAATCCTTTACCAAATCAAGGAGTGATAATAGTTTATATCGTATGGTAGGCTCAGTAGATTCTAGTGAGGTTACTCAAGTGCAAGGTTATGGTATGGAGAGGAGTGGTTAGGGGTATTATAGGCATAGGTGAGATTTTAAAGATGGAAGAGAGGATAGGTCCTAGTGAAAGATCCCCATGATGGATATCGAGGGATAGATGCCATGGATGTAGATGGGGGAGATGGTGATTAGGTAGCAAAAATGGATTAAGCAAGAGGGAGTGGGACCTAGCTAGGGGGAGAAGCACATAGGTTGGAATACCAGAGATACAAGATGGATCCAGTGGGAGTGGGGATGGTGTAGGACCATATTAGCCACCATTAATAGAGGATGAAAGATCATTATTATCATGGCTTAGGCTAGAGATATAGGCATGGCTCACTACAATTATAAGGATTACCATAGAGAGAGACTAGTTCTAGGCATAGTTATAAGGATAAGATGGGTAGCCATCCCAGGCATAGGGATAAGTTGTTGGGTTATAGGGCCATGTTATTACCTTATAAGTTTGGGTAGTCATATTATAAATATAGATATGGAGTCAAGACACCTAGATTTCTAGATTATAGGTTAAGATTAGTCAAATGCAAACTCAGATCAGAGACCTAACATGAGAGGTACATGTGGTAGATAGGGCCAAGGGGAGGCAAGAATAACCATGTTAGTAGGGGGATGGATAGGGTTATGTAGAACATTATGAGGTTGACTTGGGAGACACATTATTATATGGAATTGTATGAGGTAGAAGTGCCAATTAACTGGTGTGCACCTACATTCAGATCTAACTCTTCATAATTAGTCAATTAGCACCCCAAAAGACCACTAGGTGATTAGCCAAGATGATGTATATTATGGATTTTGTTTATTTTGTATCATATTGATGCCCACAGGGCCCTTATATTGTAAATATTTTTTAACATGGACTCTATGTGGACATTTCAATATATGATGGGATGTTGGATGTGATGTGATGTGTTAGACAGTGATGATTATGATTCTATGATATGCATTAATTATGGATGTTTGCATGATGTAATTAGATGGATTTTTTTAGGATATAGATGGATTATATAGATGTATTGCTTTATTTTTTATTATTTTTATATGATGTGATGAGATGAATGTATATGTGTGTGATAGCATTATGTTAGATGACATGGGTATGATATGATGTATGTAGTTAGATATTGATGTACACATTTGATTAAAATTATATGATAGTCATGGTAAATGGACGATGATTTCTATGTTGATAGATATGTGAATAGATTAGATTCATGTTAGATATGGACTTTGATGATGTTTTAGGATTTGTGGATGATTTTAATTAATGGTAAAATGGAATAAAATGTCAATGCGCTAATTAATTATTAACCCATTACTAATTGTAATGTCTCATCAATTGGGTTTTAGGTAGAAATCCTCCTACACCAAAGAGGTGAGATAGGATGGTAGGATGATTAGGTTAGATAAGGGATAGAATAGTCAGTGATAGGATGGGGGAAAATGGGATGGGTGGCAAGTTTGAAGCCATTAATAATATATGTAATCCATTTTAATATTGCACTATGAATAGATTTGTGCCAATGACATGATATAATTCAAAGGTAAATTAAAACATCCAGTGCATGGGGGAACTCCATTTTGAAGTGAAGTTTCCCAAAACAAGTTTGGGAGTCACCTAGACCATCCTTATTTACATAGATTTAACAAGATAAAATATATACAAGACTATTAAAATAAATAAGATAATTAATTAATATATACAAAGCTAAATGATTAATCAAACAACCATACATTGTCAAAAACACACAAACATTTATATATACAAGATAAAATGAGACAAAATAGAATAAAGATAGGGATAAAATAAATATATAGGTGATAGCATTAGATGACATCTGTAGACACCTAAATCTGGCCACTAATGACCATCAATCAAGATTTTGACCAATTTCCACCAAAATGCACAATTTGGCCTAAAAACACTAAAACACATTAAAGGAGTTGAATTGATATATTCAAGTGATGATTTTGGCTAGAGTATCATTAAATGGGGCAATTAAATTTATGAATCAACTAACTTTAATTAGATCATTTCAAGTTAAAATGCCAATTTTGCACCTGGGTGCTCTGGATTGCTATTTTATATCAAATTTCTTGTATGAGACATGTGGCTTTGTTATTTTGCATTGAAAACATCCTAAATGGGATAATGGTTCCAACACATCTAACATAAACTTTCAATTTCAATCCAATTAAAATTTGAGCCAATAATATAAAATTTTGACCAATTTGATTAATTTGTGCATAAACTACCAATGTTTTGCATCAAAGTTGGCTAATCATGTTTTAGGATGATTAAACCAAATCAAGAGCTTAAGTTAATTTTCCATGGAAAGTTTTGAATATTTATTTTTATAAATTGATTGTCATTAACTACATCATCAAATGACATCATCCTATGGGGTGGTATCCATAAGCAATAAATGCCACAAATATCTAAATTAATGCCTCTTATGCTTCATTAAGACCCTTTATGCTTAGTTAATGCCCCTATATCCCAAATATTTATGATCCTATTTATGAATTTTAATTGCATAATTGAATTAATCCTTAATCACACATCTTCATCTTGAGATGGACGATTCAGGTTGATTCTCTACCATTCCAAAAAGCTTTAAATAGGTCTTACCTATTGAATTTTAAGCCCTTTTATACCAAACTTATAATAGCCAAATTCATTTAAAATCATTGCATCTTAGTGTTATAATGAAATTTTTTTGAGTCAAAACAAGCCAAGTCAAATCCAAACAAGGTGTCAATGAGAGATGGAGGTAGCCACACTTCATTGATGCAAACTTCATGAGCACAAACCGAGCAAGCCACTACAAAAAGCATTTTAGAACATCCAAGGAAGGTGAAGGAAAATCTTTCTTTAATTTTTTAGTTGTGTTCTCCATTTTTGTTATGTTAACTAAGCTCTTTCTTTGAGATAGGCTTAGGGTGTTAGTTTAGTGTGTTTTTGATTGATTTGTTTTATTCACTAACATAATACTAATCTCCCCCCTATTACAATCCTATGTTCACAATAGTAGTATAATGATTATACACAATGGTCTAAATGATGATAAGGTGTATGTACATGGGGTGTATTGTGCCTAAAAATAATAGATTGGAATAAGGATCCAATCGAATTAGAAGCAAATGTATATGGGGTTTAAGATAATTGATCAAAATTTAGTGTCATAGTGTTTACAAAACCTCAAAGTAAAACCTATTTTTGACCCATCCATAATGATAACTTTAGTGGAAACATGTGGACCATGGTTTAGAGACAACAAAATATATACGAGGATAGGATTAGCTTGAGGCTAAAAGGAGACATAATTTTCAAAGCTGATGTGAGGGGAGTATGTTTGAGGAGGTGATAAGATGGAGGATATATATGTGAAAATGGATAAAGTGATTCCATAAGAGTACTCAACAAAAATCCCCTTTTCACAACAAGTAACGAATTTTCTCCAGTTTAAAACATCTATCTCCTACTAGTGTATAAACCTATAATAGATTCTCACTTGTAAGACCAAGGTCAGGGATGGGAGAATGAACTAGAATGAGAAGAGAAGTATGGAATAGAAATGGATATGCCCCCAAGAGTGGGGATCCATAAATGGAGGTAAAATTAGAGCCTATAAAATATAGAAACATTTTAAATGCATTGTATTCATTGGTTCCTTGAACTCTTCATAATATAATGTGGATAACCTGTAGTCTCATGATCTAAACTTGGCCACTATTATATAAGGCTTGAGCCAATTAGATTTAAATTTTCCCTTATTATCATATTCTGCATTGGTATTTTTTAATTTTATTTTAGGATTAGATCACTGACCTCAAACTCTTGAGACTAGATTTTCTTGCAATATTAGCCTTTTAATCTATTTTGATATGCCCATAGGTAATTTAGGGTCTTTTGAAACTTTTCATCTAAAATCTCTAATTCTTGTAGCCTTTCTTGCCGAAAATTTTGATCAGTGATGATTCCCTACAATGAGATACATAAGGAGGGAAGCTCCACTTATATAGGCAAAATGGCTTCCATTACATAAACTAAAGAATACAGAGAGGCCATAGTGGGTGTTCAAACACTTATATAATAAGACCAAAGTCTAGGATATAATTATACAGAGAGGCCTCATTGACTATTTTCTTTAGAATCTTGATAAGATTATTATTTATAGATTTAGCCTACCTATTCCCTTGGGGGTAATAGGGTATAGAGAAGTGTTATTTGATATGGTATCTATTACATAGGGCCTCAACTTCTTGATTTTTGAAGAACTTGTCATTATCTGATAGGATGTTGGTAGGAATGCCAAAACTTCAAATGATTTGATTTAGAATAAATTTGAAAATTTATAGACATGTGGTGTAGGTAATTGACATAAATTCTACCCATTTGGTAAAATATTTTGAAGTTATAATAATAAATTTGTGTCCATGAGATGACATGGGATTTATATTGCCAGTCAAATCTAGTCCCCATATGTAGAATGACCAAGGACTCATAATAGGTTATATTTCTTTTACGGGTGCATGGATAAGATTACCATGTTTTTGGTGGGCTACAAACTTTTGTACATATAGGCAAGCACCCTATTCTATGATAGGCTAATAATATCTAGTCTTGAGTAATTTATTAGCTAGGAACATTCCATTAACATAACCACTACAAATACCATCATGAACCTCCTTGATCATAAGAGAAGCCTCTTCTGAGGTTAGGCATATTAACAAGGTCCCAACATAATGTTTATAATAGAGTATGCTTCTAAGGAAAGTGTAATAGGAGGTACAGTGGATGAAGGCCTTACATTGATGGTGATTGAGGTTTGGTGGAAAGATGCCATGGATATAATTATAGATGTCATGATACCAAGGGAGATTGGGATTAGGAATAGTATAAATTTGTAGAGGAGCCATAAATTGATGGGCTAGTAAGATCAGATGCTCAATCAAGAAATTCCATTCAATTACATCTTCATGAAGATCAATTAGAGACCTAATAATGGCCATGGAATCAACTGCCTTATTGTTACCCCTTGGCACTTGGTCAAATGTAACAGACTGAAAATGTTGCTTTAATTAGTTTACTAATTGCTTATAGGGGAGTAATTTCTCATCTATAGTCTATAATTATTCATTGAATTTCTTTATTATTAAATTTGAATCACTAAATACTTGTATGTACTAGATGTTCCATTGGATGGCTAGTTGGAGGCTATAAATTAAATCCTTGTACTCAAAAATGTTATTAGTGCACGTAAAATCCAATTGGAAAGCCTTAAGGATAAGGTATCCTTGTGGGGTTAACAAAAAAATACCAAATCAAAATCCATGCATGGTAAAAGAGCCATCAAAATATAGATTCTAGCCATCAGATTCTGAGGTATTCATTATGGATTCATCTAAGAAGGCTATGAAAAGAGGTTTAATCACTAAAAGAGGTGCCTCTATGAGTTGATCTATTATTACATGTTCCTTAATGGCATTTTGATGAACATATTCTATATCAAATTCATTGAGTAACATTATCTATTTGGACATTTGTCTCATGAGAGTGGATTTTGGTAGTAGATATTTGAGAGGATCAATTTTAATGATGAACTGAACTTGATTATTTAACATATAGTACCAAAGCTTTTATGAAATGAAGACAATGTCTAGACAAGCTTTTTCAAGAAGTATAATTCAACTCATATGAAATTAAAGTGTTATCGAAATAATAAATTGCCTACTCCTTTCCTTCATCATTGTGTTGTGCAAGTAAAGTACCTATTACACAAGTTATTATGGAAATATATAGGAGCAGGGGCCTTCCTATAACTGGTGGTGATAACACAGGTGGATTTTATAAATATTTCTAAAGATTATTAAAGGCCTACTAACATTCAAATTTATAATTAAAATGGGCTCCCTTCTTCAATATGAGTGAAGGGGTGGCATTTATATCCAAGCTAAAAGATGAACCAATGAATAACTTGTAACTTACCCTGAAGACTCCTAAGCTACTTTAGATTATGAGGAGGAGGCATTTAAATAATGGATTTGAATTTAGCTAGGTCTAATTATATGCCTCTCCTAGATATAATAAACTCTAATAACTTTTTAGAGGTAACACCAAAGACACATTTCTTTAGATTCAGCCTAATTTTATATTCACATAGCTGCTTAAAGATTCTATGCAAGACCATATGGTACTTAGATCTGAGTCTTGACTTCCCTAAAATATCATTGACTAATCTTCCACAATATCATGCATCATATCATGGAATATAATAGTCATGGCTCAGTAATAGGTAGTACCTGCATTCTTGAGACTAAAAGGCATGACTTGGTAATATAAGGTCCCCCATGGAGTGATGAAGGTAATTTTATGTATATCCTCGAGCATGACTTTGATTTGGTTGTAGCCCAAAAATACATTCATGAAGGATAACATTTCATACCCAAATTTTGAATCCATGATCTTGTTTATATTTGGGAGAGGGAAGTAATCTTTAGAGCATGCCTTATTAATGTCTCATAAGTCAGTACAAATCCAAATCCCTCCTTATTGCGTGGACATAGGAACAATGTTGTATATCCAATTAGAGTAATTAATGGGTCAGATAAATCTTACTTCCAAGATTTTTTTAACTCCTCCTTAACTAGTAGGGATACTTTAGGGTGCATCTTACATAATTTTTTCTTAATTACTTTGGTGTTAAGATGAACAACTAGATGATACACAACTAAGGAAGGATCAAACCCTGGCATGTAAAAATAACACTATACACAGATATTTATAAATTCATTGAGTAACTTAGTAATGATTTAACACTCCTTAGGCATTGGATTTGCCCCCAGTTTGACTATTTTGGGATGTTATTTAGTCTTGATGTTAACTTAAATCACCTCTTCAATGAAAGAGGGTGATTTATCTTGGAGATAAGTGAGAGCCAATGGTAATTCTTCTATATCTAAAGCAAAATCTTCTGGGAGCTCTGTGTCTATTTTAGTATAAGATTTTGATACATCTAAAAATTATGAAGAATCTTCTAGATCTTGAGTTGTCTCTTCTTCTTCTGATTATTGTTCTTTAATTTGATCAAGGGACACTTGTTATTCCCCAAAATAATTTGACTTACAAAGATTAATAGAAAATCCTTTCTTATGGTCATCATAAGGCATGAAATCCTATGCTCCCATAAATTATAAGATAGCCTCATCATTTTTGAAATATCTCAAAGGATGGATCCTGACATTAATCCCAATAAATTAATGAGGGGTAGTGGAGGGATATGTCAATAGTGGAAATAGTGGTATAATGTAAAATGTTTGTAGTAGTAAGATCTTTGTAAAGACTGTAAGTGGATCCCATCTTGATTTCTTAATCAAAAAGAAACTCCTTAAGGATTGAAGTAGTATCCATAATGATATTGTTTAAGTCATTATCAAGAAGTTCTTACCCTAATCCAAGGTATTATGAGCGTTATTGAACTATTATGGGTTTAAGCCTACCTTGCTCGTGTCTCCCTAGTCCTTTTCCTTGATAATGCATATTTTATAACATTATTTGAATGTAGGGGTATCATTGTCTATGTGATGTTAGGGACTCATTTTATGAAATAATCCATGATTCATTAGATTCATCAATATATTCTTTTGATAATATTCCTACATTAGAAAAGACCATTAGTCCAAATTGATAGTTGATAGGATTGGTCTTCCTCATACCCAGGGACTTGTAGTTACTTGAGAAAAGAGGTAGGTCACCTACACAAAAGGTTTTATATTCATCTTCCCCACATCTTCTGAATGTGATTTTAAGACATGTAACATCAGGTAATGGATTAGGTGCAGGCACTATATCCTTGGGGAATACATATTTGGTGACCATTGGGTTCAGAGTGGAACTATCCATGCTTGGACAATAGTAAGAGGATTGACCCATTTGACCGCTGTAAAAATGTTTAATTTCCCTGAGAATGGTGAGTTCTATGCCAAAGGGAGGGAATTTCAAACATTGGTAAAGGGTAGATGGGAGTGATTGTATCTCATAGATTTTGTGGGATATAAAATAGTAAATTATATGGCAAATCAACATTCACAACATGAATCAAGGTCTTATGTACTACGAGTCCCACAATGATGAGAAGGTAGATAGTGCCTTTAGATGGTTGTTCATTATCATCATATACTTTATTTTTGATCAAATTAGGTCCCAAAGAAGCTTTAAAAAACCCCAATTTCTTTAATAAATCTATATTACATAAGTTTAATGTAGACCCTCTATCCATGAATACCTAGGGAATGTAGTGGTTAGAGATGGATATTTATATGAATAACGGGTAGTTATGAAGTGGGTCAATACGAGGCATGTAATGGGAATTGAATGTGATTTTATGTGAAGAATAAAAATGGCCCACTAATGTTTGGAACTAATTGGTGTCAATATCTCATGGTACTTTTA
The DNA here is from genome assembly GCA_037957365.1 of Torreya grandis. NCBI lineage: Eukaryota > Viridiplantae > Streptophyta > Pinopsida > Cupressales > Taxaceae > Torreya > Torreya grandis. The sequence goes on along the minus strand of JARHVA010003282.1, from coordinate 1,413,487 downwards.
GTTCATTCAAGACTTGATTGAGGATTTCCCAATCCTTGAATGATGTTTTGAGAGGATCCATGAGTGAGATTTGAGTGATGGTCTTATTGAGTTTCTTAAGATATCATAAGTATAATCATAAGATAATGAGACTTTCTTGAAGATATTGAGATTTTGAGACATAAATGTAAATGGGTCCATTTGTGGTACCCCAAGGACTATGATTTTATTATGTTGAGTAGTAACCACATAGTCAGTTGTGGCCTAATTAATTTTTAATATGGTGGATGATGGTGGAGTGGGATATTGGGGGCTATGGATTTTAATGGTATTTACATAGTGGTATGGGATGGTGTGATAGTCCATATGATTATAAGTGGATGCCTAACCCTGGTCTCTAGGTGGCTTCCCTTATCTTTGGCCATGTTTGGGTAAAGGGTCCTGATAAATACTAAGCTACTAATTCTTTGATTGGTTAGGAGTAGTCTCTCCTTCTAATTAAATATCACCTTTTTCAATAGGATCTTGAATAATGCTTTAATTACATACATTTCTCCATGTCATGACCTTTGACTCCATGGTATTGATAGAATTCATCCTCATGATACCAATCAAGTTGGGTATTACTATCATCCAAAGGTTGAATTTTAGGAAGATTAATTTATGTTAGTATTGATCAATTCTTGAAGGACCACTTGAACAAGCACTCCAAGGCTGGTAAGAGTTCTTTTTCCTATTTAGGCTTTGGTTTACCTAATGATACTCAAATAGAGGAGACTTTTTTGGGTCTATGGGAGTCCTCTTCTGCATAGTTTGAACATGTTTTTTAGAATCTATAACTTTTTCTCCCACAACATTCTTATTTTTATTAAAGAATTTTGATTTTTCCAAAAATGAATTATCATGATGTTGATTATGTTCATTTTTGGAATATAATTTAATTATTCCCTTTTTAATAAGTGATATTTTGATTTGTATCCCATTTTAAATAATTTCATCAAAAGTTTTGGATATTAGAGTGTCAACTAATATTTTAGCTCTACATTGAGTTTGTCAAAAAATATTTTGGCTAACTCTTTCTTTGGTACTGCACATTAAAATCAACTTGCTAATCTTCTCTAGCATTATAAAAAAGATGCCAAATTTTCACCATTCCTCTATTTTGTGTTGTAGAGGTCTATAATGGAGACATCATATTATATATTAAATGACAAATGTATCACAAATAGTTTAGTTAATTATCCAAAACTAGATATAGACCCCTTTGGCAAATGCATGAACCACTATAGGGCTAGTCCTGTGAGACTTTTTGGGAAAAGTCTTAGTAAGTAGGTGTCATCATATGCAACCTCATGACAATCCACATAAAAATCTTGGAGATTATCATGGGGATTACCTTTCCCTCTATACTTTATAAATTTATGGACCCTAAAGTGAGGTGGGAAAGGAATTTTTATAATGCTCATATCCAAGGGAGAAGAACAAACATATTCATATTTATATTTCATTGCTTATGAGCGAGGGTCAATTTATTGGACACTCTTTCATCATTTTCCATTTTTATGCAAATGAGGGATCCTCAAGAGGATTAGAGGTTTGAACATGAATTATGTGTGGTCTATTAGATTTGTGGATATTTTGGCATGGGGAGGATGGTTGTTGATTTTGGGTATGGAATTGGGAGGCTAAAGAGTTGATTTTTTGCATAAGTTGGTCCAATTGATCCTCTAAATCAATTTGTCTCCTATTAGCCTTGAAATGGTTATTTTGGAGAGGGACTTGTTGTTCTTGATCTTCAAGTTCTTGTTCATGGTTGATAAATTCCTCTTCTTTGGATGCCTCATTAGTATGGGCATGTTGACAAGGAGTGTTAGGTCAGGTGGATAGATGTACTAAATGTTACAAAAGGTTATGATCAAAGCTTGAGGTAAGTGTGCCCCCCATTCCAATGACTTGTGATAGAATTTGGTCACATTTTTCATACATATATATATATATATATATATATATATATATATATATATATATATATATATAAAATCATGCTCTAACATCATCACTATAGAATAATTTGTTCATGAATCAATCTTCTCCTCCTCTAAGAGTGTGCATATCACTATGTGTATCATCATGATCTTGATGTTGATCACCTAAGTTACCTAAGAAGTCATTCTCTCTGTTGTATCCTTTTCCCATCCTAAGAAGTTGGGCATGGGTTTGGATTGGCATATTGTATGGTAAGAGTGATTAGCAGTGATGGGAAATGATATGACTTGGAAAATTAGCTTTGTCTAGAAATCAAATCTAAGGGTGGTAAAAGTAGATATTTCTTAAATGTGGTGATCTTAGATTTAAATAGAGGTAAATATTAAAATGACCAAGGATTACCAAAAGATAAAACCCCTATAAGAATCCAATCTAGCAAGAAGACTAGGAGATGAAGTGTTGAGTTCCTTTCACACTACTAAAATAGTGATTGGATGGGTGCTAGGTATGAAGAGGCAATGGTAGGGAAGTGATGGGTGATAGATTGAAGTTTTGACAAGGCTATGTATTTTAATAATTCTTATTTAATGGTTTTGAAAGTGGTAGAGAATATTATAAGAATGGGTGACCACTAAGATTTAGTTTTAAGATTTTATCTAAGAGGTGTGAATGGGTGGTATGAGATGAATGTTGTGATGGGGTTTAAAAATGGGTTTTAAGATAAAAATGGGAGTGGTTGACTCAGCTTAAAAACAACATGGGCTTAAGCACAACATGAAAATAGCATACTCAATCACAAGTCCTAATTTAGTAAATTAAAAAGGATGTGTAACTTGATGTTCACACTATCTAATAGATTCATAAGTGAGGCTATAGGATGGTGACCTATTATGGAATCAACCAAACCCTCTTGATCATGCCTGCACTTAATGTATTCTTAGGAGTTTATCCTAATTCTGGAAATAAAATCCCTATTATGGCTGAAAGGTCCTAAGATAAGTTTACACAAGGGTTTCTAAGGGAGTCCTTGATATATGTAAAGGTATGATAGGCCCCAAGTTTGTATATAATACTATCTAACTGCTTTATGTATTGGAGGAAAAATACCTTTCACTCCATGAGACCCTTTTTGAGGAATTCTACTTTAGTGCCTAACGATAGTTTTCCTAATTTTATACTCCACTAGAACATGGAGTTTGGTGATGAAATCCACATCACCAACCCTTAATAAATAATCTGGTATGTGGGGATGATTCCACATCACGTGTTATCCTAGACTCCAAGGGTTAACAAATAGAAACACATGATTATTTTTCCAAATTAATTATCCATGTGAGGAAGGATAAAAAGATACAATCAAATCACACAAAAGGAAAATATATACAAGCACCAAGGCTAAAATATAAGATTTTTGGCAACACTCCTATAAACATAAGGATTAGGAAAATAAACAAGGTGCCTTTATCATGAGGGGTCTTTCACAACAAGGGTTAGTAGTCTGACTTAATGCAAAACTGCTACTATCTTACAAAACCATAATTACACAGATAGTTAGATACAAAACTAAATTGAGAGACTACAATATCACAACTATAAGTCAAAAATTCATATTATGAGTTGTAATATTGTAGTAAATAGCTAACCATGATAGTTAGCAAATAATATCCTATAAAACCACACCTATCAGTTTAAAATCATGACTATTAAGGCAACATTGCAACTATCAGGTATTCAAGATTAATGGTTTTACTATAAAGTTTAAAACTATAAACTCTCTAGTTTAACTGAAGAAAATAAATTATATTATTTGTTTAGATAATTGAAAAGATTTAAAATATTGTCTAGAGTAGATATGAAGTTTTGATTATGAAAGATTTTCTTAACAAATAGGAATCTTAGATGATATTGTTTAGCAAATATGAATAGGTTTACACAAACATCAAAATATTCCGATCAATTTAACCCTAAATATCTATGTGACCAGTTGACAATTTAAATAGTAAACTAGACTATCCTAAAATGATTAAATTACAATATTGCTATTAATCAAGCAAAATCACAAATTACTATTCAAAATCACTACTATGTAATTAATGATATTACAGCTAGGGACTAAAATGGATTAATAATACACTTTTAAAATTATAGATGATTTTATGTCTCTTCTTCCTATCAACCTGTGCACAATAAGCTCAAAAACACCCCTTTTAAGAACACAATTATTCAAAACTCACAATAGCCAAACTTAAAATAATTGGATAAAAAATAGTCAAATTAGCTGATGAGAGAGATTATATGATCACTAATATGTTATATGGATAGATAATGATAAATTTTTACCTATAGACCAGAGACCAATAGGATAATTTTACTAGTTTTATTAGAAACTACAATGTCATGACTTGAGATGGTGATATCACAATTACCAGGTTAAAACCGTAAGTCTGAGAGTCGTAATATTATGCTTAAATTACCAATGGGTAGATTTGTTATCAATACTACTTCTCCCTACACACAAAAGACACAAACCCCTTATAAGCAATACCAAGTAGCTAAAATGTCCCTGTACAGAGGTTAGAAACATAAGAAAAGTAGTAATATTAAGATAATCTTGAAACTCTACAAAACTATGGCTATAAAGGCAAAATCATTATTAGCATAGCAATATCATTACTTTTAAAGTAGTGGTATTGCATAAAGGTGAAAAACCTATCAAAACCCAAAACCATTAGTGGCTAAATCCTAATTTTAATGAAATATCGCTTATCTAATGGCAAGATCATGATTGCAATACCACTAATACCATTTCAAAATCATAAGTCTCATGTACGTGATCATTTTTTCAAAATACAACCTTTGTTACTCATCCAATTGCACCTATAGGCTATTAAATCACCTCCATGAAGCTTAAAGGGTTAGAATTAGGGATTATCTCCCACTATGGTTGCCAAAATATAGTAGGAATTTTAAGCTATTAGATTAAACTACCATAAACATGCAATTTAAGCCCAAAATGTCAAACTACCTAAGTAAGATCTAGAGCCATTAAAATCAAATGCAACTAGATGAATGAACAATCCAAACCAACTAGATGAATGAAAAATTCAAACCAGCATTCTAATCCTAAAGCTAATTTCTCCAAACCAATATTAAATAGATAAAATATAAGAGGATTGGATTTAGATTACCTTAGATTCAGATTTTTAACATTATGTTGGCATGATCAAGGATTATGGATCCATGAATTTGACATGGATTTTCTAGATGATTTTTGTTGCTAGTTGATCATATGGACATGAAGATTTTCAATTAGTCTCCATGGAGGTATGGCTTACTTATATAGAATATGGAGGGAAGGATCAATGGCTTGAATTCAATATTGGGTCATTGGGGATCAATGGATGGGGATTTTCCAAGAAATTTTTAAATCCTTGGAAACCTATAGAATAAATGGTTGTATATGGGAAAGGGTTAAATTAGAAGAGATTCTAAATTTCTACAATTCTAGAATCTCCATTAGGGAGTAAGAGTGTAGGAATAACTAGTTTAGTAGGTTGGTAGATGGGTAGGTGAATAAAATATATTTTTAAATTGACAAGTGGCTTAATGGGTAGGTTAGTAGGTAAGTAAGCTTAGTTAGTAAACTAATGAGGGTGATTAATTGGTTTCAAGGGTATAATAATGTTTATGGGATGTGGGGAATATGAAATAGAATGCTAATTAATTAGCTAGGAAATATAGTTATAGATGAAATTAGAAAAATTCGTGTAATTATCATGGTGAGAGGATTTAGGTGCATATAATAGGTACAAATATCCCTAAGATACATATCTTAAATTATAAAAAATTCAAGAATGAAAAAGGTGAAACTAATAAAATACTTGGGATCAATTATTTTACTAGACCTTTGATACATATTCAAGGACATGGTATATGCATCAAGGGATGCATAGATGAAATAATAATTGGGATGAAATGAAAATTGTTTTATTTTCATACATTCATTTTTTTGACCTTGATTCAAGGGTATGTTGTGCATTATGGATAATTATTATTTTTTACTTATGTTAGACAATACTGTAAAAATTAAATTTAGAAAAAGATAATGGAAATTAAAATAATGAAACACCTAGATGATTGGATCCAATTTGAATTATCAAAAAACAAGTACTTATTGTGGAATATAACAACCAAGCAGAAGTTGGAGAAAAATTATATTGTAGAAAATAACCAATCAAGAACCCAATGATGAAGAGGATAAACTAGATAATATAAACAATAGAAATTGAAGAAGAAGAAGAAGAAGAAGAACGACAATTAATCAAAATTAAGGAGGATATAACACAATATTTTTACCAAATCATAAAAACTATAGAATAAAATATAGCTAATGAAGGTAGTCCATGAATAACAAAGATAAGAATCTATTGGACTGAATCAGAAGTAGATAAAATGTTCATATTATGCAGAAAATTTTAAGACTTATTTCCTTGAACCTTTACAGAAGTAAAATGAATTAAATAAGGAGGAGAAGTTATGAAAATAAAAATTAAAGAAGACACTAAACCATTAATAAAATGACCTTAATGACTAAACCCCAATCTTGAAAAAAAAGTCAAGATATAACTAGGAATTGTTTTGGCCGATATCATTACATTAGTACAAGACTCAAAATGGATAATTCCAATTGTCATCCAAAATTAAAAAAATAGGTGGAATTTAGATACTTTTTGATTATATAGAATTAAATAAAGCATGTATGCATGATCCATTTTGACACCTTTCACTAAATGAATTCTAGTAAGTGTAGCATGAAGATAAGTATATTCATTTATGGATGGATTTTCTAGTTATCACTAGATAACCGAAAGACTATCCAAAAGCCATGTTTTCAAGAAAAAGGGGGTATTCATGTAATTAATTTTTTTATTGAATAATGCACTAGTGGTATTTAATTGTATTATGGTAAATGCATCAAGAGAAATTATTCATGAATATTTGGAAATTTTTTAGATGATTATATGACATATAGGTTATTTAAAGATCAAGTCTAGGAAATACAGATGATGTTTACATGCTGTATAAAATTGAATATTATGTTGAACTAAAAAAAATGTGTCTTCACAACCCCATTTGGATTACTATTAGGGAATATAATATGCAAGGAGGGATGCATGGTATATCTGTTAAAATAGTAATAATAGTAAACCTACCACCCCCTAAGACATACATACATGTAATAATAATATTTGGATATACGAGATATCACCATTTATTCCTTTGAAACTATGAGGCAATCAACACCCATATAGACGAGTTGTTAAATAAAAATAATAACGAAAAAATTGAATGGATGTCATACTGCCATAAATCATTCAACACAATGAACAATAATATATCTAATACACTTATATTAGTCTTTAAATATTGGAAATTACCATTTCATTTCCATGTCAAGGCATTAGGAATAGAAATAGGGGAAAAACTAGAATAACCACATGGTCAAAACAATCACCCTATCTCTTTGTAAATTTATAAATTGGCAAAATTGAAGACAAATTATTTAACTATAGAAGGGGAAGCATTAGAAATTATGTATGTGGTGAAATTAATTTTATATTGTCTAATAGCTACACCATTTATATTATCCACATATCATGAACCACTAAAATACTTAATAAATAGACTATAATACTAATCCATAATTCAAAGGTGTGTTTTAGTTTAAAGCTATCCTATTTACTGATCATAGTCATAAAGAGTGAATATTGTCATGAAAGAACTAATTATTGATGATTCCACCATTCCCATACCATCACTATCCTATTTATAATGTACATTTAGATTAGTTTCTCTAAGATAACCACTTATCAATGCACTACAAGAACAACAAATTGAAGGCTTCCAATGGTTGAAAATTAATCCATAGGTGTTTCTGATATACTGTGATGTACATGGAAAATATAATCCATGAATAATGTTGTATAATGTCTTGAGTATTGGGGAAAAAACCATCACACCATGACTTTGGTAAAAATTATGACCACTTTGCCTAGAATGAAATCTCCTATGATTTATAAAACTACTAGAATATAATTTCTAGGGTAGAAAAAGAAAAAGAAAAATTGAAAATGAAAATGAAATTTGAAAACTAAATCAAAATGTAAGGGCTCAAAAATAATTGTTTGGTTCACCAATATGGTATACCCTAATTTTTATAAAACAAAGTAAATTTTACTTATACTTGTAGGTGTAAAACTATAGAATATAATAATTATAAATATATACAATAATCAACCATTTTTATTTTGACACATGATGAATATGGAAAATTGCTATTTTTGGAAAATACCAGGAAGATATATAGTTAGCTTACACATAAACTAATATTGACTATTGTGATTGTTTAAGAGAGGAAATTTTTAACAGGGGTGAATATGTAGGTACAAGATGAGGCACATAATCAAATAGTACTTCTAGACAAGTATGCTACAAGAGGAAAATAGCTTATTACATTCTATTCGATTGACTGCAAAGTTATCCCAGATGATTATGTTAACTAAATGATAGCAAAATACATAGAAAGTAATAATTATGGAAGTAATAAGTAAGAGACAATATCGAAGAATATTCTTGGATATGATGAATGTAAGTGGATGGAAATGTAGTGTATTTGATTCCATTGACTATAGACTTTTCATTATTGATTCTAATAACTAATCATTATGCCTCTTTCACTTGTGTCTATTGAGCAATATGAGATATCCCACTTTAAAATATATCATTCATAAATTTTTGTGTTATTTATCTTATATTTAAAATCCTAAGGGAACTTTTGATAAATTGAAGACATAAAAAATTGGGGAGTGTAATGGATTGAGTTGACCTCAATCACCCCTTGATGATTGATCATTGCTTATGCATCCAATAATTCAAAGAGGAAAATCAAGCCTATGTAGTTATCACACCTAGATTTAATGTAAAATCATCCTCCTTTGACTATATGTATGAATCTAAGAAATGGATTTGATATTTGAAAATGATAAATCTTGACTTTCTTTATAAGGTACTTGACTTGGCTTATGGCTACTCCTTGTGAGATATATTGATGTTGGATATAATAGGGAATATTTTCTCAATGTGAAGAATTATGTATGCTCAAAATAAGTGAATCAAAAGTGTGGGAAATTAATGAATCTAGATATGTATGACTCTTAAAATGTATTTATAGGATAATATTTTGATAATTTCCTTCAGTCTAACTTATGAAACATGTGGGGAGACCCAAAATAATGTTTTTAATTTCATAAACTAGTCATTATTTAGCATGTGATGTGGCTGGCCTAATTGGATAGGGGCACATTACACTCTTATCTAGCTTGCATGGAATTGTCTAGAAATACCAGGGACATGTTTCCTTAGATGGAGACTGGCTAAAACTACTTTTAAGCATCTTGAGAATTTGGTATTAAATGTGTACTATAATAGTGATGATAAATAAAGGGTTAACCCACATATGGATAAATGGATTAGAGGAATTAAAAGTAAAATTCCAAAAATTGGATGCAAATCATGTGGTTTGGAATGTGTCTATAGTTAGCATTATCAAGTATATGTGACCAAATTTGTGTCCACAAAATGAATCCAAAATAATTAATGTAGTTTCATATCCAAATGAAATACTTACATTTACCGCTCCTATGAAAAGGTGATGATTTACAATACTAATATAACCACATCAATAATTATTAAATAAATTACTCAAAGGTATTGTGGTTTATTATCCATAACCCTTTAAATTAGATAAAACTTGAGAATTTTCTAGGAAGTATGATCCAAATCTTTTTTTTACTATCAACAAGTTTCAGGACATACAACTCATTTGATGTTTCAAATTATGACATAAGTTATAGAATCTAATTGATTGAAATTCCATTAAAGTTGATGGGAATAATTATAAATTTAATTAATACATTTCAAGTATTAATCAACACATTAAAATAATTAATAATCCATTTCCAAACAAAAATTCTATAAAGTAAAATAATGTTCATATGGAAGTTCATCTATACATCATTATATTATTCTACCTAAGCATGAAATTGAAAACATTATTGGCTTGATTTATATTTCTCAAAATCAACTTAATTATATAACATTTCATGACATTGAGATACATACAAATTCATCAAACAATGGGCCATATACATAAATTATTTTTTAACTATCATCATTCAATCACATGAGACATTATGATTAATAAGTATTCTAGTGAAACCCTCATTTTGACATCATTATTATCTAGTCAAGGATATTCTAAGAGATATATACTCTATAAAGCTATGATACTATGTAGATAAGAATCTAATGAAAAAATGATTGTGTTGTATTACTCTTTTATTTTTACTTGGTCCTCAAACCATTATAGTTTGGTTCTCTATGATATCAAATACAAGGTGTATAATCTATTACTTGGAAACCCACAGATAAATCAAATGAGAGTGATGCCTTATACACTACACATTTGTTTATAATAATGAAATACATACCATTTTTGTGTAACTTATTAGAAACTTATTATATCTCAAAGATCATATGTGTGACCATCTAGTGCACCCCAAAAGGAGTGAATCATTTACCATTGTTTGTTCCCTACATCTATACCATCACAATCCTATATAGTACCCACTATATTTAAGACTATGAGATCACCATATAGTGAAGGAGATCCTAAATATTCGATTCCTATAATCATACTCTGAGACATAAAACACATAGTCATCCACATACTAGGATTAATTTTTGACCTAAGATAATTGTTTTTATATGATATATCCCTACAGATAATACACCGTCTCTTCAATATTATTAAATGTATATTCATCCTAGGGAAAATGATAGTCATTTTAAGAGTATATAGTGACTATTTTTAAAATAAAGCAACTAAAATATCCCACTCATATAGTTAAGGATTTGTTAATATAGATTATATTATTGATTAGCCTTGCTAGACCATAGCTTAAGATTCACTGATACATATTTATTATATACTATATCCTTATTATTTTAATTATATTTTTTATTATATGTGTCCTAAATTAAATTTTATCTCCCCCCTAGAGTATTTATTTTATTCTTATATCATCTAGATTTGACATCTTGGCACTTACCTTCTTTTAGATTGGTATTCCTTTGACAACTTGGTTTATGTTGCATTGGTCTATCCCATTTTATTTTTTATACCATTTACATCAAATTAATAATGATGAAAATATATACATACTATTGGAAATATTTTCATTGATGTCAAAGGTCTAGCATTATTGGTGATAAAGGCCCCATTGCATTTAATGTTGTTTGTAATAGATTTATCTTGGCTAATGTGATTTGATATTTATTTAATATTAATGAATATATTTTTGGTTGCATATGAGACAAAAGAAGGGCCCATGGAGAAGTCAAAGAGCCATGGGATAAGGACAAAAGAAGAATGGGATGCATTTTCCCATGAAGAGTCATCTTGGGGAATTCCAAGAATCACCAAGTGAAGACAAAAGAGGAAGGGCACAATTTCTCATGAAGGGACACATTAAGGAATATGAAAAGTCACCAAGATGAGGACAAAAGAGGGAATGACATTGTTGGTTATGAAGGGTCACCACATGACTTTTCAAAGGTTTCAATATGAAGGGTCATACAAGTTTGGTACCATTTTCCATGAGGATTGAAGGGTCATAAAGGGGGAAGGACAAAGGTCATTTGGAAAGCTATAAATAAAGGCTTGAGAAGCCATTTGTAATATGAGAGATAGAGGTTGATTTGATATTTTAATATCTAGATTAGAAGAACAATTATGAAAGATGAATATGATTTGTATCTATTATATCTAGCTTAGAAGAGCAAAGGTGAGATAGAGGAAAGAGATGTTGTATTGATCTATCATTTGTTGAGATAGCAACATTGAGAGATAGGTGTGTGGTATACACAAAGGGGTTAGTGCTCCTGTGGGTTGGTGCTCATGAATTGTTGATGGGTTGGTGCTTGGCAAAGGGTTTGGTGCTCCTGTGGGTTGGTGCTCATGAATAGTAGTTGGGTTGGTGCTTGGAAAAGGGGTGTGGTGCTCCTATGGGTTAGTGCTCATGAATAGTTATTGGGTTAGTGCTCAACAAAGGGGTTGGTGATCCTGCAAGCTTAGCTTGTGAATATTGTTTGGGTTGGTGCTCATTCTTATACTTGAGATTATTCTCTATGGTTTTTCCCACATTGGGTTTCTACGTTATATCTGGTGTCTCTCTCTATCTTGTGTGGTGTTTTATTGTTTGAGTTTTATTGCATATCTTAAATGTTTGATTAAGTGGAATTTGGTTAAGGAAAATATTTATAAGATATATGATATACTAATTCACCCCCCTCTCATTATATCCCATGCTTAACAATTGGTATCAGAGCAGGTTCTTTTTTGAAAAGTTTTACAGCTTGAAGGTAGATTGGGAAAGCACGATGGCTAGGTCATAGGAAGTATTTTCTACAAATAAGGAACCTTTGTTTGATGGGATTAATTATGATTTTTAGAGCATGAGAATGAAGGTTTATTTGATGGCCCTTGGATTTGACATATGGAAAGCAGTGGTGGAAGAATATGAAGTGCCATAGACATTTGTAATTACTCCAACAAAAAAGAAGGAAAGTAAATGTAATGCTAAAGCTTTAAATGCTGTTTTATGTGGTTTATGTGAATCTGAATTTGTTAAAGTTATGCAATGTAAATCTACTCATGAAACTTGGGTAAAACTTGAGAATATTTACAAAGGTGATGGAAAGGTTCAGTAAGCTAAGCTGCAGACTTTTAGAAGGCAGTTTGAAAGTTTGAAGTGGAAGAAGAAGAAGATATAAAAAGTTATCTTTTGCGAGTTGATCAAATCATAAATTAGATTCAAGGTCTTGGAGAAACATTGGATGAGTCAATAGTGGTGTAAAAGGTTTTGAGATCTCTACCAATGAGATATGATGCAAAGGTTTTGGAAATCGAGGAGATGAATTTAGCCAAGCTAAAGATGGATGAGCTTCATGGTATTCTCATGGCATATGAGATGCGGATAGAACAAGATAAACCCTCCAAGAGAGAAGCAGCTTTCAAGACATCAAAGAAGGAGAAAGCTAAGATTCAAGAATCAAGTGATAGTTCCAGTGATGATGAAGATGACAATGGAGCACTTTTCATTCATAAGCCGAAAAGAGGAACAGGTAAATATCAAGGAAAATTACCTTTTAAATGTTTTAATTTTGGAAAGATTGGACATTTTTTAGTTGGATGCCCAGATAAGGTTAATGGTGAAGAAGAAGAAAAGCTTACATATAAGAGGAATTTCAAAGGCAAATCTAAGAAGGGATTCAAGAAGAAGAGCTTGTATTCTAAGGATCCTAGCTCAGGCGAAGATAGTGGAGTCAATGATTCAGAAGAAGAAGATATTCCATTCATGGCCATACATGAAGATGATCAAGAAGAAGAAGAGGAGGAAGCTGAAGTGAATATGGAAGGAGAGCTCATTTGTGCCTTAGAAGAGTTAGAATCTATTTAGAAAAAGAATTGAAGATTAAAGCACCAAATCAAGAAAATGGAAGAGTCAAAGGAAATGATTGAAGATCTACAAGCACACTTTGAAGAAGCCAAGAAGAATGAAGAAGACCTCACAACACAGTTGGAAATAGAAAGAAAAGAATGTCAAAGGTATGTTATTGAAATTGCCTCTTTAAAAGAAGATATTAAGAAAGTAGTCAGTGATAAAGTAGTTAGTGATTCAAAATTTGAAGATAGCACTAACATGCTGAATAAGATATTGGAAAGTCAAAAAGCAAATTGAGATAAGATAGGGATCAGATTTGAAAAGAAAAAGAGCTATGCTAAATCTCTTACAAAAGAGGAAACAAAAAGGGGAGAAGTGAAAAATATAGAGGACATTTCAAATAGAGAAGGATGGAGAGAACAAAGCTACAAAAGATAATCAGGTCAAAAATATACAGACAGGTCTTATTTTTATGGCTATTATTTTTATTGTAATGGATATGGTCACAAGAAATTAGAATGTAGAAAAAAAGATAACAATTTTAGAAATAAGGAGAAGGAAAGGCAAGGAGAGTCAAGCAGAAGCCATAACTCTTTTGCTCTTATATCAAGCTTTGATGAAGAGACCATAGTATGCTACAAGTGCAACAACTTCAGACACATAGCTCGGTATTGTAGAAGCGTGTTCAAGTCAGTCAAGAAGGATCAAAGTTTCAAAGCTCTATTCATCAAGAAGAAGGCTCAGACATGTTCATGGTAGAAGAAACAACTTGAAGATTCTATGATGGTTTAGATAGCTCTGCATGTAAGAGGTAAAGATCAGCCATGTTTAATTGATAGCAGATGTTCGAGGCATATGACAGGTGATAAAAGTAAGTTCACAACTCTAAAGAAGATCAATGGTGGTACAGTGAGATTTGGAGATAAAACCACTGCCAGGATAGCCAAAAAAGGTACTTTAAATTTGGATTATGGTAGAACTAAGACTAAGAATGTTTTATATGTAAAATGTTTTAAGCATAATCTGTTGAGTGTTAGTCAGATATGTGATCAAGGATACACATTAAAGTTTCATAAAGAAGGTTGTGAGATTAGAAGAAAAGATTTAAATGAGTTGATTACAGATGCTCAAAGGATAGGGAACAATGTATATGTTTTGTCAGATATCTTCTCAAAGGCATGATCAAAGGATACATTCAAATATCAGCAAGAGGAGTTGGGAATAATCTCTATTACTTCCTGCCATTGATGTTCAACATCAGTTGAGGGGGAGCTAAGTGTTAGATCTAGGTAGGCCCTTTGCCATTGATGTCAAAGGAGGAGAATAATAGGTACAGGTATAGGTGTATAAAATAGGTACAAGGAATGGATACAGGTTATTATAGTAAGGGGGAGTTATTGTATGTTTTTAGATGACAATATGTGCAGGTGACAGGATGTGGTAGTTTTAGGATTGAGGTTGCCATCAATGAAAAAGGGGGAGATTGTTGGAAATATTGTCATTAATGTCAAAGGTCTATAATTATTGGTGATAATGGCCCCATTGCATTTAATGTTGTTTGTAATATATTTATCTTGGCTAATGTGAGTTAATATTTATTTAATATTAATGAATATATTTTTGGTTGCATATGAGACAAAAAAAAGGGCCCATGGAGAAGTCAAAGAGCCATGGGATAAATACAAAAGAAGGATGGGATGCATTTTCCCATGACGAGTCATCTTGGGGAACTCCAAGAGTTACCAAGTGAAGACAAAAGAGGAAGGGCACAATTTATCATGAAGGGACACTTTAAGGAATATGAAAAGTCACCAAGATGAGGACAAAAGAGGGAAGGATGCTTTTAGTCATGAAGGGTCATACAATTTTGGCACCATTTTCCATGAGGATTGAAGGGTCACAAAGGGGGAAGGCCAAAGGTCATTTGGAAAGCTATAAATAAAGGCTTGAGAAGCCATTTGTAATATGAGAGATAGAGGTTGATTTGATATTGTAATATCTAGCTTAGAAGAGCAATTGTGAGAGATGAATATGATTTGTATTTGTTATATCTAGCTTAGAAGAGCAAAGGTGAGAGAGAGGAAAGAGATGTTGTACTGATCTATCATTTGTTGAGATAACAACATTGAGAGATAGGTGTGTGGTATACACAAAGGGGCTGGTGCTCTTGTGGGTTGGTGCTCATGAATTTTTTCTGGGTTGGTACTCAGTAAAGGGGTTGGTGCTCTTGTGGGTTGGTGCTCGGAAAAAGGTTTGGTGCTCCTGTGGGTTGGTTCTCATGAATAGTAGCTAGGTTGGTGCTTGGCAAAGGGGTGTGGTGCTCCTGTGGGTTGGTGCTCATGAATAGTTGCTGGGTTGGTGCTCAGCAAAGGGGTTGGTGCTCCTGCAAGCTTAGCTTGTGAATATTGTTTGGGTTGGTGCTCATTCATATACTTGAGATTGTTCTCCATGGTTTTTCCCACATTGGGTTTCCATGTTATATCCGGTGTCTCTCTCTGTCTTGTGTGGTGTTTATTGTTTGAGTTTTATTGCATATCTTAAATGTTTGATTAAGTGGAATTTGGTTAAGGAAAAGATTTATAAGATATATGATATACTGATTCAACCCCCTCTCAGTATATCCTGTGTTTAACACATACACCTTATTTCATGCCATACATTTAGTAATGTATATACTTAAATTAAGACACTAACATGTACACTCAACTTCTTGAGGTCTAGCTAAGACAACTAACATAATGGATAGATGGATGGACAAATATATGGGATGGGTGGATTGATTTTAGGAATGGGGTTTTGATTGACATATGGTAGAGAATTCTCTTGATGGTATACTAGAATCATTTTATCATATCACAATGTTAACTTAGGGTGTTGGTTTAGGAAGAGATGGAAATCCAATGTCCCTCTATGTTGGTGATGAAAAGAAGGGGAAGTTCTTAATTGATGATAGGAATAAAGAAGTGGGTGTCATTAGGTTGGATGAGTATGGGAATGTGGTCAGACATATCTAATTGGCTATGCTAGTCATTGTCATACACAAAGTGAAAGATAGTATGATGAGGCTAGACCTTAAGATAAAATGGGAATGGGAGATGGATGACTAGACTTGGATGTTGTATTGGAGACCTCAATTTTGGGGTAAAATGACTATGAGAGGATCAAAAAAATGTTCTTTATTGTTAAGATAACAAATGGATTTGATATGAGGTGTGGAATAGGGGTGGAATGAAATAATTCTATCTTGATTTTGGCATTAATATCAGATTGAACCTTACTATAAAGAAATGGGGATATAACTATAAGTAAAAAACCTACTCTATGAAGGAGTGGATGCTCACAAAGTGTCATCTAAGTGGTAAATTAATGTAGTGTATACATGTGATATCTTATTTTTAAGGTGATTTTAAATATGGTACTTGCTATTTTGAAGGTTGGAAGCAAGTATTAAGTGTTTATGCTCATTTAAACAAGGTTTTTTGATTGTTTTTGATATGTTTGTAATGTTTTAATGAAATGAAATAAATGAATCTACTTATTGATATTGAATATAAGAAGGTAACAAATCAATAAATATTTGAAAGTAAAAAGTAAGATTCCTTTTTTTTGATGAATTTTATCATGCATGCAATGCTAAAAATAGAATTTTGGAAGAAAGGGATGGTTGTTGAATCTTTTATGTTTTACCTAGTTTGTACAATTATTTATCTAATGTAATCTAAATGAATTAAAATTATATTTGGTTTTTTATATCAATTATATGAAATGCTATTATGAATGAGTTTTTTTAACATGAAAAAATGAAAATCAAACCCTAAACCCTAACAAGTATACTCACTAGAAATTCAGAAATTAACTTTTTTATACAAACTAAAATTGATTTTTGATGATTACTTATGAATTGAAATGACCTATGGATGAAACTATCTAAAATGCATGTCCTAGTTTTCTCAATTTATGTCTTAGAACAATGTTATTTCACTAATGAAAAAAATGGATTCAAGATCTAACATGCACTATTTTGGCTATCTAATTTGTCTATGTTTTTGTGGGTGTTTAATTTAGAGTTGTTTTTGAATGGAAATGATGTCTAAAACTGAAAATAATAAATTATATGATGGATATAACTACTATTTTTTAAATCAATTTACCCTACATGATATACAACACTACATTCTTTCCATGAATCTAAAATACAATTGAAAGAAGAGATCTAAAATATATTTTCATGTAAGAGAGGAAAGATAGAAGGATTTATTTTCTTTTTATTTCTTGTTATTTTTGGAATATGAATCTAATATAATTAATCAAGGAAACTAACCTATTCTAAGTTAATAAATGAAAACAATTTTGAAATAAATCTTCTACCTTGGTTAATGGTTTCAACCAAGCAAAGGCAAGAGTTTTGTTTTGTAGAATGTCTTAAGTAAGTTAGATCCTATGCTTAAAAGAGTGGTTAAAAATACAAGGAAAATGATGATACAAAAATAAGGATAAAAAATAAGACATAACCCTAGAGAAGAGTACAGTTGTAATATGGTTGGTTGATCCACTAATGACAAAGACTGTGTTGTTGATCAAATGAATTCTCCATCTCAAAACTCTGTAATTTGACACAAAAATGACCAAAGATGGAAAAAAACTTTTCAAAAACTAAAATCAGGTGGGATTAGGTTATATAGATCTTTAAATCACCAATATTCAATGCAAATTCAGATCTATAATTCATCTAAAACTAAAATACTTTTAGAAGAAACAAGGAGCTTGCAAGGGTGATTTAACTAAGCTTGACTGAGAGCTAAACTTGGGAGGGACAAGGATTGATAGAAATAAGAATATGATTAAGATATACCATTATAAGGGTAAATGAAAAGAAAATAAAGGAATAAATGTTAAGATAAGCATGTAAAATGCATGAGAACTCGAGGTCTTAGACATTAAAAATGAAAGATAGGTAAACTAGGATGAGGCCACCATTTTTTATAGGTGATGGAGACAAAAATATTACATAATATGACCAAACCACTCTTCTAAGTGAAGATAATTCCTTAGAAAACTACACAACTACAACATAAATAATTTTTTTATCACAATGATCTATGAAAACACCATGATAGAATGCATCATAAAGGGGTTATTTTGTAATAATGGAGAGCGATTTCATACCAAAAGCTATGGTTTCATCTCAAAAGTGGAAGCTAAGAGACTAAGGACATAATGAATCAAAATGGGGAATTTCAAGGTTTGAAAGGGCTCATAAATGGACTAAAGAGAGAGTAGGGAACAAAATTCCATAGAAAACTAGGCCTAAGCATATTTTTTGAGATCATTGCATCATCATCATCATCATCATCACCACCACCACCACCACCACCACCACCACCACCACCACCACCACCACCACCACCACCACCACCACCACCATCATCATCATCATCATCATCATCATCATCATCATCATCATCATCATCATCATCGTCATCTTCATCATCATCATCATCATCATCATCATCATCATCATCATCATCATCATCATATTTTTCAAAAATGTTACACCATGTAATTTTTGGTTACATACATATTTCCTTATCAATATGAATCCTTGCCATGAATTTATGGGGGTGTGGTCCTGAGTAGTGGTGCACTTATGGGAAAATGAGGTTTAGAAAATTTACCTTACTTACATGTGTAGCACATTAATGCCAACCTAAACTCTATTGTAATCCAAGGATAAAAGATGGGAATTAAGTGTCGTTTAATGAAAATAGGAAAATGTATTAATTAATCAAAAGATAGACAATATTACTTACCATATATATATATATATATATATATATATATGGGGGTGAGTATACTACCTGAACTATCATGTCAAGGGACTGAATCTAGTGCTGAGTGTCATGTACCTAGAAAACCAAAGTAACATACAAATATGCTATGGAAGATAAAGAATATTAAAATTTGTTATTTTCAATATAGAATATGTTAAATGATTAATAAACATATAAAAATGGATAAAACATGAGTTTTAGAAGAAAACTACTAAAATGGAATTTTAAAAAATCACAATGGCTAGTTTAAATTACTATATATTTAAAAAACTTGCCCAAAAAGAAATCATTTGTGTAAATTCATTTGAGATATTTTAATCTCTAAATTCATGGTGATAAAATTGATTCAAAAAGATTATAAATTGATGAGAGGATGGAAAGCATACTAATAGAAGGATCACTAAGTTTCAAATTGGTTTTAAATGTTTTTGATTTTTTAACCCAATTTCAAATATTTGCTAAAAAATTCATTTAGATCTTATAAATTTTGTTTTTTTTCAAGAATAGAATTTCAAGGTTTGGTTGGTTAAAAACATGTTAAACTTTGATTTTTCAGGGTGAATTTTGGGGTTTTGGGGGGTTTTATGGATTGGGTGTGGCTAACAGTCACAATTACCACATTAGGATGAAATAAATAGTTTGCATAAACCAACCATTATGTATTTAACATGATATTTATGTGACTACCACATCTTGTGGTAAAGGAAGTGTTGTAACCACTATTAATGTGGAATTTATGAAACTATTGTAGGCAAAGATGAAATCACTTCCTATAAAAGGTGGTGATTTGATCCTAGAGGAAAAAAAGTTTTTAGTCATGTTTTAGCCCAAAATGGTGTTAAGAACTCGCATGGGGTTCATTTTACAACATGAAGGATATAGACAATGGATTTACACTAGGGATTAGGAGTAGATTCCATGGATTATATCACTCTTGATGGCCATGATTTGGCCATATTAGATAGATTTGGGATTCTATATATTGCTTAGGTGGGGATCATACTTTCATTAATTAGGCTATTATGTGATATTTTCACATATTGGGATGCAAAAAAAAATACCTTATGGTTTCTACATGATATCAGAGAGTGGAACATCACTCTTTTGGATCTATATGAAATCATAGGCTTACCAAATATATATTAGATGGTGGCCCTACAAGAGGCCACTACCAAGGCAGAGGCTTTTAGATAGGTAGATAATTTTGTAAATGTAGACACCTGATATGAAATACCTTATGGTTTCCACATGATATCAGAAAGTAGAACATCACTCTTTTGGATCTATATGAAATCATAGGCTTACCAAATATATATTAGATGGTGGCCCTACAAGAGGCCACTAACAGGGCAGAGGCTTTTAGATAGGTAGATAATTTTGTAAAAGTTGATGGATCTTCCATCCTAAACCTTAGAAAAGTGATTATTAGGATCATTACCTCTCATATAGTGGGATATAAGGATAAAAACATGTTATTATAAGTTGATCACCCATCATACATTGTATTAAAAAGAGGGAAATATGCAACTTGTTTGCTCAGGTTATCCTTACTTGCACACATAGGTACTTATAAAAGATTACATAGATGGGGGATCTATTGATCATCCAACCCATAATCATCATAATATGGGTGTATGAAATGATGTTCCATACCATATATAGGTTGAAATTAGGGATGTTAAGGATATCACAACCTCACAATGGATAGATGCAGTGTTATTCAAAACATTTCTCTAGGTATTCAGGGCTTTAACACTAGCCAATCTAGTGGCCTTTCCTTACCAAGGGATGGTCAGTTAGTGGGTCAATGACAAAGTGTACCTCATGATGATTTCTAGAGTGAATTAGGTTAGATATAGGAAAATTTAGGTTATGGTGCATCTTATTGATATGGTGACACAATGGTTTGGGATGAATTTAAAAAGTAACCTCTCCATGCCTGTAGTAGCGTATAGGGGCATTATAGAGCCCAAAGATGGAAGAATTGGGTGAATAGAACAGAATCATTTGACACCATGAGTTACTATTATAAGGGTGAATAGGATGAGAGGGGCATAGGGATGAACACAAAAATAACCCATAGGAGGATGGGTTATTCAAATACCTATGGCCATTCAAGTATCATTGTTGATGGTGAGATAATAACAATAGATTGTTAAACCACTACCATCATAATAGGATCACTTTTCACGACAACATGCAACAGATGGAGAGGATCCAAAATTTACTAAGTTATATGATGGGGGATATGAGGAGGAGGATGAGTGTGAGGATTACTTGGACCATGATTGACATGAGGTCAATCCAAGTAAAATAATTCATTTGTTTATTTCATCTCTTTGTGTATTTATTTTTAGCATAATTACTTAGTTGATTTATTGATTTTATTTTCATATGAATGGATCTAATGCCTATTTATTCTATTGTGTTTATAGACACATCCAATTTATTTATGGAATATTATCATGGTCACCTTAATAAACTTATTTCAAATGGGGACCAACATGACCTATGACCAACTATTGGCAGATGCAGGCTTTCCTACCAGGATAAGAAGGCACACATATGTTTTTGATACAATTTACCTTACATATTTAACATTAGCCAGTATGAGGGTAGAGAAATTTTTTTTGGAGGAAATAAACATTGTGATAAAGACTCAAATGTAGGCTCTGATTGATTCTTTGGCTAGTATAGGGGTTATGATTCCTCGAGTTAAAGGACAGGTGGAGAGACAACCTCCCAGGGAGGGACCAATATGAAGTGACCTAAGAACCATAGCCCATGAAAATAATTGGTTTTAGGTCCATTATAGAGGATTATGATAGGGTCCTATGATAACTTATTGTATATGTATATACAAATACTTATATTTGATATTTTCATATTTTGAGACACATTGACATGATTGTACAAAATTGACATTTTTATGATATATATGAAGATATTTTATTATATTTGAGTGACTTGAAATAAATTTTTATGTGTTTAATTACATATATGCTCTTTCATTTTATGCACTTTGGATGATTAGGCATGTGATGATATATCATGTATCTCTTAAATTTTGATAATGTCATGGAAATGCTTATATATACGGAATGTGGAAACACAATGTATACAAATAATGAAATACGATGGATATACTTAAAAACAAAAATTCACTAATATTTGTTTTGTATGTGATAATAATTTTTTTTCTTACAAAACATATTACTTTTAACTTGAAGCCAAGGGATGAAGGGTGAAGTAGGATGCTCACAAGATGGGTAAAATTAGAATTATAGATCAAAATTCCACATGGAAAAGGAAGATAACCTAATAATTATGAGAAAATGGGGGAAATTTAATTATTAATACACTCATAAAATATTTAATTTATTATCTTCACATATATTTAATTAGCCTTAACATAATTGGTAAATGTGACAAAGTTGCCATTTTCAACAGACATGTAGACAAGCCTTTTGAAGGAATCTTATTGGGCACTTTCTAATTTTATAGTGATTTTAAAATTAACATTTAATTTTATTTTCCACACCCTTACACTCAGTCTCATGTGACTAAGAATACACATGGGCTCATCACTAAAGACAAGATGTAGGTGAGTAAGGGCATCTCTCCCCAATGCTAACCCCACATAACTAGTAAGATGCAAGGGATCAATACCAAAGGTTTAATGAAGGACAAGCGATGTGATATTTTAATTTAATTAGAATAAGATTTTTATTTTTATATGAGTTTATTTATTTCTATTTGTTTCATATTATAGTAAGGCCCTTACCCCTATATTTTGGATCCATGCAACCAGTAAGATGTAAGGGTTCATCATCGAGGACCAAGATAGGTGAGTAATTTTTATTTTTTATTTTTATTTATTTATTTATTTTTACATGATAATGTTTTATAATTAGAGGTAATGTAAGAGGGGAATATACCATGGAAAATATTCTAGACTATGTTGTAGGCTAGCATTTTCTATGTTTTTGTAAACAGGTGTAGGGAAAGAGAGGTATACTCTACTCGTAAGAATTAAGACAAGAAAAATTGTAATGTTAATTTTGAAAATGATTTTCATAGGATAATAGGGTAATATTAAAAATTAAATAGGATGGTAATATGCATTTGGAATTTTTTTTACATGAAGTGACAACTAAATACTTACCAAACACAACATCTGATATGTAAATATAACATGTAAACAATGGAAAATGCAATGTAATAAGGGTAATTTGAAATACATATGACTAGATATAAAAGTGTTAAAGGTGAAAAGAGTTGTAATATTCATTTAATTCCTTTCCCTATAAATTTCATTACTGATAGGCTTCATTCCTAAAATCTCCAGTCACTAAATAATGACTTACCCAATTGGTTCTAGATTTATGACTTTATCCTGTATTTTTATTGATTTGACTATAAAGTCCTAGTAAAAGGCATCTTAATTATATATAATTATCATGGGTATTATTATAATATTATCTTATTTATGTTGATGCGTAGGTACTTGGGAAGAGTCTCACAACCATAATTTCTTATTACTTGCTTGATTTCATACATAATGCTTTGTCTTGTTCATAAACTCCAAGCTTCTTCATTAGTCCACCAATTTTTCATTAGGATTATTAGTCTCTTTTTATTTATTCTTCCACTAAAAACCTTTTTTTAACATTTACCATTGCTATTTTAACCTCCATAATTCATTCAGTCATCCACCTCTTCTCATTCATTCCATTCATTGACTCCTTTTCATCACTCACTCATTATCTTCTTACTAGTTCATTCACAAGGTTAAAAACACTAAATTTTGTCTTAGGACTTATGAATATATTCTAATGTCATATATGATATTTCAATATCATATCACACTAGCCTTAACCTCTTTTAATCGCTCAATCACCCTCCAATACTCACTTCCACACCTCAAGCTCATAAAGACCCTACTTGTTTTATAGTTTTTTTTCACTATATATATTTATTTGAAGAATATATCAACCTTACTAAGGATATAAGACCACATTAGATCATCCTATATTTATTTATATGTCTACACTAAGTTTTAATTTTTAACTCGTCTAGTAGGTACTTCTTTTGTTAGCATCTTCCCAATTAGGCCTTTTTAGCCTTATAACATACCCACAGTACTAGTTCGATAATTTACGAACCTATAACCAACCTAAAAACTTCAAAATACTATAGAGGGAATTAAATAACATTATAATATGAATTTTTAAGAAAGTTTGCTAGTTCAATCAAAAGTTATGGGTTTTTTAAATACTAAACCCTAGCTAGTCTTGTGATCCTAACTGTGCACATTAAAGGCTTAAAAATTCACTTTCTTGAGTTTTAAGACATATAAAATGGATCCAAGACTTGTAATAGGTGTGCATAAACATCCTACATCTATAAAAATAGTTTAGAAACCTTATATCAACCTATCAAAGCTAGTAAGGATCAAAACATAGGGATTATGTATCCTTCTAAAGGACTGTGTGAGAGTTACAACTCTGATTATACTCTAAAGGTTTAAAACTTCAAAAAATTAATTCATTTTATTTTTTATCCCCTTTATCTCATATTAAAATTATCTAAAATTCATAATCTATCACCTTAATAAAGCAATCATACTACTTCCCTAAGACTTGACTATGCATACAAAATATAGACTGTGCAAGGGATTCAAATCACTATTTGTACTAAAATAACTATCTAAATTCAAAAGGGTTTTCTCAAGAAATTATTTTACTTGTTTCTAACATAAATATTCAACCACCACAATGTCTATTCATTTCTTCAAACATGTATCTTCCTTCCTTACATATTGACTACATGAAATAGGACATTTGATTGTGTAAATAGGGATCATTCAATATGGTAGACTATGTATTGAGTTTTATCCTTAAAATTGATTTTATACCAAGAAAATAATCATTCCAATAGAGATATACTAGCTACCAACCCTCACCAATATAATTAAGGTCTTTTAACACAAAGAGTTTAAGAAACAAGGAGACACACCTTATTTGACTACCACAGACATAAAATAGGGGTTCATGGATAGAGGTGTCCTTTTCATTGAGTTTATCCACTTTAAAACATTTTACTCAATTATATAAAGGTTTGTAATAACTCAACATATTCAATAACTAACGTCATTATGATCTTCATCTCATTAACCTGGAGAAATCACTCAAATACTCCTTTTTTATACTATAACCTACAGTCCTTTATTAAAACCTGCAACCTTACACAAACATCAACAAGGTCATAGCCTCAAGGACTTTATCAAACAACATATGAATTCATATAGTCAATATACTTTCTCATGGATAAATAACACAACAAAAAACTTGTTTTTATTCATTTGAACCAACACTTGTTACCTTACAGTCCATAAATGGACTCTATGGACTCTGCCACCTTTTTTGAGATATTACACCATATTTATTTTCATTAATACCAATTTATACTTATTAGATATCTCTCACATTATACTATGCTACAACTACTTCAAACTTCCTTTATCATCAAAGCATTTACGTTTGTTTTGTGAGGTGGTTACACAACTATACTCTCTCATACCAATCCAATGTGAGAATAGTGATTACATGAGTAATCATGACTCTGGACTTAATGAATTAGACTTGTAATGACTTAAAACATCCTTTAAAAGACTTATTGTCCATTTTGAACCAATATTTTCTCATCTAACCACCTTATACCATGTTTATGGTCACTCTTGACTTAGTTTCATATTTGAATTTTCAAATTATCATTTTTGGAGGGAAAACTCCAATCACCTATCAAACTCACTCCTAATGACCCAAATGGACTTCTAAAGACATAAATGGACCCTAGAGGATCCTTAAAACTCATATACACTCCAGAATGGGCTAAATATGACTCCTAACTACATATATCACTTCAACAACACTAAATGGTGGTTACTTGTTAGATGCTTCTGCATCCCATGTTTTGTGTATATAATGTCATTTTATGTAGATATAAGGAAATTTTCATCCAAAGTTACCAGTTTAGATAGATATGTGTTTCTATATTATTCATGGTCAAGAATGCCTTGAAGAGAAACATAAAGGCTAGATTTTTCTACCTCAAGGGGTAGAATAGATTTTGATCCAAATATAAGGGAATATGAGGTCACCCATGTGGGTGTATGAATACTTATCCTATAGGCCCATAATTATGGATAGAGTTTCAAGTGCCAATTTCTTTTATTGTCTTTAACATTTTTTACTAAGATTGACTTTAAGTTCTTATTTGTGGCCTTAGCCTAGTTATTTTCCTACAAGTAGTATACAAAGGCCATGTGATAGGATATAGTGAATTTATTACACACTTCACAAACCTTGGGGATCTTGAAAGGAGACCCATTGTATTTGATAATGACTTGTGGGAATCCAAACTAGTAAATTATTTGATTTAAGATAAATTTAATGATGACTGGTCCAATAACAATTTTTAGAGGCATGGCTTCTTCATGCTTAGTGAAATACTCAATGGTTATGATGATGATATGGTAACCATCTGAGGAAGTAGGAGAAAGCTTGGTAAGCAAATATACACCCCAAGTGGAAAAGGGCCATGGGGTAGCAATGGGATACAAGGCCCTATTAGGGATATGAATTTCATGGGAGAATTTTTGACATTTCTTGTAGTTTCTTACATATTCAATAATACATTGTTTGAGAGTGGGAAATAATTATCCCATCCTATGAATCTTGTGGGTAGTTACATCACCACTAAAGTGTCCACTGAAAATACAACAATGGGAATGAAAGAAGACATTTGTTGGCACCTCTTAGTTGACACACCTTAGTAACATGCCATAAAAATCTTTGTGATAGATAACCTCATGTAATTTAATGTATTTGGATGTGATGATATGAAGGCATTTAATTTATTGTGAGTTGACACCCTCAAGATAAGTATGGTCAAATAAATAATTTAATATATATATATATATATATATATATATATATATATATATATATATATATATATATATATACACCAAGGAGAGGAAATAATGGTAGGTTTCTCTTTATAATAAATTAACTCATTAGGAAAGCTAGTATCAAACAATTATATTAGATAATTTGCCAACCAATCAATAATTATTTGTCCCTTAATGGACTTTTATTTGACATGTTTGAGTTTAAATATGCTCAAAATATTAATGAAACACCCAAACTTTTTTGAAAGTGTTGGTTGGGTTAATAATATTCATAAGGCCTAAGACCTTACTATATTTCTTATTTATTGGTTAAGCATGTAATGTTGTAATCAGTTGGTTATAAACATGATGTCTAAACACTCCTTCTCTAGTTAAGTATAATGTGTCTCATAGTTAATAAGAATGAGGCTAATGAAATATATGGCATGATCCTTACCATTTTCATATCCTTGGGCTAACATGTAGGAAAATGATACCTCAATTACCCTAATATAAAATATGAGAGGCTTATAAGGCTTGGGTGATATGAGTGTTGGAAGAGACATAAGAAAACACTTTACCACTTTAAATTCATCCTGATAATCACTTATCCAAGTCAAGCCACACACATTTTTAATCAAGTTATTTATTGTATGAATTCAATAAGTCAGATTAGGTATAAAATGTCAAATACCCCCTAACTTCCATAGAAATAAAATTCTTGTTTCATCCATAGGGGGATAAAATATAAGATCACACAGATCTTGGTTGGGTCAATATAAATTCTACATTGAGAGATAATATAACCAAGTTTTTTCCATTTATAATTCCAAGCACATAGTTTTATAAGATTGAGGGTGACACCATATTCAATGAAACATGTGAAAATGGTGCACAATACTTCTATGTAATCAATCCTTATTGTATATTTATCTATGAGATCACCCACGTAAAACTTTACTATATTATGGATAAGCTCATGGAAAATATGGGTCATAGCTCTCTTATATGTTCTCAAATAATTTTTAAGGCCAAAGGGAATGACTATGTAGAAAGAGGTCCCCTGTGGTGTAGTGAAAGAGGTCTTGCTTTGTTCTTCATTTGAAATTCAAATCTAGTTATATCTAGAGAAGACATCCATAAGAGATAACAACTCATAAGTAGTTGTAGAATATATAATGACATCAATGGAAGGGAGTATAAAATAATCTTTGGGACATGCCTTATTATTATCACACAAGTTGATGGTTATTCTAATTTTTTATTCTTTTTTAGAATAGGGACAATGTTTGACATCCATTTAAAATAAACCATTGGTTTTATGAACCTTACCTTGAGGAGATTAATAACCTATTATTTTATTATTAATGTAACATTCAACTTGATTGGCCTAATAATTTTTTATGGCATTCCAATTAGACAGTCTGACCAAATTATGAAAAACTACTTAAGGTTTAATACATACCATATTTGTGTAAGAAAAGGAAAAATATTTGGATGACTCGATAAGAATTTTTTTATGGTATTCCACTTATTGTAGTGAGAATGAAGACCCAAGTTTGAGGATATTATGGATTTATTTAGTCCCTATGTTTATATCAATATTATCCTAAATTAAAAAAGCATAACCCTCTTCAAATTCATTAGGTGTAGGGGATATTGGGATTTTCACCTTATGTATTAAATACATCAAGTTTCATCAAAAGACAAATAATATTCAACCTTGTAATATGAATCATATTAATCACATCTAAGGGTAGACATAGGATAAATAGGGAGAGTAAAAAATGTATTATGATGTAAATATGGGAGGTCATTGTAAACATGAAAGAACTATATGATGGCCTTGTCATTATTAGATAGGTCAAGGACCAATGGGCTTATATCCTTCCTAATTCACTTGAAGGATTAGTAATCCAACACATTTTTTATGAGGGGTTATTTCTTAATGGATACTATGATTTTAGATTCATTTATCACTAGATGAGGATTAAAACATGAGGAGGAAGTAGCTATAGAGTAGGAAAGTTGGTTGATTTATCTAGGAATGACTACTATGAAAGTGAAATTAAAATCTTTGGAAACTTTACACATAATAATATTATAAAGATGGAGATGTTCAAACTTAGTTTTATAAATCTCCAAGACTTTATTAGTTACTAACTATTGGTCACCTTGGATATTTAGGTTTTAGACTCACAAACATTTAGCAATGAGGATTCTAAGTAATAAAGCTTCATACATTGCCCCATTTTGGTGCACTCAAAGTCAAGATTAAAACCAAAAGTTGGAATTATTAATTTTAGGCTTCATTTATGTAGGAATAAAGTATATAAAAATAAATTCAAAATATTTTAAAACTTTGCCAAATGTCATTATATTATAAAGATGGAGGTGTTTATGCTTAGTTTGATAAATATCTAAGACTTGATTGGCCACTAAATATGAGTCACCATGGATATTTAGGTTTTGGACTCCCAAGTTTGATTGTAAAAAGGGTAGAAAAACTACACAAACCTTAATTGAATTATCCTTATACCTATAAGAATCCCTTAATAAATCAAACACTAGGGAAAGAGAGCTAGCTTAGCCTCAATAAACATAGTGCACATAGTCAGGAAGTGTCTCCCTCAAGCTATGAGAGAGGACTAAATATTATAATGACCATTAAGTTTTTAAACCATAGGAAGATATGGTGAGATCCATTTATAAATTTTTTGATCAATGTAATTCTATAAAAGGGTGTCAACATAGCATTTCTAGTCTTTCCACTAAGAGCATGAAGAATTGATTGTGGGTTTGTGAAGAAGTTATGTTGGAATGACTTCCAAAATATATTTTATAAGATTTTATATCTATAGTATAAATATTATACTTACCTTTCAATTCATCCCAAGGGATCCAAAAGTGAGTGTGTTTTAAAAATAAATCTTGCACTTTATGAATTTTCCTTCAAAATAATTTAAGGAAGTGAATCTAGGGCACCTCTATAAGAGTAACTACATGAAATTTAATGATAGGGGACCACCATAGGGAGTATTGATTGATAGATAGGCCATATCGAAACCCAAATTCATTCTATAAAAGCCAAGGTTTAAATCTTTCCCAAGATTTCTAGATATTTTTTATCACAACGGCTCCCACAACTTTCATAGGGTCAATAAGAGTAAGCAGGTTATCAAAACCAAGACCTTTCCATGTTTGCATGATCGTAAGGGGAGCCTTAAAAAACACAATTATGGATATATTATCTTCCTAAAGTCTAATTTTTTTATATAGTCTAATAAAAATTTATGGTTTACCCTAGGTCCTAAAAATAAGTACGATAGTCTATAATTTTTACATGTGGGTGAAAAGAGGGTAAATTAATTTCACATGCAAAGAGAAAACATCATCGTACATGTATTTGTTTTTTATTTTAAATTCACAAAACCTAGTCTACATGTAATGGTTTTCCATTATATTATAAAATAACTTGAAGAGGAGTTGGTTGAACTTATTTTATCAATCACTTGAAATAGGATAGGTTAAGAGTTCAAAACCTCCAAAGCTAGTTATCTTTTTGGTTGCATTCAACATTGATAGCATTGTATTGTGATTTTTTTTTTGACCAATCATTCTTTTATGCAAAGGTGGTCATGTGACCAGTCAAACTATAGGTGTTGAGACATTCTAAACACAATGGAATGATTTATTTTGTGTTTAAAAACTTCCATATATGTTTTTTAACCAATATATTTAATAATGTATAAAGGTGCATTTTCAGTGGAAGCCAACACCTTCAACATGAAAATTTTCATAATCCCACCTCTTGTTTGTGTTATCAAAAAATACATCATCCATTACATGTCCTAGGATCCTTTTGATAGATACCATCTAAGTGACAATTGGAAGTTGGAGGATTTTTTGGAGGTTGGAGAATAATTAGCCTTTCTAGTTAGTTATTCACTTAGAGTATGGGTTCAATGCTTGAATGAATTTTTTTTTATTGTGTTCTTACTTTTAGTTCCTTTTTTGGCTTTTTATATTTGATATTCATGACATGGAGTGGATAGAGTTAACTATTTTTATTTATCTTGATGCATGGATTCTCACCTCTCTCCTAATAGGGGAGAATATTTAGGCATTAGTTAGAATTTGATCAGTCATCGATGATGGTACAAGTTGATAGGGGTTGCTAGTACCAATAGTGTTGAGCAAAGGTCATCAACATATGTTAGGCATCAAAAAGATGTGCCATACAGAGTATGGATTTATCATTTAGATGGGTTCTTGTTTGGGACCTTATATGGGTCAATGTAATTAGACATGCTTGATCATGTTCTAATATAGTATGATACATTGATCATCAGGGATGAATAGGCCTTGATCGTGTTCATTATCCTTTTTTTACCGCAACTCGTAGGGGTAGGCTTATTTATGGAATATCATTAGTTTTTGGTCAGTTCATAGGTATAGTGTGCCACTTATATTTGTGATAAAGATCCTTTTATGTCCTTAGATTTATTGCTTTAGATCTTTCATACCCCTTTAGATCAAGGGGGAGTTTGTTAGATTAATCATGATCTAAAGTTTATTAGTTTATTTTAATTTATGTCTTGGTTGGTTCATAGGAATTGGTTACATACCATAACCACCTATAAAAATCTTTATAAGATTTTACCCTAATTTTAAATATTATTTCAAAATAATAAAATATAATATTTTGTGTGAAATGCTCTCTCAATTATGTAGATTTTGAATTATCCTCCTAGAATTGGGGCCAACAATTAGCCTCATCCTCAATGAGATTGAGGAAGGAATCATATATAAAATGCACATTTAAAATTTGAAAGTGATCCTCAAATAATAATAAAATGTCACAGACGAGGTCTTGAGATTGGGCATTGGTAAGCAGGTAGATGACACCTTCAACAAGAACATGAAGACCCAAATCTAGAGGGAAACCCTATCTAATAGATATGAAAAAATCAAACTAATCTAAGCTAACTCCATTTATGGAAATAAATTCATATGCATTGACAAAAATCATATGAACTAATTTTAACAAGGTAGGTCCAAATCCCAGAGCTTGAAACATAACCAAGATGAATGGCCATTCTATATGGTCATATTATTCTTCAAAGTTAAATTTTATAAACATGGATTTTTTTATTATATTAGCAAGCCCATTCCATGTCTTTCCACACAAAAATAAAATTATCTATGCTATATCTACCTTCAATGAACCTTGACTATTTGGGTTGAATAATTAAAGGTAAAAGGTAGCAAACCCACAAAGCTAATGCTTTGGAAATAATATTATAGGGGAAATTAATCAGAGTGATAGGCCTCTAATTAAAAATTAATTTATGGGCATTAGCTTTTAGGATGAACTTAATGTTCCCTTTATTGATACTCAAGCTAAAGGACTATTTGTGGGTGGCTTCAAGATAGACTTGATAGAGATCAGGTCCAATAGTATCCCACATTATTTTTTAAAATTACCATAGAAACCCGTCATACCCAAGAGATTTGTCATTGGTCATATGCATAACTACCTTATATAAATTCTCTACAGAGAGTTGTCTATCATAGGAAACCTTTTAGAAAAGCGTGACTTTACTTGGAACAACTGAGAAGCATTGGTTGAGGGCTCATTATCACTTTAGTAAAGGTCCTTGAGCTATGAAAACTCATCGGTAATGTTTATTGAAGGATCTAACCATATCAATCATTTTAATGAGTTAGTGACCATCATCCTAGATGTCTTAGATCTATTGGAAGGGAGTTTTGGCTTTGACCATTTGAAACAATTCTTTAGAAACTCTGTCCTTCACTTTGAGCTAGTGAAAACATGATCAAATTTGAGCTCCTCAAGCATTGTACAAGTCTAAGATTTAGATATTTTATCTTAATATGTCCACCTACATTTATATAATTTTGTTAAAGGGGTTTCAACTAAGCTCCACCATTACATGACTCAACTCTGAGGAGGTATCTAAGTAAGAATGTTGTCATATCTTGGCCATTTGACAACCATCGATTTAAAGAAATTTAGCCATCTGATTGAGTGCATCAACCCACCATTGAATCCAACCTAGTTATTAAGTAGGCTAAGGGACTAGGTTCCAAACCCACTTAATGTGGTCTATGGTGGGACCATGGGCTAGAAGGGCCATATTTATAAAAATTATGTTTTTTGAATGTTCATCTTTTTAAACTACCAAATAGAGAGGAAATAGATAGGTGAATGATTGTCAAGGACAAAATATAGAAAGTTTTTTGGGGTCTTTATCACTAGTTTTGATTGAATAAATATTATTCACATACCTAAAATAAATGAAAAAACTAATGAGCTAGTGCTTCAATATATCATGTGAGTAGTCACCTCGTACACTCACCTGAGGCATGTAGGAAAAATTGATCCCCATCAATTATGTTGCATGGTGGTGGATAAAATTAACTCTATCAAAACTTATGTATTTGGGTTAGTTACATCTAGTCTCATTATTGCAAACATCATACTTTGGTTTTCCATGTTATTTACTCTACATTCCACATACTTCTATTTAATACCATAAAAATATATTAACACATCAGAATTCATAGATAAAAGTAGTGATTCCATTAATTTTATTTGAAAAAGCTTTAAAATATATTTAAATGACATTTCTTCTCTAGTTTTTACTTTCTATTCATCTGTATATCCATTTCTAAATAAAAGTAAGGGGAATCTATACATAAACCAACCCCTCACCTTAGGTTACATCATTAATAAAATAAATATGACTAACCAATGACTATTTCATAAAAATAAGTCATGGAGATCCATTATAATAAAATCCTCTTGACTTAGACCTGATGGTCCCTACATACTCTCTTTATGATATATTTTTATGTTGTTGCTCCTATCCTCTTGTGAACCAATGCTAGATTCACACTTGGTTAGTCTTGGATGCATCTATGAGCTGCTTCATAACAATCTCTTCTTCTTGTGCCCTTATCCAAATCTTGAAATTTTGTCTGATTCCTGCATCTTTTGTTTCTCCTTATTTTATGTATCCTTTTCCCCTACAACTATCTCTTCCATGCTAAGGTCCTACATGCCCTTCTCTTTCACACCTCTCTTGCACATCATTCTCTCTTAAACCAGTCTCTCACCCTTGATTTTCCATCCTATGGCTCCAAAAACCTTAAAATATATAAATATAAAATTTGGGATCTAACATCACCCCCTACTAAACTAATAGTCCATCCCTGACTATGTTCAAGTTTCCTTAGATAAAAAAATTTTAGGTCTTCTTTTCTATACTTGGCATTTGAGTTACTCCCATTGGTTGAGTGTAGTCTATAGATTGTAAGTAATGAATTACACCTTGAAATTTTGATACCTCATCTCTTTGAGGTGCTCTATAAAATCATCTACTTGAGTTGTCAAAATTTCAAGCTAAGAAGTTGAAGCCTTTTGAGCATCCTTGAGTGACCTAAATTCTACCAAAACTTGCCCTCAAATTGATAAAAAAACTAGCATTAGGCTCTTGTAAATGGGTGCTTATTTATTTTTCTAGTTCCTCCATGTCCTAGAATACCTTATTGCATTGGTATATCTCCTTTATATTCAATGCATCCTCAATGAACTATTGGCATTGTTTCTCCTTAGGCTAAAGTCATGCTTCCAAAAATTTATTTAGTTGTGCTAGGTTTACAAAAACCCCATAAAGAATGGGAATAGTTGTGACTATTTTGGTCAAAAAGGTTTTGTAGCTGTCTATGGCCTTTGTAAATTACTTAGTATCCCAAAATTGTTCCTACTAGGGGTTCATTTTGTTTTTTTTAATTTTTGAGAAAAAGGTCCATGAATGTCTCTAGTTTGTTGATGGTTTTGATGATGGGAAAAATACCATCAGCAAGAGCTAGCTTGTTCTTCAAGATAATTTGGCAAAGGCCTAAGGTCCTTAATCTAGATGCCTTAACTGCATCATGTTGGCACTTGAGTGCCTCTAATTCTTCTTCAAGCTTACACCTTTTCTCATGATCTTTCATCTACATCTATATGCCCTCTCAATGTTTATGAAAAAACTTTCCAAGATCATTGTTATGCATAATGTTTTACCTTGTAACCTATAAGGGAGATTTTATTAAGGACACACTTGCTTGAGCTATAGATAATATAATGGGATCCACCCGAATCACATTTGGAATATCTTTCCCTTCTAGGCTTAAATCTATGTTGGCCTCAAGAAGCTCAAACTGGCCTTTATCATTGTATATATCCATATCAAAAGATAACTCACACCAAGTTTTCTCAGTGGATTAAGTTTTATGTAAGTAATCCCACATATACAATTACTCATCTTTTATACCTTATAAGGAATAGGGTGTGATCAAGAAGGTCATCATTACCCTCATTTTCTAGATGCATCTCTTTTTCTTCTTTCATAGGTTCCTTTCCATTTTGAGGGTCATGATCTAGATTTACAATTTTGAGACTATTTTATCATTATTCACTTGTGCTATCACCAAATTCCTCTACACCATGAGCTACCCCTCTTCCTATATATTCCTCAAAAGGTTTTAGACTCACAATGTCCATCTATGGCTCAATAACATGTTATTTATTAGCCTTAGGGGTGGGATACTTTTCAATCTATGCTTCTAGAGATGCTTCAATTAGTTTAGGGATCACCATTTTGGGCATCAAAATCTTTGGCCCTAATTGGACATCTAATTTTTGTGAGATAATAGTGTCATCCTTCATTTTATCTATAGGTAACCCCTAATATTTTTTTGTCAATGAAGATTGCCTTTATCATTTAGGTTTAACCCTAGTTTATTCTTCTTGTGCCCTGCTAAAACCAATGGCTTTAGGTCTT
Source organism: Torreya grandis (assembly GCA_037957365.1). NCBI lineage: Eukaryota > Viridiplantae > Streptophyta > Pinopsida > Cupressales > Taxaceae > Torreya > Torreya grandis. The sequence continues at coordinate 1,377,318 of JARHVA010003282.1, read as the reverse complement.
GGCCTTTTCTCCCTTTTCATGCCCTTCCTTTTACATGTGTTTCTAGTTAAGGGGGGAGGAGTTTTTCTCTACCTCTCAGCTTCCCAATGTTTTGTTTCATGGGTTAAGCATATAGTAACCCAAAGAAAAACATTTCCTTTCACATTTATCTTAAAAGAATAAATATCAGTTTTACTTGATTCATGTCGCTCTATATATGTTTCCTTTCTTAGGTAGACATAAAGTGCAAAGAGTGTGAAACTTGACATTAATCTTGTTACCATCAATGTTCATCAGGAATGAATCTACAATGTGATTAACATAAGCTATGAAATCTTGCATAGTGAAGTTATAGGGTAACTTGAGCTAGCCCAACAAGTTATCAATCCTCTCCATTCATATCCATATGAGTAATAATGTTGCTTAACAACAAATTTAGGCTGGCTTTCTATGCAATAAAATATTCAAGTATGCACCATTAATTCCAAAAATCATCCTTTGTCCCCTTGAACCAACCCTTCATATTCATCTTGTAAGAGGGTGTGATGGTTCCTGAATAATTAAATTTTTTTAAACCTCTTGGTAAGGAACTTGTGCTCTAGTAGGTAGACCCACTTAATTTCTTTGTTGAACTATTCTAGGACACTAATCTCATAAAAATAAGTTTAAAAAAAAAAAAAAAAATCACCCCATGGAAACTTGTGGTTATTTAGTTGATGGGAATTCTCTACATCTTATTTGATTCTCTTAACAAAATACTAGGAGTAATTGTATTTACTCCCCTTGGCCATTTGACTTAGGACATAGATGTGGTCCATATCCACTTCCTTCCATATATCCACACCTCCTAAAATTTTCATGGCTAAGAAAATAACTAACCAAATGATGGGATCTAAAAGACTTTTAGTGTACATGGCATGATATTCCTTTCTATACTTCAACACTATTTATATTTTATCAATCATGTTCTAATCATTAATATACACACTGAAATTAGCACCTAAACATAGTAATAATGTTACTTTTTTGATTTTTTAGGATTAATCCTCATTCTACACCTTGAAAACTAAATATAGTCCTCATAGATGCACAAAATTATAAAATGAACCCCTGCTAAGGTTTACCAAAGTATGGTAGTTGGAAGAGTTGAATCATTTCCGCATCCTCCAAAAAATTACAAACTGTGAGATCATAGGTAACATCATTTCTTATGTTGTGTAACTCAACCTAGTAGTCTCATTATAAGTCACCATCATTACTAGATTGGTGATGATTTTAGTCAAGTACTCAACAATTAAAAACCTTGGATTCTTAGTTTCCAATGTGCAAGACTGTATTAGGGCTACATTTCTTCTATCAAAACTAGAGGTGGAGGTGGTGTCATGGTAGCTTTATTCCATATGTGTGCCATCTCTGGCGATTTCTCGATAGATGTCTCTTCCACTAGACATGTTAGGTTCTTGTATTATACCCCATGTACACCAAAACCTTATTCTTGAATGAAAATAGGATTACCTTCTTATGCACCCTCACGTGACTCTACTTCATGGATGATTGGTAATGGATATCTTCTCCCACTTGAATTTTGATTTGGTTGCATCACTAATGGGGGTAGCCAATAGTTAACACATGGATGACCAATTATTCCAAATGAATAAATTTTGTTTCCTTTTTCTGAATTCAAACTACTTTAGCTTTCTTGCTTAAACCTACTTCAATGGTGGATATAGTGTCTGAAACCCATAACTCAATCACACACACTCCTATGGTCACATTGCTGCTTCTCTTTCATTGAACAAACTTTACCTCAACCTCCACTTGATTTTTTCTAATGAAAATTCTATGAAGACTCATTTTCTACTACTTGTTCATACTTATTTGATATCTATAATATTTAGAAGTTTTCAATAGTAAATATGAGAATGAGAGGCCTCTAGGTATTTTACAAATAGGATTTTTTTTACATTAACTACCCCTCCATGTTGTCCTCCATCAATTCAATAATTAATACTTTAAATGACATGCCAAGGTGTCCATTTTACATGCTTTCCATTTATGCCACTATGTTGTCATTAAATGAAAGTCCCATCCTTCCTTTAAAAGTTGTTATGCCTTTCCTATAATGCATGTAAAATATAAATAAAATATAAAATTTCTAGTTATATTCAAGGGAACTACCTTTTCATTTTAACTTGTCTTGATAACAACATTTTGTTTTCTATATTAATTCCACAATATTGGGTCATGTGCCACATTTTGTGCACCTTTGTCATGCACCACCTCTTACATGCCTCTTTCACACTTCACCTCTAGCGTGCCTCTTTACCCTATAATCTTTTATTTGATCATATGTGAATCTTCCATACCTTTTATTTACATGCTTTAGCTTATTTAGTTTATCCATATTTAAACCTACCCCACATTAAAATATGTGTGTGGTCCTCCACATCATAACCTATTGAGATTCATGTGTTAAGGTAATAGTGCCAAATGATAGAGTTCCAAATATAAGAGAACACCAAATGTGATATATTTAACCTAATAAAAGGCATACAACGAATACAAAACTTATTTGAAAATAAAACTAAGTCATAAACTAAACTATTGGCATACACCTTATTTATGAAGCTTAAAAGTGTTACATATAATGGTAGGGCCGAAGCTAACTACCATTAAAATGACCTAAAAAGAATTAGCCATATGATATTTTTAAATTACAAGTGCATACTTATTGGATATCATGAAAAATAAAAGGACCATTCCACTGGATCCTTAGTTTGCCTATATGGCACGCAAACTTTTAATCATATACTAATACATGCATATCAAGATGATTTTGATATGTAGATTATGATAAGATTTTTGTTTTGTTTCTCAACCCCTTGACTCTAGTGTACAAAAAATCATGTTTATCTAACTAAAGTTAAACATCTATTCGAGCCTTGAGGTAATCTTCTTCATCTAATCTACCAATTTATGTAGTACAAAAGGAAGGTATAAGGAATTCCACTGGTAAGACTACTTTGGTGCCAAAGATAAGGTTAAAGGGAGAGTTTTTGTTTAACCTTTTATATGTAGTTAATTAAGACAATAAAACTGCTGAAACATGATCATCCCAATTAGCATAACCAAAATTTAAATTCTTATTTTGTGTATTACCAAGGAGATTGTTGAAGTTTTCAACTGTACCATTGGATTGAGGGTGATATGGTGTGGTCTTATGGTGTACAATCATGAATTTAGCTAAGAGGATGTGCACTATTACTTTAATAAAGTGAGTGCCACAATCACTAGTTAGACTTAATGGGCATCCATATCATGTGATGATATATTCCCATAGAAATATATTAGTGGTAGTATCAATACAATCCTATGTGGGCATTGCTTCAGTCAAGCATGTGATATAATTTATAATAGTAATGATATATCACATGTTTTATGAAATCAAAATTGCATGCTGCACATGAATCAATCCTAGATCAGATAAGATATATCACACCTACACTTCCTATTGGGGTACACACTTGTTAAGCAGGAGCATGACCAATATGAGGATCTGCTAGACCTGATTAGGGGATCACTTGTATCATCTATCACAACACATCATGCTAGGTGGGGTTCCAAAGCCTGTAGTCTAACACAATCACACAACAACCTTAAAAGACTCCTATGGTTTATATATTCACTTATGATAATAAACAAGAAAGTACAATAATCTAATAACAAGAAAAGTAAACTAATCTATTACTCACCAAAGCTTGTGGCACAAAGTAGGGGTTATGACAAAATAAGTAAATAACAACTAAACTAAACATCTATAGGAGAGATATACTCACATCAATGTATACAAAATCCTAATACATGGGAGAGAAGAATACATACTGCATTATCTATCTACTCTTACAAAGAAGAAATAAAGTTAGGAATACTTACCTTTGAAGATGAACCTGCCAAGTCTAAATCTCTCCCTTGGCCAATGGTGCTTTGCAAGAGATTGTTGTCACTTGTAAAGACAACCAATATAAATCAGATCTAGGCTACATGACCTACCTAAGCATTCAAAAGACTTCTCCATAAGATAAGATTAGATCTCTAAAAGAAAGTATTGAATCCTAAAGCTTTATTCCGTAAGTAGAATGGTCAATAAGTAGATGTTCATTCACACTTCTTCACTTAATTAAAATCTCTTATGAAATGGTAAGGAATGACCATGTATATATATAGTAGTATCTCACCCTAACAACTTTTAGACATGTCAACTATGTTAGGTCAACTGGGTCGACCTCACACATTATCAAGCTAATGCCTAAAGTTTGTGTTAGGTTGGTTGGGATGTAAAGCAATAAGGAAAGGCAAAGTATGCCCAGAATAAGCTAGGTCTACCAAGACAACCTAGATTATTTAATAGGTCAAAAGGGAAACAAGGTAAGAAATGAGGGATAAAACATGACAAATGGTGGGAATAGATAGGAAAAAGAGAAATAAGCTTAGGGTTCAAGGTTTTAGGAGGCAAGAGTGTAGATATCAAGTGGAAAAAGGAACAACAATCTTATAAAAGACCAAAGGTTTACCCACCCCTTTCTCGATATACCCCTTAAGGCATGCACTCTGAGAGATTGAGACTCGGTAGGTTCTTGCAAGATATGAAGTGTCAGTAATCAATAAAAGTGTGAAAATATCATGTGTAGATATGCCCCAAATAAATATCATAATGTGTCATGTAAGCGAAACATGAGATGGTGCTACAAGATAGAACATGATGACACATAACACTAATGTTAAGTAAAGTGTAGTTTTACACACTTGAAAACTTCACATGATAGTTTTTGAGGTTATGTTAATTTGGACCCTCGATTTGACCTTGCATCAAGTGGACCACCTAGTCCATTAAGACTTGTTTATAACTTAATACCCCTAACCTAATACATTATTTAATTCAACCTTTTTTTTACCAATTCTCTTCTAGTTCCTCAATCACCAATGATTATCCTAACCATCGATGGTTAGGTCCCTAAAACTTGTTTTAAAACTTTAAAGTATCACCAGCTCTTGTTGAAGATTATCAACTCTCAGAATGGCAATTTGCCTTTAAAACAAGATTTTTAAAATGATAAGGATTGGAAACTTTATCCTACATCAAATTAGTAACTTCCCCCATTCTCATTTAGCAAGTTATTATTATAAAAAGAGAGGAGAAGGAAGTGAAAAGGTGTTCAAAATCAAGTACTTTGCATTCAAGTTCTCTTGTAGGTATCCAACATCCTTTGAGGTATCCAATAGTATCATTGGTGACCTGAAGCTCTATTAGAATCACATTTGAAGGCTTGAATCACCATCACTCTAGCTAAATTACTCTGGGATCCTTTCACTAAGCTTTAAGTATCTTACACTTATTTTATTTAATCTATTCTATTTCTAATCTCTCTATCTTATCAGAGTTACCAGTACCATATTCCCACCTTCCAAACTTGTAACCAAATCACTACTTGACCAAATTTCTAATCTATACTTTCTATTTTGGTCATCCCCCACACTAACAAAGGTAACCACCAATAGTCAAAAAACTGCCAATGGTTAGACCCAACCGTCAATGGTCACCCAATCATTGACGGTCAACCCCAACTACTGACGGTTCCCATAACCATCAATGGTTCACTATGGTATACGTTTATAGCAAACCATTTTCACCAATTTACCCCTAATCAAACCCCATTTTTATCTTTCCATCTGATCATAGGATCTTTTTTGATTTTTTGAACCAAATCCCAGCCAACCTAACACCAAAATTTAATCATTTTCCTAAACAAGAAATTTATCATTTCCTATCTTGCATATATTTATTTTCTTATCATTAAATGTAAGCACATTCTTTTATCATTTCAGACTTGATTTTCATAAAAATTGGATTGAAAGCCTCCTAGAAAGCATTACACTTATTGGATCTAGCTCACAATATTCAATCCACTCAACCAACCATCTAACAACCCCCTTTCACGTGTCTCTTATGATTTGCAAGTTATTCCTTCCTAGCCAAAGAGGAATTCCTACATTCATCTGGATTCACATATGCATTATACTAGGTATTCTTCTACACACTCTATTATTAACTTTATTTTATTTGATTTCAAAATTAAGAAATGAAGAAAATAAAATGAAACATTTTGGCACACACAGTGGGACCCTAGTTCCCTTTTCTTCCTATATAATTTTCTCATCAAATGAAATCTAAAAAATTATTTTTTTGGGCTTAAAATAAACCTTCTGAATCCATTGATTTCTTGGTGATCTTAGTTCATATAGTAACTTGGGAGGAAAAGTAATTTATCATATATTTCATATTTTTTATCACACACTAACTAAATTAAAAAATAATTAACACACCAAAACATACCCGAAACAAGTCCCGATTAGGATTTCATCACCTAACAATAACCTTAACCCATCCAAGATATCTTACTTGGATTTTATCACCAAGGGTAGAACCAACGTAACTCTTTGGTTGAGTATAAACTCAAAACTCGATATATTTTGGATAAGCACCTAACACTCTTATCATTTTGGGACTATGAAGTAAGGGGGTAGGCCCTAATATCAAGCCATGTACTGAAGTTCAATATAAACTTTATCTCTTGAGTTCCTGAACAACCTAAAAATTCTTTAGTACCTAATTTATATGCCAAATTCCTCTTCATACTCTCTAAGTCATAAGCCAAAAGTGACCTAAAAGGAATCCTAGGATAAATGCACTTTTAGTGTATGCATTAATTGTTTTGTATTTTTATTGGTTGCTCTTTGTTTGAGGTGTGAGTTTCATCATAATATTTCTCATATGGTATTTACTAGATAACAAATGAGAAATCAAACCAACCAACCACTACCATCCTCTTCTTCCTCTATGGAGTACAATTTTGATGTTGAGGGTTTCCCTCATTCTTCTTCCCCTCTTACCTAGATTCCAATTATTTATGAGGGTGATGTAGACTTCACTACCTTCCTTAACAACAATCTGATTTCCCTTCAACATTATTTTAATAGTTTACCCAACCATACCTCTATTCCTTTAGTCCCTCTAATGAATACTCCTTATGGTATGCATCCCCATATTATGGTGTGGGTTACCTCGACCCAACCCTCACTAAACCAAGCCTCTTCTTCTTCCAACATCCCATCTACTACCACTACCCAAACCCAATCCAATATTCTAACCTCCAACTAACCTCCTCCTACCACACCCCACACTTCACATGTAGGTTTAACTCTAACTTTAATTACTTATACTCCCCCTACCATGGGGTTATCTTCTACCCTTTCTTCTTCCCTTCCCTTTATCTCGACCAATCTACCAAATTCTACCCCATTTTAGAAACTAGTGTTTTCTATACCAAAAACACTTCCACCTATCAGCACTAGAGTCATCACCCAACCTCAACCTACCTAACCTCTGTCTGCCACCTCAACCATACCTTTGAGTCTACCCACATCCATCCCCCAATAATTACCTAATACAACCTATCAATATGGGTACATACCACCTTCCACTCAACCATTTGTGCCAATTAGATCTTATGTAGCACCATCTCACCTCTCATCACCACTTACCAATATGTGGCCTCTTCAGTGCCTTTTACCACCTATCTTTATATATTTACCATTCAAACCCAACATAATTTACCTCTTAGTTATGCATATTCCCAACCTTAGGTAGATTTGATTAAGATGCTAATGGACAAAATGACTAAATTAGAATCATCTATTTTTGGATCTCATAAACTTTTACCCTATGACCAAATTTACAATGAACCTATCCATCCATTTGTTCCCATCCACTCTTATCCTCCTTAATGGGAATTTCCTAAATTTTCCAAATTCCAAGGCAAGGAGGATCCCAAACAACATTTGAGAGCATTTCATCACTCTTGTTACTTGATTTCATATGATGATGCTCTCCTCCTTTGAACCTTCCCAATGTCTTTATCAGGATATGCTCTTGATTGGTATATCTCTCTCCCTACACATTCCATCTTCTCCTTCTCCCAACTAGCCTAGATATTTTTAGAACATTTCTCGATAAACATAATTAAAAAGGTTTCCATAACTAACCTCTTTTCTATCAAACAATTTGATGACAAGTCAATTGTTGATTTTGTGGCTAGATGGAGGGGCCTCATCAATCAAATTTCCTTCACCTTACCCCAACCCAAATTAATTGAAATTTTCTCTAGGGGTTGTGCTAAGCATATTTTACCCACTCTTCAAGTTCAAACTTTTCAAATATTTCATGTAGCATTCACCATGGCATGAAAACTTGAAAACCATGCCATTGATGAAGGGAAATTGAAATTGCAGAATAAGAATTATACTTTTAAACCCAATGACCTTCCCTCTACTAAAACCACTAACCAATCTAATACCAAGGTAAAAACATCCATAAATTCGATGGTTCTAAAAACTGCCCCACCTCTAACTATTAACCAATCACTCAAAATAATTCTTCTAAATCTTCTTATCCACAAAATCAAACTCAAAACTGATCCCCTCTTATCCACAAAATCTAACATTATCCATCCCAATAATTTGATTCTTCTGACCCCATACCTAGGTGGTATAATGAAAACGACCATTGTGCCTTTCACCAAACTATTAGACATGACATTTATAAATGTAATACCTTTAAAAGTCTTGTCCAAAACCTGATTTATAGTGGAGAGCTCATGTTTGATAACCTTAATGCACCTCCTAGTCAATCTCTCGACCTTTTCTATAAGCCTTTCCCAAATCATGCTCCTTCCACCCAACATCATGATAGTAAACCTGAATCATATAATTCACATGAGGCACATATAATAAATGTTATTAGTAATGTGACCATTGTTGAAAATATCATTACCTATATCACCTAAATATAGGAAACCTACAGACCATATATTCCTCTAGAGACCCAAATGGAGGAATCAATCGCCTCTCTCTACACTTGGTGCAACTATAGCTTTATCTACCCCTCCTTTAGTGGAAACACCCAAGGAGATAACTATTACTTCAACCACTACCTCCACCCCTCCAATATAAGTGGTATAATTACCTACTTCTTTGGATAACTAAGCCAAATAAGCAACCAAACCTACCTCTCCAATCGTAGAACCATCTATGCTTTCTTTGGAAGACATTCCCCAAGAAACCATTATCTCATCCACCCAATCACCACCTTTGGAGCTTTATACCAAATATACCAATGATGAAACCATTCGTTCTTCACCACCTAAGGGCTTAAGATTTGATATCACCGATCAAGGAATTATACCTATTTATAAGCCCTTTTCTAGGTTAGTCTAAAGTTTAGAGTTCACATGCCAACCCAACTTTGAAAGAGCCACATTTTGGCATCGACTTGGCCTTCTTTATCAAAGAAAATTTGATTCCTTAACATTGATTGAGTCTGTTAGGGTGTGGAGCTGAAAACTTCACCAAAGAGCATTCATTATCAGGTTCGGGTCTACACAGACACTGGCGTCGGTCAGGAGCGACCGACGTCGGTCACAGGCAGTTATAGAGACGTAGACGTTGGTAGAGGGTCGGCCGACGGCAGTCATAGACAAGCAGCAGGAACTGACGTTGGTTACCTGCATGTCCAGAAAGCTATTTTCATGGATAGAAGCGAGTGTTTGCATGATAAATTTGAGTTGAAGTCTCAAGCTTGAGTCTCTATTATTGGTAATACTATTTTTAGAGCCCTTGTTTAAGTGGCTTAACTGCTTGTTGGGTGTACATGCTCAAGTCTCCTAATTCTATATGTAGAATTAGATCTTCTTAGCTTTGTAGTAGTTGTGTAGTGGATTACTGTAGTTGGGTGAATTATTGTAATTTATTATGTGAGAAGAACAGTACAGAATTGAATCAATCCAGGCTTGTTGGAGTTGATTGTTCTTGAGAGAGAGAGATCTTGAGGAATAGAGATCTATTGAGAGATCTATAGATCTAGGAGAGGTGTGGACGAAAGAAGCTTTCTTCAATTGTATTCCTTTTGTAAAGAGTTTGTTAATACAAGTTTTCAGGGTGTTTTCTTGTATCTCTTGTTCTTGCTATTATCATTCTAATTACTTGTCAATCTGATTTAATTCCACGTTTATTGCTGTCACAATTGTAATCTATTGTAGGATTGATCCCCCAACAAGTGGTATCAGAGCCTTGGTTACAGGTTCAGAGCTTGATAATTGGTATCAAAGTTTAGGTTCACTAACAGGTGGTTCAGATCTGTGTAGTGTGTATTGATTACAGGGTCTTATAGGAGTTTCTGCAAGGATTTCTATTTGAGTGGGAGAAGTAATGGCAGATGAAAGTAAATTGAGAATGGAAAAGTTCAATGGCAAAAATTACCAACATTGGAGAATGCAGATAGAGGATTATCTGTATCAGAAAGATCTCTACTTACCGTTAGGTGGGGTTGCAAAGAAGCCCAAAGACATGGAGGATGAATAATGGGAAGTTCTTGACAAAAAGGCTCTGGGGTCTATAAGACTGAGTCTAGCATCCACTGTGATATCCAATTTATCACAGGCAAAGTCTACGGTAGAGTTGATGACTACGTTAGCAAATTTGTATGAAAAACCCTCAGCTTCTAATAAGGTATATCTTATGAAGCAGTTATTTAATTTGCATATGAATGAAGGTGGATCTGTTTCTACTCATCTGAATAATTTCAATGGAATTGTGAATCAGTTAAGTTCAGTGAATATAGTGTTTGATGATGAAATAAAAGCTCTTTTGATATTATGTTCTTTGCCCAAAAGCTGGCATGGCTTAGTAATGGCAGTAAGTAATACTGCATCTGCATCAAATATTTTGAAAGTAGAGGATGTTGTTAGTGTTATCTTGAATGAGGAAATACGCATGAAAAGCACAGAAGAGGCATCTGGGAACGCTTTAAGTTTTGAGAGTAGGGGAAGGCAGAAAGAGAAGAGCAAGAAAGGCAGATCAAGATCCAAGTCAAAGGGGAAAGGCAGATCTAAATCCAAGAATGGCAAGAAGCCACAATGCTGGAATTGTGAAAAGATGGGGCACATAAGCAGAGATTGTTGGTCAAAACCTAAGGAGGACGGCCAACACAAAGGAAAGGAAGAAGCCAAGATTGCAGGTATTGCACAGGATGCTTTAATTTTCTCTCTGCATAATAATATAGAATCTTGGGTATTAGATTCTGGTGCATCTTTTCATGCTACTCCTAACAGGGAATATTTCAGTGACTATATCCATGGAGATTTTGGAATAGTGTATCTAGGGGATGATGAGCCCTGTAAAATAATTGGCAAAGGTAAAGTGCAGCTGAAGATGTAGAATAACAACACATGGGTGTTGAGAGATGTGATGCATGTTCCTAGCTTGAAGAGAAATTTGATTTCTGTAGGAAAGTTAGGGGATGAGGGTTGTACAGTAACTCTCATAGCAGAATCTTGGAAGGTGACCAAGGGTGCACTTGTTATGGCCAGAGGTAAGAGAGAAGGTACTCTCTATTTGTGTAATTGTGTTACTAACAAATCTCCTTCTGTATTATCTACTTCAGATGTGGACGCTAAATTGTGGCACTCAAGGCTTGGCCACATGAGTGAGAAGGGGATGTCAATTCTTAAGTCTAAAGGTATGCTTTCAGATTTAAAAGGCATAAATCTAGAGTTTTGTGAGCACTGTGTATTTGGAAAATAGAAAAGGGTTAGTTTTCTCAAGACTGGGTCTACTAAGAAGAGGCACAAGTTGGAGCTTGTTCACATAGACGTGTGGGGACCGGCTCAGGTTGCTTCCATTAGAGGATCACAGTACTATGTATCTTTCATAGATGATGCCACAAGGAAGGTATGGATCTATTGTATTAGAAAGAAATCTGATGTATTTGAGACTTTTAAAGTTTGGAAAGCTATGGTTGAGAATGAAACAAGTAAAAGATTAAAGTGCCTGAGATCAGACAATGGTGGTGAGTTCTGCAGTCATAAGTTTAGAGATTATTGTTACATGCATGGAATCTGTAGGCAAAGGATGGTTCCAAGGACACCTCAGTAGAATGGTATTGCTGAAAGGATGAACAGGACAATAATGGAGCGTGCAAGATGTATGAGATTGCATGTCGGTTTGCCCTTACAGTTTTGGGCACAAGCTATTGACACTGCAGTGTACCTGATTAACAGAGGACCCTCTACAGCTCTGGATGGTGGTATTCCAGAAGAGGCAAGGATAGGTAAAAAGGTTGATCTCTCATATCTCAAAGTTTTTGGTTGTGAAGCCTTTGTGCATATAGATAAGGAAAATAGAAAGAAGCTTGATGCTAAGTCTATGAGATGCACGTTTATTGTCTATGGCTCAGATGATTTTGGTTACAGGTTGTGGAATCTAGAAACTAACAAGGTAATCAGGAGTCGTGATGTTGTTTTCAATGAAAGAGTGATGTATTGTGATCAGCTAAGGAAGTTGAATCAGTCTGAGCAGAGCAATGGTGAATTGGATGAGGTGAAAGTCCAAGATGAGCTCGCGGGAAAAAGAAATAATCACTTGCAGGAAAACATAGAGACTGACATCGGTAGGGTAGGAATCGGCGTCAGTAGGACAGAAACCGGCGTCGGCCATACAGAGACCGACGTCGGCCGTACAGGTACCGAGGTTGGTTAGGAAGAACCGACGTTGGCCAGTAATAGGTCTGCAGGTGACCGAGGTCGGTCACTGTCAGAGAATTTGGGTGGATAGCGTGTTGTGGACGAGTCTCAGACACCCATCAGGAGGTCAGAAAGGGTGAGTAAGCCTCCAATTAGATATTCTCCTTCTTTATTTTACTTATTGCTAACTGAGGGTGGAGAACCAGAGAGTTTTGAAGAAGCAATACAGGTGGAGTCCAAGAGTGAGTGGGAGCGTGGCATGGTTGAGGAGTTGGAGTCCTTAAGAGAGAACCAAACATGGGATTTGGCCGAATTGCCAGCTGGTAAGAGAACACTTAAGAATAGATGGACCTACAGGTTGAAGGAAGGTGAGAATGGACAGATGAGATACAAGGCCAGATTAGTGGTAAAAGGATTTGCACAAAAGCCAGGTATTGACTTTGGCGAGATTTTTTCTCTAGTTGTTAAAATGACTTCAATAAGGGTTGTATTGTCTTTGGTTGCTTTTGAGGGTTTGCATCTTGAGTAGCTAGATGTTAAGACAACATTTCTTCATGGAGATTTGGATGAGGAAATTTATATGGAACAACCAGAAGGATTCGAGGTCAAGGGTAAGGAGAAGTTTGTGTGCAGGTTGAAGAAAAGCTTGTATGGCCTCAAGCAATCTCCTAGACAATGGTACTTAAAATTGGACAGGTTTATGACTGAGCATGGCTACAGTAGGTGTCAATCAGACCATTATGTGTATTTCAAGAGATTTGATAATGGTAGATATATTATTCTATTGTTGTATGTAGATGATATGCTGGTTGTAGGATCTCACATGCAGGATATCTCTGAGCTTAAGGTGAAATTGGCTCAAACATTTGCTATGAAGGATTTGGGAGTAGCAAAGAAAATCCTTGGCATGAGCATTAAGAGAGACAGGAAAAATCACAGGTTGATATTGTCTCAAGAAGATTATGTGAACAAGGTGTTGAAATGGTTCAATATGCAGGATGCTAAACCGGTAAGCACACCTTTGGCTGGACATTTTAAGTTGAGTAAAGAACAATGTCCTAATTCATATGATGAGGTAGAGTACATGAGTAAGGTTCCATATTCTTCCACAGTAGGGAGTTTGATGTATGCAATGGTGTGTACTAGACTGGATATTGCCCAAGCAGTGGGAGTTGTAAGTAAGTATATGGCCAATCCAGGAAACGAACATTGGAAAGCAGTTCAGTGGATCCTTAGATATCTGAGAGGAACCAGCAGTAGGCACTTGTGCTATGGAGGTTTAGATACTTCTCTACATGGCTATGTAGATTCAGATATGGTAGGTGATTTGGATGGCAGGAGGAGCACTACAGGGTATGTTTTTACTGTAGGTGGAACGGCGGTTAGCTAGATATCTAAGTTGCAGAAGGTTGTTGCCTTGTCAACTACAGAAGCAGAGTATATTGCAGCCACATAAGCTAGCAAGGAGATGATATGGATGACACGGTTCATGGATGAGCTTGGTAGGGAGCATGAGAGTTGAAGATTGTATAGTGACAGTCAGAGTGCAATCCATTTGGCTAAGAATTCAGCCTTTCATTCAATAACAAAGCACATACAGCTAAGGTATCACTTCATACGACAGGTATTGGAAGATGGTGAGTTGAAGCTAGAAAAGATCCATATAGATAGGAATCCTACTGATATGTTAACCAAGCCAGTTACAAAAGAGAAGTTGAATCTTCATTCAACTTTTGTTGGTCTTCATGATTGAGTTGAAGATGGAGGAGCTAAAATATGTTGTTGTACAGGTACTGGTGCAGCTGTTTATCTCCAAGTGGGAGATTGTTAGGGTGTGGAGCTAAAAACTTCACCAAGGAGCATTCATTATCAGGTTCGGGTCTACACAGACACCGGCATCGGTCAGGAGCGATCGACGTCAGTCACAGGCAGTTACAGAGATGCTGACATTGGCAGAGGGTTGACCGATGGTGGTCATAGACAAGCAACAGGAACCGACGTCAGTTACCTGCGTGTCCAAAAAGCTATTTTCATGGACAGAAGCAAGTGTTTGCATGATAAGTTTGAGTTGAAGTCTCAAGCTCGCATCTCTATTATTGGTAATACTATTTTTAGAGCCCTTGTTTAAGTGGCTTAACTGCTTGTTGGGTGTACATGCTCAAGTCTCCTAATTCTATATGTAGAATTAGATCTTCTTGGCTTTGTAGTAGTTGTGTAGTGGATTACTGTAGTTGGGTGAATTATTGTAATTCATTGTGTGAGAAGAACAGTACAGAATTGAATCAATCCAGGCTTGTTGGAGTTGATTGTTCTTGAGAGAGAGAGCTCTTGAGGAATAGAGATCTATTGAGAGATCTATACATCTAGGAGAGGTGTGGAAGAAAGAAGCTTTCTTTAATTGTATTCCTTTTGTAAAGAGTTTGTTAATACAAGTTTTTAGGGTGTTTTCTTGTATCTCTTGTTCTTGCTATTATCATTCTAATTACTTGTCAATCTGATTTAATTCCATGTTTATTGCCATCACAATTGTAATCTATTGTTGGATTGATCCCCCAACAGAGTCCACACTTAAACCCATTATTACCACCCTAACAACTACCTCCTTTAAAGTCATAAGTCAACCATCTCAAACACATCCATCTAAAATTGCTAAGTTACCTTATGCTCCTTTCACCAAACCAATCAAGAACCTAGGATTATTCCCATACCTAGTCACCCTCACCCTCCTTTAAGATTGGATTTAATTCCATCAAGCCCACCAAACCTAAATCCAAATAAGTCTATTAAGAAAGAACGATTACATAAACCTATACCATAAAATAGACCCATACCACCTCCTTCTAACCTACCTTCCATTTTAGGACCCCATCCTTCTACCATTCTTGTTACGTATTCTTCTTTTAAGAAACCATATCTTTTTTCTCTCCTATAACCACCAAACCTTATAGTTATTCATAATTATTAACCAACCTATCCCCATATACCTTCCCACCTATAACCAAACCTTCATCATAAAAAACTACTACATCCAAGTTGCCAACCCCTAAGCTGATCATATCCAAGCAAACCCAACCAAAACCCCCAACCAAGATCATTCCTCTAACTACTAATTTCATAAAGAATCATATGCTCAATAAAGTTCTCACCCCTTGAATCCAAAACCCCTTACCTACAACACCTTTGTTGGAATCCTACACAACTATTTTTTAAAGGTTGTTACAAACTTCTTTTATTAGCTTACATTTAATTAAACCTTTTGACCCTACCCATCCTAAACCAACCTAGTTAAATGATAATTTGATTTTTATTTACCATACGACTCCTAGACATGATACAAAGAACTAAAAATCTCTCCAAACACTTGTTCATGGCCTTTTAGATGAAGATGATCTATTGGAGTAACCATCAATGAGCCCATCATCTACTCCATTACTTAACCAACCCATCCAAAAAGCACCTATTCCCTCACCCTCACCTAATAGAAAAGAGGAGGAACCAAAATAAATATCAACTCCCCTTATCCACACCATTCATATGGTTACCCGTTCTTAGGCCTAATAGAAGGATAAGGAGAAAACTAATATAACCATCCTCTAGACTTACCCTTTGACCTCTCAACTTGCCAACCAAACCCAAGCATCTCCATCTCCACCCTTGTAACCCTCAAAACCCAAAGTATCCATTTTGGGAGCCCCACCTCCTAACCCTAATCCATTTATACAATGGCTCATGCTGAAATAACTTCACCAAACACCATTGAAAATGAATCTTTATGATCTAATCAACACTTTGCCTCAATATCATCAAGCATTAATGAAGGCTCTACATTTCATAGAGGTTCAACCCCATGATCCACAACCTCTTTCATCTTTTATTAGGGCCCTCCACCAAGATACCTTTATCACTTTTCAGGATTCAAAAATCCCACCTTTTCATACTAAAGATCTTAAATCCCCACTCTTCATCATAACATACTCAATCAAACCCATGTCAAAAGGGTAATGATTGATGGAGGAGCTAGTATCAACATCACCTCCTCCCATGCATATGAGAAACTTAAACTCCCCAAAAACATCATGTTTGAGACTATAGTGGTCTTTCACTCTTTTAATGATACCCTAGCAACCACTTTAGGGATCATGGTGCTCCACATCTGTTTGGGACCCTAAACCATTCTTAAACTATTTTACATTGTCGAGGGTGAGTTCTAATATAATGTGTTACTTAGATGCCCTTAGATCCATAAAATGGATTACATCCCTTCCAATTTACACTGATTCATCAAATTTGAGCATGAGGGACAAGTTATTATAATCAAACTAGATCCTAGTCCCTTTTCCTCATGTAATATAACCTATTAGCCTAATGACATTCTTATTCCTCCTTCATCCACCTCACAACTAGATTCTAATCAAACCACCTCATAAACTACCATCATTAACACTTCCCCCCGCTATAAGGATGAAATATCCACTAGCTCATCCATTCCTTCATCACAAATTTTGGTATAAAACCCCTTGTAATCAACATTTCAATGACTCTCACAAGGGGAATATCAACTTTTAGCTTTAGATGCCTTCCCTACTCTGTATGAATATGGGAATAGTCAAAATGACCCTTCATATGACCCCAACATTGGCACCATTGTACCCTTTGTTATTCCCAACAATCAAATGAATTTAATCTATGGGGGACTTGATCAACCACTTATATCTCCCAATACCACTCCATGTGTTCAACCCTTTACTTCCAAATTTTCTTACCTAAGCAACCTAGCCTTTGCCAAAACCTACCTTTATCAGTTTTCTTGGAAGGGATTTATCCTTGGCCTCTATGAATAAGGACCTCATAAGTTACCCATTATTAAAAACCCAAAAACCTCATGAGTTCTTTGGTCTTGGGTTCAAACTGCCAAAAGAGCCCACATCACTAAAACCCATTGCTAACACCACCAAAGAAATTCCTCCTTCACCAACCCCATCTTCCCAATATAAGGATTCTAAAATTGTCCCATTCATTTTTTTTTGATCAACACTATTAGTTTAGGCCCCCTAACCTATCACAAGGATGACCAAACTAAAACCATTCCTCTCATTCACCTAAAAATGATCAAACGTGACACTCCCACCATCAACACCATCCAACATCAAGATGATAATTCTATTCTCACCTCCCTTGATGTGATGGTTTCCTCTATTCATAAATATCTCCCTCCTAAGAACCAAATAATGCTAAATTAATCAACCTTTGATATAAATTTGGGAACTCAGGAGAACCCTCGCATCATCAAAATTGAACAATATTTAAATTCTATAGAACAATGAGATTACCCTTATTTACTTCATGACCATATCATAACATTTTCTTGGTCTTATCAAGACATGCCTAGAATGGATCCTATTATCTCTCTCCATAACATCATTACTCATCCTAAGGTTAAGCTAGTCTATAAAAAACTTCAGTGTATACATCCCTGTATAGCTCTTCTCATCAAAGAATAACTTCAATGCCTTCTATCCATTAACTTCATCCAACCCATTGGCCATCCATAATGGGTTTCTAATATCATACCCATCACCAAGCCCATAGGAGGCCTTCACCTTTGCATTGAATTTCATGACCTCAATCTCTCCTACCCTAAAGATGACTTTCCTCTACCTAATATCGACCAACTTGTTGATTTCATAAAAGGTCATGAAATGTTATCTCTCGTGGATAGTTTCTTAGGGTATAATTATATCTTGATTTCCCCTAAAGATCAACATAAAACTTCTTTTATCACCCCATGAGGAACCCTATGCTATAGGGTCATGCCCTTTGGATTAAAGAACTTTGGGGTAACCTATCAGCAAGCCATGACCTATATCTTTCATGACCTCATCGATAAGATTATGGAAGATTATCTGGATGATCTCTTGGGGAAATTCAAACATTGTTAGGGCCACCTAGCTATTCTAACCATCATATTCGAATGATTAATCCATTACAATGTCAGACTCAATCCCAAGAAGTGTATATTTGGATTTTTATCAGGAAAACTCCTTGGATTCATCATCTTTATTTTTGGAATTGAAATAGACCCCACCAAGGTTAGAGCCATTTTGGATATGCCAACTCCTACCAACCCTACCCAACTTTTTAGCCTACAAGGCAAACTTCAATCCATTTAATGCTTCATCTCCCAACTATCAGATAAATGCCAACCCTTCCACCACCTCCTCGAGAAGGATACTTCTTTCAAGTGGACCAAAGAATGCCAATAAGCCTTTAACTTGATCAAGGAGTACCTTCTGTCTCAACCTATCCTCACCCCTCCTAAAGATGATCAACCTTTTTACCTATAATCTTTTTCACAAACCATTCCCTTGGCACAATGATCATGCATCATGATGAATAGAACAAAGAGCAGGCCATCTATCACATCAAATTCACCCTTATCAAATATGAAACCCAATATACCCATCCTAAAAAACTTGGCCTTACCTTAGTCTTCATAGCCTCCAAACTCTATCATTATCTTCTTAATCACAAAACCTATGTCATCAGTAATAATTACCCCTTTAAGTATATGCACTCTAATTCATATCAAAACCAATGTATGGCTAAGGGGCTCATGATTTTAACAGATTTTGATCTTGAGTTTCTTCCACAAAATTCCATTAAAGGAAAACTCATTGCTGACTAATTAGCTGATGCTCCTCTAACTGATAATCAACCAATACCTCTTACCTTTCCCGATGAGTCTATTGTAACTCTTTCCAATGAGGAATCCCCCCATAAAATGACCATGTTTTTTGATGGCTCAAAGTCCCAAAATGGTGGGGGTGTTAGAGTAATCCTCATTCCCCTTAAATGAGAACTGCTTCTTCTTTGCACCAATAATGTAGCTAAATATGAAGCCCTAGTCATAGGTCTCCAAACTACCCTAGCCTTGGAAGTCAAAACAATCAGTGTCTTTGGAGATTCCTAACTAGTCATCAACTAAGTCACCAGATCTTATCAGTGGAAAAATAGTGTCCTCTTAAAGTATAAACAACTTTTAGATATATTATTAACATAATTTGATCATTACACCATCTAATTGATTCCTTGATCCACTCACAAATTTGTAGAGACCATGGTATCTCTCACTTCCTAAATTCCATCCCAATTAGCCAAATCTAAACAATTTGTCACTATTCATCATTTTATCACACATTTATATCTTAGTTCAAACCTTTCCACCATTTTTATTATGTAAACATCACCTTCTAACATTTGTTATGATCAAGTTTTCAATTACGTTAACCTCGACATTATCCCTCCTAATCTTTCAAAGAATGCCCATAGAGATTTTACCCAAGGTACCTCTTGTTACACCATTCTATGATGAATCCTTTACAAATGAGTTTTTGATGGCATCATTCTCCATTATCTCCATATTTATGAGGTCTCTCATTCCATTAAGTCCATGATGTCATCCATGGGGGACACTTTAGTGGCCTAGCTATCATCAAATGTAATATTTGCCTAGGCTACTATTGGCTCACACTCAATCAAGACTATTGTGGCTATGTCAAGAAATTCATCAAGTGTCAACAACATGCTAACCTTCATCATGTACCTCCCCATGAAGATTATTGGCCCTTATCATAATGGGGCCTTAACCTTATTGGGGAAATCAACCCCCATTATTCTCAATGATATCAATATATCATCATTACTACTAAATATTTCACCAAATGGGTGTAAGCCATCCTATTTATATCAACCAAAGCTAAAAATATCATTGAATTCATCAACCACCACATCATTTTCCATTTTGGTGTTCCCTATAAAATCATCACTAATAACAACAAGTCCTTTAAAAATAAGAAAGTCCAAGAGATTTATGATAATTTTGACATCAATTTAAGCTTTTCCTCATCTTATCATCTGCAAGCCAATGGATAGGCAAAATATTCCAACAAAACTCTCATCAAAATTCTCACAAAGGTGGTTAGTTCTTCTTGTTAGGATTGACACCTCCATATTCCCTTCACTTTATGGGCTAATTTCACTAGTATTCAAACTTCTATGGGTGCTACACCTTTCTCCCTCATCTTTGGAGTTGAGGCAGTCTTGCCTCTTAAAGTCTAAATTCTATCAATTTGCATATTCTTGCATGAAATCCTCTCTAAAAGTGACTATCATCAACAACACCTCTTTCACCTAGAGCTCCTTGATGAGCATCACCTTGCTGCACTCAATCATATTCATTTCTATCAATAGTGAATCAAGAGTGCATATAATAAACATTTGGAAAAGTGAGAATTCAACATCGAAGACCTCATTATTAAAGAAAATAAACATGTAATTAATATGAAGAAGACCAAGAAAGTCAAGTTTGATTTTAATTAGATAGGATCATACATTATAACCCATAATTATGGATTTGGTGTTTATTGTTTGTCCTCTCTCGAAGGCAAACTAGAACCTAAGCCTATCAATGCTTCACATCTGTGTCCTTTCTATTATTGAATATGATCAATCTTAATTATATGTAATAAACATTTGGAAAAGTGAGAATTCAACATCAAAGACCTCATTATTAAATAAAATAAACATGTAATTAATATGAAGAAGACCAAGAAAGTCAATTTTGATTTTAATTAGTTAGGATCATACATTATAACCCATAATTATGGATCTAGTGCTTATTGTTTGTCCTCTCTTGAAGGCAAACCAAAACTTAAGCCTATCAATGCTTTGCATCTGTGTCCTTTCTATTATTAAATATGATCAATCTTAATTATATGCCTATATTAATCTCATCCCTTGGTTCACAAACCTTTTACTTACTCTCATCTACATTTTCTTTTATCCTTTTGGAATAATTAATTACAACATAGAATTGTGTGATTCATTCTGTCATAGATAAAACCTAATATTAATTATGGGTACCCTAGCTCTACCCATAACATGGTTCTCATGGATACTGTTCATATTTTAATAGATGGAATCCCATGGTTAGTTGTTTCTTGACCCCTCTCTTTTATTTACCATTAACCTTTTTTGCTAAAGTCTTGCCTCCATATAGGTAGACCTTTATATAGACTTGTCCATGTCTCAATGTGCATTCAAAATCACTTCTCTCTAGCACTCATAGAATGATCCCTTGAAGGATAGCTACCCCATAATTCAAAGTTGATTAATATTAGACTAATCCATTGAAAGATAGCTAAAAAAATCAAATTTTAGAACACTCCCTTAAAGGATGGCTAAGTAATAATTATTTGAAGCTTCCCACATTGATTAGCTTCAACAACTTACTAAAATATCAAAAGTAATAAACTAAAATATATCAAAATCCAAATAAGTAAGCCATAATCAACTCTTAAAAATTCCATTAGTAGACTTCTCACATCGATTAGTCTACATAGTATCCCATCATGTTGTAATCAATTCTTATACATGGCATTGGTAGACTTCCTACATTGATCAATCTCCATATCATAAGAAGGCATGGACTTGTCTAATACAGTTCTTTGGTCACCTATAGAAGGGGAAAACTAACCCACATTAGGTTACCACTTAGTACTCAACCTCCTACTTACCACCTACACTCCCTCCATACTTCTCTAAACTTAAGAGACTATGATCTTACTTGATACAAAGTGATCAAGACATCCTTCTTCTTAATCAAATCATGTTCTTGTGAAGCATTTGACACGCTTATGTTCACGAAGTCAATCCAAATATGGTTTCTTATTGTTATGTTCTTACTAATTAGAGCATCATGCCTCTTTATTATCAAATTCTTGGGACATGTGAACATGTGTGTCTTTCTTTATTGCCTTTCAACCCAATCAAACATTCTCATGATAAAAACAATTTTACACCCTCTCCTACCATAACATTAAAACAATACCAAAAATATTATCATATCAAGTCAAACTTGTCCACTACGCTATCACATCTTTCTAATTTTTTTTTTGTCTTAATGCTTCAACAAAATCTCATCCTATCTATTTTTTAAACTAACTTAAATTAAAATAGTCACTACATTATCATCATCATGCCTCAAACATAAACATAATCATACCTAACCTCATCACATCATAATGTGATCATCAAGGACATCATGACCATTATACACACATATCTTCATAATCATAAACATCATAATTAATATAATTATAACAATAATCACTAAGGTCAATGAGTAAAAAGCCTTCCTTTTTTTACTTTTTACCCTATAGGTTTTTGAGGGTTTCCCTAACCGTCAACAGTTAGGGTGACCATCGATAGTTAACCCTAAAGGCCACCCTAACCATAAATGGTTAGGTTCCTTCATCTTCTTCTAATTATTTTTCACAACATGATCCCTCCTCATCAATAAATGCCTCATCTAGAACTACATTCAGCTTAAAGTTCTTTTTGTATACTCTATCAATGGAACTATGTAGGTAGTGTCCACTCACCTAGTGCAGTTGGAGTCAACTCGACCACCCCTAACCCAATCCCTAACCCACTACCTATTACATCACATCCACCTTGATGTTGGTTGATCTTAAATAGACCTCTTTACATGTTTTATGATGATTCTACGTGGTCTTTTGACCACTCTAACTAATTTTTCCAATGTTGACCATTTAAAATTTGTACTACCTCATGCATGACTTGACCAATTGTGTTGTTTTATAAGAGCACTTCCTAACCTAGATACCTATGACCCACATCAACCCTATTTAGATGGCTTGATAAGCATAACCTGATCATCTATGACTAATTATATGGCTTGGTTACCCTCTCTTGTCTTTCTAGATCTCAAACATATTTTGAACAACATTGGCAATTTTTATCTTTGTACAATTTTGAGTACTGCTCTTAGTCATATTCTATGTGAAAGTTTGTGTCTCAAATGCCCCAAAATTTTTATATATCACCCACCTTATGAACACCCATATCCCATTTATCAAACCTTAACCCACTTTCATTTTCACATCAATCATCTCTTAGTTTGAGGGGGAATAACTCCTCGAATACTCGAGGCAACTAGACCTAGACCTTGATCAACACCTCCTATTTTTGTTTTATAGCTTACATAAAGCTTCAAAAACAAGGGGAAAAATGTAGACACCTAAAAACTGCACATGATATTTTTTGAGGTCATGCTACTTTGGACCCTTGATTTGAGCTTGTATCAAGTGGACCACCTAGTCCATTAAGACTTGTTTACAACTTAATACCCCCTAACCTAATGCATCATTTAATTCAACCATTTTTACCAATTATCTTCTATCCCCTCAACTACTGACAATTAGCCTAACCATCAATGGTTAGGTCCCTAAAACTTGCTTTAAAACTTTAAAGCATTACCAGCTCATGTGTGAGATTAGCAACTTATAAAATGGTAATTTGCCTTTAAAGCAAGATTTTTAAGATGACAAGGATTGGCAAGTTTATCCCACATCAAATTATTAACTTCCCCCATTCTCAGTTAGCAACTTTTTATAAAAAGAGATGATAAAGAAGTGAAAAGGGATCCATAATCAAGTAATTTGCATTCAAGTTCTCTTACAGGTATATAACATATTTTAAGGTATCTAATAGTATCATTGGCAACTTAAAGCTCTGTTAGAATAATATTTGAAGGCCCAAAGTGCCATCAATCTAGCCAAATTACTATAGGATCCCTTCATCAAGCTTCAGGTATCTTGCACTCATTTGCTTTAATCTATCATATTTCTAATCTCTTTATCTTATCAGAGTTACTAGTACCATATTCCCACCTTCCATCCTTGTAACCAAATCACTGCTTGACCAAATTTTCAATCTATACTTTTTATTCTGGTCATCCCCCACATTGACATAGGTAACCATCAATGGTCACTAAACCATTGATGGTTATACCCAACCATTGACAGTCACCTCACCACTGATGTTTAACCCCAACCGTTGATGGTTCCCCTAATCATTGATGGTTCATTGTGGTATACATTTATATCAAACCATTTTCACCCATTTACCCCTAATCAAACCCTATTTTCTATGTTTCCCTCTAATCCCAAGATCTTTTTCGATTTTTTGAACCAGATTTTGACCACCCTAATATCAAAATTTAATCATTTTCTTTAACAAGAAAATTATCATTTCTTGTCTTTCATATATTTATTTTCTTATCATTAAATATAAGTACCTTATTTTGTCATTTTAGACCTAATTGTCATAACAATTAGATTGATATCCTCTTAGAAAGTATTACACTTCTTCGATCTGGCTCACGCTAGGAAATCCACTCAACCAACCATTTAACAGCCCCCTTTCAAGTGTCTCTTATGATTTGTAGGTTATTCCTTCCTAACCAAAGAGGAGTTCCCACATTCATCTGGATTCACATGCACATTCTACCTGGTATTCTTCTACACACCTTATTACTAGCTTTATTATATTCACTTTCAAAATTAAGAAATGAGGAAAATAAACTAAAAAAATAGTAAGAATTAAATAAGAT
Source organism: Torreya grandis (assembly GCA_037957365.1). NCBI lineage: Eukaryota > Viridiplantae > Streptophyta > Pinopsida > Cupressales > Taxaceae > Torreya > Torreya grandis. The sequence continues at coordinate 1,352,232 of JARHVA010003282.1, read as the reverse complement.
AAATAAAAGGATAGAATTGAAAAACACATACCTTTAACTTACCTTAGTGCCAAATAAAAATAAGACGACTACAAGAAAGTGAAGGTGTCAAATGTAAAGCACATTAGGTGAACCTATAGAAGTTAGTGAAAAATAGCCAAAAAACTATTTTTTTGGAAAATAGGCATTTAATAGTGGGAAAACATGTCTATGTCATCATGAAGCTAACACAGTTTACGGTTTGCATAATGTAATGAATAGAAATAAAGATATGAGAAAAAGAAGGAATCTGAAGGAAAATAAATGAAGAATTTGAATGGATAAAAAGTAGTATTAAATATGAAAAAGATAATTCATTTTGTTATTTTGCATTGTAAGAGAAGAGAAAAAGAGCTCTAGAGAGAAAACAAGCTAGAATGGTGAGAGAATGTCATGCTAGATGAGAGGGGGCTATAAGAACAAGAGCGGGTGCAACTATAAGTATGCATCTAAGAATCTCAAACCAGATTTTGAAATTTGAAATGAATTAAGTGAATTTAGATAAAATTTAATTTTAATCATTTATATATATAATAAAAATGAACAAAATTAGATTCTAAGGGAGGGAAATAGGAAGATGGGAAATGGGTTGGAAGGAACTAGGGAAAAAGCTTGAAAAGACAAGTTTTTGGAAAAATGTGTTAGGTTAGCACACTAAACCTACTAGGTTGACTAGGTCAACCTAGTAGAGTAAATCAAGTTGAAATACATGTGGTTGACCTAGAGGGTATAGGTCAACCTAGCACATTTTAGAAGCCAAAAACCTAGTGTGAGGTATCCAGTTGGTCTGTAAGGGCCAAAATGGAAACTTAACACTAGAGAAAAGAGAATAAGAAGGAAAATAAGAAATGTGGAGAAAAATAGGATAAAATAGTAAATTTTTTGGTCAAACTAGGTTGATTGTGGAACTAGAGAAAGCACAAAAAAGCGTGCAAAGAGCTAAAAGAGAGCTAGAATGGTCTGAAATAACCAAAAAAGGGCAAGGGGGACTAAAATAGGATAAAATAGATTAAAAAATATAAATAAATTATACTTGTTTATGATTAAAAATAGAATTTATAAAGAATGTATTATGATTATACATGACATGGAGGAACTAATACATCCTTTGTTGTTTCTTGATTGCAAAGATGATGATGGTTTTGTAGATTATTGGACATCTCTTGGCTACCAAACTTTTTGGAGAGATTGATAAACAGAGATAGGGCTAGACTGATATCCATAAGTCTAGGAAGGATAGTAGATATGTGTAGGATACCCCTAAGCACATATTTGGTTGCTAGGAATGACTGATTAACACCTTTAGATGGGAGGTGGATGAGGATGTGATAGAGGTGGCTATCACACTAGAAGATGTTCATGCCATCCTTAAGCAACCTATGGTAGGTGCACCAGTGACCCTAGGGATACCAGTTAGTAGAGAGGAGAGGATAACTTTAGCCATGTGGGCTACAAGCTCAAATATGATATTATTGGGGTGAAGAGTGAGCATGGATAATGTCTATATATCATAGATTATAGATCTCTAGATGGTGGTGATAGGCCTTGTGACACAGTGGCTGCTTTGTCATAATTTGGATGGCAAGGTACCATTATACATGGTAGCCTTTAGCAAGATAATGTTGGAGGATCAAGTGTTATATGATCTAGGCTCTGCCATCTAGGTCTAACTCATGCATAATCTATATGAGATGATAGTTAGAGGGTAGAAGACTATGGGACTGATCATACTATTGATAACATGGATATATGAGAAATTTACTATGTATCGATTAGTTCATTTTCCCCATGTGGTTGATGATAGGTCACATTGAGTGAGGAGATGGAGAGAGGACCAAGTAGTGAGGGTCATGCCCCATGTTCTAACACTACAGACGGTGAGACAGTGTTGATAAGAATGAGAAGGTTTAGAATAAGGTTCTAAATCATGTTGAGATGATGAACTAATAGGTTCAACTTTATTTTGAGAAGTAAAAGTAGTGTTAATAGAAGGTTGATTAACATTGGAAGGAGAAGATGATGGAAGAGTGGTAGAAATAACATGGGATGGTTTATCCAAAGGAAAATCATAAGTTAGATCTTCATCAAAGGTTATAAGATCTTCTTACCCCAACTCATATAAATGGGCTAGAGAAGAATCTTGGATAACAGGGTATGCTTGAGAAGGAATCACTGTGTAAATAGGCTGAGAATCGATGAAAGCCATTACTCTTCTTATATTAGTCATGTTAACCACATTTTCTTCATAAATTGGTTTCATAAGAATTTATACAATATTAGTGGAAGAGATGGGTTTGCCTTGGTTTTATTGAATTGGTTCATGACTGGGTTGATGATTAGGTAAAGGATCCTTATAAATAGCTAAATAACCATTTGCTTGATTCAAGTCTTGAGCTTTGTCATGAGCTTTGTATTATTTGAATGCATGCTAATAAGTTTGTTGATGTAGGTGTATGATAGAATCATAGTCAAAATTAGGTCCAAGAAGAAATTCCATAGCTAAATTATAAAGATTTTTATAGGTCTCATGAGAATTAGCCCAACTAGCATGAAACCAACAAAACTTGCTAGGGTCATACTAGGTTTTCATAGGACTAGTAGGGTCTATTTCATGAGGAAGAGGCCTAGGTAGATGTTTAAGAAATTCAGCTAAGGAAAGATGTTTATGAATATTAATGTTATTTATTGAGAAATGAGGATTAGTAAATTATTGAGAAGAGGAAGTTGGTTCTAAAGAAGGGGTAGGAACAACAACTTGAACATGGTGAATGGTATCATATGAATTAAAAACACCATCACTAGTAACATTGCAATTTTTATTTTTAAGTAATAAATGAGAACCCATCGAAGGTTGGGGTGGTTCAAATTGATACATAAGGAAATCTTGTAATTTATCTTGATCAATAGCTTCTTCCAAAGTGCATAGAGAAAGGGTACAGACTTGATATTGTAATTTGGGATAAAGAGCAATTGTAAAGAGATGAAAAATATTGTCATTGGCCATATTGTGTTCATATTTGTTTGATAAAGTCTTCTATCACTTAAAAAATGCTTGGGTAGTTTCATTTTTTCTTTGCTTGCAATTGATGAAATGTGCCAAAGTGTTTTTAGTAAGATCACTAGTTTAGAATTATTCAACTAAAGCATTCACTAAATCCTCCAAACTAGTAATGGAATGAGGTCTAAGTTGATTGTACCAATCTAAGGCATCACCTATGAGGGTCCTAGCAAGGATCTTGGTAGTGGTAAAGGTGTTTAATTTAACCTAATATTTATAAAGTTTCCCAAATGTTTTAAGATGAAGAGAAGGATCAATTGATACATTATAAGATATTGTAGGTGTTATACCTCCTATATCAATGTTAGAAATTTGAGTAGTGAGAGGTTCATTTTGTATATGCTTAATAGTTTTATTCATTAAAGGAGGTTGAGGAATAATATTACCTTGATAATATTGAAGAGAAGGGGGAGGAATACTTTGGTTATGTATGCCCCAAACCATTGGTTTTAGTTGTGTTTGAAGATGAAGAAGATGATTTTACATTCTCATCATTTGCTTTGTGTTATGGGCTTGGAAAACATTCATTTGATTGAGAGTTTACAATAGAAGTTGGTGAGTTTGACTAAAATTATTAGAAGAGTTGGTGTTGGTATTAGTAGCTTAAGTAACACTATTTGTCTTGTTGAGAGCTTGAGATGAATGATGAGAATGAGAGGCACTAGTGGAAAAGCTTGATTATGTAGCAAAATATGGAATAGTAAATGGAAGAGAGAAAGAAGCACTAGAAGGATGAGTGACTTGGGTAGAAAATAATGAACTAATGTAAAGATTAAGGATAGTGGATCTTAAGAGAGGTCCACTAGATTTAGAACCAACCATGGTAATTGAGATAATAGGCATGGAGGTAGAAGAAAGGAAAGAAGAATAAGAATCATGAGAAGAGGTCATGATTAAAGGGAGAGGTTGTGAAGAAAATAAATTAGTACTACCAAATACATTTGAGAAAGTATAATGTGGTAAATGAGCTTCATTGTCTTGACCACTAATCATGAGATTATAAATGGTAGATGGATCTTTCCCTTTATATTGGGGAAATTGGTTAATAAATAAAATCATTTTAGGAGTATACTCTAACTTAGTTTGGTTCTCTAAGAGAAAATAAGGATTATTTTATAAATAGGTATCATGAGGGAACCCCTAGACCATTGTGCGAGTAGTAATATAAACATTACTAAAATTTGCAAAAGGAACTCTACTTTGTTAGGTTGTGGAGCTAAAAGCTTCAACCCTTTGCAAACTGAGGAACAGATGGTTGCTGAGTTCTACAAGAACCGGCGTCGGCAGCAGGACCAACGTCGGCAGGGACCAGTGAAGAATGCCACCGGCGACGGCAGGGAGTCGGCCGACGTTGGCAGAACCAGACAAGCAGGGACCGACGTCGGTCGCCTGTGTGTTCCAGAACTGCCCGTTTCACGGACAGTTAGTTAAGTGAACGAAGAGTTTGCATGTTGAGACCAGTTAGAGTCTTGTGCTGCGAGGACTATTGTCTAAATTAAGAGTCTAAGTTATTGTTTGAGTTAGGGATCTATTTATAGACCCATTGGCATGTATTGTATAAGCATGAGATAGAAAGGAAGAGTTCCTTCTAGTTGTAAGATCTATGAGTTGCAGGTTGTTGCAAGCTCATTGAGGATCTACATGTAAGTTTGGTCTTTGAATTGCAGGTTGCAGGTTCATGAGAGACCAGCTTGAAGTGCTATAGAGTGCTTGATGTACCGGCAAGGTTATTACTGACTGGTTGGTGAGGTGAACACCAATTCTGTGTGTGAGTTGGTTGTTGGGACCATTTTTTGTGTAGGAGAGTGTGTGTGAGAAGAATTACTGAACACTTGAGGTGTGGTGAATCTCTGTAAGGTGAAAGAGTGTGGCGGCTCTTTGTTGTATTCTTTTCTGTTAGTGTTAATACAAGATAGTGTATTGTCTCTCATATTCTGTGCTATTGGTGAATTCTAGTTACTTGTGTTTCTGGTTATTTCCACATATTCAATTGCTTATATTTGGTAATCATACTGTGCTCTTTCTGAGGAGCAAGATCCCAACTAGGAGGTGGAATCAGAGCATGTTTGTTGTTCTTGATCTCCCCTGACAACTGGTATCAGAGCCTGGTTGTAGGTTCTTAAGCCTGATACCATCAACTGGTATCAGAGCCTTGGTTGTAGGTTCTTAAGCTTGATACCATCAATTGGTATCAGAGCTTTAGGTTGGGATACTAACAGATTGGTGTAGATCTGGGTAGTGTGTTTTGATTACAGGTTACTCACAGGGTTTCTGTTTGAGTGGGAGTTGAGCAATGACAGAAAGTAGTCAACTACGAATGGAAAAGTTCAATGGCAAGAACTACCAATTATGGAGGATGCAGATTGAGGACTATCTGTATCAGAAAGATTTGTACTTACCGTTGGGTGGGGTTGCTAGCAAACCCTCGGATATGAAAGATGAAGAATGGGAGGTTCTTGATCGGAAGGCTCTGGGATCTGTTAGATTGAGTCTTGAATCATCTGTGATTTCCAGCTTATCACAGTGTAAGACAACGGTGGAGTTGATGGAATCTTTGGCAAATTTATATGAAAAACCCTCAGCTTCGAATAAGGTATTTCTTATGAAGCGTTTATTTAATTTGCAAATGTTGGAAGGTGGGTCTGTTCATAGCCATCTTAGTGATTTCCATGGTTTAGTAAACCAGTTAAGTTCAGTCAATATTGTATTTGATGATGAAATAAGAGCTCTCTTAATCTTGTGTTCATTACCTGAAAGTTGGGAAGGTTTGGTAATGGCAGTTTCTAATACTGTGTCTCCTTCAAAAGTCTTAAAAGTGGATGATATTGTGAGTGTAATCTTGAACGAAGAGATACGCAGGAAAAGCACAGGGGAATCATCTGGAGATGCTTTGAGTGTTGAAGGAAGAGGAAGGCCAAGAGAGAAGATAGAGCGTGGGAGATCAAGGTCGAAGACGGGCAAGAGATCCAAGTCCAGGTATGGCAGAATAACCTGCTGGAAATGTGGAAAGCAAGGGCACTTAAAGAGAGATTGTAGATCAGGTACAGATCAGCATGAAGAACATGAAGAAGAAGCAGATGTTGTGGGTTACATTACACAGGATGCTCTGGTATGTTCTTTGGATAAAGTAGAATCTTGGGTATTAGATTCTGGTGCCTCTTTTCATGCATCCCCACATAGGGAATTTTTTCATGAGTATGTCCAGGGAGATTTTGGAGAAATTTGTGTAGGGGATGGTAAGCCTTGTCAGATTGTTGGCAAAGGCAAAGTGAAGCTGAAACTGCAGACAGGTAACACATGGGTGTTAAAGGAGGTCATGCACGTCCCAGTTCTGAAGCGGAATCTGATTTCTGTTAGAAGTTTGGGTGAAGAGGGTTGCACAGTAACTCTCACAGCGGACTCTTGGAAGGTTACCAAGGGTACACTTGTTGTAGCTAGAGGTAAGAAAGTAGGTACGTTTTATCTATCTACTTGTTTTACTAATTCTCTTTCTGGGTTATCTACATCAACTGTAGATTCGGAGATGTGGCTTGATAGGCTTGGTCACATAGATATGAAGGAGATGCTGGTTCTTGAGTCAAAGGATATGCTTTCGGATTTGGAAGGCATGGATCGCGGTTTCTGTATGCAGAAGAAGAAGGTCAGGTTTCTTGAGGAATCCGATGTTAGTGACAAGAACAGGAAAGCCTTGGTTTTCAAAGAGAAAGTGACGGATAGAGTTCAGCACAAGATGTAGAGGAATTCTGAGCAGAGCAAGGGTGATTTGGACAAGGGTTTGATCCAAAAGGAGCTCGCAGGAAAAAGTCAGGTCTCACAAGAAAAACACAGAGACCAACGTCGGCAGGAAAAATGGCATCGGTGTCCAGACAGGGACCGATGTCGGCTATGTGTAGCCCGATGTCGGTGACTCGGGGCAGACAGAGACCGGCGTCGGCCAGGGGAAAACGACGTCGGCAGAGAGGCAGTCGCAGGGAACCGACATCAGTCGGCTGTAGACTGAGATGTGACCGGCATCGGTTATTGAGACGAATTTTGGGTGGACAGCAAGCTGTTATGGAGTCTCAAGCGCCCATGTGGAGGACTGAAGGTGTAAGTAAGTTCTTAAATTCGTCATTTCCCTTCTTTACACTACTTGTTGCTCACTTATGGCATAGGACCAGGGAGTTATTGAAGAAGCAGAACAGGTAGATCCAGGAAACAGTGGGAGCTAGGCATGGATAAGGATGTGATTCCTTGGAGGAGAACCAAACAGGTGTTTTGGGTAGTGTTGCCAGCTGGAAGTAAGCACTGAGAGACGAATGGATGTTAAGGATAAAGAAGAGCAGAAATAGATACGTGAGATGGAAGATCAGGTTATTTGATCTTGTATTAGCTGCAGAGCAATGGAGGTTTGTTCATTGTGTTTCTCTTTACCAGGTTGGATAGTATTAGCTACACTATCCTATTTCTGTATGATGTGCTTGTTGCAGGGTTACATATACAGGTATTGCTGAACTAAAGGTAAAGCTAGTTCAGGTGTTTGTCATGGAGAATCTGGGAGCAGCAAGATTCTTTGGCAAGAGTGTGTTCTAGAGACATGGTAGGTCATATGTTGACTTTGTTTCAGGATGATTGTGTGAAACCGGTTTGCACGTCGATGGTTAGACAGTTCATAGAACAGGGGTCTTGATTCACATAATGAGGTTGAGTGCATGGTATGTACTAAACCTGAGTGTTCCCAAGCAGTGGGAGTTATCACAAGTTTGGAGTCAATCCGGGAAAGTAATACTGAAGGGCAGTTCAGTGGGACCAGCAGCAGGTGCACATGCTATGCAGGGTCAAGTTCTTTTTCTACATGGTTGTAGATGCGGATGTGGCAGGTAATTTGGATGACAGGTTTTGCACCATGGATTTTGTGGTGGTTGGTCTTCAAGGGTGATTTTGAAGATGGATACATAGCCAAGGTAACAAACTAGACGGTGTACAGGTACATGTACAGGTTGCAGCTGTTTATCTCCAAGTGGGAGATTGTTAGGTTGTGGAGCTAAAAGCTTCAACCCTTTGCAAACTGAGGAACAGATGGTTGCTGAGTTCTACAAGAACCGGCGTCGGCAGCAGGACCGACGTCGGCAGGGACCAGTGAAGAATGCCACCGGCGACGGCAGGGAGTCGGCCGACGTTGGCAGAACCAGACAAGAAGGGACTGACGTCGGTCGCCTGTGTGTTCCAGAACTGCCCGTTTCACGGACAGTTAGTTAAGTGAACAAAGAGTTTGCATGTTGAGACCAGTTAGAGTCTTGTGATGCGAGGACTATTGTCTAAATTAAGAGTCTAAGTTATTGTTTGAGTTAGGGATCTATTTATAGACCCATTGGCATGTATTATATAAGCATGAGATAGAAAGGAAGAGTTCCTTCTAGTTGTAAGATCTATGAGTTGTAGGTTGTTGCAAGCTCATTGAGGATCTACATGTAAGTTTGGTCTTTGAATTGCAGGTTGCAGGTTCATGAGAGATCAGCTTGAAGTGCTATAGAGTGCTTGATGTACCGGCAGGGTTATTACTGACTGGTTGGTGAGGTGAACACCAATTCTATGTGTGAGTTGGTTGTTGGGACCATTTTTTGTGTAGGAGAGTGTGTGTGAGAAGAATTACTGAACACTTGAGGTGTGGCGAATCTCTGTAAGGTGAAAGAGTGTGGCGGCTCTTTGTTGTATTCTTTTCTGTTAGTGTTAATACAAGATAGTGTATTGTCTCTCATATTCTGTGCTATTGGTGAATTCTAGTTACTTGTGTTTCTGGTTATTTCCGCATATTCAATTGCTTATATTTGGTAATCATACTGTGCTCTTTCTGAGGAGCAAGATCCCAACTAGGAGGTGGAATCAGAGCATGTTTGTTGTTCTAGATCTCCCCTGACATACTTTGTCTGTGGGAAACCCTATGAGGATTGGTGAATTCCATCATGCCTATTGTTTGATATTTAATGTTGTCACCCAATAGGAAATCCATGATGAAAGAGGAAGGAAAGCAAGCTGAGAAAATAAAGGATTCAAAAAGTGATAAAAGCAAAGTTAGGTTGACCCAGTTGACCTAGTGCAAAATAGGGATAATAAAGCTACACAGGGTTCACAAAACTAACCCAATATAGAGAGCAAAAGCTGAGAATATTTTTTTTGGCCTAAAAACTATGCTAGGCCAGCCAATTTGACTTAGTGCAATGCACAAAAGCTATAAAAACTACTTGGTCAACCAGGTCAACTTAATGCAGTTGACAAAGGTAGAAAGTAGGGCATGGGAAAAAGTAGAGTTGAGTTGGTTGACGTAGCACAACAGAAAATAAAAGAGAAAGGATTGCTAAAAAGATTTTAAAAAAAAGAAAAGAGATATGCCTATAGCTAGTCTATAAATGTAGATATTGAAATGAAATACACAGTCAATTGAATGGATGCTAGCCAATCTAATTGGTACACATACATAAATTATAATTTTGAAAGAAAAGTATAGAGCAGAGTAGAAATAAAGAAATAGAAATTAACCTCGATGTTTTGGAAATGAAAATAGAATAGGTAACTAGCCTATAACCCTGGAGAGAACTAGCCCAATCTACAGAACTAGGTCAAGCTAGTCAACCAAGTGAGACAAGAACCTACTACAAAAGATAAAAAAGTGTGTTAAGTCAACCTAGTCAACCTAGTAGACTAAAGTGGATGTTTGGAAATGTGCTAAGTCAAGCTAGTCAACCTAGTTGACTAGACTACAAATTTGGAAGTCTAGAATTTGAAACTTGCACTATGAATCATGAATAGGAACCTACTACAAAGTGGTTATAAATGTGCTAGGTTAACCCAGTCAACCTAGTAAACTGAACAATTTTTTTGAAAAATGTTGGAAATTTATGTGAGATCAAGTTAGTTGATCTAGTTTCCTATTTCTACACATAGAGAAAAATAGTTGGGTTAATAAAATTGAGCCATCAAGTCAAAACATATGATAGAAGAGGTAACAAAAGTAATGAAATAAGTGAAAGAAACCTTGCAAGGGTTTATTTCACATTGGGTTCACTAGAATGTATGCAATCAAAATTACATGGTGTGCATGAATCAATCCTAGATCAAATAAGATAGATCACATCTACACTTCCAATTGGGGCACACACTTGTTAAGGGAGATCATTAACAATATGAGAATTTACTAGACCTAATTAGGGGATCACTTGTATCATCTATCACAACACATCATACTGGTAGGGTTCCAAATCCTACAGTCTAACACAATCACATAATAACCCTAAAAGAGTCTTATGGTTTAAATATTCACCTATGATAATAAATATGAAAGTAAACTAATCTAATAACAAAATAAGTAAACTAATCTATTGCTCACCAAAGCTTGTGGTGCAAAGTAGGGGTTAGGATAAAACAAGTAAATAACAACTAAACTAAACATGTATAGGAGAAATATACTCATGTCAATGTATATAGAATCCTAATACATGGGAGAGAAGAATCCATACTACATTATCTATCTACTCTTAAAAAGGAGAAATAAAGTTAGGAATACTTACCTTTTAAGACAAACCTGCCAAGTCTCAACCTCTCCCTTGGTCAATGGTACTTCACAAGAGATTATTTTGGCTTATAAGGACAACCAAGACAAATCAGTTCTAGGATACAAGACCTACCTAAGCATCCAAAAGAATTATCCATAAGACAAAATTAGAGCTCCAAAAGAAAGTATTGAACCTTAAAGATTTATTCCTCAAGTAGAATGGTCAATAAGCAGATGCTTGTTCACACTTCTTTTTTAATTCAACTCTCTTATGAAATGGTAAGGAATGACCTTGTATATATAGTAGTATCTCACCCTAAATAATTTTAGACATGTTAGTTATGCTAGATCGACTGGGTTAACCTAGTACATTATCAGGATAATACCTAAAGTTTGTGCTAGGTCATCCAACATGCAAAGCAACAAGGAAAGGCAAAGTATCCCTAGAATAAGCTAGGTCAACCAGGTTGACCTAGCTTACTGAATAGGTCAAAAGGGGAAAAAGCTAAGAAATGAGGGATAAAGCATGAAAAATGGTGGGAATAGATAGGAAAGAGAGAAATGAGCTTAGGTTTCAAGGTTTTAGGAAGCAAGAGTGTAGATAGCAAGTGGCAAAAGGAGCAACAATCTTATGAAACACTAAAGGTATACCCACCCTTTCTCAATGCACCCCTTAAGGCATGTACTTAGATATATTGAGACTCGATAGGTTACTACAAAATATGAAGTGTCAATAATCAATAAAAGTGTGAAAATATTATGTGTATACACATGTTCGTCCATCTTTCATCAAGTTGAATGGGGCCAAAAAAATCAATAGTCCATTTTTCAAATGGTTCATAAGCAAGCACTGAATGAAGGGGCATGGCATCCTATCAGTTTGGTTTACCTATGCATTGAAAAATATCACATTGGCATGCATAGGCTTTGGCATCCTTGACAAATGTGGGCCACCATAGTATAGCTAGTATAACCTTTCTTTCTATTGTGTCACCAACATAATGTCCTCTTAAAATACCCTCATTGACTTCTTGAGTGACTTAGCATGCTTATGCTACATTACACACCTTCGTAATACCTCATCACATCCTATATTGTATAGGTTTCCCCCAATAAGCTACAAGGGGGAAATTTAGACAACTAGTTACTTCTCTTGGGTGCTAAGTGGTTTAGCACTGAGCTTATTGTAAGAAAATCAAACATTTCCTCCAATTATTCAAGAATGTGTGTAAATTTAAATATTTAACATCAGCTAAATCATCTTATATTACACATATTGGTTCACCAAACTGAATGCATGAGTGTTGGTTTGGGCCAAAATTAATTTTTCTTGGTTTCAATACCATGGAAAACTGGAACTCTTAAAAGAATATGATCCATTTCCAAATGCATCCATGTAACACTGCATTAGTAACCAAATACTTGAGTACTTCATGATCTATATAGAAGATAAATTGAGTTTCCAACAAGTATTGACGAAACTTATGGAGTGCATAAACCATGGATAGGGTCTCAAGGTTTCTAGTAGAGTAGCTTTGTCTAACTAGTGTGAGCTTATCATTAGAAAAGTAAATGGGATGATCAAGATCTCCTTCACCAGGTTGTGCAAGGATGGTGCCCACTTCCATGCCTGAATCATCAACATGAACATGAAATGGTTGTGTCCAGTCCAAGAACTAGAGAATGGGCATAATCATTGGCTTTTCCTTTAGAGCCTCAAATGCTTACTGGTGTTTAGTAGTTTATAGGAATAGGCCATTATGTTTGAGTAATTTTTCCATAATAACTATTATGTTACCATAATCCCAAATGAAATTATTATAGTATCCATTGTGAACTAATAAGGTGTGAACCTCATGTTGAGTGGTTGGATTTGGGAGTTGGATAATGACCATAATCTTGGTTAGATCCACCAGTAATCTGTCTCAACAAATGATGTGTCCAAATAAGATTCCAAATGGTGTGGCAAAGATACACTTTTTATTATTTAAGGAAATTTGAAGTTGATAATAGCGTTCAAGAATGAGGCATAAATTATCACAGTGGTAATGCACTAAATCATACACAGTCTAGTTATCCAAGTGTACCTAAAGGAAATTATGGATGAAATCCTTGAAGTCTTCCACTAAAATTCAAAAGAACACTAGTGGTGCATTTTTTAGGCCAATATTCATAACATTATATGAAAAAGAACCTAATTTAGTTTCAAAAGTTATTTTATCCTTATCTTCCTAAAAAATTTGCACTTGGTGATAACTAGAATAGCCATTAGTGAAAGTGTATATCTCACATCCAACAACACCTTCAAAAATTTCCTCTATGAATGGCATTGGGAAAGGGTTAGTGACACACAACATTGATTTATCTATAATCCACATAAATGAAAATTAAACCATATTTCCTAATGATGATTACCATAATACTAACCCACTTAGATTCATTTATGGGAGTAATAACTCCAATGTACAACATATTATCAATTTATTCTTTAACTCTTGCACATAGATTAAGGTTATCTGATGTAGTTGTTTCCTCACTGATCGATCACCTTCAATCAACTTGATATGCATTTTACTTAATGATGGATGCACTCCCTTCATTTTTTTGGAGCTGCATGTAAAAACGTCTTGATATTCCTGCAAGAGTTCAATTTTTTTGGTTAACTCAACATCAAACCAATAATTACCCACAATGACTATTTTAGGTCTATCCTCCATCCCAGTATTATGCTGAACCATTTGGAGTGGTGTGGAATATGGTTTCTATATGAACTACATAGTATCTCTGACATCACATGTCTTATAACCTATATGAAGATGTAAGTGGTTGAATGTTGGTTCTAATGGATTAGAACTAGTACCCTCATCAACTTGATACACAACCTTTTACTTTCCATTATGTATCTATTATCAATATGCAAAATTTATATTGAGATTTAGACTCCAAAATATTCATTACATGGGTATCAGGTTCTTGAAATATGGCCAAGTTATCCTCAAGTATGCCATGTATGTGATGTATGTAGTCTTTACCTAGTGCATGATCTCCTATAACTACCTAATGGATTGATTTTAAGGACAAATGTAAATCCATTTTTTGATAATAAAATGAAAATTTTATATGTATACCATGTGGGATATGTTGTTAGGTATCTATTCTCCAATGATTTTCTTAATGGATGTACCACACCCTAGCCCAAGTGCATAAAATACCATAAAAGGCATGAATCCATAAATATTTTTGTAAAAATATTTCTTTGGCACTCTAAAAGGATTTCACCATTTTTTATATGGTCTTCTATAAAAGCAACACCATCATAACTTAGGGTGAAACAAACATGGTTTTCATGGTGGAAGTGATAGTGCATAGCAAAATGTACTTTTTTTCATGTCCACAATTAATACAATTGAGTAATTATTCATTGAAATATAAAGTTGAGCACATGAAAACATTCACCTTCATTAACATAATTATAATTTAATTGTTACAAATACTCCCTAACCTCAATTTGACCATGGAACTAAGGTGCATGTTCCAACCTCAAGGGTAGTAGAATAATGATGCAAACATTTTTGTGGCGTTGAACTAACTTGGGGGAGGAACTTAGGTAGCTATTAAGGAAACCACAAACACCTTGTAATATAATATGCTCCTTGATCCCATTGGTCACAAAAAATATTTCTAAAATGGATTACGCATCTTGCCATTATAATATTCCATCAATAATAGGATCCACATGTTAATTTATTTTGGTAGTGATGTTATAAATTGTACTGAGATCCTCATCAACATTGATAGTTTCCACAAAGGGAGGTACTTGGTCATTTTTAGAGGAATGACCAAATGTTGAATGTCATTCTCAAAAATGATATAACCCTTATTACAATGTAAGTCAACATTGTTAGCATAACACCAAGATCTACCCAAGAGAGTAGGAAATTCATCAACTTAAATAATATCAATACCTTCAAAATCACCCTTAAACATGGCCCCCAAGATGTTAATTATGTCATATTTAAGAATGCCTATAAGTAGTGTGTGATTCTTATTGGCCATGAATTAAACATGTGGGGAAGGTTACAAAGTGGGGCTCCCCATATTTTTCTATGCATCCTTTGTTATAAAATTAACCTTTGTACTAGCGTCCACCAATATATCACATACCATCCATCTATCAATGGATGCATTTGCAAGGACCTCTTTATCACATTATGCATTTGGTTGGACATGAGTATCTTGTCTACATGCATGGTTCAAATGACAATCCTCTAAAGACTTTATCATTTATTATTGTAAATAGTTATTTATGAGGGGGATGATGTCTTCAATAAAGAATAGATTGAACATCTCACAAAATTCATCATGCCTTGAGTCTATAGGTACCATAAACTTTTTCATCTTAATATTCATAGTAGCATCCTTATATTTTAAGAACTCAATGTCTCATTGCATATATTGTACCAAGTCCATTATGTCATACAATACCACTTTATGATGTTGGGCATTTAGATGGTGTTGTGTATGAGGTTATTCACATTGAAACTTTTCATCATGTGGATTTGAAACAACACGGTGAGAATGAGTGTCACTCTCAGTAGTGATATTGACCTTGGGTCCAGCTAGTAGAGTGGTAGGGCATAGTTTCCATTGAGCAGTTTGAGTTTTGGTAACACATCATTCCAATGCCTTCTCATTCCATTATTTAGTAATAGTAGCATACTGTGATCTAGGAATTTGACTCAAGAGAGGGGGTTAGATCAAGTTTTAGTTTAAAATGAAATCAAAATGAAAGTAACACACTAACAAGTATGACATCTATAGGTTTAGACACTAGGGCGAGCTTAATAACAAGCATACATATGAAAGAAATAACTAAAACATGGAAGGAACCTTCCTTCACCTTCCTTGGAGCTTCCAAATGGTTCATAGAGTGGCTTACTTAGATTGTGTATCAAAGAGTCTTCATCAATGGAGTTGTTTGTCTCCTCTCCTTGGAACCTTTGGCATATGATGGGTTTAGCTTAGTTCAACAATTTGACATAAAAACACTAAGTGTATGAGGCTTTGGAATCATTTGTGAATGGTAACATACACTATCTAAGATTAAAATTATAAGTGTGAGGCCTCCTATTTATATATTTTTTCAATTGATTAGAATGAACCTAAACCGTCCATCTCAAAATGAAGATCTGTGACCAAGAATACATTCAATTTTAAAGTCAAAAATAAATAAATTCCCTCATAAATATTTGTGAAAAAGACATTAAATAAGAATGGGAGGGCTTAATAAGATGTTTATGACATTTATGGCCTATGGAGGCCTTAAAAAAAAATGATGTCACTTGATGATAAAGAAACTCATAATCAATTTCCAAAAAGAAATGTTCAACAAGTTTCATGGAATTTTTTATTAAGATCATGATTTGAATTAATTAGCTTTAAGTATGATTAGTCAATTTTGTTGTAAATCTTGGCTATTGGTGCTCAAATTAATCAAATTGGTCAAAATTTCATATTATTGGCTCAAAATTTCATTAGATTGGAATTGGAAGGCAAAGTTAGTTGCATTAGAATCGTTATCCCATTTAGGATGTTGCAGACACAAAATACCAAAGGCACTTGTCTTGTGCAATAAATTTGGTAGAAAAGAGTAATCCAAAACACCTAGGTGAAAAAATATCATTTTGACTCAAAATGATCTAATCAAAGTAAGCTATTTCATAAATTTCATTTCCCTATTTAATGATTTTTTGGCCAAAATCGGCACTTGTATATGACAAATTTGAACCATTTAATGTGTTTTAGTGTCTTAAGGCCAAATTGTGCATTTTGATATAGATTGGTCAAAAGCCTAGTTGGAGGTCATTGGTGGCCACTTTTAGGTGTCTACATTTTCCCCCTATTTAGGAAGGCAATACAAGTTATAAGAAAAGTAATGTCTTCTTAAATAATGAAAAGGTCTTACATGCCTACAACTTCAATGAAAATGGATGAACTATATGATGTGCCCTTGAGTGAACGATTGGCACAAATACGTTGGTAAATGGTCCCTCAAAAGAAAGAAGTGAAATGAGGGGACCAAACATATGAAGATGATGGGGTGAGAACATAATGAGCTTTAAAAAGAAGTCATAATCACTAAGAATGCAAGTGTTATAGTTTACAATGGTTTGCCATAAGGTGTTTATAATCATTGAGAAGATGGAGCTACCCTAGTTAGGATAAACAAACAAGATGAAAACATGCCCTTGTTTGGGCAAAAGAAATTAAATTTGGTGATAACACAATGATTTGCCTAAAGGCGATTATAATCATTATGAAATGTAGGTGGGATGGTGTACAATGATTTTCCCATAGGTAGTTATAATCATTGGACCCAAATTATGGTAAATGTGATTGATTTGTTGATGATGATGATGATAAATTGACATAGAGGATAAAGATGAAATGGGACAATCAGCTAGTAGGGAGATGATCATCCAAACTAACAAAGGTTGAAATTCTTTCATGGTTAATTACTTTGTTTGGGATGTGATTGGCATGTTGCTAATGCCAGTACCAAGGAGATGTTGATGTCATCATTGTTGAGTAAACTTCATGAAGCTGATTTTTGTTGTAGCATATAATGGTAGGCATCATATAAAACACCATGAGGACTAGGCCTAAAGATGCATAAGAACTGACTCCTATAATCCAATATACAAGGGAAAATAATGTACCAATGATAAAAACCATGATGGCAATGTAGACATATGAATATGGATGGATTCAAGTATAAATGCACAAGGAATAACCCAATGAATTGATTTAGACTAAATCAAGGACATAATACTAAAAGCAAATAAAAAAGCACACAGGCAACAAACAAACAAGCAAAGAAATAAATAAGAGTTAGTCTTAATGTTATTACAAACAATGTGATGAACATTACCCCTAAAAAATAGGTGACACCTTAAAAAACAAACGTGATTGGGGCAATAGAATAAAAGGAAGGGGGTGGTTGAGTTGTCTCCATATACACTAGGAAAGTAGATATTGCCTACATAGTTCCATGGATGTAATATCCAACAAAAACTTCACATTGAATGTAGTTCTCCCAAGAAATAAGAAGAAAATGACAACTGATGTAAAATAAGCATAATGGATGTGATAGAATAATAGGATAAATCTTGAATAAATGGTAAGTGCATGGTATAAAAGGCTAAAAAGGATGGGAAAACTAAGTTACAAGTGATTTGCTTATGACTTAGTAAGGGTTCCCAGAATCCTTAAGCCAAAAAAATGGTCAATGTTTTTGGTTTTTCTAACAATTTTACAAATGTGTTTAGAATTTTTGAATATCTTAACTCAATCAAGAATGATGATATATTAAAGGTTTCAATCTCTCAAAATGATGAGAGCATTATTTAATATGCTCATAAAATGGCAAGACTGTGGCTTAGGTTACTTGTAAAATAATGATAGAATGGCTTAGGTGACAAAGATGACCTTAACAAGTATCAAGCATTGTCTATATAGTCCCAGAATAGGACCTCGAATCACTATAGTTCCACCTTACAATAGAGGAATATGACTAGTGTAGCAACCAAATAAAACAAAATAATCACAGTTGGTATAAAGGCATAGTACGACATAGGAATGACAAATTGGTACACCAAGGTACAATAAATAAAGATTATCCCTAGTTTTCCCATAGGTGGTTATAACTAGAAAATAATGACATAGATAAATGGTACTAATTTTCCCATAGGTGGTTATAATTAGTAGCAAGACTAGTGAGACATTGATGTTCCCATTGGCAGTTATAATCAAGCCCACATAAACAAATCATGGTATAAAATAGAACAAGAAATGAAGGATGCAACTACCAAACTTTTATCTTACTACTCCAAAATACTACCTCTATATAGAATGTTGAATCCACTATTGAAACTAAATCTAAATCCTCTTGCTGAAAGTGGCTATGGAACCAAATGGAATGGAATCATGGTCATAGGGATGGGTAGGGAGGGAAAAATCAACTCGGTATGGTAGAATAAATATGTGACAGGGAAAAGTGATAGGTTGGTAGGATGTTGAAATGGTTTATTAAAAATAAGAATATTGATAATAGGGTATAACTTCTAATAGTTCTTATAGATAATACACCAAGTCATTCAAGCATAGTACTACTTGAGGTGGATAATGTTCATCAGCTCATCAAGTTAATTTTCATCTAGTGTGGCAATCCTCCATGCTCTTGTGCCATAGTTTTCCATAATGATGAAAGGACCAACCCAGCTGGGTTTAAACTTACCTTTATGCTTCTTTTCAGCCATGGTATTCTTTTGGTTCTCTTTAAGGATAAGATCACCAAGTTCAAATTCTCTATGTTTCAAGCACCAATTGTAGTGACCTCAAAGTTATTTTTAATAGTCTTGGAGATTGTTCATTGCATCCATGCATTTCTCATCAATTAATTATAGATCTTATATGTGAGATAATCCATAGTAATTGTCATCTAGGACATGCTTGAAAGAGATATGCAAAGAAGGCAACTCGACCTCAATGGGAAGAATGGCCTCAATACCATAAACAATTGAATATGGAGTGGATCTTGTGGGTGTATAGTGATTGGTATGATATTACCAAAGGGCATAAAATATCTGAAGGTGCCAATCACAACCAACATCATTGATAATATTTTTGAGAATGTCGACAGTATTTTTATTTGATGCTTTAGCGTGTTCATTACCTTGAGGGTAATATGATATGGAAAAATGTTGTTTGATTTTATACTCGATATATAGCTTTTCAGCATCCTTGTTCTTGAACAATCCTCCATTATCAGATATAATGTTAGAAGGGATACCATAGCAATAAATGAGATGGTTGAAAATGAACTTGGAATTTTGCTTTTAAGTCATGTAATTTAGGGGTATAGGTTCAACCCACTTAGTGAAATATTCGATGGCGATAAGGATAAGTTTATGCCCATAAGATGAGGTAGGGTTTATCTTCTCAATGAGGTTGAGGCTCCATGTAATAAATGTCCATAGTGTAAGCATTGGTTTTAGAGTCTTAGATGGGGCATGAATTAGATTGGCATGTCATTGACATGTGTCATACTTTTTCACATATGCAGTTGCATCTATGTCCATCATGGGCCAATAAAAACTAATTTGTAAGAGATTTTTGGATAGGACTACCTTGCTAGTGTAGGCTCCATATAATCCTTTGTGAACTTTCTATAATGCTAGTGTAGATTCTATTGAAGTTAAATAATGAAACATATTTTCATCAAAACTATGGTGGTAAAGGGTTGATCTAAGTAAGGTATAACAAGTGGTTTGGTGGATGAAGGCTTTAGATTGCTTTTGAGATAGGTTGGGTGGTATAATTTGGTCATAGAGGTAGTTATAAAGGTCTGATTACTAAATAGAGATACGACCAACAATATCACAAATCATCATGAGGGTTGAAGGTTCATGAATTAGTGCTAGAAAATTATTGACAAGGAACGGACACTCTTTAGCTATGTTCATTTGTCAAATCAAAGATCCAATATTAGACATAGAATCTACAATGCTATTACTTGCCATTATTATATGTTCAAATTGGACATTAGTAATCTATCATTTGAGAGTGTTGACTATGGCCTTGTATGGAACCAACTTGTCATTTTTAGTATAAAAGTGGTCTATAACCTGATTGATGATTTACTAAGAATCACCATAAACCTTGAGATGATATATGTTCCATTGTAATACTTATCAAAGTCCTGAAATAAGTGCTTCATATTCAGCCATGTTATTGGTATAAGGAAAGTTGATCCTAAATGATTTAGGGATTATATCCCCTCATGGTGTAATAAATAAAAGGCATACCCCTAATCCATGTGCTATGAATGATCCATAAAAATATAACTTCTAGTGTTTCTTCTCAAGAGATGTGTCAATGATGGTCATTATGGATTCATTAGGAAATTAGAATTTCAATGGCTCTATCTCAACAAGGGGTGCTTTAACAAGTTAATCAATAAGAACTTACCCCTTAATGGATTTTTGGTTGACATAATCGATGTCAAACTCACTGAGAATCATAATTCATTTGGCCATATGGCCTTGTAAATCTATTTTAGATAGTAGATACTTGAGCGGATCTACTTTTGAAATAACTATGGTTTTATTGTTTAACATGTAATGGCATAATTTTTTAGCTATGAATACCATGGTTAAATAGGATTTTTCTATGGGTGCATAATTATGTTCATATACAACCAATGTATGGCTTAAGTAGTGCATGACATGTTCCTTGACATTATCATCATGTTCAGCTAGAAGTGTCCTTAAGGTATTTTTAGTAGCTAATAGATATAATAAAAATGGCTTTCCTGCCGTAGAAGGCAACAAAATAGGTGGATTTGCTATATAGTCCTTTAACTACTAAATTTTTTTTTGGCAATGATCATTCTATTGAAATGTGACTCCCTTATTCAAAATATGCATATAAGGATGGAATTTATAGCCAAGTATGATATAAAGCATTGGATAGACTAGATCTTACCCTCTAAACTATGAAACTACTTCAAATTAGTTGATGGTGGCATATTTGTTATGGCTTAGACTTTGGATAGATCAATTTTAATGCCTCAATGAGATATAATGAAGCATAGAAATTTTCATGATGTGACTCCAAAGACACTTTTTAGGATTACGTTTAACTTTTTACTCACTTAGTCTTTCAAATATTCTATGTAACACTATTGGATGATCGGCCCTAGTCTTTGATTTGCCAAAAATTTCATCGACATAGTCTTCAACAATGTCATGCATCATATCATGAAATATGACAGTCATAGCTCTTTGATAAGTGGACCCTACATTTTTAAGACCAAACAACATAAATTGATAACAAAATGTTTCCCATGGAGTGGTGAATATTCTTTTGTGTTGGTATTCTCATGCTATCCTAATTTGGTTGTACCATAAAAATCCATCCATTAATGAAAGCATATTATAACCTGCTATGGAGTTGACTATCATGTGAATGTTTGGAAATGTAAAATCATCCTTAGGGAAAGATTTGTTTATATCATGGTAATTAGTATAGATTTTGATTCCTTCTAGATTTTTATTAACTAATACAATATTAGAAATCCACTCTGAATAGTCAATCAATCAAACACATCCTACTTCAAAGAGTTTTTTCACCTCTTTTTTCACTAATACATCAATGCAAGGATGCATCTTACATAAATTTTGTTTCACTAGTTTGGCATTAGGATTTACTACAAGGTGGTGCAAAACCAAGGTGAGGTCCAAACCTATCATGTCAGAATATGCCCATGTAAATATGTCAATAAATTCCCTCAAAATGGATATAAGGACTTCATGCTCCTTCTTAGTAAGGGATGCACCTAACTTGATCCACTTTGGGTCATATGGGGACTTGATGTTCACCTCTGTTGTGTCCTCCACTATAAGGGTCGAACCATCTTCAAGGATAGTGGGCAATGATTTGAACTAATTGGAAACATTAGAGTCCTCTATTAGGACTAGCTCTTTGAGTTCCCCTAGGCATGATGAATTAGAGTCCCCTAATGGGAGATGTGGACATGTAATAAAAACTAGTAGAAAATCTTGAGTGATTCAATCAAAATATTATTTTTCTTCAAAACTAAACTCAAACTGATAGACGAGTTCATCATTGGTGGTCTCCTTAGTATGCTTGAAGAAGGTTGAATACCCCCATCTAATGGCACCTAAAATAGGTTTTCACCACTAGACTAGCCTTTTTCTTTACCTTTTCCTTGGTCAAAAGGTGCCTCAAAGAGTTTTTTAATTTGGGACCTTAATGTTTTATTTATTTTCTTTTAGATAAGGGTGTTCACCCGCTCTCCAAAATAGGCTTCAAGATCCAACTTGATTAAGAACCCTGATTTATGGTCCCCCAACAAAACATTGTCTATAAAGCCTATAAAATCATAAAAAGCCTCATCATTTTGAAACTCATCAATCAACACGTTATATTCTTATTGGTCTTAGTCTATCATTTGGGGATAATAAAATGGTAGTGGGTTGTGATGAATGACTAGTCTAAGGGTACAAATGGAATGAGGGTTAAATAGGTTGGTCTCAACTAGGTTGTCAAAAAGGATATGATCAGATTCTACTTCACTTTTGGCATCATCATCACTATTTTATGGATATGGATCATGATTAAGGTACATGGGGTCACCCATAGGTAGTTTAAATCCAATTCCATAGGGCACTTTGTATCTAGTCATGAAAATTGGTTCAAATGTTCCTTGTTGATTTGGTTTGAGGCCACCTCCTTCATAGTCTTGATTCTTCATGATCCTATTAAGAATGGGATACTTTTCATTCTCATAAAAATTGACCTACTTGTCATTGTACAACCATGATTCATCCCATTCAAGAGGGTCCTATTATAGATTAGATGCTGGTATAAATGTGATGGGCCCTAGACTATACTTTTTTCCTTTTCCCTTTTATTGCCATTCTAGAAGAAGTGGTTTGGCTTTAGGTCTTCCAAAGGACTTTGGGTTCTATGGAAGGTCTGCAATGTGAAAGGTATCATGGGTCAAATATTTTCATAGGCCATTAGGTGATACAGTATAATGATTGGGTATCTCAAGAGGTGGCATGTGGGAAAAGGAATCAAGGGTATTAGGATTAATCCAATTATCCTCTAGAAAATCAAGGAGTATTATCTTTCCCTTATCCTATTTGGGAAGTAGATTGATGTCCAAATCATAGTTTTAGCTCTTAAAATTGACCTCTAGATGTTTATAGTGTTCATATGGATGTAAATCTCATGGTATATAAAATTCCATCCTTGAATGGGATAATTTGATACATTGGTGTAACATCGATGGGAATGCATGAATTTCATGTAACCAAGGTCTACCCAAAAGCATATTGTATAACAAATTGAGATCTAATACATGGAAAAGTGTATCTGGGTCAAGGGCCCAAAGATAACTAGAAAATATATGGTTCTTTATGATTTTCATTCTTCATTATCATAGGATTTGATGGTTATCATTTCTACGTAAAGATTTACCATCATGTACCCAAGAAACTTGATGAGATTTAGAGATGCTATGTTTAGACCTAATCCATTGTTTATAATGACATGTTTCACTTTATGCCATTTTATGTAAACTTTAATGTACAAGGGATTGTTATACAACAAGCCAAGGGATGACATATTGTTTTGGTTGAAAGTGACTTGTTGGGCTAGAGCTAGGTGTAGCTTGAAATAGTGGATTAGATAAGGAAATCATTTAGGATATTTTTGTGGATTGTTAATGTATGTAATAAATCTAAAATGGAGATCTTTGATAGAATCTTTTGTAATTTTTCCATAATGTTAAACTTCTTTTCTTAGTCAGTGTTAAATGGCTTGTTTTGAGGTATAAAAATTGGTTGGCTGATGGGCAAAATGGTAGATGGCTATGGGCCTGGGATGGTAATCTTAGACCTTTGATTTTTGATTTCATAATCAAGATTAGATATAGGACCATGATTTCTAATAAATGATGGTGATGGTGGGGGACCACATAGGATAAGTCTCAGTTGAT
Organism: Torreya grandis; assembly: GCA_037957365.1. Taxonomy (NCBI): domain Eukaryota; kingdom Viridiplantae; phylum Streptophyta; class Pinopsida; order Cupressales; family Taxaceae; genus Torreya; species Torreya grandis. Next base: position 1,328,040 of record JARHVA010003282.1, on the reverse strand, counting down.
GGTGAACATGTGTGTGGTCATGAGGCAATGATGAATTATCAGTATAGGGTCTAAAATTAGTAATCCATACTTTTTGGTACACCTATATGTGGTCCCAAGTCAAGGAAGGATTATCAATGTGAGTTTGTGCATTGGCATTATTTAGAAAAGGTCTTGATTGATTGATATTCAGTCTTGGATTGATGGAGATGGTGTTAACATGAGCTCCTACAATATAACCTACAAAACTATTGTAGTCATGTGCAAATACATGGTAGGTCTAATGGTTGTTGTCATTCTCACATTTTTTATGTCCATATTATAGACACTATTGGTTTTTTTGTTGGTGATTCTATTGGTTCAACTTTGGTTTTTGAAACTATTATTGTTGGTGTTACACTAGTTGTTACTATTTTTGTTGTTGCTGCTACAGTTGGTTGTTATGCTATAGAAAAAGGTTTTGAAATATTCCAAGGTTCTGATTGGAAGTAGAAGTAACAACATCCAATATTATCTCCCCATTCTCTAACATATTCTAAATTAAATGTTTGATTTGCACATAATAGGGAAAATTATGCTTGTTAAGCCAATGATATTCATATAATTTATTTTGGTGGTACCAATTAGGATAAGGAATGCCCTCAAGATAATTTTTTGTATAGGCCAACCAATTAAATTAACGACAGTGAGCTTGTGTAACACCTATTTAATAGGTTACCCAAGGCCACTAAAAATGTGACGAGTAGGTCTAATCTAGGAATTTGACTCAAAAGAGGATGGTTAGTATGGTGTTAGTTCCAAAATGAACAAAAAGTGAAATAAACACACTAATAACATAACATCTCTATGCCTAGACACCAGGGAGAGCTTAGTTAACAAAATCAAATGACTAACACAACTAAAAATCAAGGAATCAAAACAAAAGAATTCCTTTCACCTTCCTTGGATGCTCCAAATGCCTTTGTAATGGTGGCTTGCTCAGCTTGTGCTTCAAGAGGTCTTCTTCAATGGAGTGTGGTTACCTTCATCTCCTCTTGGTACCTTTGGCTTGTAGCTTAGCTTGGCTTGGAATCAATTTGGCATTATAGCACTAGTTTTATGAAGCTTTTTGGAACTGATCTTGCATTATAACTTTGCACTAATTAAGCTTAGAAATGATGTTGTGAGGCCTCTTATTTATAGATTTTTATATTTGATCAAAATCAACCTTAGCCATCCATCTCAAGATTGAGATGTGTGGATGAGGATTAATTCAACTTTTGGAATTAAGTTTTTAATTATCCTCATCATGTCATTAGAAGAAGGGGAAATTAAGAAGCATGGAAGGCATTAATGAGGCATGGAGGGCATGAATCCTAATATTTGTGGCATTTATGGCCCAGGGATGTGTTCCTAAGAAATGAGGTCACTTGATGATGTAGATATTCCATATTAATTTCAAAAAATAAGTATTCAACAAGTTTCCATGGAATTTTTGATTGGGACTTGATTTGGATTAATTAACTCTTAGGCATAATTAAGCACATTATGCATAAATTACCCAAATTGATTAGAATGCCTTGTTATTGGTCCTAAATTTGACTAGATTTGAATTGGAAGTCCACATCATATGCATTGGATGCATATTCCCATTTAGAATGTTTCCAACAACAAATAAAAAAGGCTAATAAGTCTTGTGCAAAAGATTTGATAGGAAAGAGCAAACCAGAGCATGTAGGTACAAAATTGGCATTTTGACTCAAAATGAACTGATCAAAGTTAGCTGGCCCATAAATTGCATTGCCCCATTTAGGGATACCTTGGCCAAAATCAACACTTGAATATTTTAGTTTCATATCATTTAGCATATTTTAGTGTTTTTAGGACAAATTATGCATTTTGGGTAGAAATTGGTCAAAAGCCTAGTTGGAGGTTATCAAGAGTCACTTTTATATGTCTATAGTTTGCCCCTGTTTGGAAAGATGTTGCAAACTGTAGGCAAAGTAATGTCTTCTCAAAGAATGAGAAATGGCCTGTATGCCAAAAAGAAGATGATGGTTGAAGAACAAAGATCAAATATTTTCTAGGAAGCCCATGATGATGCCCCCTTGAGGGAGTGGTTGTCACATTTGTTGATGGATAGTCCCTTACAAGAAGAAAGGTAGAATTAGCCCATGGTTAAGACTAATCCAAATAAGAAAATGCTTGCAAACATTGATGTAAAAAGGATGTTGATTTACCCAAAGGTAATTATAATAAAGAATAAAAGTCAAAATAATGATTTGCCCATAGGTGGTTATAATCATTACAAGGACCTAGATTGGCTAAAGATGATTGTGCCCCAATTAGGGATGATTAGCAAACATAAATCAAGGATATAACCTAGAATACATGTTAAAGATGATAGGGTGAAAAGTGATGAAATAGATGAATAAAAGAATGAGATTGATTAGTGTGAATGATTTAGTTATACCTACTAATCAAGAGATGCACGTCCAGAATAACAATGATACAACTAGAATGGTTATTGGGTTGATTTGATTAACGGTGGGATGGGAGGATTTGCTAAGGTACCAAGGAGAAACTTTTGTGGATCCATTGATTATAGACTTTCTTAAAGCTAATTTTTTCTATAGCATGTGATCATAAGCTTCATGATAGAACACCATAAATACTATCCCAAAATATGCATAAGGACTGACTCCTGATCTAATAAACACTTGAAAATAATGCACCAATGATAAAAACCATGATGATAATATTGACATATGAATACAGATAGATTCAAGAATAATGTGTAAAAGGAATCACCTAATGCATACATATAGACCAAGTCAAGGCAACAGTGCTGAAAGAAAATAAATATAAAAAAAACAAAAAAATAACCCAAAATAAACAAATAAATAGAAAGCCTAAAAACAAAAGCAAAAGAAAGCATCCTAACAATGACAATGCCCCAGTAAGGTAGATCAAGGTTAACTTAATAGGCTTAAATAAGACAAATATTTTTATATTTTTTAAATGCTATGAATGTTTTTAGAATTTTGAGGGTATCTTAAGTTAGAAAATGACAAGATACCTGCTCACAAAATGGTGATAACATTTGGCTTAGGTTGCTCATAGAAAAATTAGATTAGAGTGTATGGAAAGGGTGATTGAGGTGACCTCAACATGAATTGAGCATGACACATATAGTCTTGAAATGACCTCAAGTCATAGTAATTTTATCCACACAAAAGGTGGGGAAAAACCAACTAGGTCCCAACAAATTCTCAAATCTGGTAAATGGCCAGTCAAATGAAAATAGCAATGGCAAGGTGATGTGTCAATGCATGATAAACAAGTGTTTCCCCTAGTTTTCCTATAGGTGGTTATAAATAAGATACAATGGCATAGGTCAATGATACTAATTTTCCCATAGGTGGTTATAATTAGTAACAAGACTAGTAAAACACTAATTTACCCATAGGCAGTTATAATTAGGCTCACATAAAAAAACTTGATAGGATTAAAGATATCTTGCCAGATCAACTATCACACTACTTTCATATACTATCATTGAAACATATATTGGATTTATTGTTGAAACTTGATTGGAATCCCCCCCCCCCCAAAAGTGTGGGAAGAACCAAATGAACCAAGATCAAAATAGGATTGGGTAGGATGACTAAAAATAGGCTTTGGTCTAAATAGGAATGGAATGATAGGATGGTATGGTATTTGATAGATAATGATGATATAGATAGATTGGATAAAATGGTAAGAGGATTTCCCCTAAGTGATGGGGAAAATGGTAGGAATATTTGACAATGGAAAATGGATATGTAATAATGGTAATGGCATGGCACTATGAAATAGTATGGTACATGTTTTTGGCCTAGGTGTGGTTTTTGATTTTGTTGTTCCTATTGAGATGGAGATGCATGTCCTAATCAACAAATGATATAAAAAAAATTTAATCATGTTAATTTCTAACCTGCACCTCATCTAAATAGCTATTCTTTCAAGAATTTGATGTAGATCTGGATGTCAAGAATGTTGTTGTGTTCTTCCTTGGTCATTGATTTTGATTCCTTCAAATGTTGAGACAAGGTTTCTTTGTAGCCTCTAAAAAGGAATGTGCAACCATGGATGGTAAATAAGGATAAATAATATATGGTAGTTTTAATTGTGAAATGGAATGATAGATGATAATAGAATGTGGAATCGTGGGGAAACAAATGAAGATCAAGACTTTCAGTCACACGTAATGTTGTTGATGTTAGATTCAACTTAATTTTGGTTGTGGTGGGGTCAAAGACTTATTATATTGATAGGACCATCAAATTTTTTTGTTGTTTGGGCCTAAGATTAGCTACCATCTAATTAGGTTGTAGATAAGAATCTATTTTGATTTTATCTTTGATTTTATCTTCATCATGCAGTGAAGAACTTTTGTGCTTAGCTATTGGTGCCTTAATGAGGTTTTCACCAATGAAGTTGTCTTGATTATATCATAGCACCTCTGAGAAGGTTTCCCTAAGGAATGTGGACTTTTTACTTTGATTGTCTTCTAGCACTTCTGAAAAAGTCTCACTAGAAGATGTTGAGTTCTGACTTGGATTGTCCCCTAACACCTTTAAAATGGTTTCACTAGAAGAGTGTTATTTTACTACATGAATGTTGTCTTGGCTTCCTTTCTCTTTTTCAATTTCTATGTCACCATGGATGTAGTTTAACAATGTGTGATTTTTTCAATCCCAGTCGACACTTTTGGGAGATGGAATGTCAATGATATGGCTATTTTGGTTGATGGTAATGGCATTGGAATGGTGATGGAATGGGAGAGGTTACACAATCCTCGTATAAGATACTAGGAAAACTTGTGACAAAGATAAAGTACTCATACTTAAAAATTTTAGAAGGATCACAAATTTATTCAAATTGATCTGTAAGGCATGCGTAACCAATGTTGTAGTAACCATGAACATATTATTCTTTTGAATCTGATTCTAACTCAAAGGACTCTAAATCTGATGTGGAGACCGATGTTGATTTTGATTCTGATATTAAATTTGAAATTGATTCAAGAATAGAACATGACTCTAACTCTGATTCTTCATCTAATGGGTACTCTGTTACAATGATGTCTTGTTGAATATTTGGTTTTAGATAAGTAACAACCTATGATGGCATAATGGGCTCTATAAAAATAATTTTTTCAAAGTGAGATTCCTCTAGGATGGGAAATAGGTCAAGAGACAACTCCTCAGAGATTGACTTGTCAATAGGATGCACTTGAAAAATAGGTACATGATCGATGTAATGATTTGCCCAAAGGTGGTTATAATCATTAAGAAGTGACTCAGCATAGACTAGCTCATCAAAGTGAGACTCCTCGACAATTGGTATGGGATCAATAGGCAATTTATCATAGCTTGATTTATCACAAATGGTTAGTTTAACAAAAACATTTCAAATTGGTTGGTTTTCTTGGCCTTGGTTTCTAATGACTTAGAAAATACTAGTTTTGAACATAGATTGGTTTTCAAATGATTAAATCAGTTGAGGTTTGGTTGGGATTGGTATTAGATGAGGAATAAATTATAATTAGATAATGGTAGTGCCTTGGGGAGTATGATTAATCACATGAGCCAAAGGATAAAGTCCTGAGATGGTAATGATAGGGTGGTGTGGAGTTTGATTGCTCACATAAGCCAAAAGAGTAAGTCTTGGAATAATGAAGGGGTGTTGTGGAGCTTAGTTTCTTGCACAAATCGATGGATGAGATCTTGTTATATAAATGGTTGGGTGTTGTGGAACCTGGTTGCTCACATAAGCCAAATAATTGGGTTTAGGAATGGTAATGGTATTCCTTGGATATTACAGAGCTTGATGGGTTGTATAATGCAAAAGAGGGTTAGGGGTAGCCGATGATCAGATAAAAAAAGTATGTCATGATATTTGATTGCTTTTACAAGCAAAGGCATCTAAGTATTCCTCATAAACCATATCATCCCAGTTGTGAGTTAGTTCATAAGATGGTTCTTGACTATGTTCCATGTCTTGATTATTGCAAAGAGGGTATGGATTCATATCCCAAAAAACATTATCTATAGTTGGGTCTTTAAAGTCCTCTTCATAAGCCTATTCAAACCAATCAAATTCTTTATTTGGATCTTAAGTTGCTTCATGCCTTTGTTCCCATGAATGCTCAACATGAGGTGGATAGAAATCTATCTAACAAACCATATTAGCATCATTGGGGTCTTAAGAAAATCCATAAAAGTCATTTTGTGCAGCCATTCTATCATAAGTTTAATTTTAAGTGACTCCACCATAAGTGTAGCAATACATATCTACAAAAATGATGAAAGCTTTGAAAAAAAAAAGACTTATAGTACTACAAACTCTGAAAAAATATATCTAAAGGGCAAATGGTTTAAACTTGGTGTAACTTGATCGAAGGGGTGGAGTTGTATCTCTGATATGGTTTAAAAGTGGAGCTGTATCTCCAAAATGATTTGTGCTAAGACTTGGCATAAAACAACCTAACATGAAATGTCTAATGTTAAATGTCATATGCATAAAAGGTCAAGTGTCTGAATAACAACCAACATGTCAAAGGCCTAAGTCAAAGTGTTCCAAATAAGGTCTAAAATAGGAAAGGGAAAGGTTGAGTTTCTAGGTCTTTTGTCCAAACACAGAGTCAAAATTTAGGCTCAAACAAATAGGCATGCTAAGACTTTTGGCTAAATGGTGTCAAAAGATAGACTTGAAACAAAGGCTGATATGATTTGATTTAATCTAACAAGTTTGTAAATAGCTTTGACATAGACCCGACACATAGAATCAAATATAAACATGATCAGTTAGCATAAGGCATAAGACATAAGGATCTTTGAGAAAGGCTATGTTATCCCAAATAAAGGCACAAATAATGATGAGGATAGGCATTAAACAAACAAACCATAAATAGTTTTCAATTTTGGGTAATCGATTAACTAAAGTTATGCAACCCAAAAGAGAAATATCTATGTATCATCCCCACAATTTAAGGCCTAAAAGAAATCAATCAATGTTTTAATCCAAACTTGACAAGGCTAATTTAAAACTCAATGTTGAAAACTAGGATTGGATCAAATGAGATAGATAATATTGGATAGCATGATGGAATAAGACAAAGGTCCAAATGGTATACACAAAGTGGTTTGAAACAAATGATTTTGATATAGTGGTAAACTAGTCTTGAAACAAATTGAGTAGACTAACGGCATAAGCCTGCTTGAATGATGTGGTATATGTTATGTTTCAAAATAATCAAAGGCACAAATGGTTTGACATGATTTGAGAAACATAACACTACCCTTCATAACTCAAATGCATTGTTTTAACATGGCTTATGAACAAACAAACAAGTTCTAGTCTGAAAACATATCAAGCAATAATGACCAAAATAGACCAAGTATATTCGTTTGAATCCTAGCAAGGGTATGGCATGTGGGGTTGAATAAACTATCAAAGTTTCAATCATTATATGGGAATCAATTGCACAATGAATTTCATGCAAAACAATGCAAAAGAAAAGCATGGATTTTGGGTTCGTATCACTTGGCTTGTTATAAAATGGTCTAGTCCTTTTTGCAACCACTACATCCTATTATTCACTCAGTGTAGTGTGATGTCCAAAGTAACACTACATCTCATGTGCAACTCCAAAGGAGCCAAATGAAGTCAATGTTGGGAGATGAAACCGCAAGTCAAAGCTTCCCTAAAGAACTCATGAGAGGTGATGAAGTCCCCCTCGCAAGCCAAGTTTGCATGAAAATAAAGAAAGAATAAAAAAGAAAGACTTTAGGTTAATTTTCAAGATCACCCAAACTTTGATGAGTTTTTGGGGAGTGCTTTAGGCAACATTTTTTCTAAGCCTTGGACTAGGCTACTTGCAATAGGAATGGTGATTTTGATTTCAAGGGTTCCCTAAAGGGGAAAAATGGAATAACATACACGCAACATCCCTCTTCTTGCCAAAAAAAAATAGATCAAGCAACTATTGAAGATAAAAATCTTAGAAATATGAGTTCATTTTTAATCCCAAATGAAAATGAGGTGGTGTTCATTTGACCCCTTGGTCTTAGTTGTAACTTTGAAAACTAATGATAAAAACACTTATTTAAGAACCATAAATGTTACTTTAAGCACCAAAATAATGTTCCCAATTCATTTTAAAGCATGTCAAATATGTTCTAAAACATGATTTATCAAACTTGAAATTTGCTAGTTACTTGTCTACCCTTAAGGCATCACTCCAAAATCAAATATGTTAGATTAGAAACATTTTAAATGGGTTTTCCAAATTTTGTAAAAAATCTATGAAACTTGAAGCTAAACTAATTCCAAATTCTGAAAATTTAGGAGAAAACACGTGGTTTAAAAAAATCATATAAAATGGAATCCGTATGACCCCAAACCAATCATTTTAAAATAGCTCTCAGGTTTGAATTTTTAAGAAAACACAATGATCAATGTTAGTTATATAGCACCAACATCGACAATGTCTAACTAAGATCTAACTGATGTCAGTTGACCCAAGTAACTAATGTCAATATTTTATATCGATGTTGGTTATTGTGTAAACCCGTGGAAACAAAAAATGGCAAAATAAAGTTATAAAATCAATTTACTAGAGTTTTAAAGGTCCAAATGAAGATTTTAAAGATGAAAAATGATATTCTTCATGTGTGAGATGCATCTAGTCCCACCAGGTGTGCCATTATGTGATCTAGGAATTTGACTCAAGAGAGGATGGTTAGTATGGTGTTAGTTACAAAATGAAAACAAAGTGAAATAAACACACTAATAGCATAACATCTCTAGGCATAAACACTAGGAAGAGCTTAGTTAAAAAAAGCAAATGACTAGCACAACTAAAAAGTAAGGAATGAAAACACAAGAATTCCTTTCACCTTCCTTGGATGCTCCAAATGCCTTTGTAATGGTGGTTTGCTTAGCTTGTGCTTCAAGAGGTCTTCTTCAATGGAGTGTGGTTACCTTCATCTCCTCTTGGCACCTTTGGCTTGTAGTTTGGCTTGGCTTGGAATCAATTTGGCATTATAACACTAGTTTCATGAAGATTTTTGGAACCAATCCTGCATTATAACTTTGCACTAATTAAGCTTAGAAATGATGTTGTGAGGCCTCCTATTTATAGATTTTTGGATTTTATCATAATCAACCTTAGTCATCCATCTCAAAATTAAGATGTGTGGCTAAGGATTAATTCAATTTTTGGAATTAAGTTTATAATGCATTGGAATAAGGGGCAATTAAGAGGCATGGAGGGTATGAATCCTGATATTTGTGGCATTTATGGCCCAGGGATGTCTTCCCAAGAAATGAGGTCACTTGATGATACATATATTCCATATTCATTTCCAAAAATAAGTATTCAACAAGTTTCAATGGAATTTTTGATTAGGCCTTGATTTGGATTAATTAGCTCTTAGGCATGATTAAGCACATTGTGTACAAATTATCCAAATTGATTAGAATGCCTTGTTATTGGTCCTAAATTTGACTAGATTTGAATTAGAAGTCCACATCAGATGTGTTGGATGCGTATTCCCATTTAGAATGGTTCCAACAACAAATAATAAAGACACAAGTCTTGTGCAAAATATTTGATAGGAAAGAGTAGTCCAAAGCATGTAGGTACAAAATTGGCATTTTGACTCAAAATGAACTGATCAAAGTTAGCTAGCCCATAAATTTCATTACCCCATTTAGGGATACCCTAGCCAAAATCAGCACTTGAATATTTAAATTTCACATCATTTATCATGTTTTAGTGTTTTTATGACAAATTGTGGATTTTGGGTAGAAATTGGTCAAAATCCTGATTAGAGATTATCAACGACTAGTTTTAGGTGTCTACAGTAGGTATTATTCTCCTTGGAGGAGGGTATTTTAATGGCAAGGGATATTGAATTTATTGTGCGAGCCTAGACTATTGTGCTTGTTATGTTTGCTAAAAAGGTTGTGGGTTTGGAGTAATTTGCATATGTTACATGGGCTGAGTAGATGGGGTTTACACCATATAGACATGTCTCAACTTTGTTACTCTATTTACAATAACATTATTATTGAGATTGTATTGTTTTGGTTTATCATTATTATTAGCCTATGCTGATTGTGATGCTTGTACTTGGACATGATGTTGGTTTTTGCCATTTCTTTGATTAGTAACTTGATTCTAATTTAAAAAAGTAATCTTGATGAGCCCTTTGTTAATAAGGGCTCACTTGATCAATAAAACTTTATCAATGATCTATTTAAAGGTATGCAAACACTACAATATTAGATGATATAATATATCACTATGCATTTTTTTGGTAAATACAATGGCTAATTGTCTGTATGGTAAACTATGAGTGAATAAAACTACAACGGCTCTCCATTGCTATAGATAACTTACAAAACTTTCACTGGCCTTTTGCTTAGCTTGCATCAAATTAACCAATGAAATCTCATGCTTGAGATTATATGAAAAATGATGCACAAACTTGTCTGAAACATCATCAAAATTTGATATTGAATTCTTGGGCAATTTTAAAAACCACTCTAGGGCTTGTCCTACTATACTCCTTGGGAACAATAACAAAAGGTATATGTCATTATATGCCACTAGCTGGCATGTAACAAATAACTCAGTCAAATGAGCCTTGGGGTCACCTTTCCCCTTATATTTATCAAATTTTGGTGGTTTATATCTTGGGGGAAATGGTATCTACAAGTACTCCATGTTAAATAGATAAGAACACATGTCATTCAACTTAAAATGTTTGGTTTGTTTCCTAGTTTGGATAGAAGTAATGGAATCCTTCATTTGTTATAATTCTTGATCTAGGAAATTGGAGGGAACATTGATTTGAGGTGGAATATTGGCTTGGGTAGATGGTTGAGTGGGCACAAGTGGAGCACTTTGATCAGGGTATGATAAAGGTATTTGTTGGGGTATGTTCATTTGGTTTGGGAATAGACTAGAAATACACATACATGGATTAGGGTTTGATTGTTGAAATTGCACGTATTATGGTATTGTATTTTGGTTCAAATTGGGTATATAGGATTGATTTTAAATATTTTGAGGTTACGATGGAGGAATATGGATATAATGTGCCTATTGAGGTTGAATAGGGACATGCTACTAACTAATCAAACCTTTTTGTTGAGGGGGTACTTGTGAACCAAGACCCTATATTTGAACTAGTGGCACATTATACACAAAAGGCAAGGTTACCTGATCAATACTTGAAGAACATTGGAACCTATTTGTTGCACAAATCTTATTTGGTAATGGGATGCATATTGGAGATCTAACATTTTTTGTTGACCAATAGCTGTATTCTATTGATTAGACATCATTTGGATTTGAATTTGTATATTGGTTTGTGACGAAAAAGGTATGTTCATTGTGACTTGGTGAGGTGGAACATTGGTTATCCCCTATTGAGGTGGTAATATGTTCTGCTTCTACTACATTGGTATGTTTAATTGTACCTATTATTTTCCAACACTACTCATTACCTTTTGGGGAGGAGTAGGATTCATCACATTATATTTTTTAGGCATGATATTAGTTATCAGTTATCTACCTAACCCTATTGGTTGACTTCTTAAAGAAGCAGTTGGTTAAGGATTAGTGGTATTAGTTGGTAGGTTAGGATGTTTGAACTCCTACTCCTTGATTCAGATAACCACTCATGGTGTTAACTAAAGTTAAACTTATTTTTGGACTAATTTTTTGTGTACTTACACCAATTTGGTTTGGATTAGGTATTACTTACACATTATCCACTACATTTTGCTTAGTAATCTATGTAGAAGCAGAAGACACTTCTTCGATGGTTGGCATATGAAATAAATTGTTGACCAAAGTGTTTTAAAAAAATGGGTCTACACCCTAATTATATTGACCTGTTAATTTTATTAAAACCCTTAGTGATAGAACCAAGTCAATAAGAGGTATATTTGACATGGTCATATGATTATAATTATGTGTTAAGTCTAAGTAAGTTTGGTATGTTATCTACATATATACAAAGTGATCCTCCATGGGGTCCTTTCCTTTGACAAGCATACTTGGGTCTTGATATACCTTTGGGGCTAGAGCTAAGGGCTTGTAGAAGAAGCTTGTTGACTATACATTATGTTTTGAGGCATTCTTACTAGACTTGACAAATTCTTATGGAGGAAGTCTATTAGAAAATTATCCCCTACTTCTATATCTCTAACCAAAATCTCATATTGTTTTCCAATAAGTGATACTCAAATAGATAAGGATCATACGTTAATGGTGTAATAGCATAGTGTGATTTTTGAGGAAATGGTTCTTCAATTGTAGGTACTATAGCTTGGTATTACTCTATTTGTTCTTGATCCTAATCTGAGTATGGAGGCATGTTAACCAAATAATGAGCCAATAAGTCTTGGTTTTGTGCCCATGTTTGAGTGTTATAAGATGGATAAGGATCCATATTATAAGCAACATTATCTACATAGGGGTCTTGAACCATTTCTTATTGTGAGACTACATTACTAAATCTTGGATTGTACATGAGGCCACTATGAGTGTAGGAAGACATGTTGGGATCCATAGTAAATGTTTCGTAAACAAAAGGAATAGAGTTATACAAACTCTAAAAAAGTGATGTCTAAAAATAGGTTCAAACTTGATCTAACCTAGTCAAAAGTATGGATATGTATATCCAAAAATATTGATGTAATGATTTATGATAAAATAAGCTAGCATCAAATATCCAAAATTACACGTCTCACATAAAAAGGTCAAGTAGATGGACTAAAAATCAAAATGCCAAATTCTAGGATCAAAGTGTTTCAAATGAGTCTAATCTAAGAAAAACAAAAGTTTATATGCCTTTTGGCCAAATGTGGCATCAAAAACTAGGCTCAGACAAGGTATGTGCTAGGACTTTTGGCCAAACATCATCAAAAGCTATATTTAAATATGAGATATTTAATCTAATAGATTTGAAACACTTCTTAAAAAAATAGGAATTTGACTCTTGGACATAAACTTGATAAATGGGTATGAGGTATGAACAAAAGGCACTTGGAGATAGTTTATTTTATTCTAAATAATGGCACAAAACTAGACTTTTTTGACCAATAAACTAGATAAAGGTGAATGGTGTAACTGTTAAAGAATCATAAAGTATATTCAAAATGGTTGGAAATTTGGAAAAACTTGGACTCTATGCAAATAGGCCTATGAAACAAGTTTTGACATAATTTTAGTAGTGTAACAATTCTAAAATTCTCAAAAGGTATGACAAATGTTTTGCTTCAGGACTCTAAGGTAAAATTTTCAACACAATTTCAGCAGTGTAACACTACTCTCCTAAACTCAAATGACACATAAAGATAAAGTTTTTACAAATATCTAAAGAAAAAATGTTTGTATCAAATAGCCTCAAGATAAATGGTAAAATAATATGGGTAGTACAAAATGTAACCTAGGACTCAAAGCGTGAGCAATATACAGGATGACTTAATTCTAACCAAATGATGATAATGATTATGAGTCTAAAAACAACGTTTAATCTAAATTGGAAATTAAACCTAAGTTCCCTATAGTTTAGTGCAAATGGTGAACCCACTTAACACATCAACCTTATGAACTTATAAAGGTGCAATTTTGAATTTAAACTATCAATATACTTAAGAAAATTTGGGAAAATGGTCTGGACTCAAATGGGTAGCATAACTACACCAATGGATTATATGACACAAATTTTATGATAATTTTTTTAACAAAGAAGATGATTTTCACTTGGGTAGCATAACACCTCTTTATTCAATAAAATGTGGTGGACAATGTGTTTGGTTATGTAACCTTTGTTAACAAATAAGTTTTGACTCTAAATAAGACTAAGTAATCTAAGACAAAGATAAATTAGCTAAGTAATCATCTGAAGCCCTAAAATGACAAGGTGTGGAAAAATGGGGTTAACTAAACTAACAAGTTTCACGCATTTATAGATGGATCCCATGTCTACCAACTTTCACATTAGAAAACAAGAGAAACAACATGCCAATTGGTTCTACATCATATGGCTTGTTGTAAAAATTTCTTACAATTTTTACAACCACTGCATCCGTTGCTCACTCAATGTAGTGTGATGTCCAACATGATCATAGGTCATGGATTTAGCCTCTACTAATGGAGATGTTCTAATTGCTCAAAGCATCATCCTAGTGAGGAGATCCCAATTTAAATACCCCTTATGGAGAGGGGTTGAAGATGATTTTGGGAGATGAAACCCTAGGTCAAATATTCCCTATATAACTTATGGGAGGTAATGAAGTCCCCTTCACAAGACAAGACGCAATGAAATAAAAACTAAGTAAAAAAATCTTTATGGTTATTTCTAGATCACCGAGGCCATGTCGGTCTTGGGAAGAGCCTTTCACAACATATCTTTTATGCCTTTTGACTAAGGTAATTTTCAATGAAGATGGCACTTTTGATCCCACAAGTTCACTATAGGGGATGGGGGGAGAGCATACATGCATAACTTCCTTATTGCACAAACAAATATAACTAAGCAAAAAATGATTAACTTACATAAAACAAAAATTTGGAAGTGAATTCAATTTTAGAGCACTAAAATTAAATATTTGGTGGTGTTGTTTGGCCCCTTGGCCTTAAGTTGTAAAAATTTGAAAGAACTAAAATAAAACTATTCAAGTAAGCACCCTAAAAAAAATTTAAGCACCAAATGAAATATTCCTAATTGTTTTTAAGCATTCAAAAAGAGGTTTTAAAAGATCTAATTAAGCATGATTTGGTAGTTTTCAAGTAGGCCATGCAAGGAAATGGTTAGAGTGTTGTTTAGATTTGAAGCACTTTTTCAAATGAAACAAGTAACTTTGAAAATTGAGCTCTCGGATTCACACAGTGTAATCTTGTAACTCCACAATCCTTATCATAACTTTACAAAACAATGATTGGTTAACAAAATATCATAACTCATAGGTTAATCAATAAAAATTGACAATATCACTACTCTAATAGACAATATCATAACTGATAAAGCAAACCTGTAACTTATAAAGTTGCAGTATTATCACTTAACCATAATGGCCTAGGCTAATCGCTAGTAGTTTAACTACAATACCATGACTCAAACTGATAATATCATAACTTATAAAATCATCATTTTATAATATCATGATTGGTGAATCATGATATTTTAATAATGTAACTTGACCTATAGACAAAGAACACATTAGTCTAAAAACATAGTTAAAATTAAATATCATGATTAAATGACAAAATCATGATTATGTCAATTACGAGATTATGGTCTAGAGGACAACATCACAACTCCATAATGAAAAAAGCATCACTTCCAAAAAACGTGTTTTTACTCAAAATTTTCTCTTTTTACTCCCACACTGCAAGATTCTACATGAAAATGGTTAGTAGGTTGCTTGTATGATCTATTTGATCAAATTCATGGGGATAGGTCCCATTGAGTGTGCCATTATGTGATTTAATAATTTGACTCAAAAGAGGGGGTTAGATCAAGTGTTAGTTTAAAATGAAAGTAACGCACTAACAAACATGACATCTCTAGGCTTAGACACTAGGGGGAGCTCAATAACAAACATACATATGAAAGCAATAACTAAAACATGAAAGAAACCTCCATTCACCTTCCTTGGAGCTTCCAAATGGTTTGTAGAGTGGCTTTCTTAGCTTGTGCATCAAATAGTCTTCATCAATGGAGTTATTTGGCTCCTTCTCTCCTTGGCACCTTTGGATTGTGATGGCTTTGACTTGGCTCAACAATTTGTCATAATAACAATAATTTTATGAGGCTTTGGAATCATTTGTTCATGGCAACTTAACACTATCCAATCTTAAAATAATGAGTGTGAGGCCTCCTACTTATATTTTTTGTAATTGATCAGAATGAACCTAAACTATCCATCTCAAGATGAAGATGTGTGGCCAAGAATACATTCAATTTTGGAGGCCAAAATAAATAAATGCCCTCATAAATATTTGGGATAGAGAGGCATTAAAGAGGCATTGGAGGGCTTAATCAAATATTTGTGGCATTTATGGCCTAGGGATGGCTTCCCAAAAAATGATGTCACTTGATGATGCAAAAACTCAATCAATTTCCAAAAATAAATATTCAACAAGTTCCATATAATTCTTAATTAGGCTCATGATTCTAATTAATTAAATTTAAGCATGATTAATCAATTTTGGTGAAAATATTGGCAATTGGTGCTCAAATTAATCAAATTGATCAAAATGTCACATTATTAGCTCAAAATTTTAATGGATTAGAATTGGAAGGAAATGTTATTTGCATTGGAACCATTATCCCATTTAGGATGCTATCATACCAAATAATAAAGGCACATGTATCATGTAATAAAATTGGTAGAAAAGAGCAATCCACAACACCTAGGTATGAAAATGTCCTTTTGACTCAAAATGATCTGATCAAAGTTAGATATCTCATAAATTGAATTGTCCCATTTAGTGATACTCTGTCCAAAATCAGCACTTGTATATGATAAATTCAAACCATTTAATGTGTTTTAGTGTTTTTGGGCCAAATTGTGCATTTTAATATAAATTGGTCAAAATATTGGTTGGAGGTCATTGGTGGAAACTTTTAGGTGTCTACATATATAATTTAGGGTATTCTTCAAGTTGATGCTCATTTTTACAAAAGGCAAAAATAGGATAGACCATGCAATCACACTAGTAGTGGTCTTGAGATCTACACTTATAACATGTCATGGGTGGAAAATGACCACCTCCTCATCCATTGGCATGCCCTCAACCTCTAAAAGGTTGAATCCCACAAATTTATTATGTGTTAGCTATAAAATCATGATGATTACCTCATGCTCATGTTTTTGCTTCATGAATATCATTTATGACCTCATAGTCATTAGTATCATGGGCATATGCATCACATATCTTACAAAATAGTGATACTTTGGCTTGGGTGGCATGCTAAAACAAAGGAAAAATTTGTACATCATGGTATTAGTTATATATTTAATAAAATTATTTTAACATGGCACAAACATTCCTTCATGGAAAATTATTATTGTTATGACCCTCTACTTTAAAATAAACACACCACAAGCCATTGCGAGTGTCATGGACATTTTTGGTTGTAATATTATCTAACTAAGAAGCCACAAAATAAATTTGGGGATATATAAATGGGTTAATTTTGTGTCTATACTTACCATAAATTTAGCATGGATCGTAGCTTTTAGTGCCTTGCATAGATCAATAAAGGTTTTGTAGGATAAGGCTCATTTAAAAGGGAGTAATAACCCTCCTAAAACCATTAAGCATGTTGCATTAGATTGATTTCAAATGATATATTAGAAAGAATGGTTTTAAAGTGAGAATCATATGCACACACACTCTTAGTGAGATCTTTCTTAATATTTTTTAAAGAAATAATAATTTTTTGAAACTCAAGAATATTAAATTCTTGAAGAAAAGTAGTTTTCAATAACTCATAGTTTATAACAACTTTTTGAGCATCAAACTTTTTATACCATTTATACGAGTGATCCAATAGGGTAGTGGCAAACTAAGTTGCCTTATCTTTAGTAAAAAGTATGCTCCACAACCACCAAATGAGTGTACACTTGTGAACATGTTCAATTTCATTCTCAACACCTTGATACTCTAGAAGATGAAGTGTTATTTCATAGTAAACTATAGGTACATTGGGTGGTTACAGTGGACCCTATGGTGGAATTCCTCTAGTTCCTCTTGAACCCTATGATAAAGTTCTACCAATTCCTTCTAAGATACCACTTGATCCTCCTACAACTCTAGTAGAACCACCATTGATACTGCCTCCCATGCCTCCTATAACAATAGGAACACCTGAAACATTAGGTGCTAAGAGAGGTTGATTAGTTAGAGTTGGGCCTGTATTTTTCCCACTCCTTATATTCAATCCAAATGACATTCCAAGGTTATCCATATGTCTTAACTACACTAGAAAGGTAAATCTTAATGGTAAATTTAGTTGGCCTTATTGTAAAATGCTACTTTAAACTTGTAATCTAAGAGTTTATTTTATAGACTTAGCTTTAGACTCCACACTATCAGTATCCCAATTAATTATATAATTTTGTTAAACTCAGATGCATGAGTATGTGATGTGGTGGGGGAATTGGGCCTATTTGGATTAGGTTTCATTATCATCAATGCTTTTCCTATGTCTTTTGTGTGTACATGTGCTAGTGAAGGGTGTGAATTTATGGTTAGGAAGTACTCACTATAACTTTCCACCTTCTTATGGATTCTCATGGTACTTCAAATATCCTATCATTTCCCCTTGGGATTATTTCCCATCATGAAATTACACCTAACCACATCATATTAATGATTTTAGATTTATCACTAGTTAACTTCCATGTTGAACTACCAATCCTATACCAATGTGTACTCCTCCATTTCCCCACTAGTCATGTAGTTATAGATTCAACCATGAATTTATTAATTTCTAAGGGAAACTATCTTAGATACTTTCCATGTAGTTATTGTTGACCAAATTTTGGCCTTTCAGGCCAAAATTGGGCACCCCTTCTTGCAAAAAATGTCTCAGTCTATACCTTTGTCTAAATCCAACATGTAGGTTTCATGTCTAGTATGCAAGAAGTGTTCTCATACAAAGCTAAAGTTTTTTACATGTAAAAACCCAAGTGTTTTCTTTTAATCTCTTTGTTCTTTAGTATTTTGGCTAAGTCCTCACAAATGAATTCTTTTAGAAGGTTTGTTTTGGTCCTTTGCTCTAGTTTCCTTATCAAATTATTTTAGACTTTTTGTCTGAAGCCTTTTACTTAGGTGAATTCTTTTGGAATTTTTGTCTGAAGTAATTTTCCTAAAGGGTAGATGAAAATTTTCCTAAGGGCTATTTCAAGCTGAAAAGGACCTTTGCATTTTTTTGAAGGGTATGTTTGAGGCTAAGTGGACTATTTCCAAAAGTCTAAAGGACAACTGCAGGTTTTTTGAAGGACACTTACATTCTTTCTAAATGGTATGTTCATCTTTCCAAAGGGTACATTGGAAACTTTCCTAAAGGGCATTTTTATTTAGAAACTAGAACCTTGCCTTTTCAGAGGGAACTTCATAGAAAAATTGAAGGAAAGAATTGTTTCAGACATTTTGTCTGAAACAACTTTTCTAAAGGTCCAAAAAAATTGTCTAAAAGGTCACTTCCATTCCAAAAGGTACTTCATAGAAAGTCTGAAGGATTGTTTCAGAGAAAAGGTGGACCATTTCAAAATCTATAAGGGTATGTTGTTTTTTCTGAAGGGTATCAACTAGAAGGCCAAAGATAAAGAGACCATTCTAATAATCTGAAGGGTTCTTTTCCAAAAGCCTAAAGGGAAATTTGCAAAGGAAAGAGTTCCTTCAGACTTTTTGTTTGAAGGAAGTTTACAAAGGAAAAGGCTTGTCAAAAGGCCTGAAAGACTAAATTCATTCAGACATTTCGTTTAAATAAATTATCCAAATGAAGATTCTATAAATAATTTGAGAAGAAGGGAAGAAGAGTTCAAATGAATTCTTTTAGATAAATTATCTGAAAGAATGCTAAAAATACAAGTTCTAAGGACAAGAAGTCTAAATAAATAACTAAAAGAGAGTGACAACCCATAGGACATCAACTTCAAACTATGAAAATAGCCATTGGAGTTTAAAAGGAGTTTGGAAGGAACCTAAAAACAAATATGGAAGTGACACATGGCAAAATACTAAACATATATGCACAAGCAAATAGAGATAGGTAGGTCAATGGAGTGAGTTGGTAATACCATTTCATAGCTCAGTAAGCTAATAAGGAATAGCTAGCATCCAAATGAATTTCCAACTAATGCACCCATTTATGGAAAAATTTAGTTCAAAGCATCTTGATCTTGTTGGCATAACTAAAAAGAAAACATCTTAAAAAATGTAATGTAACTATTCCATTCACAAGTTGGCACATGTCTAAATCATTTTTAGACTTCCCTTTGCTTGATCTCTTTCTCAAAGCTATATATATGTATTCATTCTATTCATTGAGGAACCTCTACTGGTTATGGTAAAACTCTATCCATATTTGTATTGTAAATCTTGAATAAATATACAAGTGATTTTGCCATTTTTCACATTACACTATTGAGTATAAGTTTGAATCTTGTTGATAATGACTAGTGAAAAGGTTATTTTCTACCATATCAATATATGGCCACTTACTAATGTGCATAAAATATGATGTTGTAAGTCTTTGTTAGCAATCTTTACTAAGTGTATAAATGTCTTAGAAGTGGTATATGTGTATTATCTTTATAGAATCATTCATCACCCTCCTAAACATCAAATAAATTCCTAAATCTAACTTATGAAATACTAATGCAGCAATGTCTTTATTGTGACTTTGTGTGGAACACCCTTGTTTATCTTTAAGTAGTGGTTTTAGTCTTAAAAGGATATCAAATATTGGTGCATCACCACTTTTTTTCCAAGTTGTTTTCCTTCTCTCTTTTCATTCACAGTTGTTAGTTTAGAAAGATATTTAAGGTTCATCAAGGGGAGCTAGCCCCTCATTTAGAGATTCATCTCAATAGAATTGTCACCCACAACAAGAGAGATGATTCCATTTTACTGCTTGGATGAGGAAAATTGAGCATTTCCTCAAGGGTGAAAATCCAAGCATCAAAACTCCCTTAGGAAATTAAACTATGCTTCCTTCAGAAAATAATATGTAGACACAATGTATTCCAATATGTAACTATTTAGTGTTCCTTTCCATTAGATGTACATCACATGTGTCCAAGGAGTTTTCAAATTTTCTAAGGATTTTTGATGCTCTACTAAATAGGCATTTTTCCATCTATAATTTCTCAAATTATCTTGGACATATGTTGAAATCCATGATATAAATGAATGGGTAGTTCTAAAAATAAGGTTTCATATAAAGAATCGTATAGATGTGTTATACCCATTATAACATAAAAATTCTTGGTCTAATATATTGAAGTACAAAATTCTCTTCTATTATGTCAATCAAATGCTCAACATTTTCTAAAGAGATCCACTTGAGCATCTTTGTACCATCATGCTAACAATTACAATGTGTCTCGATAATAGAACCAAAATGTTAAGGACTTTATCCTTAGTTTTACTTTACTAAATACTAGTCATGAACCAAAAGGAAATAAAGAAACCAATGAGATAGTGTGATGACATATCACACGAGTAGTGACCTCATGCACTCACACAAAGCATGTAACCAAAATTGGTATGTGTCAATTCTACCATGTGGTGGTAGACAAAATTAAATCTATCTATAGTTAGGCATTTTGGTTAGTTACATTTAGACTTATTACTACAAACATAATATTGTGTTTATCCACATTATTTACTCTACATTCCACATACTTCTATTTAATACCATAGGAATAGATTGACACATATCAAAATTCATATATAAAAGTAGTGATTCCATTGATTTTATTTGAAAAAGATTATAATGATATTTTAACAACATTTCCTCTCTATTATTCCCTTTTTATTCATCTATATAGCCATTTCTAAAAAAAATGAAGGGGTATTTATACATAAACCAATGCCTCTCCTTAGGTTACAACATAAATACAATAGAGATGACTAGCCAACAACTATATAAGAAAAATAAGTTGTGATGAGCCATTATAATAAAATCCTCTTGATTCAAGCCTAAATAACCCTATATACTCTCTATTCTACATATCCATGCATGTCCTCCTATTCTCTCATAAATCAGTGTTAGATTCATGTTTGGTTAGTCTCTAATGCTTCCATAAACTACTTCATAACCATATCCATTTATTGCACCCTTATCCAAGTTTTGTGCTTTTGTTTGAATCATGCATCTTTTTTTCCCCTTGTTTTTGTATCCTTGTCCCCCACAACTCACTCTTTCTTACTAAGGTCCTTCACACCCTTCTCTTCCACACCTTTGTTTTGTGCCTTTCTCTTCCATGATGTTATCTTCCATGCCATTTTTGTGCCCTTTCTCTTGTAGGATATGTATCCAAAAACCTTACAATATATAAGTACAATATTTAATGTCCAATATCAACCTCTACTAAACTAAAAGCACATCCTATACTATGTTCAAGATTCCACATATAACAAAACTTTTGTCAATTACTTCAATACCTAAATAGTAATGAAGATATACTTTGGTTTTGAATTGGTTCAAAACCCAAATAGTAATGAAGATAATCCATATATATCATTGCAAACCTTTTCATGAACTCCAATTTTAATTTTTTAGTGTATCATTGTTTCCTATTGTAGACACCTAAATTCCATCAATTTCATGTCATAATTAATTGTTTTAAAAATTGACATACTAATTTAATCACCATCTCAAATCTAAATTTTCCACTAACATCATTTACCTCCCTTTTTTGAATAATTTATTAATATATATTAATTAATTAAATCATGCACACATAATCCACAAAACTAATTAATATCTAGACTTTCCACTTCATCCAGATATCTTCCGCACTTCTCTCAACCAAGTGTTAACTCACCCAACCAACTCTTTAACTTCTACAACTAATTGTTGAGTCACCATTGAACTTTTCAACTAAGGTGAGTCATTTAATAACCTTGACTAATTCCTAAGACATTTTAAACTACCAATTAACTTTCTCCTTCTCTCACACACACATGGGAATTAGTCATCATCCATTGAGATGAGGACTCAAATCCAATCATTGATAATTATCATTATAAAATTAATCTAGATTATTCACAATCATCCATATTTTCACCTGAAATCCTATAAATTGAAGTGTCATCCTCCATTATCATCATCCACTTTCAAGTTTTGAATATATAATAGGAAGTATTATAACTATGAGAATGCAACACAGACTTGAGCCTTTGATTCACAAATGCACGCCAGACCATTGACACTAGTTGCCCTACACTAGTGACCAAGTCTTAGGAAATTAGGTGGTGTTTGAAGATAATCAATTCTCAACTTTATTGTTATAACTCATGAAGATTTGTTGGATTCACATAAGCTTCAAAACCTATTAGCACATGGCTAAAAAATCAAAGAAAAAATAGAGGCCATCTGTGAGCTATT
Organism: Torreya grandis; assembly: GCA_037957365.1. Taxonomy (NCBI): domain Eukaryota; kingdom Viridiplantae; phylum Streptophyta; class Pinopsida; order Cupressales; family Taxaceae; genus Torreya; species Torreya grandis. The sequence goes on along the minus strand of JARHVA010003282.1, from coordinate 1,304,881 downwards.
AGAGGAGTACAAATAGGTGTTGGATACAATTATGCTTCAAGCTAAGTATATAAAATGAAGTATGATAAATTAAAAGCAACATATTAAAAAAATCTTTGTTTATGGTTAAGCTAGAGTTTAACATGATAGATAAAGTTACAGTTGTCATGGAAAATCACATGGTTACTTTTGAAATAATGAGCAACGCACTCAAGAAATTGCTAGATTCAAGGGATATGACCATGCAAAAATTACAAACATGTCAAAATGAGACTCTATGAAACTCATTTTTAGGTGTTCAATAACAAAGGCACATAAATTAGTTAGAAAATTGTAATAGGATATCTTGGCCAAAATATCAAATGTTAGGGCACTCATCACCATCATCGATGATGAAGACATTAAGAACCTAATGGTGACTCAAGTCCTACTATGAATATTAATAACTATGGTGTAGAAATGATGACTGATTAGAAGATGTTAAAGTAACATTTATCCTATCTTGATGACTCCATTGCATAAATTCTTGACTATTTTTAATACATTCCCCATAATAGTTGTAATAACTACTTTAATAGAATAAGAGTACCACAAGCACACAGACAATCCTATAGCAACCACAATAGCCTCCACCAAAAATTTATATAGGATCAAGTGTTTCATCCACTCATCTACTAGGTCTATCATCACAACAAATTATTATGCATCCAACATAGAGTATGTTGCCACCTACATAGTAGGTAATGTGAAGGTCTAATTTTGCAATTTTCATAAATTTTTGACACATTTTTTTAGGATGACCGTAAGCATTAGAAATAGGGCCAGATTGGTTGAAAACTCATAAAGTGTGGCCACTTGGTTAATCTAGTTTATTAAAAACCTAAAAGGATGGTAGGCTAAAACACTAAGTTTAAAACCTAAAAGTGTGATTAAGTAGTGTGTGAAAAGTGAAAATTGGTAAATGACACCTAGAGTGATAACCATGAATCTTATTTCTCATTCACTTCCTTAGCTTAATATTTAAATTAGTATCTTGTGATATAACTTTACCTCAAAATAAGATAAATTAATTTAGGGAAAGTATTGGGTGTACAATAGGGCTAAAAAAATCATAGAATATATCTATTGGATAATGTGCAATTTACACTCATTTTCTCTTTTGTATAATATTTTTATATGTATTTAATCTATGTAAGTATAATGATAGATGATATACTGCAATTTACACTCATTTTCTCTTTTGTATAATTAGAGTGTTGATCCCATTTCATGTATTCCCACAAAATAATAACATTAACCAAGATATATCTACCTTGAATGATCCCTGTTTATTTAGGTTAAATAATTAAATGTAGAAGGTGGCAAACCCATAGAGATAATGCTTCAAAAATAATATTGTAGGAGACATTAAGTAGAGTGATAGGCCCCCAAATTCAAATTAATTTAGGGCCATCATATTTTATTATGCACTTTATATTACTTTTTTTGATACTCAAGCCTAAGGATTATTTGTAGAAGGCTTTAAGATAGACATGATAGAGATCAGGGCTAATAGTATCCCACATTGTTTTGAAAATTTCACATGGGAAATGATCACATATAGGATATTTTATAATGGTGATGTGCATAAATAAGTCATATAAATTCTCTACAAAGAGTTGTCTATCATAGGCAACCCTTTGGGAAGGAGTGACTTTGCTTAGAACAACTAAAAGTCATTAGTCGAGGGCTCACTATCACTTCAGGTAAGGTACCTAAGCTATGAGAACTTGTTGGTAATGTTTAGTGAAGGATATGAACATATCTAATAAAAAACTCAAAATATTTAGTTGAAAGATAATTCAAGAAACTAGAACAAGACAATTCAAATAATGTTATCTCTGAGAAGAGATGTTTTATTGATAAAATTTTTTAGACCCAAACATATGCTTATTTCTGAGAAGAGATGTAACATTTATATTTTGGGTTACATCTTAATTTATAAATGTTTTTAAAGTGGGGGGGAGGATGTGGAAGGTCACCAATCTCAAGGGAGATGAATTGGTTTTACTTCCATGATTTACAACAATACAGAATTCAAGGAATTACTATTTTTAGAAACTTACTATTTTTAGACTGCACTATTAAAATTGAAGTTTGGGGCACTTACATTGGGTTTTATGGGGTCAAAATTCATTGATAAAATATTCATTCCATCTCACCATGTTCTCCTCATTCTTATCTTTCCAATGGTTTAAATGGTGAGTCAATTGGAGCTATGGTGCAAAAGTTATGGCTCCCAGAAGTTTCATCATCAATTGGGGTAGACCCATCACCTAAATTATCACCTGAATTCTTGCCTGGATCATTCCTCCCTCCTTGAGAATAAATGGTCCGCATTTCATCAATATTTTTCATCAAGTGTGGTAGTTGTATTTTGATTCAATTATTGATGCAAACTTAGAATGGACTGTGATTTATGGAACAATGCAGGGCTCAATTGTTCACCATTTCTATTTGGCCATTAGTCTATGGATGGAAGGCTATAAAATTCTTCAGCTTGGTATCTATTTTCTTCTATTGTTGTATTGTTTGTGTAGTCATGGCTGCAACATCATCCCTTTTGGATTCTTGTGGCTTGACCACCATGAGAACAAAATTCTTGGCACTAATCAAAGAGACAGAGGTAGAAGGTGGTACCTCTGGTACCCTATACCACTATGTTCCAAGAGTGAAAGTAATCCTTAGAGTTCTTGATTCATAGATTCCATGTAGATCATACATGAATGGCTGACTAAAGAGTAAATCACAAACATCTAGATTGACCACATCACATAAGACCTCATCTTGAAAAAAATTTATTACATATGAGAGAAGACATTGGTGGGTGACACAGAGGTTTCTCTCTGGACTCAACCATCTAATACTGTATGGCTTTGGGTGAGGCTTCATGGATAGATTTAATATTTTCACAACATTAATAGAGATTAAATTCTTTTGACTTCCACTATCAAGAATTAAATGTAGAGTCTTACCTTTCATCCATAATTTAGAGTGAAACAACCTTTCCTTGTCATCTAGCCTCTTCTCATGGGTCTATGATGAAGCAACAATGGATTTGGGCTCAGCATCTATAATCTCTTCTTCAACCTCTTTGATTGTAGGGTCTGTATGAGGTAGAGTAGTGGATGTTGAGGATTGTGACTTAGAAAGTAGGGACTTAATGGCTCGACATTATTCTTTCGAGTGAGTTCTAGATTTGTGATAATCACACCACTTCCCAATCTTTCCTTCCTTTTGCTTCCAATTTTGGCCTCGTGTTTGACCTTCTTTATCACTTTTCCATTTTGAAGGCTGACTCTTTGTATTCAATCTTCCATGCTTCTACTCAATCTTTACTACAAACTTGTACGCTTCACCAAGGGTTTCCAAATTAAAGAGTTCCATTTCTCCCCATATGTACCATTGTAGTCCACCATGGTATTTGAGAACCTTGTGTTTCTCACTTTCTTAGATGCCCAATCTCACAGATAAATAATAAAAAATGTCAGTGTAATCTTAAACAAATAGTTCCTTAACTTGGTAAAGTTGTTACCACTCTATATATAGATCATCATATGCTCCAATGGGGTAGTATTCTTCCTTTATAGCTTCTATGAAATAATCCCAAGTAGGTTCCATCTCAAGGCCAATATCATCTGCACTGAATCTCTTTTTATACACTTCTCATCAATTTTTGATAGGCAATGATGGTTTCAAAAGAGCAAAAGTGATCTCTTTATCAGTGAATTTATTTATAGAAAAATAAGATGAAAATTGATCCAACCAATTTTATAATGCATCAGCATTTATTTTGCCTTCAAATGTAGGGATATCAAAATTCACTTGAACTTTGAAGGGTGTTGGGGCACCGAAAGGATGTGGGGGTGCGGATGAGGAGCCAAAATTTCCCATCGATATTTGTTGGAGAATTTGAGTGAATTGTTGTAGCATATACGCTTGTTACTATTGGAGGGCTTCATTCACCATTTCCTTGAAAGGATCAAATGTCTCATTATTTTCTGCCATTTGAAGTTGTTTGGAGTGAATAGGTGGATAGTCTACTGGTTCTATTTTCCATGCAAGCTTCCTATAATCTAACCTCATCCTCAAGATCATAAACTCTAAAGACAAACCATTCTAATACGACTAATCCAAACTTGAAAGCTTTGGTTGAAAGATAATTCAAGAAAATAGAATAATACAATTCAAATAATGTTATCTTTGAGAAGAGATGTTTTATTGATAAAATTTGTAGACCCAAACATATGCTTATCTCTAAGAAGAGATGTCTCATTTCCATTTTGGGTTACATATTAATTTATACATGTTTTTAAGGAGGGGGTAGGATGTGGAAGGTCACCAATCTTGAGGGAGATGAATTGGTTTGACTTCCAAAATTTATAACAATATAAAATTTGAGGAATTATTATTTTTAGAAACTTACCATTTTTAGACTGCACTACTAAAATTTAAATTTGGGTAACTTCTATTGGGTTTTCAAGGGTAAAAATTCATTGAGAAAATATATATCCATCTCACCACATTATCCTCATTCTTAGCTTTCGAACGGTTCAAACGGTGAGTCAATTGGAGCTACGGTGCAAAAGTTATGGCTCCCAAAAGTTTCATCATCAATTGGGGTAGACCCATCACCTGAATTGTCACCTAAATTTTTGCTCAGATCATTCCTCCCTCCTTGAGAATAAATGGTTTCCATTGCATCAATATTTGTCATCAAGTGTGGTAGTTGTACTTTTATTTTATTCCGGGTGCAAACTTGGAATGGACTATGATCTATAGAACTATGGAAGGCTTGATTGTTCACCATTTCTATCTGAACACCAGTATATGGATGGAAGGTCATGAACTTCTTCTACTTGGTATCTATTTGCTTCTATTGTTGTGTTGTTTGTGTATTCATGGCTGCAACATCAGCCCTTTTGGATTCTTTTGTCTTGACCACCATGAGAACAAATTTCTTGGCACTAATCAGAGAGATAGATGTAGAAGGTGGTACCTTTGGTACTGTGTACCACTCTGTTCCAAGAGTGAGAGTAATCCTTCACATTCTTGATTCATAGATGCCATGTCAATCATACATGAATGGCTAACTAAATAGTACATCACAATCATCTAGATTTACCACATCACATAAGACCTCATCTTGGAAAGGTTTTATTGCATATGAGAGAAGACATTGGTGGGTGACATAGAGGTGTCTCCCTGGACTCAACCATTCAATATTTTATGGCTTTGGGTGAGGCTTCATGGATAGATTTAGGCTTTACACAAAATTATCAGATATTAAATTCTTTTGACTTCCACTATCAAGAATGAAATGCCGTGGCTTACCTTTCACCCATAGTTTAGAGTGAAACAACCTTTCCTTGTCATCTAGCCTCTCCTCATAGGTCTGTGATGAAGCAACAATGGATTTGGGCTCAACATCTATAATCTCTTCTTCAACCTCTTTGACTATAGGGTCTGTATGAGGTAGAACATTGGATGTTAAGGATTTTGACTTAGAAAGTAGGGACTCGATGACTCGACATTCTTCTTTGGAGTGAGTTCTAGATTTGTGATAATCACACCACTTCACAATATTTTCTTCCTTTTGCTTCCAATTTTGGCCTCGTGTTTGGCCTTCTTTGTCACTTTTCCATTTTGAAGGATGACTCTTCGTACTCATTTTTCTATGATTCTACTCAATCTTTACTATGAACTTGTACACTTTACAAAGGGTTTCCAAATTGAAGAGTTCCATTTCTCCCCGCATTTACCATTGTAGTCCACCATGGTATTTGAGAACCTTGTGTTTCTCACTTTCTTGGATGCCCAATCTCACAAATAGAGAATGAAAAATGTCAGTGTAATCTTGAACAAACTATTTCTTATTTTGGTGAAGTTGTTACCACTCTATATATAGATCGTCATATGCTCCAATGGGGTAGTATTCTTCCTTTACAACTTCTATGAAATCATCCCAAGTAGGTTCCATCTCAAGGCCAATATCATCTACACTGAATCTCTTTTTGTACACTTCCCACCAATTTTTGATAGGAAATGATGCTTTCAAAAGAGCAAACATGATCTTCTCTTTATCGGTGAATTTATTTATAGAAAAATAAGATGACAATTGATCCAACCAATTTTCTACTGCATCAGCATTTATTTTGCCTTCAAATGTAGGGATATCAAAATTCACCTAAACCTTGAAGGGTGTTGGGGCACTGAAAGGATGTGGGGGTGCAGATGAGGAGCTAGAATTTCCCATCAGATTTTTTGGAGAATTTGAGTGAATTTTTGTAGCATCTACACTTACTGCTATGGGAGGGCTTCATTCACCATTTCCTTGAAAGGATCAAATGTCTTAGTGTTGTCTTCCATTTGAAGTTGTTTGGAGCAAATAGGTGGATAGTCTATTGGTTCTATTTTCCACCCAAGCTTCCTATAATCTAACCTCATCCTCAAGATCAATTTTATACCACTAATACGAAACTCAAAAGCTTTGGTTGAAAGATAATTCAAGAAACCAGAACAAGACAATTTAAATAATGTTATCTCTGAGAAGAGATGTTTTATTAATAAAATTTGCAGACATAAACATTTCCATTTTAGGTTATATCTTCATTTATGCATGTTTTGAAGGTGGGAGGAGGATGTGGAAGGTCACCAATCTCAAGGGAGATGAATTGGTTTGACTTCCATGATTTACAACAATACAAAATTTGAAGAATTACTATTTTTAGACTGCACTACCAAAATTGAAATTTGAGGCACTTCTATTGGGTTTTTGGGGGTAAAACTTCATTTATAAAATATACATGCCATCTCACCTCTTTCTTCTCATTCTTAGCTTTCCGACGGTTCAAACAACAAGTCAATTGGAGCTATGGTGCAAAATTTATGGGGTAGACCCGTCCCCTGAATTATCACTTGAATTATTGCCTGGATCAATATCAGTTATTTTAGTGAGGTGAATACCATCATACTATATTTTTTTAATCTATTGGGAGGGAGTTTTGGCTTTGAACATTTGAAAAAAATCTTTGTATACTCTATCCCCCACTTTGAGCTAGTGCAAATGCACTCAAATTTGATCTCCTCGAGCATTGTACATGTTTACACTTTGGATATTTTATCTCAATGTAGCCACTTTTATCTATAGAAGCTCATTGAAGGGTTTTTACTTTTTCTCCACCACCACATGACTCAAATTTGAGGAAATGGTTGAGTAATAATGTTATTGTATCTTAGCCAAATGATGACCATAGATTCAAAGAAATCTAGTTTTCTGATTGAGTACATCAACCCATCATTGAATCCAACCTAGCTATTGAGTAGGCTAGGGGACCAAGTTCTAAACTCACTTAATGTGGGCCATGGTTGGACCATGGGTTGGTATGGTTGTATTTATAATAATTGTGTTTTTTAAATGTTTGATGAGTCCACACTATGACTCATTATAACCATTATATATCATCCTTCACAACCATTATTATGCCATTTGAGTTGAGTATTGCATGTAGTCTTAGAGATTATAACTAGTCTAAGGTATAATATGAATGATTTTGTCCCTTTAAGCTTATGTGAATCTGAGTTAACATTATTTACATAATGTTATACTTATTTTCATGTGTATCCTTCCAGATTTGATATGTACAAGTGTTATAGCATCTAAATAAGAGTTTTTTTTATGATCTCATGAAGACAAGGAAGTGTCATGACTAGAAACTTATCATTTGAGTACAACACTAGACTTTACCAAGCATTCTATAAACCTTGACAAATAGTAGCGGATTGCAATAGTCAATCTATGGATTTTTATAGTCACACTATAGACTCTCACAACTCACCATAGACTCATCCACAACATGTTCCAAGGCATCTTATAAGTTCTTTAATCTATTCCATGATAATCCAAGACTCCTCTAGACACTTTCTATTCTTACATACATCTATATATAGACTTATATTTAAGTGTAGCTTTTCATTTATAGAAGCTAGTAAATATAAGTTGCAACTTTAGATAAGATGGTATGGATACATTATATATAATATTTGGTAACTAAATATGGTTGGAAGAAGAAATTGTAAATACCATGAGGATCTTCCCAAATTTTTGTGGATCCTTTCATAATTCTCTTCTCTATTTTGGTTATATAAACCAAACTCTCTGAATATACTCTTATTTTAGTTAGTTAAGTTGTTACCTAGTATTTAAGATAGTTTATTTTGTATCCAATAAAAGGTAGATCCATGCTCGATCTATGTTATGAAACATTATAATAATTTTCATTTTTTAGTATAAGAAGATTTTATGGTAGAGAATACTCTTTCATTTCTATGAGTTAGTCAAGATAGCTTTCTAAGGACTAAATTATTTTGACCTTGAATCCAAGGGTGAGCAAGGGCCCACTCCCCAAGGAGATAGGACATTTACTTTTGGTATTTATAATTTATTTCTTATTTATTTTTAATTATAATTAATATTAATATTTTAAGTGATTGGATTGATAACATGTAGGTTAAAATAGACTATTAATGTATGTGTGTTTTATAATGATCATTTATCATTTTTTTAATTTTAGTAATCTTAATTCTGCAACTTAGCTTAGAGTGTGGATTTGATATTTGATTTTAGTGTGTTTAATTTTCAATAGCATTATGTGATTTATTTCAAAGTATTTCATTTAGTTTGATGTGTTTACTTTTTGATGAAGTGTGTTTCTTTCAATCATTTAGTTAAGACATTAGGAAGTAGGAACTTAGGATAGGTCAACTCCAAAAAACCCCCAATCAACACTATTAGTTAAACGTAATAAATACCTTACTGTAGACAACCTTGGACACTAGCCCTAATAAGAAATGACACCAACACAGATTGGTTAAATGAATGGATAACAATGACACCCATCATTTTTGACATCATTGTCAGGGACATTCTTATAAAGTGTTACTAAGGTAAACTCTTAAGCTAACAGTAAAAAAATAAAAAAAATAGAATAAATTACTCTCTTGTCAAATATAGGTATATGGGTAGGCAAAGGGATTCACAAGGAAGGGTTGTTCCAAAAGATTCTCATCCTTTAAGAGAGAGAATCAAGGTAATTTTAGAAAAGACAAAAAGCTTAAAGAAAGAAATAAGTGAGTCTTTTGGAAGTACATCTTGGGATCTAGAGGAATCTTCCCCTACAAAAGTCAAACTTTCAGATAGTAAACAACTAGAAGACCTTAAAGGATCTCCTACTATTAATATAAATCTATTTATAATGGGAGAAAACATAGGTCATGTAGAAAACCCTCGTAGGAATCCTTCTCAAAGGAATTTCTCTTACCCCATCATCTTTGAGAATGATGATCGAACAATAATGAAAAACATTTTCCCATCCAATCTACCTACCTTTAGAATTCTATCCATTTAAGATCCTTATCAATTCTTTTCTGAGTTCAAATTTCTCTACGAAACCTATGATTACACTTCAAACAATAAAAATTTGGAACTTTTTCCCTCTACTTTGAAGGAAGGAGCAATGAGGTGGTTTGTGGGCCTAGAAGGAAACTCTATCAACACTTGGAGATAAAAGGAAATAGTATTCCTAAATAAATACCAAGATTACTATAGGGTCAAGGATAGAAAAGGATAATTATTCAAGATAAAACAAAATGAAGATGAGAACCTTTAATATTATCTAGACCGATTTGCTTTTGCCCATAACAGGTGTGGATATGAGCTATCTAAGAAAGTGATCAAAAATATTTTCCTTAAAGTATTGGATTATTCCTCCAAGGATTCTTTGAATCTCATGGGGAAGGGAGATATTACCAAACTAGACTTCTAAGAGATTACACAAATATGTACCAACTACTCTAAGACAAAACCTAGTAGTAGGAGAGGTAAACTAGGGAAATATAGTGATGTAAGTCAACTCATGGAGGAAATAACAAATTTCAAAATAGATATATTGGTCTAAATAAACATAAAATTAGATGGATTACAAGCTAAAGCTAAATCTAACACTGAACCACTAGAAATCTATTATTCAAATTACAAATTAAAACATGCACTTAGATATTATCCTCTAGACAAAATAAAAATTCATGGAATATGTGATATTTAGGATCATGATACAAGAAATTGTAGTTACCTTCCTAATCATAAGAACCAATTAAAATAGAATATACAAACCATATAGGAAGTAAACTATGTACAAAGGAAAGGAAATGCCTTCCCATAAAATTAACCACAATAGTTTAGCTCAAGGATTCATTTTACATAATGGTAGGTACCTCCACAAGTTTGAGCAACATCATCTTAGTGGGGTAACCAGGAATGGATGCCGCAAACATGGATGATGCCCCAACATATTTTAAAACCTTTAATACCCCAAAACCATCAATGACCATGGGTAAATCAACATTGGAACCCTATCCCAAATTATAATCAACAATAAATAAGGTTTCCATAATAACAAGAATTGATGGCTCCTTTGGGAACTAAAGCACCCCCTATAGAGAAAGTAAACCAACCTCAGCTACCTATCCAACCAATAATAAATCCAAATAATAGGTAGGTTTATGTAAATAATTAAGGTGAAACCTTAGGGGTAGGTGTTATTGAATGTGCAGGCATACATTTCAGGCCAGGAAAAACATTATAAGAACCTCATATTATCATCACAAAAATACCTCATGAAAAAACAAGTCAACAGACTCAACCAGTGAAAGAAGAAGAGTTATAAGTGAAACCTGGAAAAATAGAGGAAGTCACCATAACTCTTCCACCTGTTCCCTTTCGAAAATGATTGAAAGAAGTGGAAGACAAAAGGAAATCTGAATTGATTAAGGAACTCAAAAAACTCAATATAGAAATTCCATTATTACAAGCCATTAGGTACATTCTATAACTCAATCAGGTGATCAAAATTTGTGTATTAAGACACCTATTAATAAAAGACAATATCCTAAGACTACATGTAGATGACAAGTTTGTTGATTTATTAGCAGGTAAGCTACTTTTACCCAAGTATGGGGACCCAGGGAATTTTGTCATTTCTATAATGATTAGAAAGAAAGAGTTACCAATGTATTGGTGGAATCATAAGCTAATATTAATGTAATTATTACTTACACCATGTGAAATCTCTCTCTAACATATATGCAACTCACCACCATAATCTTACAAATGGCAGATCACTCCATTGCTAAACCATAAGGCATCATTGAGGATATAGCATTAACTATAGAGTCATGGGAGTAACCCATTGATTTTATTATTTTCCATCCTAAAAAAAAAAATCAGATACCCATTACTCCTATGAAGGCTTTGGTTAGTAATAGTGGTACCTCTAATTGATTGCATATTAGGAGATATGACCATCTCAAATGGTCTTAAAGTAAAATGCATTTATTTATATCCACCTACATAATCATCAATCAATATTGTAAAAAAATTATGAGTAGATCAATTTGAATAAAAGGGTGATAGTATCTCCTCTCTAGATATGATAATAATCACTAACCACGTGGAATAAATAGAGGATGAGTTAATAAGAAGTATTGGAAATGCTACAGACTTTAATAGTCCAATTACAAACCTTATCAATCTAACTACAGGATTTGATAGAAGATCCTATAATTAGGTTACTTATTGTGCATCTAAATTTATATCCTTTCCCACATCTTTTAGCATTATATATGACCATAGAAACATCTAACATAGTGTTATGTAATGGGCACATGAAGGTCAAAATAATTTTTTGACAACCTTCCTTTATCCTTTAGCTGGAATGATTTTTTTAAGAGACAAATTTTTCAAAGATAATATCACATTCCATATGTTGTTACCACATCCCTATCCTATCAACTCTTTAATGAGCAAATTAAAATAAACATATTCTTCTCATCTAGGCACTAATCAAATAATAGTAGCACCAAAGAAGTTATTCAACATAAATAGTTGGTTAACAGATGATCAAGAAGTAAAGGTCTTTGATGTACTTAGATAACATAATAAATATTTTACCTAGGAATATTAATACATGAAAATAATCCATCCAAGTGTATGCACCCACCATATCTACATAGAGAACATTAAACCAGTAAGGCAACCTCAGAGAATAATTAATCCTTCTCAAGAGACATTGTGAGAACTAAGATAGAAAAGTTGTTAGAAGTGGGATTTATTTATCCTATTTCTAACGGCCAATGGGTCTCTCCCTTGGTTATTATTTCTAAGAAAAATTGTAAATAGAGAATATGCATAGACTACATGGAACTAAATAAATCAATAACGAAAGATTATTTTTATTTACCCTTTATTGACTAAGTACTTGACAACTTGGTAGGGAAAAGATACTTCTCTTTCTTGGATGGATTTAGTGGGTACAATCAAATAAAAGTGGCACCTAAAGATCAAGATAAAATAACCTTCACTTATCCATGGGGAATATTTTCATATAGGGTATTTCTTGGTACCTTCCAATGAGCAGTCTTGGTCATATTTTTAGATTTAACCAATAATTGTGTGGAAATTTAAATGGATGATTTTACCATTCATGGAGAATCTTTTGATGAAAATATAAATAATCTAATAAAATTACTAAAAATATGTGAAGAACACCATTTGTCTTTGAGTCATGAAAAAATTTTAATCATGGTAGAGGAAGGAATAGTTTTAGGACATCATATTTCTACAAAAGGAATCCAAGTGGATCCAAATAAAATTGAATTAATTTCTAAATTAATTATCCCTCAAAACCACACTGATATCAAAATATTCTTAGGCCATGTAGGATATTATATAAATTTTATAGAGGATTTAGGAAAAATTGTTTCTCCAATGTTTGTTTTGCTAACAAAAGAAAGCGAGTTTGTTTGGAGTCTAGATTGCCAACAAGCCTTTGAGACTATTAAATAAAAAATAAGTTCTACCCTAGTCTTAAGAGGACCTAATTGGTCATATCCCTTCCATATTTATATTGATGCATCTAATAATGCTATGGGGTTAGTTTGGATAAAAAGATGAATAAGGATAGATGTACACCATATATTACATTAGTAAGAACTTGAATTCTATTGAGAGAAAATACACAACCATTGAGAATGAATTCCTTGTTGTAATTTATGCCATAAACAAGTTTAGACACTATATCACTAGTTACAAAATATTTTAATATACTGATCATACATATATAATATATTTGATAACAAACTAGTGATAGGAGGAAGAATTATAAGATGGTTATTAATGTTACAAGAATTTGACATAACAATCATTGATAAGCCTAGTAAGTTCAATGTGGTTAATTAATTTATTTCTATATTGAACAATGTAGATGAATAAGAACATATAGAAGACAATTTCCTAGATGAGTAACTATTTGTTTTTGTAGCACAATCACCTTGGTTTGATGATATAGTAAACTTTTTGTCTACAGGGATGTTTCCTTTTCAGTTTACTAGGAAAGCAAAGAAACATTTTATTAAATGAAGATCTTGTTTTATATGGATTAATAGTATATTGTTTAAATATGGAGCTCATCATGTCTTCTATAAGGGTGTAAAAGAGAATGAAATGTATGACATCATTCATGTTTGACATAATGAACTTGGTGGAGGACATTACTTAGTTAAAAGGACAGTGCATAATATCCTTAGAGTTGGCTACTACTAGCCAACTCTTCATAAATAGCTAAAGAGGTACATCTAGTAGTGTGATCCATGTCATAAAATGGGTAAACCTACACTATCTTCTAAAATACACCTCCATCCTCAAGTACTTTTAGAGCCTTTTGAAAAGTGGGGCATGGAGTTTGTTGGGCTCATAGATCCACCTTCTCAAAGGAAGGAGTATTTGTTGGTATGTATAGATTATGTAACCAAATGGATTGAATTACAATTTATTCCATTTGTAAGAGAAGAGGTAGTAGCAGACTTTTTATACTCTAGAATCATGTAGAGATTTGGATCACCTAGAGGTAGTATCTGATTAGGGACCCCAGTTCATGTTCAAAATGATATAATCATTCATAGAGATCTACTAAGTCAACCATAGGAAGTATTCTCCATACCACCCATAAGCAAATAGATAGGTAAAAGTTACTAATAGATAATTGGAGAATATTCTTAACAAGATAGTCAGTAGCAATAGGAAAAATTGGGTAGCCAAAATTATAGAGGCTATATGGGCATACAACACAATATGGAAAACCACTATAGATTTTTCACCATATGAATTTGTATTTGGTATGAAACATATTCTTTTGATTTAATTTGAAATGCAAACTTTAAGGACTACACTAGACATAGGTATTGATTTGAATGAAACGCACACACACACACAGAGAATTTTATAACTAAATGAGTTGGATGAAATGAGAGAATAAGTTTTGTAATAAATAGAGATGATGAAATACCAAAGGAAACAATGACATGATTTGCACATCAAGATAGTTTAAAGGAGACTGGGCACTTTTGTATGATTCTAAGTACCATAAATTCAAAGGAAAATTGATAAATAGATGTATAGGACCATTTTAGATATAAAATATTTTTTATATTGGTTCAATACAATTGCTACCTATAGATGGTAATAAAAAAACACTCCTAGTCAATGGACACATGTTGAAGTTATACCAGAAACCTTCCAATAAAGAATAATTTATGTAGCTGGTAGAAAATGAGTTTGGCCTCATGGAAGAACTCAAAGCATTCATGAAAACTGATCCTTGAAGACAACATGGTCTTATTAAAGGAATTGGATTCACCTCTTCTCTAAAAAAGTAAAAAAAAAAAGTTTTTAAAAAAGGGTAAAAAAAGAAATAATAAATTTTAACAATAAAAATCTTTAGTGATGTTTTTGATAGTCATGACCATAAAACCAACTTACTCATTGATCATGTACTACAAAATGATCCTTGACCTAAAAACCAATAAATGGTTGGTTAAGGGTAAAAAGCTAAAAAAAATCAGAAAAGTGAGTTCATAAATTCAAGATTAATCATCATCTATGATTGATTCTCCTTGTTCCCAAAGTAATAAACATTGATGTTTTCTTATTCTATAGCATTATTCAAACTAATCCATACAAATTATTATTGTTAGAATGAGTAAAGAAGGACAAGCAAGGATAACATCATGAGTTTTAGAGGTATAGGATTTATTCTTTTACTAAGGGTTAGATTTTAAGTTTCTAAGTTTTCAAGTATATGCTCAATATTTTGGAAAGACTTCATATTTTTTATGTGAAGGATGTGTGTGGACCTACTACTCAAATATCCCCATGTTGGTAGGCAATATTTTTTAAAAATTACCTTTTTACACTTGACTTGACTAAAAGCTATAGACTCTATCCTATCAAATCAAGTACACTTCCATGATGACTTTGTCATCACGTCACAACTCATGTGGACAAGTAATTGATATAAGGATTGGAAACGTGATGGTTACAAATGGATAAAAAGGTAATAATAAGTAATCAATATTATTTGATAATCGTGCATTGCCATCATCACATCACATGCTTGGAGGGCTTTAAGCTTTGTCCATAACACTAAGGTAAAAAGGGTACCATTGATACCATAATCCATTGATTGAACCCAATGAAGTTCCATTTTATTTCTTGAGTATAGCTACAAATTATTGCGATTTGTAATACTTGAAAAATTTAGAATGGGATAAAAAAAGAAATCTGAGCCTGAATCCATAGAAGGTCTCTTAGGAGATAAACAAGAAAAACTTGTGTATAAGTTGTAGGGTGTCTCGAGTTTCTAATAAAATTATAGAGGTTTTATGAAACCCTTGTCACATATTTTATTCTCCACTTGAATATAAATTTATCAATTTTTATAGGTGTAAAAATTTCATTCTCTAGCCAGGTCATTAGAGAATTGTCTAGAATTCTAGATGAAGAGGCCACAATCATAGGAAGATCTTCTTTCAATGACCTCATCCACATTTTCCATGGTAAGGGAGAATCAATGCCATCATGTTTTCATGATGTCAATGGAAAAATAAAATGTGTCAATAGAGACTTATTATCAGAACCATAGAGGTTTGTATCTTTTTGCCTCATCAAATATCTCACCTATGGTGGATAATGTAGTGTTTTAAGTTGTGTTGTAATGAGGATGTTGATTCATTTGAGGTATGTCCTACAACATCCCCAACATATAATTAATTTACCTTCATTTTTATTAGGGTCTATACAAGTAATTGCCATGAGGTACCCTAGTAATCCATCATATATCCACCATAATGAACTTATCTAAATGATCATCCAACATCATTTTCTTAAGAAAGAATAGGGCACAAAAAATTGGATAGCTTTTCATGAGGGAAAGAAGAGGAAACACCTAAATATTTCCAAGAGCATACCACAAGAACATTTTTATTCTATCTCTAGGGCCCCACCAAAGGTCTCTTCCTCCAAAGCAACTACTCCTGAATCAATCCAGAGTAAAAGATCAACCTTTAGGGCTGTTGCACCTAGATCTACTATTCCCATCAATTTAGTTGTACCACTAGAGCCAAGAAGAAGATTAAGACTTAGGTCCTCAACAAGAAACCACAAGACATGATCAACCTAATTCTCCATAGGAACCCATTTAGATCATAGAAGATGAGCCTCCTATAGACCTTGTTCCACATTAAGTACCTGAGGAGACCTCACATGAAGAAATTTTACCTCTCACTCAAAAAAGAAGAATAAATTTGATATTATTAGCTAATGATGATGATGTAATTACTGTAGAAACCCTTGATAGCCTATGTTGGGAACCCACTACCAATGTGTCATAAGATAAAGAGAAAGTGGAGACTCCTTTTTCATAGAATTCTTTTGAAGAAACTATTCATTTTATTTCCTCAACACAACTATCCATTGATAAAGGCAAATCACCCATGATTGATGAAGAATCCCAACCATAAAAGAGATATAATATGTAGAACTACATCATGCCTTGGCATTATTCCAACTAGAAGCTATAGTCAAATAGAACATAGAGGACTAGCTACTATCTTTTTTTTAGTGTAAGGATTTTGTCATTTCTCTTTTGTTTCAAAATATATAGAACATTCAAACTCAATATTTTTAGAATGGTGAAGAGATATCATCCTTATGCAAGAAGTTGGATTAATTTTATAATGAAGTCATTGATATATGGATTTATACCAAGAAACTTGAATAAGATAATGTGTCCTTAAGAAGGAATCTCCTTAAATCTAAACAAGAGAATACAACATTGAAAGCACAATCAACCTCTAGCTCTTATATTGTGCCTCCAAAACCTATAGTAGAGCAACGTTTACAAACCATTATGTCCTACCTTGATGTCAAAAATCACTAGGAATAAACTTTATTTGAGCTTGGAGAGTTAAAGGAGCAAAATAAACTTATTAAGAAGGAGAAACAAAAGTTGCAAGAAGACCTGACACAAGCACAGCAACAGGAAGAACAAGCCAAACAAACTATATAATTTACCTATCATCTTGGTGAAAATATTATAGCTTGTAGGAGTCCATATCCCTCCTATAGTTTATTCTTACATGATAAATTTTGTAGATGGTTGTTACTCTAAATCTCTTATGGATTGACACATGAGATTAACACAAGTTAAGAGTTCTTGAAAATTTATCAGGAAAGTAATCATAACAAATAGATTTATTATGTGAATTTTATTTATGATATTATTTTGGGAAACATTAATGATTTTTTGGTTAATATATTTTTTGTTGAGTTACAATTGAGATCCCTTATCTCCACCTACAAAAATTAAATAACGTGGTAGGATAGATATAATGATCATGTGAGTATTGCAAGAGAAGTTGGATTCTGTATCAAACCTCAATTTGGTAATGCATGGCAGCTAATATCAAAATTCAAAATCTTTTATTTTCAATGATATAAAAATTTTGATCACTATCTTCACTCTCTACAAGATGGTATTATCAATTTTAAATTGTTTGTTCAATATTTATTTGATCAAGTTGTAACTGCATAT
Source organism: Torreya grandis (assembly GCA_037957365.1). Classification (NCBI taxonomy): domain Eukaryota; kingdom Viridiplantae; phylum Streptophyta; class Pinopsida; order Cupressales; family Taxaceae; genus Torreya; species Torreya grandis. Next base: position 1,286,879 of record JARHVA010003282.1, on the reverse strand, counting down.
AGTCAACATTGGAATCTATTGATAGTCCCTTTAAAAAGGATAGAATTTCTCTCCCCTACTAATATAATATGGACCCTTAGAAGATTTTAGACCATCACTCATATCATTACTAATGTAATTCAAGGAGGATAAAAATTATGGATTGGAATGAGATTCAAACCATCTCTATTGCTTTATCCTATGTCTCCATGGCAAAACACAGGGTCATAATCTTACAAACAATTTTCTCTTTAGCTTCATTTTTTTAATAGAGAAATGGGATTTACTTCTTCTCATGAGAAAATATTACAAGATTTGTACTCCATATATGATCTTAGCCTCAAATTGGAGGAGAGAATCCACACTTATGGAGATAGGAGAAGATAGTTTGCAATGGGATTTGTAAAAGGTAAGGTGTGGGGGAAATGATGAGTCCTCATGATGACTCATTATAACCATGATATATCATCTTTCACAACCATTAATATGCCATTTGAGTTGAGCATTGCATGTAGTATTAGAAATTTTAAATAGTCTAAGATAGAAGATGAATGCTTTTGTCTCTTTCATCTTATGTGATTTTGAGTTAATGTTCTAACTATTTACATGTTTAATCTTCCATATTTGATATGTAAAGGTAGTATAGCATCAAAATAATATTTTTACTATGATATCCTAAAGATAAGGAAGTGTCATGACCATGAACTGATCATTTGATCATAGTTACAAACTTTGTCAGGTGTTCTATGGACCTTGACAAAAAACTATGGATTATGATAGTCAAGCAATAGATTATGACAATCAAGCTACAAATTTTGATAGATACATTATGGACTCTCAAAACTTGCCATAGAATCATTCATAGCATGTTCCAAGGCATTATAGAAGTTCCTTCAAATTTTCCTTGATGATCCAAGACTCCTCTAGACACTTTCTATTTTTACATACATCTATATATAGACTTTTATTTATGTGTAGCCTTTCATTTATAGAAGCTAGTAGATATAGGTTGTAATTTTAAATAAAATGATATGGATACATTGTATATAAGATTTGGTAATTATATATGGTTAGAAGTAGTTGAAAATCCCATGAGGATCTTCCCAACCACATGTGGATCTTGTTGTAACACTCTTCTCTATTTTGGCCATATAAACCAATCTCTCTAAATATCCTCTTGTTTTAGTTAGTTAAGTTATTATCTAGTATTTAGGATAGGCAGTTTATTTTGTATCCAATAAAAGGTAGATCCATGCTTGATCTATGAGGGATCTGAAACATTTTAAAAATTATTATTTTTTAATACAAGAAGATTTTTTGGAAGAGAATACTCTTTCATTTATATGTGTTAGTCAAGATATCCTTCTAAGGATTGAATTGTTTTGACCTTGAATCTAAGGGTGAGCAAGGGCCCACTCCCCAAGGAGATAGGATGTGTACTTTTAGAATTTATAATTTATTTCTTATTTATTTTTAATTAGAATTAATATAAATATTTTGTGTGATTTAATTGATAACCTGTAGGTCAAAATAGACTATTAATGTTTGTGTGTTTTATAACAAGCATTTATCATTTTTTTATTTTAGTAATCTTAATTCTACAACTTAGCTTAGATTGTGAATTTGATATTTGATTTCATTATGTTTACTTTTCAATAGCATCATGTGATTTATTTCAAAGCATTTCATTTAGTTTGGTGTGTTTAATTTTTGAGAAAGTGTGTTTCTTTCAAGCATTTAGTTAAGATATTAGGAAGTAGGAATTTATAATAGATCAACTCCAAAAAAACCCAACCAACACTATTAGTTGAACCTAATAAATACATTGTTACAGACAACCTTAGACACTAGCCCTAGTAATAAATGAAACTAACATAGATTGGTTAAATGAAGGCATGAAAATAACACCCATCAATGTTTAGCTATTTGAACTACCAAATAGAGTGGAAGAAGATAGGTGAATGATTGGAATGGATTTTTTTTTGAAAAGGCTTCCACTAATAGAGAACAGGTATTATCTAATGGGAAGTATGATTGAGTGGAGAGGATGGATTGATAAAAAAAAATTTGCACATAATCAGATACACTATGAGGGTTGGCCTAAGTGTATCAAACTTCAAATGTGGGATGTCAACTGGTGTTAGGGTCATAAAACCCAAATTTATTTTAGAATGAAAATCCATGTCTCTCTTTCATTAGCAAAACATCTCATTGGTTGAAGGCCAATCTAGTTATCAAGTTGTTCCTCCATATTGAAGTCATAGTATACTTCCTAGTAGGCATTAGGTAATGAGTTAGTATGCCACTACCACAAAGTTATCCTTTCATGCACATCATTTAAGGCATAAACATTAATGATGCCAAAAGAGTGGTTCTCAATATTGAAAAGGGCCTAAATGACATCATATGTAGGGTCACATCTAGAACCCACAGAATGTGGCTACCATTTTGAAGAAATAAATGTCAAAACGTTGGCATCAGTGGTTAAATTTGAATCACTAGCCTTAATTTCAAGATGAAGGGTATTTATGCATCAATCCCTTCTATGATGAAAAGTTGTAAAAAATAGTTTCCCTCCACTTGACAAGTGTAAATTTAGATTCCCTTCATTTGATAAGAGTAAATTTAGTTTCCCTTCAATTGAGAAGAGTAAATTTAGTACGTTTCACTAAAATTATGAACTATATTTGATTTTAAATTGTTGGGGAATGATTCAAACACAAAAATAAAAATACTTAATATTTTTTTTGGAAATGCAACCTATATAATTAATTTAATGAAATTATAGCATTCACCCAAAAGGGTAAAATAGACATAATTCATAACATCTTACTTTATATAAATCAAATGTAGTTCAATTTTATAATGATGAGCTAAAAAAACATTTAAATCATAGAACTAGGTTAAATAAAATCTAACTATGCAATGTTACACTTACAATATCAACTCAAATATTCATAACTTCCATATCTAGGTGGTTCATTTCACTGTAATTCCTCTCTATGCCAAGACCCATTCCATGCACCTACTGAGCCCATCCATTAGTGGGTATCCATACTCACCCCAACCATCATTTGGAGATGGAAGTAGGAATGTAGTTGTATAAACTAAATTCTACTTGCCTTAATTATTCTAATTAATGTCACTAATTATCCCTTTTATCTTAATCTTAATCATTTATCTAATTACCCCCCTCATAATTTCTTCATTCACTAACCTTATTTCTAACCCACCAATAAATTAATCCTCCTAAATAATGTCTTATCCCATCTTAATCCCACTTATCCATTATTTTGGAATTTAAAAATCCCTTGACCCACCTACACTAGCCTATCTTAGGCTCTCTTACACCCCTAGTTCCTAATCACCCACCCAATCCCTATCCTAATCACTCATTAATCCTAATTAATACATAAGGAGATTATATAATTATCCAATTCTATAAACTCCTCTAACTTAAACCTCCCCTCTAAAAGCCTATATTCTAGAGGTTTCCAAGGAATTTTTAGTTCATTGGAAATTCCTCCACCCTTGATCCTCATGGCTCAAGTATGAATGTGAGCCATAGATCTTCTCTCAAATTATTTATACAAGCCACTCCTCCATTAAAACCATATATAAAATCAATGAAATATCCATGATCAATTAGTCCATGTTATCATCCAAATCAATGAATCAAGCCATCACTATGTCAAAATTTTGAGTCTAATTGCAATCAACAATCTAAAAATCTTCTTGAAGATCTTGGAGGGAGGTTAGCTGAAGCAAAGAATTGATTACAAGGTTGATTGGTTAAGAAAAAAGGTCTATATTTTGATAACTTATCATGCCCAAGTGAATTGTAGTTTTACTTTTTAAAACTGCTCATTTGCAGTCATGAATATTATCCTTGAAAGTTGTGATTTTATACTGACTACCAATCTTTAACTGCTAATAGCCAAGTTTCTGCAGGTTAACTCTCTATTACAAAATTTTAGATTCATGAATTGTGATATTGCTATTAAAGTCATGATTTTTCGAAAATTATATGATATTATCTTAACTACTAACAATTATCTTTTTGGTAGGTTTTCTACTTTTTTGTAATATCGCTCATTCATGATTAACAATTTTATATAAAAATCTACAATTTTGTCTTCTAACATGTGGTTTTGCTAGATATACTATTTAACAAATAAAATATATTTTTGTTTAACCTTTGATCATTTTTAGGTCTATATCAGTTGATATTATCTTGTAGGGGGAGAAAAAGTTGTATTATGTCTGCAGGAAAATGGGAGAAAACAAGGACCATTTAAAGATAAATCCAACCCCTATTACTACCCATTTGGTCACTTTATACAATATCATCAATTTTTTACTAATTTAGGCAATATTGTATTTAAATAAGCTATTGGTCAAATATATCTAAGAATTAGTCTAAAAGAAACACACACACATCAATCCTATTTTACTTACTAAAACTATCTTCAATCTCTCTCTCTCTCTCTCTCTCTCTCTCTCTCTCTCTCTCTCTCTCTCTCTCTCTCTCTCTCTCTCTCTCTCTCTCTATCTATCTATATATATATATATATATGTATATATATATATATGTATATATATATATATATGTATATATATATATAATCTCATATTCTATTTTAGAGATGACTATCAAAATCCTAGTCATTTTCCCCCATATATATATATATATATATATGGGGAAAATGACTAGGATTTTGACAGTCATCTCTCTCTCTCTCTCTCTCTCTCTCTCTATATATATATATATATATATATGTATATAAATTAAATCTCGTATTCTATTTTAGAGATGACTGTCAAAATCCTAGTCATTTTCCCCCATATTGCAATTTCACCAATTGTAAATTCATGATTTTATAATAAAAATCATGATATTGCCTAAATTTTGAGGTTTTACAAAAAATTTCATGGTAACTGCTAGCGGTCAGCCACTTTATACAAAATTATGACTACAAATTGCATAAAAGTTGTGATTTTCACTTTTTAGTCATGATATTACATTAGTCTAACTATGTATCTATGGTTTTATCCTCTGAATTTATGATTTTGCTCTTCATTTTTGCCTTAAAAAGTTTCCTTTTTAAGTGCATTTTTAGAGTCATTTTAAGTGAATTTGAGGTCAATCTAAGCATCTCACAAGGCCCAAATTACCTTTTACATCAAGGATGATATCCCTCAACCACACCCTATACTATGATAAGGATCATGCCTAGGGTACTACCCCCAGACCCTAAAAGTGGCTCTGCCTAAGCCTAATCCCTCTTGGTATAACTCTAACCACAACTATGCATATCACTAAATCTAAGGACATACCATTAATCGATGTCATAATTTATAAAACTACATCCAAGAGCTATTCGAACATGGTGACATAAAAATCAAGAATGAATCAGATGATTCTCTATTAATGGGTGAATAAGAAGAGGTATGCCAAGATTCCATTCTTGATCATGATCAATCTCTTCCCTTTCCAAGCCAAGGTCAAAACACCACATCCATCTTCCATGGTCCCCCCATATTTAATAAATCCTCCATCAAAGATGATTTTATTACCCATGAACCTAGTCCTCATGATTCCTTCTATGGGCTTATGTTTGGTGAATCTATTGGTTTCTCCATCATCTCCCCCTCATCCATCATTTCATAGACCCTATGATGAGAGGTCACTTGTGGAAAACAAATATTCTACTAGAAAAATCATGAATGAGTCAACATCAAAGTCAATACAAGTGCTATATGCATTAGGATCATGTTCAACACTAGTATCTAAATTAGATTCCTCATCAGAAACATCATCCCTCATAGATATTATAGTAGACAATGATTATGCCTACCTTTCTGAATATACCTCCAATTTGGATTATCCCATATATTTTGATCCCAATTAGGATGATGACATCATAACATATTTATTTTAAGCTTTATCTATCAAAGATAGTCAAATTGAATCTGATCTTACTTTGGATGTATATATTTTAACTAGTCCTAGTGATCATTTTGTTGATCTTGAGGATATTTTCTCTGATATCAAAATTGGGTCTCTTACGAACCCCTATCAATACTATGCTACCACATCAACACTCATTTAACTCATCATACCATCTCCATCTCTTCATCCGTCATAGATCCTTTCCTTCCTATCAATGATCATTTAATTGCCTCCCTCTATAGGGACGAACAAGAACATACATCATTAGAATTTTTCATGAGTAATATAATATATTCCACAAATACAAAGGTCTAAGACCATATTCAAAAGGTCAATCACAATAGACAAATTACCTTTTATACAAAAATTCAAAATCAAGAAACACCAAATCATCAGCCTAATCCAAAAATGTCTTCCTCTAGTGAAGCCCAATATCAGGCACTAGAGAACCATCAAATTCAAAATATTCTTAATTTATCAAGTCACATATCAATCTCCTCTGGTGAAGCCTAAAGTTAGGCACCAAGGAGAAGTCAAGATAAAATTAACTCTAAAGATCAAAATAATGTCAAAAGCACTATCAATATGGTTGATAATCCATCAAATAATCAGATCCCAGATGAACTATAAAGTCAAAGTGTCTTTTTTATGTTAAAATATTTTGTAATATGGCACCAATCAAATACAAAGTGTCCAAAATATCTAATGATGTGTTTGATTGATAGTCCTAATCACCAATCACGCATCACACCATCCTATCATGATCTTATTCTCCATTCTAATCCAATACCCCCACATCAAAATCAAGATCTAATCCAATCCATACCTCCCATCACTTTCTTGGGTAGTATTGTCTCTTGTAGAGGTGATGAAGACACCTGGTCTAGATTTTTGGAGGTGTCTCAATAAAGAATCAATGAAGGTCACAAGGACATTAATGTATCTAATGGTGACAACATGATTTTTTCATCACATCTCTCCAAAATAGGTGTTGGCTAAAGCTCCAACAAGTGTCAGTATTCTTGCATTTCATACCCATATACAATAAATTGAGATACCCAAAATATCAAAAATTCAAAAAAAATCATTCATCCAATGGTGAAAATCAATCTTTTGGCTGCTTAGGCAAGTACCATGATGAAAACCAATTTCTAAAATCATGGTAAAATAATCTATTAATTGAACTTTACCTCAAAACTTGGGGGAAAAATCCATCTTTTGTCAATCCCATCCATCTCATCCTTGTCTATCTTATCCCTCAATCCATTGATCCTATTCATCACCTACCATCAAGTCCTATATCCTATCATGTATATCATTCTTTCCCATCTTAACCTTTGTAAGGATGTAGAAACTTTCTTAAGAAATGTTCTAGAATCATCTTGGCATATCCTCCAATAGACACCCAACCAATTATATATTTGATTCATTCATGATGTGGTAATTATTGATCCCTAGTAATATTCTTCCTTGGTCCTCATCCACGTTTTTGCATCAACCTCATCCCTTTGTTGTCTCCTCCATCATTCCATTCATCTTTATCCTGGTTGCTAGGCTTGGTATTCCCTTTGATTGTAACCCCATTTTATAGTGTACATACATATACCAAAAATCCCTAAAAAAAATTGAAATATGTCAAAAACCCTAAAAATCATAAAATCCACAAAAATCTAGAAAAATATCATAGTTATCTTATCCTATGCCATATGATTAGCCATATCATTATCATCCTACCTTGTTTATACATCCTAGTCATATTGTATTATTTCTTCTACAACCCTATCCTTATCCAAGTCATCCATCCACTCCAAATCCATATCTTTATCCAAAATCCTTATCCTAATCCAAGCCCCTCTTCCACTTAAAATCCATATCCTTATCCCAATCTTAATCCTAATCCAAGTCACTGGTCTATTCCCAGTCCATACCTTGTCCTAATTCTTATCCTTCACCCAAAATCACATCATCATCATCATCATCATCATCATCATCCTAGTCCAACTCATCCCCAATCAATCCTCCCATTGACTTTAATTAGGACCATTAGATAAGACACAATGATATTTCATGTAGATACTTGTGCCTCTTACTTGGTTGTTATTTGACTTGTTTGCATGTCTTTTATCATGTGTGTGTGTGTGTGTGTGTGTGTGTGTGTGTGTGTGTGTGTGTGTGTGTGTGTGTGTGTGTGTGTGTGTGTGATTGTATTTCATTTTTTTCTTTTTAGTCTAACATCCTATTTATTTTTATCTATTAGGCTATGAATGAGGATGCTATGATGGCATCATAATCTATAATTATGTTTTTAGGTTCCCTCCATGATGTAGAGTTCACTATTTACCCCTTTTATCTACACTATGGCATAATATACTCTTGGTCATAATTATATCATGGGAAATATTTATAGGTGCCATATCTATCAAATTACTTAGACTATGATGAAATTTATTACAATAATGATGTCTTGATCATCTAAACCCTCATCATTTCTCTAATCATCTAAATCTATTCATCTAGCATCCAATAGCTAATGATCAACAATCTAACCTCTCATCATTTATTTGAGTTAATCCTCTATCTAATCACTAACATGTCTAATAATCATCATCATCATCATTATGTTCTAATCAATCATTATCATTTATCATCTAGTCAAAACTACATCAGCCTAAGGTATTTTCAAACTATGTAGGTAATACTTGGCCACTTTTTAGTGCCCAAAGATAACTCAAACAATCTTACCTCTTTCCTCCCCATCATTCATCATCACATCTCTCTTGTCTCTCATCCTCTTCAAGTCCTACATCATTCCAATATCTGAGATATAATATCAATCAACCTATTGATCAATCACCATCCTCATAATCATCTGCCTAATCTTTTCATCAATCACCCTCACCTATTAGTTGGGCCTGACAAATCATAACATCCATCTTTTCTTGCATTAGTCATGCATTATCACTAATTGTTTAATTCATCAGTTAAATTTTATGGTTTTCTCCTTCGATTGGGGCATGATTAGAATTTTAACTTTATAATCATCTATCACTCCCTTGCACATGTCCTTGCAAGGGGCATCAACATTATTAATCACATTATGGCTCATAGATTTGATGCATCACACTAACTAATCTTCCCCTTCATATTTTGATCACTTAATCTTATCATTTATTCTCTTCCATCCCCTTTATAATATCAATTGACTTTAGCCTTGAGCTACACTCATCATTAATCGTATCCACTCACTCTTATCTTGTTCAAAATCTCTCCCTTGTATGCATCCTTTCTTGGGATACATTGAAAGCTTATGACCTTTTGTCGTACCCTCACCATGTTATGGTTAATTCCCCCTTGGGATGTGTCGACAACTATAACACAATCATTATTATTCCTTGTGCATGTGTCTTTTATAGGGGCATCATAAATTTGTAACTCATTTCTCAAGTTGAACTCATTTTCTTCATCATCTATCTCAACATCTTGAATCCCATCACCTTTTCTATTCATCACATCCAACCCATCATTTATTCTTTAGAGTGGTCATCCATCTCATTATTTCATGAAGGTCTCCTTGAGGGGACATCATATCCCCTGGAATCATTTACTAACATTCATCCATGAAATAGTTTTTATTTGAAAGACCATTACTCCTTCCACTTCATCCACTCGCAATGCCCTTTCAAAGTGGGGCAAAATATATACACTAAATTTTATTCATCTTAATTATTCTAATCAATCCCATTAATTATCCCCTTTATCCTAATCCAATTCATTTATCTATTATTCCCCCTCATCATTTATTCATTCATTAATCTTATTTCTACCCCACTAATCAATTAATCCTCCTAAATCATGTATTATCCCATCTTAATCCCACTTATCCATTATTTGGGAATTTAAAATTCCTATGACCCACTTATCCACCTATATTATCCTATTATTAGGCTCTCCTACACCCTTAGTCCCTAATCACCCACCTCATCCCTATCCTAATCCCTCAGTAATCCCTAAGGAGATTATATAATTTTTCAATTCTATAAACTCCTCTAACTTAACCCTTCCCCTCTAGAAGCCTCTATTCTAGAGGTTTCTAAAGAATTTTTAATTCCCTAGAAATTCTTCCACTCTTCATCTTCATGGATTAAGTTTGAATGTGAGCCATAGATCTTCCCTCCTTAGCTTATTTATATAATCCACTCCTTTATTGAAACCATCTATCAAACCCATGAAATCTCCATGTTAAATCGATGATCAGTTAGTCCATGTTATCATCCAAATCAATGAATCAAGACATCACTATGTCAAAATTCTGAGTTTAATTGTAATCAACAATCCACCAATCCACTTGAAGATCTTGGAGGGAGGTTAGCTGAAGTAAGGAATTGGTAAGACTTTCTTAATTTATTATGATTTGCTTCCATAATCTCTCCTATCATGTAGTTTGATATTTTGGGTGTTTTGATATAATTACACAATCAAATTTCATATATCTCAAAATTTCATCTACAGTAGTAGCCAACTTGGAGCATACAACTAAAACCAAAAACATGATACATAAAGCATCATGATTTTGGTTTTACTTGTATACACTACCTTTGCCATTACAAAACAAACTTCCATGACCAACCTAGCTCATTATTGTTGCATCTTCACCCAATCCAACAAAAAGAGCATTATTAATACATGTTCATAGTCAATAAAACATATATAAATGTAAATGTTCTATTAATGATTATAAAAAGTTTTAAATAATATTTAAATATTCAATGTCAAAAATAAAGTAAAATAGAAATTAAATATTTTGAAATTATTAGACTTATAAATATATATAAAAATTAAATTATATATATTTAAAGTGAGATTGGTCTCATAAAACTATATATATATATAGACAAGTTACAACTACAAGTTTTCGCATAATGCATTAGCTAATTTTTTTAAATTGACTTAAAGTTTTAGTAGAAATGTGGGACTAAGAGTGGAAATTTCATGTCACATAAATGCTATTAATGAAATTTCATGGAACTTGATGTGGGTAGTTGTTAACTTGTTTATCCATAGCCCATTCAACTTACTAAGTGTAAATTAACAATCTCGATTCTCACTATAAATTAGGATTATAAATATATAAAACCAATCTCATAGTTCACTATAATTACCAAATTACCAATTTAAAATTATTTATAATCATTAATACAGTGCTTACATTTATATGTTTTATTACTAGACCATGAACAGGTACTACTAATGCCCTCTTATTGAATTAGTATTATAAATATATAAAACCAATCTCACTGTAATTACTAACTTTAATCTCACTTAAAATTAGTCTTAATATATATTATTTAAAATTATTTATAATCATTAATACAATGTTTACATTTATATATGTTTTATTACTGGACTATAAATAGGTACTACTAATGCCTTTTTGGCTAAATTACTATTATAAATATATAAAATCAATCTCACTATAATTACCAATCTCATAGTAAATTAGAATTTTATATATATATATATATATATATATATATATATATATATATATATATATATATATATATATATATATATATATATTATGAGACCAATCTCACTTTAATGATATTATAGTAATCACCCAAAATGATACAAGTCACAACAATCATAATTCATAACATCTTACTTTATATAAATTAAATATACTATTATTTTTCAAGTACGAGCTAAAAGAAAACATTTAAATCATAGAACTAGGTTGAATAAAATCTAACTATGCAATGTTACACTTACAATATCAACTCAAATATTCATAACTTCCATATCTAGATGGTTCATTTCATGGTAATTAATCTATGTCCTAAGACCTAGTCCATGCACCTATTGAGACCATCCATTAGTGGGTATACCGGCCCACCCCAACCATTAGTTGGAGATGGAATTAGGAATGTAGTATCCAACTTAGATCATATAACTAAAACAAAAAATGTGATGCAGAATAACATCATGATTTTAATTTTACTTGTATACACCACCTTTATTAGTGTGCAATAAAATTTTAAGACCAACCTAGCTCATTATTGTTTCATCTGCACTCAATCCAAAGAAAAGGCATTATTTGTACCTATTAATATTCCAATAATAAAACATATATAAATGTAAACATTGTATTAATGATTATAAACAATCTTAATTAATATTAAAATTATTTCTAATCAACTTTCAATTCACTTATAAAATATTGATCACTAAAAGTATGAGCTATGGAAGCTTATATTCCAGTTTGTTGGAGAATGTTAAAACACATAATAATAAAATGTATATTTATTTAACTTATATGACTGGTTTCAACTTCTATTCAAAAATATCCTTCTGGTACTACAACTATTGAAAAAAAAATCTTATATTCTGCTATTCCAAATGGTTGTACTAATAGATCTATTAGTCTAGAGGAAGAGGCCTTCGCACTTTTATATACTTTCATTCGTCATAAATAGCATTCCAATATACTTAATTTAGAGCATGAGGTGTTCAAAGGGAAAGAAATATTAACACATCCAATGTTTTCAAAAAAAGTCTAGATCAGTCATCATTCTTTATCATGTTTAACTTTGAGAAACCTCTTTCACATAGTGTCATGCTCACTAGAATAACAAGAAGAGCTTTCCACAGCTGCATTAAACATGGAAACCCTTCAAACCATTCAATTTTACCCTCATAAAGATCCCATGCTCCAAACATATTTTTTGGGGTTATGATTTATAAACAGTACAAACAAATTCATCCATCTCATATAAACATTTGATATTATCTATAATAGGTGAGATCCCAACATTAAATTTTTCACATAAACATGTTAACCATATTTTTGTTTGAAGGTATCTATCATCCACCTCATCATAATAATTACAAGGACTAAAAAATTTAGAAACATTAAATATAGGTAAATCATTGAACTTTGCATCTAGAGAGTCAATAACCTTCACTATAAAACTTTTTCCCTATTCAATGCAATCATCTAGTGTCCCTAATCTTTGTGAGTTAGGCAAGATCTCAAATCTCAATGTATGTATATGTATTTTACCTACTCCATCTCAAACTCAAGAGTCCCTCCTTATGCTCTATTTAAAAATATGAAATATGTATTGTACCTACCCTAAATATGTCTCTTTGAAATGTCCTACAAAGCATGTCAATAGTAATATCTAAGGTAGTGTCAATAGAATTAATGTCAACATGGTCATCTTCAAAATTTGCATTCAACTTATTTAACTAAATAATCACATTTTCAAGTAAATGGATGTAAAATTGTACTTGAAAAATTCTTACTAAATCATATAATTTTTAATCCACTAACCCCCATTCTCTCAAACAAATAGGCATGAGTTTGGAAAGCCTTTCCATGACTTTTCCTCTAGAGAGCCACCTAATTTGGTGAATTTGAAACACCTCTAACTAACTGATTTGAAATTAATCTATTATATATCTTAATGTTCCATGTCTTTTAGCAAATTTTCCAAGCCATGAATAATATTTTTTACAAATTTGTCAATAAATTATAGCTCTGAAAAATAAGATGAAGCATCATTTGTTGTTAATGAATAATATATATTAATTAAGGAACATCTTGATGAAGCTTAGTAGACAAACCTTCATCGATACCCCTCATAGTAGAAGCCCCATTAGATTCAAATCCAACTAAATTCATGAAGGATAAATTCATCTCTGCTAAAAGACTTATCACGGTATCATACATATACTGAGTGGTTTCATCCTTTATTTTAAGGAGGCATATAAATTTTGTTACACATTTACCTCTTCCTTCATTTGTCAACTATGTAATGTAAACCATAAAATATTGTTTTATAGTCTGATCAATACTTTAATCAACTAAAATTGAGTAAATTGGATTATAAAAAACCTCATATTTTAAATTTTTCCAATATACCTCCTTTGTATCTTGTAGAAACTCTTTTCCAGATGTGATATTTGTATATGCAGAGTATTTATCTGTTAGAGGCATGTGTGGAGTGCCTTTGTACTTGTTCAAGTTCCAAATTAGCTTTTAGAGTTATAAAAGTAAATCATGTAGGGCAAAAAAATACATATTTTCTATCACAAATATGATTCTCCCCTTCTCAACGTTTACCATTAGTTCTACATGTTTGGTAATTGGAATATATAAAAGTAAATCATGTAGGGCAAAAAAATACATATTTTCTATCACAAATATGATTCTCCCCTTCTCAACGTTTACCATTAGTTCTACATGTTTGGTAATTGGAATATATATATATATATATATATATATATATATATATATATATATATATATATATATATATATATCTCCCTCCAAAATTTGGAAATAAAATTTATGAGGCTCTAATTCTACATGCATTGATAGACTGTTGACTTGAGGGGTGGTGCTCTCATCTATGATAAATGGAATCTCTCTTTTATATTTTACACACCAAGAATATTTTATCATTTCAACACCATTACAGTATTTTACAACATAAGCCCATGAAAATCTTTTTTTCCATTTGGACTTAAATGTTATTTTCTTTTTCATTGATGCTTGTTCCTCTTCCCAGATATGTTCTCTATCTGATTCATATTTTTCTTCATATAGATGAACATCACATTCTTCATTTCTAGATTAGCATTGTTGATTACAATCTTGAGGGATACAAAATATATCAGTAAGTGAATTATTTTTTATTCTTCTTAGGACAACCAATAGAAGTCATTTTCTCATAATTTATACCTACTCGATGAAAAATTAAAATTATAAAATTAATAAGCTCCATATACCAAAGTATAATATTAGGCTTAGGATTAAGATTAGGATTTAAAATAATTTCCAAAATTCAAAATGTTATTCTTTTAGAAGTGTTGACTACTTAGAACTTTACAATTTAAATATAGAATGACCATCAAAATAAAATATAATAGTATAAATAAGTTGATGTAATAAGTATACACTTTGCCTTAAAATAACAATAAATGAGTTGTATTGTTTGATTTCATTTTATGATACAATAAGTATATATGAGGCCAATCTCACTTTGAATTAGTCTTACACACACACACACACACACACACACACACACACACACACACACACACACACACACACACACACACACACACACACACACACACACACACACATTTATATTTATAATACTAATTTATTGTGAGATTGGTAATTACAGTGAGATTGGTTTTATGTATTTATAATAGTAATTTATAATGAGAATCAAGATTGGTAATTTACACTCAAGAAGGTGAATAGACAAACAAGTTAACCCACTCTCGATCTTAAAAAATTCTATTAATAGCTTTTATGTGACATGAAATTCCCACTCCCACATTTTTGGTAAAAATTTAAGTTGTTTTAAAAAAATCATCTAATACATTCCACTAAAACTTGTAATTATAACTTGTTAATGGGCATTACCAATTTGCATTATTAATTTTCTCTTCCACTCCACTAGTCAGCACCAATGGCTCAACTAATTTGTTATATTTGTTTTAATGCATTATTTTTTGCCAACTACCAAAAATTAATAATGGTGGTGGGTCAGCGGTTACTAGAAGTGGACTATGGAGGTACATCCATAGGCTTAAAAGTTAGGGATACTCTATCTCTCATAAGTCACAAATATATATTATATATGAGTTTTATTATTTTATTTTTATGAGACCAATCTCCCTTTGAGTTAGTATTATATATATATATATATATATATATATATATATATATATATATATATATATATAATACTAACTCAAAGGGAGATTGGTCTCATAAAAATAAAATAATACAACTCATTTATTATTTTTGTAAATTTGTAAGACAAAGTGTATATTTATTATATCAACTTGGATGGGCTAGGATGGGTTCAAATTTGACCGTTGATTTATATATATTTATTTATAATACTAATTTACCATGAGATTGGTAATTATAGTGAGTGGTTTTATATATTTATAATACTAATTTATAAATAAAATCAAGATTGGTAATTTACACTCAGATTTTAAAATGATAAAAGAAGGGTAAACTTTAAAAATGCCCATCAGTTGGTCATAGGTTTTGTGTGACATAGTGTTGACTCATTGTCACTAAGTGAAAGACGAATGATGAACAGACAAGTTACAAGTGGTCAAATTTGAACCCATCATAGCGCATCTAAAAAATGATAGTAAAAAAAACTTAATCCATAAATTACATGACAATCAAGAAGTGCATAATCCTTATTAAAATGATAAAAGAAGGGTGAACTTTAAAAGTTTATAGTCCGTAGTGTGTACACAAAATAGTTTACATGCATTTCACCATACATTAAATAGAATAGAGTATATTGTTTCATTTTTATATATATTTATAAGACTAATTTACTGTGACATTGGTAATTACAGTGATTAGTTTTATATATTTATAATACTAATTTACAATGAGAATTGAGATTGGTATTTTACACTTAGATTGGTCTCATAAAAATGAAACTATATATAAACACATACACACACAGTACAAATTAGTTGTGTGTGTGTGTGTGTGTGTGTGTGTGTGTGTGTGTGTGTGTGTGTGTGTATATATATATATATATATATATATATATATATATATATATATATAAACAAAAAATATATATTCACAATTCACTGTAAATTAGTATTCTAAATATATAAAAATGAAACTATATATATATATATATATAAACAAAAAAATTCTAAATACTCAAAATTACACCTATACTTAGTATCCTTTATAAGACTAATTTAAAGTGAGACCATATATATATATAAACAAAAAAATTCTAAATACTCAAAATTACACCTATACTTAGTACCCTTTATAAGACTAATTTAAAGTGAGATTGGTCTCATAGTCTGATTTATATATTTTTATAAGAGTAATTAAAAGTGGGATTGGAATTTGGTCACACACACACACACACACACACACACACACACACACACACACACACACACATATATAATTCTAATTCGCAAGGAATATATATTACAATGAGTGGTTTTATATATTTATAATATTAATTTACAATGAGAATTGAGATTGGTAATTTACACTCAAATTGGTCTCATAAAAATGAAACTATATATATAAAATTCGTTGCAGATTAGTATTATATATATATATATATATATATATATATATATATATATATATATTCCATGCACATTAGTAATATAAACATATATAAAAATGAAATATATATATATATATTCATAATTTTATAGTCAAATCAAAATACCCAAAATCTATATTCAGGGTAAATTTATAAACCCTACACGACTCTATATTTTTCTAGTTTTAAAATAATTAATTACCCTAATTTACTAAATAAAAACTTAGATTGATAATGGATTAAACCCTAAAATCATGTTATGAGTCTAAGACAAAACCCTCCCTACAAACTACTTTCTAAAATTCCATATCATCAATGGCCATCATAACACTTCCTTTTCATTTACTTGCTTAATAAATTATGGAGGTTTAATGTTTCCCTAAATCTACAAAATGTAATCAATCTTCAGAGTCTATAAAAAACTTTGCATGGAATAAATATAACTAGTTCAAACTTTAGTGGATAAACAACCTTACAGAGTAGTAGAAATGCCTTCGACCCTTCACCTTATGAATTTGTGACTTATAATTTCTGAGAGATAGAGTACTGAGACTAACTCTAAGCCCATGCTTCGAGTAGCCACAACCCACCACCATTATTAATTAAATTTTTTTGGTAGTTGGTAATTATTCATGACCAAGGCAATTCATTAAAATAAATTTAGCCTCCATCGACACTAACTAGTAGAGTGGAAGTGTCTAGAAGACTGGAAGAGAAAATTTGCATTGACAAGTTGTAACTTCAAGTTTTAGTAGAATGCATTCGCTGATATTTTTAAAACAACTTAAAGTTTTAGAAAAAATGTGGGACTCAGAATTTTTTGTCACATAAATGCCTTTAATAGAATTTTGTAGGATTGGGAGTGGGACTAGGAGTGGGTAATTGTCAATTTTTTTGTTCAGCCACTACTCAGGAGTCAATCCACCACATAGGCACACTAGGTAATGACATGGCAGCCACAGGACTGAATGGTGGGATTTTTTAAACCTCATCCTTCTTTTGTCATTTCAATAATGATTATACACTTTTTAATTATCACATAATTTTTGTATTTTACGTTTATTTTTATGGACTTCTAGGATGGGTTTGGATCCCTTTGACAGGGTATGATGGGTTCAAATTTGACCACTAGTCATGACCCGAGTCATGTTTTTTTTTAACATTAAACTATCAAGACATATCACTTTTTTGACAATAAAAAGAAGTAAACTTGCCACCTTAATTTCTTACTGGTAGAGAATGTCCATATCTATAGACTTTTTCTTAAAATATTTCACCATATACTTATAAGATGAGTATGTAAGACTAAACATTCCATGCATAATGATTCATAAATTATAGGTATCGAGAGACATATCTTTGGAATTGATCCATTCAAGGGCTTCATATTTGTTTTTCAAGAATTATTCATTAATGGAAAACAATATCATTGATACTGAGCAACTAAATAGCCCACCAAGTTAACCACATACTCTACATCTTCTATAGATTACCAAAAAAGGGACTACGGGAGGGACTACATGAGTGCTTGTTTGCCCCTGAATGAAAGAGGAGATGTAACATAAAAATAATTATCGATAAAAAATTCTAAAAAAACTTAAATTAAAAATTTAGAAACTTGTCTTGATCGTAAAAAAATCATAATTGTTGACCTTGCACCCACTTGATTGTTTTTCCCCCACCTATACAACTTATATGGTAAAAGAATATATTTTTTTCAAATCAATTTTGATGAAATTTTATTTGTTATTACGTGGGGGTGGCTTGCATATGTACTTTACTAATTTGAATTCACCTTTTTTTTCACACTAAATTTAAAGTGGTCAACTCATACTTAAAGTTAAATTTCAAATAAAAATATTCATCCTTTTAACTAAAAAATCTTTTTTAAATTTAAAATTCAACTAATGATTATTATAAATTTTCATCTTTAGTCTTATATTTTTATAATTTTATAATGTGCCTAACTATTTTATTTTTTAATCTTCTATAATTATATTTTTTGTTTAATATAATATGAAGCATTTCAATAGTAAAATAAGAAGAAAATTTTAAAACATTTTCTTTCTTTAAAAATAAATTGTTTATTAAAAATTATCAAACACTACCACTTTTATAAAAAGAGAAACACATATTTCAATTTATATATATTTAAGAGTAACATTTTTTTTAATCTCATATTTTACATTTTTTCTTTATTGGTGTTGTGTTAATGTAGGTCTTCTTATCTTATGATTATTATCAATAATATATGAAGAAAAATATCCTATGAATAATAACCATTCATGTTGATCATTTGAGTA